>JAAAKM020073195.1:81562058-81737251 GCA_010016025.2 Alatinidae sp. Z8VKAUB7J3 | reverse complement strand
GTGGCTGGAGGGGAAGAAAAAAAAAAGGCTTTATTTATAATTTTTGTGGGAGTTGTTGGAGGAAAAAGGGGGGGGGGGGGGGGGGGGGGGGGGGGGGGGAAGTGGTATAAAATTTACAGGTAATGTCAGGATATTCAGAAAGGTTGATCTACCTCTTGAGTGCCAAACAAAGCGCATTTTCAATATCCTTTTGCTTGTACAACTATGTTTCCTACAGAAAGTGTTGTGTGATTTGATCTTGTAACCTCTGTGTTGTACAACTCATGTACTCTCACTCCTGGCATCTTAATTCTTAAACTAATATAGTTGGTATAATATAGTTGGTATAACGGACGGTTGAGTTTAGAGAACGAATGGGAGACTAAAGTTTGTTATCCCTTTCACCCAAAATACTTCGTTGTGTTGTAAGAGGTCTAAATGTCAGTTACTCTCTCAGTCTTTTACGTCAGTTATATCACTGAAGATGAAACTGACAGTTTAACATATTTAAACGCAGTGCAGCATCTGTACGTTATTTATTTCAAATGTAATACCATAGGGCATCTTTTGAGTATTTTCATTGGTCAGAGACATACTGAATAAGAAAATTTTTAAACATAATTTTTACAATGTTGGGACGTGTGTAAAAAGGGAAGAAATGCGTGCGGAGCGTTTATTTAAATCTGTGAAGTTCGAAAGTTACGTGTGCGTTTTCAGTGGTTTGTCTCTAAAGAAATGTAAACTAACTTATACCACTATCTTGTCTGTAAGTGTAAAGAAGGGTCTGTTTTCTATTATTTCAATAGACGAGCGGTAAGTATCATCTGAAAATTTTGGAAGCAGTCTGTATCAAGTTAAACCAGTTAGAAACCTAGGACAGATTGTTTTAGACTTGCGTTTACGCTAGTTTCGTTTATTTTCACAGTTCTCGCTGCAAGTCATGTTCGTACTTTTTACTTCCTTTGTAACTGTAGTTTATTTTTTTATTTACGTTTTGGTGAGAGTTAGACGAAAATGGTTTTTAACCACAATTCATGAATTGTTTATACGATACTTGGAATTTTTACTACCAATAATTTACTCAAATACGGAAAGCGTTGATGAATGAGTGCACTATCTTGGGATTTGTCATTGATTTGCTTACTTACACTCTGTAACTCAATATATACAGTTTTGTGAAAAGTATGATCTCGGCGCCTTCTTGCAAACAAATTTAGACAATGTCGCATCCATGTTGCCATCGCTTGCGACTGCAAATAACTTCTAGGTTGATAATTCCACAAGGACACGTAAATTAGCCTTCTTGTCCTTCTTGTCCTTCTTGTCCTTCTTGTCCCTCTTGTCCCTCTTGTCCCTCTTGTCCTTCTTGTCCTTCTTGTCCTTCTTGTCCTTCTTGTCCTTCTTTTCTGTCAGTATTAAGTCATTAAAGTTTGCTTGGTGACAAACTTTCAGCAAAACCCTTAATGGTACAAAATGTAGAATTGCAAACAACAGCAGATACACAATTGGTATTTTCTCGCCATTAACGTTTTTCAGTAGGTCTTTAGTCAAGATCGGCCGCCAAAATACAATTGAACCGGGAAATCAGTTCCTCAATAATGCTTTCATGTCATCGACATTTTCACATGCCTCCTTGTAAAGAGATAACAATGTGCATTAAATTTGTGTTTTTTCACTCCATACGATTGCTGTGATCAGTGTATGGCGAAAACGTTTAGCAAAATGAATCCGTTACTCAGCGCAATATTTAATTGATTTAGTACAATAAATACTATTAATTTGGTCTTCTCTCTACTGCCTACACATCACGACAAACAGACATTAGCGTAAGTCGAGCATTCAAGTGCAAGACCACTGTCGTCCAACTGGCAAACGAAAAGCTAAGCAACGTCAGTTGATGGAGTTTATGTTCTTCTCTTTTCCACAACTTGCAAACTTTTGGTGTCAATATCTTGGGCATTTCGAAATTTCGAAATTTGATAGAAAGTTCCGTTGTAAACAGTTGAAAGTCTATGTAAATGTTTGAGGATATAATTTGCAATAGGTGCTTTGCATTGTTTTATAGAAAGGAGGAATACACCATATAATGCCTCTTAAACGAAAGTTATGATAAGTGAACCAAAAGCAGAAGAGTTAGTAGTACAAAATTGAAACAGGTCGTTGAGTAAAGGATTCATTTTGCTAAACGTTTTCGCCATACACTGATCGCAGCAACAGTATGGAGTGAAGTGAGAAGCCTTACACTGAACTTATAGGAAACAAAACTCGTTGTAGAAAGTAACAGTCCCGAAAGCGACACCTTTTCTGTCACTCATGCTTTTGGGAAAGGCGTAAATTGTAAACAAATTCTTTTCGTCAACAGAATGCTTGCTTCTCAATGCGGCTTCTTCTACTTCTTATGCTCAAAAGACTTGTTCGATTCCATTTAATAATTGAAAGAGAGGCCATGCTGATTCAGCGTAGCCTCAATCTCGTTACAAATATGTATCGTAGTTTTCGGTTTGATGTTACAACAGAAAGCGGCATATAGCAAGTATATAGCATTCTGATATAAGCAATGGAATCATTTCTAACAAAGCTATGCTTTCTTTTCTTCGTTCTTTCTGCTACTACACAAGCAAAAGATGAAAAGAAGAAGATAAAAGCAGAGAAAATAGGGAAGAATATTATGGACTACACCGAAGCAGATATGCATCGGCTTTTGGATCAATGGAATGTGAGTATTCCTCTTCTGAAGAAAAACATTCTGCATGATGTACATGATAACATCCATACATTGTTATAATGAAAGAGAGAAACTTTGCACGATATTTTACATCCTGTTTCGCAGGTTAGGGGATTGGGGAAATTCCAAAACCAACTGATCATGATATTGATACTACAGTGTAGTACTAGTACAGTGGTACCATTATGTTGTAGACCAAGGGCACTATAGGACGGCCCCTAATAACGAAGGCCAAGGTCTCAGGCCATTGTGTTAGTTCTGGCGTCCTGTGCCAGAAAAACTGAATCTGTCAAGGGAAGTGAATTTTATAAGTGTTAAGCGGGCCGCTTAAAAAAGGATCATGAGCCACCTGAACGGGCCTTGGGCTGGCCATGGCTCGTAAAGGATGTGCGAGATATGTTTCTCGTGCATTAAATAGGTCATATAGTCGCTCTGTGGCTTCTATTTTTTGCACCCGCTGATCACTGTCCAGCGTCTAGTGACTATTCCCTATGTGTATGCGTAAATCTTAGTAGCTTAGCTACAGATGCTTTTGCTTTCTGTTGTTGATGTTGAACTGATGTTCTGTTAATGGGCCATCCATCAAAATGCATAAGTTTTTCAAACTAACTTCAAAAAGTCCTTTGAGATATGTAACGCTAAGAATCTGAGTCGTAAGAAACTACGTCGAAGCCCCCTGTTGTAGTATGTTCCCCTTCTATTTCAGCTAAAAAAGATTCGCCACTCATAGTTATGAACGGCTACTAACAGTTTAAGATTTCGCCTGGCCTCCATTTGTTTAGTAGAAGCATTTAACAAATTTAAGCAAAACTTTGTATGTACATTGATAAATGTTTGCCGGCCGTGTCGTTAAACTGGTCTCCAAGGGATATTAATTTTCATTAAATTTTAAACCCTAGTCCCTAACTCCTAACCCTAGGACTTCAAACTATTGTAGGAAGGCCATTTGAACAGATAAAACTTCAGAAAAGTAAAATTCGAGTTGGAGTTGTAAATGAGACTAATATCATGTTAGTATTGTGTTTTTATAATAAAATAGCGTAGTCGATTTTCTAGTCACCCCATTGTTCAAAGTTTGTTTCAACGGGATATAAAACCGGATGCCCCTCCATAAAAATAATTTAGCCTTGAAGACCACCCCACCCCCACCCCCAAACCTGAAGTGCTGGCTACGGGCCCGAGGCCACAACATTGCATCCTATAACCTACACTTTCAAGGAAGCTCAAAAGCATATGGAAACATATGGAAGTTTTACAACTGAGTTAACAAGTGCTTTCAGAAGTATCAACAAACTGTGGGGTATGCAGTTTTTGCCTTTGTATGGTGTGTTATTCTTGGTCACATTGAAGGTGTAAAGTGATGTTTCTTGATCTCAGCTTTGATTGTATGAGTCTGTTAATACGTATTGACCCCCTGTGATCACTCAATGTATCGATTACGTCAGCAAAATAAAAGAGTTACTGTTGAGATCTAAACATTGATTATCTTAACAGATTTCATCATCAATTACATAGTCTTTTGTGCCTTCTTAATTTTCGTGTCTGAATATTAATGATCGTTGGTGATTTGTTATCTATATTTTGAAGCATTCTACATTTCCACGTCTTTCAATCTCTGTAAAGAATATAGGATCGTTACAGTTACATGAATTTCAATGCTACAGGCTATCCTGTTACATTCCAAAATTTGATGTACGTCAAGACTATCCTTTGATTGATAACCTGGCCTAGTATTTTTGGTAAACTCTAACCACAAAATTGAGTGTTGATGAACCACGTTGAATAAAGTTGAGTTCTAGGAGTCCAAATGGGCTGAATTTCAAAGTGTCAATCAATAAGCTTTTGATTGCTCCCTAGACTGAAAGTAATATGTTTCAGGTGCCAATATTTAAATTATAAACATTAACTTTAAATTTGGGATATCATATTCAATAATCTTCACAGATGGAATGTAGACAGAAAAATGTCTGTAGACAAGATGAACTGAGATGAATCTGCTTGATTTGGCAAGTAGAGTACTTAAACAGGCTATGCAAAACTAAAGTTTAATTGACTCTCCGGACAAAGTTGAACGTGCTCAAACTCACCTGGCTTATAAGTAATTGATGTCCGAGTGGACTAATGACTCCACTGGCCTTCAAAGTTTAGACCATTTGCAACTGAAGCTTTTCACATGTGAGTGTCTGTTTACTATCAATGACTAGGGTCTTTCAACTGTGAAAAATATGGACTTAACTTTTGAGTGAGATTGTTGTACGTTTGCTGTTTCACAAGAAATGGTCATGGTCGTGTAGCTCGTGAATGTATATAATTAGAATTTTAAGATCCGAACATAATGTTTCGAAACTCCAAAGAAAGATATCCTGTAGTGACAGAGTGAATTTAGCGGCCAGGTTTTAAAGCCATAGGTCACTGAATATTGTATTACTGTGAGTATAGATTTTATTTGTAAAGAAGATTGGCATAAGAAGAAGATAGCTGAACTAGAAAGATAGAGTAAACGAAAGAAGAACACAGGTAGAGGCTTGCCGTAGATGAAGAGGTGTACATTTATATCAATCGTTTATTTGAAGGGGCCTATGTGATCACTCACTATTCTTAAGTAAGCAAGCCCACAATGAGGCCCTTGTGCTTATTCCTTTAGTCGCTTCTGTAACAAGCCAACCTCTGTGCTCGTTTACCGTCGTTATCGTTATTGCCGTCATGGTTATTGCCGTCATCGTTATTGCAGTCGTCGTTATTGCCGTCGTCGTTATTGCCGTTGTCGTTATTTCCGTCGTCGTCATTGTTGTCATCGTCGTCGTCGTTAAATTTTCACTTTCCACGGTGTAATCCCATGTTTGCTTTTGTTACTCCATTACTCCACAAGGCCCTTCTTAGCATAAAATTCTGCTCCTCCTCCTCCTCCTTTAGCTCCCCTCCCCCTGTACCCCCCTGTACCTCCCCTCCCCCTGTACCTCCCCTCCCCCTGTACCTCCCCTCCCCCTATCAGTCAAAACGTTTGTTATAACCTCGGCCGCGATTTGAAACTTGGGATAAGTAAGGAAGTTAAATAGCGAGTATGCTAAAAGAGCTAATTAGATGATAGAGAGCTAAGTTACTTTAGCGGAAGTATTTTTTTCCTACAAGTGTGCCAATTTTGCTGCAGATGGAGAACTCCTCTTAATCGTGTGCTGCATAAGTTTTGTAAATTTTCTCCGTTAATGAAGGTTGTACAGACACATGAAACATATGAGACCAGTTGACGCTTGATGGCTTGTGTCCCTATCCCCAGGTCCCGCCGAGCCGGCTATATCCATGGTTTCTTGTGCTGATTTCTGGTGTAAATGCAGAAAGTAGCTCTACATTTTGAACAAAGAAAGCAAGTAAAATGGTAACCACTTTCGGATTAGCCTAATACCACTTTTAGTAAATGTTACATGGCACGCGCTTGTGGTAGTCCTGCACCATGCAATGGAAAACATTCTGTAATAGAGCCAAATAATACCAAACATAAAACACCAAACTGTTAGGTGAACTTGACAAGTTTGACATGATTCTCCAATTTTCCGATGTTAAATCTCGCAAATATGCCCTGTTAGGACAAGACAAATATAGAAGAGCGGCCACATGTACAGAAATATTTTTACAAGTGTTTGCCAATGTGGGAAGGTCCACCAAAGTTCTAAGTGCTTCGGTCCCCACATGCGCTTAATCCGGTACTGAATGTAACAGTGTTTTATTGCGAAGTAGGTAAAGAACGTGTCATGCAAGACAAGAATAGAAGCAAAGGGAAGAATAATAAGAAAGAAAGCAAATACACAAAGTAGCGAAACAATATCTTGTCCGTTTTCCCATCAGTTTCTTACTTGTGGAAAATAGCAATAACGAGTTCATTGCATAAAATTATAATAAGTTAAGTGTTAAACGTAATATTTTTATCATCGAGAAGAGAGGATTTGAAATATTAGTTTTGAAAAGAACACTAGAGAAATAGAAAAGCATGTCATCACCGGGGATCGAACCCCTGACGCACGCTTTCGCGGCGTGCGCTCTACCAACTGATCAAGGTGATATCCGGTGTTAACATACTTTTTTTCTTTAGTCGCCACATTAGCTCCCAAGTATGTTAACATCTCTCTAGTGTTCTTTTCAAAAGTAATATTTTTAGCTCTATAGATTCAGTTGTTAATGCGATCATTCTAATCACGGCACTAATTTTGACCAGAATGATCCTAATAGCAATGACATATCGATTGCATTTAATATCAATGACGCATCGATTGCATATATTGTAATAAATTACCCTTAAATTCTAATATTTTGAATTCAATAGTGTCAGTTGTTGTGTTCTTGCCAAATTTTCCTAATTGTTGTACCGCGGAAGAATGGTTTTCTTTCAACACTACTGTCTCCCATCCTGGGAGGTAACTTTAATGTATTGAAAACTGATTTACACCAAACTTTAAATAAGCCATACACATCAAAGCAAGGAATTGATAGAAATCGTACATTGTAATGAACAATTCATTTAACAACACAACAACACATTTAACACCATATAGACTCAAACGGGAGAAGTACAACAGTGCTCAAGGTCAAATGTTCTAAATGCACATACTGAAACCGTACCATCTCAGAAAGACTTAAAAACTAGGTTTCAGACGCTGATTTCGTAGCAGCTCCCATTTCCTTACCGACTTAGACAAAAAAGCAATCTACAATTCTAAGCCTACAAGAATCAATGAGTTCCATTAACGTTGACATAGAAAACACCTTGATAAAGATTGTAATCTACTTGACGATGATTTAAGATGTGGAATGTGACACATACTCAGGAATATTACTCTATATCTTCACAGCACCGATCCACTTCTTTGTGTTTCTCATGGAAGGATTACCACAAAAATGCACTCCAGAACGGTTCATTTGTCCATGTAACAATCGCTTCTGTCACGTTGCTGCTCTAGAGGAGAAGATTATGTCTATCAAGATGTAAGCAATTTGCCTTGGGGAAGAGTCCTACATTTCGATGAAAGTATTTTCAAGGACTTCGACGTCATTGGCGCAGACTTTTAATGCTTTGGTTTGCCGAGCTTCTTTCCAATGTTCTTTAAGAAAGTCCTGCTGTGTTTTGTGGATTGCAAGAAGAACTGTAAGTAGTTGTTCAAGTTTTCCTCGCTGAAATTATTGTTTCTCTGTGTTCGGGTTAACCACTTCTGCTGATAAACATTTGGAAATGAACTGAAATTCCGTGAGCAGAAGCTTTTTTTTGAAGTATCCAATCGGCTTTCATTTACTTCCCGCCTTGTACTTAGACTTCTTTTAAAGGGTCTGGAGTTGAGGCGGGAAGGACCCCAAGCTGATTGGTTATAGACAGAAAAATGATGCTTCAGTGTATACCACCTCCGTTGTAGCATTTTTTTCCAGAATGGAAAGGTCACATTTAAACAAGCATATATGGAGAACAATTTTGGATGAAAGAAAATTCTCTGTATGTTATGTATTTACTTCAACGAGGGAACCTGTTTATGTGCACACAATTAGGGAATGATAAGCAAATTACATGATAAAGGGATCGTACAAAATGGCGTGATAGACATGAATTAAACTCGAAGCTCTTGTTGACGAAAAAGAATGATTTTATTAGAAAACTATTGCCAAGGACATTACGAGTTTTTGTTTCTTCTGTTGTCAATGCTTACTATGATTTACTATTGAATAACAAGACAGAAATACAGTTGCGATTAGTCCTCTCTCGTCTCTGGAATCTTTGCCATGCTGCTCTCCAGATTAGTATAAAACACTTTTTACATCATCAAAATTGATTTTCCAAAATTAATTAGTGGGGGGTTCTAATAAGCTGGGGGTGTTGGGAAAATTCCAAAAATTAATTAACATAGAGTAGAGAAAATGTGGAAAGGCTAGGGCTTCAGGACACAGCAATGATAATCTTGATGGGCTTAAATGTTCCACAATTCTCTTCAATGCAGCTAATTACACGTTATGGTTAAAGGATAAAGAACTCTGATGGGCCAAATGTACTTAGTCCTGATTGGTGCTTTTTAAGTCCTTGGTTACTGCATGTTTACTTGCCTCTTACACTGCTTACTTTGGTTTGGTTACAGCACTTGCCAATGCGGGGTACCACATGATTAATTTGATGTACCTTATTACCAGTATTGCTGGTCCTCTCAGGTGCCTAATAGACATCCCCCCCCCTAATTAATTTTTCAACAATTTTCCACCCAGGACATTCTTATTCCACCCCCTCACCTATTAATGTTTAAGTAATCTCCCACCCATGGCAATTTTTTGATGAGGTACTTTGGCGGGCAAGTAGAAAATACCTTTATTAAAACATGAAAACCACACATAAAAAGGATGAATGTGGCCCTTTACAAGGCTTAAAGAAGTGTGAAGACAAATATTATGGATGTTAACAATAAAACTGTCGTTGAGCAGGACGATGAGGGGAACATTTTTATAATCTTGGATGGCATGTAGGAGACTATTATGAATTCGGATAACTGACTATTGTTTTTTGTTGTATTACCCTACGTGGAGGAAGTTGCATTTGATCCCATACATTGATCCTTGACTTCATGTTTTCACTTTCTGCCAGGCCCCCTGTCTGTTACATATTTGGTCATTTTCTACCACCCCCAGCTATTCCAACCCCCCTGTTTATTTAGTTTTTGGAATTTTCCAATCATATACTATGGTATTTATAAACTACATTAGCATTTAGTTTAGTAAGTGAAGTAATTCTTTTCATATTTATATTTACTGAGAACTGAAGAATTCCTTTGCAAGCATCATGGCCCAATGGCTAAGGCATTGGTTTAGCAATCACCAGGTCATGGGTTTGAATCGCCATAGTTCCTTAATATTGCAAGCTATTGTAGTAATACTCCACTCTTTTGAGAATTTATATAATTGCAATGTATCTGCTGAGAATTATGTAGTAACAAGTACTATTAATAACATTGTAAGAGAGCTCGATTGAACAAAGTACTCTTGGGTGCCCAATGAGCAGGCGGTGAAGCCGATTTCATTCTACAATTCCATTGAATCACTAGCTCATCACTCAAATGGATTAGATTCCAGAAATAGTAAAAGTAAATAATTTTATTCTACATTAACTTCTTTAGTTAAAGGGAGCCATGTTTATTTATTGATGTTTAGATATGGGAGTTCTCAGCTTGTTTCCTTGAACCAAAACATTTATGTAGGTTGGGTGGATTAATAGACTGCAAAACTTGAACACCGCAAAACTAAACCGGTAGTTATAAAAATACCGCCAATACTTGCTCCCAAACCAAAGCGGTGATTGTAGAAATGCCACCAATGCCGGCTCCAAAATCAGAACGGCAGCTGTAGAAATACCGCCAATATTTGCTCTAAAACCAAAAACGCCAAAAACGCCTGCCAATGATAACCTTTTTCGTTAGGCATCGTGTTCTCTCTAAATTTCAAATGCCCCTGCTGCGAAAGAGATTGCCATACCTACAATAAATATCTCCCTCCTGTACCATGAAGGAGTTGAATATACTGCAAAAGCCCCACCGATGACAAATTTACGCATGGTTTATCTGTGACCATCGTTTGCCATTTTTTAACTACGAAAATGCAATTTATGACTTAATACTTCGAATGACTGTTCCTTCCCTACCTATATAAAAGCTAATAGTCCCTAATGTCTCATTTACATCTGCACCTTATCAATTTCGTTGTTGTGGATGCATATGTGGGAGGGTTGGTATACTAGGGTTTCACCGTAGTCAATTCGAAATACGGACGAACTATTTCCCTCTTTCCTTGCCACTTTTCGCCCTTGTGAATAAGGATGATTCATTTCCAATCCCCTGCTGACTACGGAATTCTTCTCTTAACTGTATCCACTGAACGCAAAGTTTTCCAATTTTCTTATATTAAGCAAAATATAACTACGCTATCCGACGGTGAAGACAAGGTACTAGATACTTGTCGGAATGTTTGCGGTTAAGTGTCAATTATTTCGTTTGCTCTGTTATTTCCTTTGTATTAAGAGTTAACTGTGTATCCTAAAGAGTTGACAGAAGTAAGGAAGATAGAATTGATGACTAACAAATAGCGACATATTTCTAACCCCAGAGTCAGGGCATTATAGATTAGAAATTCCAATAACTGTCCTAGTCATTAAACTTTAGATATTTTACGTTGTATGTACTAATGGACAGCCCATAAGTAGCTACAGTTACCATAAAAAAGTGAAAACATGTCCTCATTAGTGCAAGATTCTAGTGGTTTATTGCTGTCGTGTGTGGTAAGTTCCCCATAAGCATTCTGGTTTCGCTTCGAAAAACATCGTTGTATAGATGCGTTAATCATTTGTTCGCTCGTGGCACCTTGCTACTCAAGTATTCCTAGATACTTATAACCCTCTGGTGTGATCTCACAAATCTTTTCATTACTGGATAACTCGATTCCCACCGATTTACACACCTTCCCGCCCCTAAGTACAAGGATGCCACACTTTTTAATCCCAAATTCCATACTTATGTCATTACTTAACAACTCTAGCGAGGATATAAACCTATCAATTTCCTCTCATTTCTTCCATAGAGTTTGAGGTCATCCATAAAGAGTAGGTGACTTTCCCCCCTTTAATTGTATAACGTGCCTTTGTCTCTTTCAAGACGGCTGTTATTGGCATCATACATATAACAAACAGTAAAGGAGATAAACTATCTCCTTGGAAGAACACGACAACTTTTAATCTATTGGTACTATACATGTTTCGAAGAACATTCTTCGTCATCAGTGGTGATGTTTTACAAGTCCTGATCTACGTTTTAAAACGGATACAAACAAAGACATATTTCCATGGGTAGGTATACCTGCACGTGTTGAAAAGAACGGGAAGCTTCCCTTTCTAAATGTTTTGTTAGAAAAGGGACGAAATGGTTTCTTTCAAACCAGTGTATTTCGTAAGTCCACACATACAGGTCTATCAACCAATTTTTATAGTTATGTACCGATTACTTACAAGCTAGGATTTATCAAAAGTCTGGTATTCAAGGCCTTTAACATTAACAATACATCATCGGGCTTCAGGAAAGATCTAGAGAAGATCTCTACAATACTTAAACGTAACCAGTTTCCGGTTTCGACGGTCACCAGATATATTGGTAAATTCAAAAGTTATTTGTCTGTAGATCTGAGCAAAACAACGGCAGCTCCGAAGAACCTGTCAACAGCAGTTCAGACATTAGTAGCAACAGCAACATTAAGAAAGTGTTTGTTCGCATGCAGTTTCTAGCGCAAAAAAGCAAATGGCTCTTCTCGAAAATTGACAGGATAACTAAGATTCTAAGCAAAGAAGGCACTAAGGTTTTATTAGTTTTTAACACGGAAAGAAGTAAAGCATGCAAAGAATTGCATCTCGATAAAGACCATCTTCCTACAGAAAGGGCACTTGGGGTTCATTGGGACGTGGAAGAAGATTCCCTTAAACTAACTGTCGGGGGAAAGAAACATGCAGCCACAAGACGTGGAATATTATCTTCGATAGCATCTGTGTATGATCCCTTAGGTGTTGCCAGCCCCCTCATTCTCCCCGGTAGGCAATTAAACCAGGAACTGTGTAAACTTAATTATGGATGGGATGAACCAAAGCCGATTGAGGAATTGTCTGGAATCGACAGCATGTGCTCAAGACCATGTTATTGTTTAGCATCACGTGACATGCTGAGGGGACGTGTTCGTGTAGCAAAGCTGCGGATGTGGTCGCTAAAGTCGAACTCACGAACTATATCTGACTCGATGGTCATGATTTGCCAGATTTACAAGTTGTTTCTGTTTCATGGATATTAGTAATTGGTTCTCAATTCATTTGAGTTCAAACAGAAAACCCTGATTCGAGATCGAACCTCATTTCAGTCGATCCTTCAACTTACCAGATAAACACATGTGCACCAACCACTTATTATCACAACACTCCTGACGTCATGTTGAAAAAGCAACAGACTTACAAAAAAGAAGCAACCAGGAGAGAAAGTTCGTCAATGTTTCCAATGTGATAACTAATAAACTCCAGATCTTATCCAAAACGTACATCGCTAGTAAAATATTTCTTTCATAACACAAAAAATGGCGCGTAGAAAATGCGTTCTAACAATCTTTAAACATCATTTGATTTCTCTTTTTTTGTAAATGATCTTCAAAGATCAATGAAAATGGCTGCCCTAAGCGCTAGATGCTAAGCAATTGCATATATATTGGAAGATGAGTCTCTGCGTGGTTCATCAATTGGTCAAATGGCATTAAATTTATGCTTAATTATTCCTTCATCATGCATTTACCTTAATTATAACTTATCACGTGATAGATTAATTTGACGTCACTTCGTCTTTATTAAAAGATTACAGATGCGTTTTGTTGTTATTGTTTGGAATGAAAGTGATTAAACGGTCATCCAGCATCAGACAAGAAAACTTTCGTGTTGGTATATACATGGTTTACAAAATTCTGCAGCAATTCAAAGTGTTAAAAGTTTTCTCTGTCAAAGGTAAGCATTTGAAGTTACTTTAAATGTTTATTCCCGTGTATCAAAGTGCTTCATCGCACGACCAGCTGGTAAACTCAACCGTCTGCATTTATCAAGCAATGGCATCTACATTTAATCGAAGCAGCAAAACATTCAGATAAGACATCAACATTAATAATCTAAATCTAATCTAACCATTACGTGGCATGGAAACATTTCACTTCGTTTTGAAAACCAGATCAAAAAGGCCATAGGGAAGTGTTTTGGCGCAGTCGCTCCACCCGTAGTTTATACAACCAAAAAAGCACTATCAACCAACGACAAAGATCGCGTGCCTTCCACAAATTCAGGTTCTGTAGTTTACCAATTTTCATGCCAGTGGGAGGCTGGCTACATTGGCCGCACGACTTTGAGGTTGGTTGGCCGAATTAAGCAGCATGTACCATCGTATATTTGCTAAGCATCTACTCCTAAAAGGAAAGAACCACCTCGAGTTTCAAAGACCAAAAACGCCACTAAGCAATGTGACTCTGCCATAGGGCAGCACTTGCTTGAGAACCAACGTGTTACACACCCAATTGGATTTTCATTAGCACATGGTGAGTTTAGCACTGCTTCTTTCTACAGGCGGCCCGGCCGGCGCCCGCGGAGCCCGGCGGGCGGGCCCGGAGATTGCTAAGATCCCGCCCCTGGACGGCCGAGAAACAGAGACTTCGAGCACGTTTCCGGATGCTGCTCCGCGACCGCGATCCTCCGACGCGGGCGGCTCATTCGGGGAGGGGACGACTGGATGAATCGGCAAACGACGACGTTCGGACCAGCGGTCGCGGCCACCCTCGCCCTGGTCGGGTGCGGCGGCTCCTCCGAGGAGCCGGCACCGGCGGAGCCGACCTACCGCGTGGGCGAGGTGCTGACGAACGGAGACTGGCAGTTCGAGCTGCCGCTCGGCCTACAGGCGGTCGCGGCCTACGTGCCTCCGAGCAACCCGCTCACCGACGCCCGGGTGCAGCTCGGCAAGCTGCTGTACTTCGACCCGCGGCTCAGCGCCGACGGCACGATCTCCTGCGCCACCTGCCACGATCCTCTCCATGGCTACTCCGACAACCGGCCGACCTCCGAGGGGATCGGCGGTCAGATCGGTGGACGCAACGCCCCGACCGTGATCAACCGCCTGTTCAGCAAGGAGCAGTTCTGGGACGGTCGTGCGGCCGACCTCGAAGAACAGGCGGTCGGGCCGATGGCGAACCCGATCGAGATGGGGCACACCCTCGACGGCGTCGTCGAGGCGATCCGCGCGGTCGACACCTACGTCGAGCTGTTCGACGCGGCGTTCGGCAAGGCCCCCAACATCGACGACGCGGCCCGGGCGATCGCCGCCTACGAGCGCACCGTGGTGTCGGGCGACTCTCCCTTCGACCGCTGGCAGGCGGGCGACGAGAGCGCCGTGTCGGAGTCGGTCAAGCGCGGCTTCGAGCTGTTCAACCACAAGGCCAACTGCGTCACCTGCCACGCCAGCTTCAACTTCACCGACGAGTCCTACCACAACCTCGGTGTCGGCATGGACGTCACGGAGCCCGATCCGGGCCGCATGGCGGTCACCGGCGAGCCGTCCGACTTCGGCGCCTACAAGACCCCGACGCTGCGGAGCATCGCCGAGTCGGCACCCTACATGCACGACGGCTCCGAGGCGACGCTCGAGGACGTGGTCGAGCTGTACGACCGGGGCGGCGTGCAGAACGACAACCTCTCGGCCGAGATGAAGCCGCTCGGTCTGACCCCCGAAGAGAAGTCGGACCTGGTGGCGTTCATGCGTTCGCTGTCCGGGCACGTCACCAATTCGACCCCGCCGACGCTGCCGTAAGCCTCGCGAGGCGAGCCGCCCGGGCGCGGGCGGCTCGCGCTGCCGCAGGAAATGTTTCTTCCTTGCGTGGTTACCGACCGCCCTGAACCACAACAGTCAGGCGAGGGAGCAACAGATTCAAGTGTCTCGAAAGGGCAAGAGAAAGAGGAAACTGCTGCTGATGACGCAACTGGTCAAACCTCAGAAGAAAATAACTTTATCTCACCGGAACGAATACTTGGCTATCCAAAGGTGAGTAAAAACAGTGAAAGAATGATTAAGTTGACAGATGACTTTGGTGAAGGGGACGTACGTGCTAACAATGTATGACTTTTAGATATAGAGCCATCCGTGATTGAATGCATTGGTTCAGAATCATTCCCCGACAGTTGATACAGTGTTTTTAAGTTAAAGTAGCATCATGGATGGTAAAGTACCCTTTTCTGATCCATACCACGTACTTTATGATATCTTTTCTTCCAAACGCAACGCATTAAAAAGGGGTTTATGGTCTGAAACAAGAGTGTATCTTTGTGCCCTTTGTATTTTGTCTTTATGTACACCCAGTCTTAACCCTCAAGTAGTTTCTAATCCTGAAGAGCATTTTCTGTCGGCTACAAAAACAAAATGCATATAATAGTATGGCAGGTGATAAACAACAAAATGACAGTTTTAAAAGCTTAAGTCTGACTCTGGTCATTTCAATAGGCAACAAGGTGCGTTACTACATGGTCCCTGTCATATTTGAAATCTTTAATACTGGAACAAAACAATTAAAAGCCCTGATATGCTTGTCAGTATCCATGACCATGTCTTCTTTTATTGAGCTTTTAATGTCATGCATAAGAGCAGGTATAGCCTGTAAAGAGATTGTCTACTGCTCTCATTTTTTAGGCTCCTGAAAGAAAAAGGCAAAAGCAGGGTAGAAAACGTGGAAAATCTATGATAGCGACCTCAACGCCGGAACTTAAGCGCTTAAGGGACGAATCCGAGAAGCGCACACAACAACGTTCTAAACGGAGCAAAAAATTGGCCTCTAAAGCGAGGAAACAACTTGTGAAGCCTCCTGCAGATAACACTTCATCAGATGACGAAGATCAGGAAACAGAAGTGATCCTTATGGACACTGAGGATAATTCTTCTGAAGATAACGAAGATGAAGATATAGAAATTTACCTGAGTGCTCTTCGTTGTCAGGATGTCGCAGAAAACGATTTTGTGTTGGTGGAGTTTCAGCCAGAAAAAAGTGCAAGGAGACCTATTTATTACGTAGCTAGGGTCATTGCTTTTGAAGAGGATGGCGATGTGGTCGTAGACTGTTACCGAAAGGGCCAGAATGGATCCAATAATTTTGTCAAACCATTGATACCTGACAAACATCCAATAACAACAGAACAAGTTAAGGCCATCCTTGCAGGAATGCACTGCAGGGACCATAGTAGTCAAGAAGCGTCATTAATTCTTAAATAATAATAATAAATGAAGAGGGTCAGTTTCTGTTACAAAATACAGGTAAGCTAGATTGGGGTTTGGTCTTGATATCAGTTTTCGTGCTACCAAGCGTAGCCTTCACTCTCCACTTTCCCATTTTGCCTTCCAGCAGTTTTTGAGATGTGCTACCGAGCAGGATTTGTGCTACCGAGCTTTTGTAAACTTACAAAAGCCGCCCTAATACATATTTGATGGATTAACGTACTCTAACTTACTAAATAATTGTGATCACTTATTTTTACTTTTGTATATGGAAAAAATCCTAGAAAAGATTCATTATTCTGACTGAAGCATAATTTTCCTTTCAGAACTACAAAAAAAAAAAAAAAAATCCGAATAATAAAATAGTTCAAATACTTATCAAAACATTGTTAAAAATAACATTTAAAACAACTAATAGCGGTCGGATGATGGTGATAATTATGATGTTATGAATGACTGTTTCACTATAAAAAAAAGAGCGAAAATATTTCAGGAATCAAAGCCGTATCCAGGGGGCAGAGGTTTGAATCCCCCTCCCCGGATATGTTAGTCCAACTCGTAAAAACGTAACAAAAATGAATATAAATAAGTTTTTGTACAATCAAAAACATACAATAAATAAAGTATAATTTTCTGAAATATTTGCTTCCAACAGTATCAATTTGATATTGTTAAAAAAAAAAAAAAATTGAGCTAGGTTCTGAAACAGGATGTAAATGTGAAGCTAATCTTGAAATTCTTAAGTGAAACTTCGAGAGATGACTGGAAGATTTTTGGAACGGAAACTACAAAACGACATCGTCATCAAATCTGACTCGCTAAAAGTGAAATTTTCAAAGGTCTTCCAATACAATTTCCGTATCTAAAAGAGGTAAGTGTTTTCATTTTCGATAGGCTAAAATTCATTTTAACTTATCGGTGTTGGTTTTCACACGTATGATTGCCTATATAGCAAGATTAAAGCTTAAATAAGGTTTTAATACTCATCATTTGTCCACTTTTGAAAGTAGCCTGCATTGGCCCGAAGCGACGATGTTTACGATTTGATATCTAGCTATGCAACGTAATAATGGGGATAAAGTGGAATAAAACATTACAATTCATATTGATGTTTCATTAAGGGTTTAAAATGCCTTAAGTTGAACAAGACAGTTATTTCAAATGTGGAACACGTAGCCACAAGAGAAAGGGTCCACTGTATTTCAGACTTGCGGATTAATAATCCATAAGCGCTGCTGTATTTTTGCCACTTCAATGTCACATGTTTAAAGAGGAAAAATAACCTCATCCTTGGTGATGTCTGCGTAATCAAATTCAACATGTTCGAAAACCCGAAAACAAAATTCAGTACCAAATTATGCAAAAAAATTGAAATTCCCTATTGATTAAAGTCGTATCCAGGGGGAATGGTATGAACCCCCTCTCCCCCCCGCAAAAAATGTCCAACTCAAAAAACGTAACGCAATGGATACATAAAAATTTTCGACGCAGTTTTTTTATTTTTATTTTTTTGGCAATATCCTAGATACGCCCTTGATAACAGGTATTCTTCTTGTTTCATAATAATTTAAAGAAGTTGTTTGAAAATGAATCAGGACCAACGTCCACGATTATACTAAATTATTCCGAGTTAAAATTTATCAGTGAGATTTGTTTTCTTCGTTGTGACATTTCGCAGTTGGTTTTTAAAATTAAGAAATCTATTCGTCACTTCAGTGCCATAGGATAATAAAAGAAATACACGAGACTTAATTTTGTGTCATTAAGGGACGAGGAACCTTTTTAATTAATCGCAATTTATAAACGCTAATCAATATTTTATCCTTTAATGTGCGAAAAATCCTTAAGCCATAGCATCCTTATTCGTCTTTTATTAATTCTCAAAAAGCTTATTTTTTAAATGTAGATACATTTTATCTATCAAAGGTCTAGATTTGAAAATAAAAATAGTCTGTCAAATCCAACGAATTTTCAAATTCCTATTTTAGCCAAAGCTCAAATAAGGAAAATAGCAATAGATATTGCACAAAGCCACAGAAATAACACAGAAATTGCACGAAGCAAAATATTTTACATCTACCAAACAAAAAGCTATAAGTATAGAACAAAATTAAGAATAAGCTTCATAATATGATAGGAATTTTGCTGTATTTTAAATTTCTGATCATTTATGCTAACTCCTCACTTGTCTTTTCAGAAGAAACCGGTCAAGTGCCATGAGAATTTATGACCAAGCAACTTGTGCCTTCACAGGACGCCAGAGCCATCCTCTTGAATTTATCCCCGATTGGCTACTCACTTCAATTTTATACGACTGATTTAGTAAAAAAAATGGCATACAAAGAGTGTTTTATTTTGCAAAATTGGACCAATAGCGTCACCTACTGCACAAAAAAGAACTGATGCTAGATGTCATTGATGGTACTATTATTGCTAATGGCTCTTTTAAGAAAATCGTTAATAAACTTATGGATATTCGTTTACACTATTTCAATCGAGGCCAAGTGCCATGAGAATTTATGACCAAGCAATTTTTGCCTTCAGAGGACGCCAGAGCCATCCTCTTGAATTTATCCCCGATTGGCTACTCGCTTCGATGTTATAAACCCCGAATTTATCCCCGATTGGCTACTCACAACTGTGACTCAAGATATTTGCAATATACCGACTCCAATTCTGACTCAATTCACGAAAAATTTACTAAAACTCTGACTCAAATTCCACAGCCCTGTTTTAAAGCTTTATTTACTAGATTTTATAAGTTATAACCGACTCCGACTCTGACTTCAGATAATTTCCCTACTCCAACTCTGACTCCACTTCCTAAAACTCCGAATCCCATTCCACGTCCCTGTTTTAAAGCATCATTTTTAAAGCAAGACGTTCTTCGACAGCTTCATCGAGGTCTCAAAAGTACATTCGGCCATATGAATGTAGTTCAAAATCACCTTCTAGAGTATGTGATGAATGTGCCAGAGTATTGATTTTGTCATTGATTTGCCCATTTACTTTGAAGCTGGAAACATTTCGACTGTTGATGGTTCGATCTTTACCTAAGTTGAATGAAGTTATCGGAACATGAGTTGAAGTTTCAGATTAGTTTTGGAACTGTTTAGAGAGAAAGTAACGTCCTAAAAAGAGCCAAATCACTACTGAGGCGTATATGACGTATGTGTCCTTATCGAATGTATTCACAAAAATGAAGTCACTCACACAATTGTATTTTTCCAAAATTAAGGCTTTTACCTAATTTTTTCAAACTGCTGACCAGTATAGATCGTTTTTTGTAGGCCAGAAAATCCCAGGATGCCAATTCTGCCAAAAAAAGAATGAATTCGTATTCGAAAAAATAAAATAAATACATACAAAATTATTGCTCGTTTATAATGTAATTCACCGCAACATCTCAGATTGCTCGCAATCACTTACCTCTAGGTTTTCATCCTCTTTCTACGCCATTCTTCTTTACCTTGGTCGGTGAATATGAGCAAAAACATCAGGTTCTAATATTACACTGATATATTTTATAAATGTCAAATATTTTCAGACAGAACATACCATTGTTTCCGCCCAACAGGTTACCAGCTAACTGATCTTCCCCTGCGCAAGTCCGACAACAGCCACACCTAGCACAACCAGCATCTCCTCCACCGCAGCCACAAGGTCTAAAAAAAGGACCGTAAGAGTATTAATTTAACAAAAATAAGAATATGGAAGCGTACAAAACAGATATATCTTTCAAATACTTAAGGCAATTTTTTATGGACCTAGAAGAAGTTGTCGTAATTACAAATAAAGACGGAAGTAGAGCTTACTATAAGGTTTAAATCGTAGAAGTAGCATACAAAATAGGGAAAATGGAGTTAGGTGGTCTAGAAACCCCATTTTCTATGCTACTTTTAGAAATGATTTTTCAAAAAGTACCAAGAGAAACTTTGCCTGACAGCATCAAGCAGAGAAAAAATAGAAACAACTAAACAAAAGCATGGTTTTTAATGCCTTTAATTTTTTCTAAAAAATATTCATATTTATGTAACGCAAATATGTAAATATCTAGGAAAAGGCTTAAAATTTTCGAAGAGGTAACTGGATCTCAATAATAATTTGTCGTACCATTTGAACATTGGAGGTATCTCAAAACAGTGCAGCCTCAGTGTGGGAGATGAGGGCGAGGTCAAACGATTCTTGTCATCGGTATATCCACCAAGCTCAGCTGGACAGACGAATCCTTTGGGGGTCAAGGAATTACCCAATATTTGTAGGCTAGGAAAATGGGGGGGATACTGAAATGTTTTCATCAGGATACGCTGGAGAAGAGATTGCGAGATTTCAGTTGAAAATGATAGAAAGTACAAGTAAGTATTCTAGTTGTGAGTTTAGGGGGTCCAATCCTAATCCAAGAACAAGATTTGAGCAAGCACAGTTTGAAGTTTACGAGGCTGCATAAACTTATGAAGTGTCCTTAAAAAAAAACTTCATGTAATAAACATTAATAATAGTTAAAAAATCTAAAACTTGTTTCTCCAGTTTCAAACAGTCTGTGAGTAGTATCGAAAAAAGGCTTTAAACTGGACCCAAAGACGCTACTCTATTCTTGTTCACTGTTACAAACGAAGAAGATTTAATGGCGATTACCTCAGGGCAGGACGCAGGTGTAAGTTGCATAATAGTAAATGTTTACTTTTATATGTTACATAATAGAGGGCGTTTAAGATTTCTTTGAATGTGACATAATACGGTTTGTTTACTTTGTGTTGTTACGTAATACGACGTTTTAGAGTCTAGTCAATCGGGGAATTTTAAAAGACATTGTTCTTCAAAAGGTGTTCCAAGATGTTTCAAGAACTCCAAGATGTTCATTAAGACATTTTTCTTCAAGAGGTTTTTCAAGATGTTTCAAGACATTCCAAGACGTTTTTTAAGACATTTTTCTTTGAGAAATTTTTTCAAGACGTTTCAAGACATATTAATACGTTTTTTAAGACATTTTTCTTCAAAGGGTTTTTCAAGATATTTTAAGACATTTCAAAACGTCTTTCTCCAAGAACTTTTTCAAGAAATTTTTCTTCAAGATATATTTAAAAGCGTTTCAAGATGTTTCAAGGCGTTTTCAAAGACATTTTTCTTCAAGACGTTTTTCAAGAAATTTCAAGACTTTTTTAAAACATTGTTCTTCCAAACTGTTTTCAAGGCGTTTCAGACATTTCAAGATGTTTCTAAGAAATTTTAATTCAAGAAGTTTTTAAAGACGTTTCAAGACATTTTAAGACGTTTTTCAAGACATTTTTTCAAGACGTTTCAAGGCATTTCAAAACGTTTTTTAAAACATTTTGCTTTTCATAACACTTTTAACTAAGTATTTAATCACTTAAAGCAAATGGAAATAAATAATCTTTCGATCTTGAATCATTGTGATATAAAGTTTTCATTACATTATTCTGTTGTTTAGAGCTTTCATTTTTGAAGCGTTGATAAAAGTGAAACTTTACCATAAAAATGAGTTGTTGGAGTGACATCCTTCCTCATACGAAGGATGATATCGAATCTAAGGGTTAATGTCGGTCTTTACTTTCATTTTGGAAAAAAAGGGTCGTTGAATGTGTTTCTCTTAGCTCCCCATTCTTTATGCTAAAGTTTAACTCAACATGAACAAAGCAAAAATTAACATGAGTAGGGCTAACAACCTCTATGCCTTCTCAAGACCAGAAGATAATTTGCACTTTACTGAAAACAAAATACATTGGAAATATTTTTACTATTTTTACTTTAATAAATAAATAAAACTATTCACTTTAAAGAATAAACATAAGTATACGCATATTAAGCTGATAATCAGAGGTCATTTGTTTTTTTAGTTTTTTTTTCAGGAAAATTCAAATTGTATTCTGGTCTTGATAAAGCATAGGGGGTTGTCAGCCCTAATCATGCTAATTGTTGCTTGTTTCGAGTTTGACCACTGTTATTTATTGTAATTTCTATTTGTTTTGAGTTTCATTTACTTATTGATGGTGATTTGTGATAGTTTGACGCTTAGAGGGTTATTTGACTTCTTCTGCTTATTTTTGTCTTAGTGGAGCCCTTTACTTTTACTTGAGCCTAAAAAGGCACGTTTTGATACTTCATTCACCCAATTATATTCAAAAGTCCTCTCCAGAAGTCCCGTGGTACATGATTGGTATACGCACCCATTATGTAAATCAAATTTAATAAAACAAGCAAAAACTCTATACATGCATCCGTGACCACTCTTCGCTCGAAAAAAAAAATCGTATTTAGTATAAACCTAGAAGTAGGGTTGTTGAGAAGGAAGGAAACATATTAAGAAAACGATTCATACTTCATAATACACAGAAATATTCTAGTTAATATAGTCTGACTGAAATTCCACTGTAACCCCCCCTCTTAATGTGTGATTATATAGCACAAATTATATATTCGGGGAATTGAACCATAACTGTGACGAATTCAAACTACGGAAAAACACGTGAGACATGTATAATTTGGGCACGTTTGTTCACACATGGGCAAGTATATTTGCACGTTTGTTCCGTTAAGGTACAATGGCTATAATCATCCAAGACTACGCTTTTATCGCTGAAACTTAGTCGAATACCATATGTGTCTGAGTCATAAAAACAAATATATTTGAAGCCAAAAGGAAACAGCTAGACACCATAGCTATAGAGATCTTCTTTTTCTAAACTACTATAAAAATCTTGTTTACTATAATTATCATACGATTCATCGAAATCTTCATCATAATAGCTTTCAGATGTAGTCGTAGTTGGTTCAGTCGTTCTTTCCTCTCTAACCTGCTGATAGCGATTTTTTCCTTGTATATTTACGAAGGGCTTCGGAGAAGGACGGTAGCGCCATCTTTCTCCATTATTTTGCAGCTTTCTAATTGCTACTATTCTACCCAATGCTGGTGTTTTATTTATGTTATTTTCGACATTAAGGTTTCGCTTCTTAGAGACTATGTACCCAGCCCTTCTAGTATATCTGGGTTTATCACTCTGATCTAATGGCTCTGGATTAGTTGGAGCAATAGTTGTACTTCGGAAGGAGCTACGACGGAAGGATGGTTTCACAATAGTTTTTTGTGCAATAGTTTCTGCCGCATCTGCATCCTCGTCGAGTAGTTGGTTTTGTCGATGGCGCTGTAACCTTTGCAAAAATGTTTCTTGTGCTGATTTTCTTTCCAAATGTTTTTGACTCGTGGTCTCAACTTTGGGAGACGACTTGAAGGACTTTCGCGTGGTACTTTCAGGCTTTGTTATTTCAAAAAGAGCTTCAAGAGGTAAATTTTCATCGTTGTCTAATGATGATTTATTAATTTGTGGCGTGGATGTAACTGCAATGGCAGCATGAATAAGTGACGGTTTTATTCTGTTATTATCATCATCTCCAGCAACAACTTGTACAGAGCCTTTTTTCCCACCTACTAGATCACTACTGACAGCCATAAATATTGTTGACGTGCTTGATTTTAGCTGTGCATATTTTGCATCTATATACGTGCCAATAACACTTGTTTCATGAACTGTTGTAACTCCATGTTTAATAACTGTTCCACCATATTTTGAAACAAGGCCAAGCTTTAGTTCAGGATTATAAGAGTTTGTTTTACTCTCTTCGGATTGCTCTACGTTCATGCTCAATGGCTGCAAGACGTCTTTTAATTTATAAACTGACAGTTTAGCATATGCAACTCCATCATTCGACCTGCCTGATTCAATAGCATGATCTGCCACGTCAAACTGTGCTTCAGTACTTGTCATACTTCCTTCAATGAGTATGTTTGCGTCTGTGCTAGCCTCTATGCTATATGAGTTATGAAGCTTTTTCTTCACCGGATTTTTTGAGCTTTTCTTCTGTGACCCACTGCTACTAGATTTCTTCGGATGTTTCTCTGTAAATAAAATCAGAATATTAGCTCCAGCTTACTTATACAGAATAACTTTCACTTTTAAAAATATATGGAAAGTTTTGCCCTCCTCTTCTCAAGGCAACACAATCAGCTGATAGTCATAGAATCTTAACGAAAATTACACCATCAGATTCAGCGTATTAGAGAACCCTACTGTAAAAGTTTCAAGCTCCTACCTACAAAAACGTGGAATTTAGTATTTTTGGCCAGGAGACGGATCACGGATGCATGTTTATAGTAGTATACATTAGGATGAGGGATATTCTGAAATGAACGATTTTGAACTTAGATGGGTACTTCAAAATAAATAATATAATATAGAAACATAAAATGCAGCACATTAAAATATACACAAGAAAAAGGCCTTTTACTTCCACTATCCTTGATTGCCTACGAAATTTCTCCCACCGTGATAAAGATTTGGAAGGGCCACAAATAATTGACAATTATATAACTCTCTTGGAAAGCTTTATGAGAGATTGGAGGGGAGGGGGGCGATAGAAATCAATTCTCCACAAAGAAAAAGCTTGAATGTAAACAGAGATCATAAAGTTTACATAATAAATCATACATATAATTGATTAATCAACTTACAGGTCTGAATTCTTAGAGTAGGTACACTAAGCATAGGCCAAAAGCTGACGTAGAACAGTTTCTACCGTAGACTTAGTAAAGAGTAAAATGTATAATTTTGGTGTGTGCATAATTTTGAAGGCTATTTGAAGGTTTTATTTAAATGTGTTTTCTTTTCTTGTTCTGTAGTTAGATATTTTTCTTCAAAAGTTATGCGAATGTGTGAATTTAATAAAAAAACGTTTTAAAAATCTTAGTCTTATTCGTCCACTTTCCTTTTTGTACAAGACTGTGAATTTAATATGTTTTTTAAGTTTATACAAAAAAAAATCAAACTTCTCCCTTTTGTTAACAGACATATTTTCAAAAGAAAGATTTCTCTATCCACTACATTTCCCGAGCAGACATAGATCTTCTTTCCTTTCCACATTCTTCTTTCCTTTACAATAAATATTGGTGATTTATCTTCAGCACTATTTTTTGGCAAAAAAATCGATCTGGTTTTTGAGACTTGAGAACATGGTCACGGAATATCGATTTGGCTAGGGGCTATCCGTTTGAATAATAGCAATAAAAGAAGAAAAAAAGGAATGGCAATTTAACAAGTTTGGCCAGCAATTTTTAACTAAAATTTTTATATTAAAAGTAGTTGCAAAATATTTTGCGAGTTATTTTGATATTGAGGTTACATAACAGCTAAATTTAAGTGATTAAAGAGTGACTAAAAACGTTCCGAGCAAAAAGTATGCAAAAGATTTGTCAAGTTATTTTTACACTGAGACTACATAATGATTCATCTCTAGTAATCGGAGACTAGAGTCACATCTGATATTTTTTTTGGGGGGGGGGGTACAAAAACAACTTTAAATACGCTACTAAGCTCAAAATATCTTGTGACATTTCGTTTTCCAGTATTAAAATAAGAACAAGATCAATTTCCAGTACGGTATTAAAACAACTGCATTCGAATGGTCGCTACATCGTTCAAGCCTGGTATTAAAAAAATGAGCATCATGGTCGCAGGGGAAGCTGCAACGTAGTTAAGAACAAACAATCATCCACAGTAATCAAATATAGAAAAAAAGTTTGAAAAACCGGCAGATGAGAAAAATTCGCCGTTTGCAGTTAATTTAGGAGTCCCGATTAGCCTTAAAATCTCAAATTTTATTTTGAAAACGAATTTATGGAAATTTCGAAAAATAGCCTGAAAACCCTCGAACGGAATCGGGTCAAAACGAAAAGTATGACAAAAAAGTGACAGGCTTTGCATTGAATTAATATATGTATTTTTTTATATCCAGATATTTTGTTAAGTTCACAATAAAAATTGGATATAAGTTTTTAACATTATGTGAGATTTAAACGAAGTATGTACTATTGTTCTACTTTTTTGGGTAGCTAGCTGTTAGGTCGTGCGATTGTACTGCTGCTCAGTCGCTTACAAATTAGGCGACCACTGTTCTAGATGTTTCTTGCAGCAGGCAATCAAAATGACATCTGTGCCCGCGAGTTTGCCTTAAATAATCCCAAAAAATGCTCAGAATTCAATGTTTTTTGGGAGGGAACGATATGCATATCTGATATAGGGCGAAACCAAATCTACTCAATTTACTTGGGGTGCTGTATGAGATGCTCTTCGTCCTTCCTTCAACTCCTGTGTGAAGACTTTACCGATAACCACATCATCTTCATCCCTGAATACTGTGCTAAATATAACTGTTACACGATCGCTTCTTGCTTCAACGTACCTGCAAAATCGAAATAAATTAAAATATCACTGAAATCACAAAAATTAAAAATGGAACACATAACATTTTTAATAGCGTTGAATACCAATAAACGGATAGGCTGTCGCAGACAATTTCGGAATATCAAGATGAAAACAAAAAAAGACCTTCCAAATGGTGGAGAAAGGGACAAGAAGTATTAAATAGCTCCTTGTAAAAAATGCTCTCTTTTTAAAGCTTGACAAATTATCAGGTAATATTTTTACACGTAAGTAAAAAGAAAATGCAGGCAGGTTTGCTTAGTAAGCTATACTGTTAAATTTATCTATATCTGTTTAATTTAAACTTTGTTATAGAAGTTGAAGATGTATTACCAGGTGACAGCGAGAAGTTTTCATTTTCATTTTCCAAATCATCTTTTATCACACAACCGTGAACATGTTCCCTTGCTTAATTATAGTTGGCTAAGAATTACATGATAGTGCACAGCTGGACTCAATATGCATTATGTCATGGGTATTATTAGGTTAATTAACTGTATCAGATGATACAAGATCAATGGTGTTAGCAATGTTCACAGCCACTTTATTTTTCATCGATTTGTCTTGAAGATCCTTATTGATGTTATCCGCAAATGCTGCTTTGTTTTACTTGCACTCTCATTGTCTAATACTGCTTTATGTTTGCATAGGTAACTGTTTCGACACGTAGATAAAATATGGCTCATGATACTGTTACATCAGTGTTCCTTCTTTCTTTTTTCTTCTGCAATGTCTGGCAATGTCAGATTTTCTCAATGTCAGGCATCAGTTTTTCACAATAGCAATGTCAGATACTAATACTAACTACTAATAAAACTTACCAATTGATAACCTATTACCACGATCCCTAACCAGAAGCTTGCCCTCACCATCAACTATGTGTTTTAAACTTGCGTTCTCTTTAAACACAAGCTCTTCTGAAATTTTTTTCTCTGTTATATCCCTGTTTTGGTATTTTAATTTTCTAGGTACTCCAAAGACATTTAAGTTCTCATTTTTATGGCAATGCTTGCATATATTTCAAATGATGTCACCACTTTTTGTAGTTTAGATATTTGTCTTTATTAGCATTCAACACTTTGATGACTCTATCATGAAGGGCTACTTTTTTTGAAATATTTAATCTTCACTGGCACAATGAGTCACATGTTTTTATTTTACCAGTGTACTACTAGTATTGTTCAAAACAATACAATAGATTAACTAGTCTTTTTATTCACAAAAGGTGTTTGCCTATTTGTTTCCTAGGGAAAGAGAGGGAAGGGATACCAAACCCGTTGAAGGAGATGAATGAATGGCATAGCTACAGGAAAAGTTGAGTTTTTAGAAATAATATTTTTTCATACCTCAGATCATGTCCCATGCTTCAAAAGTATGTCTCAAGTAGCTTGTGGACCATCAATATTTCATAAACATTTGCTTAAAATATATCCGGTCTTATTATTATTATTTGAAATCATACAATAGTTCACGACTGGAGAGTTGTGGTTTATCATATTATCTATCGTGTTTCTTTTGCAGACGATTCTCATGTGCAAACAACAATCTTTGAAACTGGTCAGTTATATTCAATCATTTTTCCAAAGCAGCAAGCTTCCATATTTTTTTTTTGTTTTTTCCACTTCATTTACTTTAAAGTAAATTTCACCCTACTGATTATAAGAAACATAAGAAAATGATGTGCAACTTTAACAAAAAATAATATGAAAAAAACTTCGTTTTCATAAAGAGTTAAAGAGGCTGCGTCCCAAAGTCGAACCTTAAAACGTACAGGAATTAGAAGAGGCAGTTGGGGGGCTGCTTTTTTTAGGGAAAGTTGCTTGGCTGGATTGCATCGTCACCTCCAAAATTTTCAAATAATTCTGCAACATTTGATTCTTTAGGAATTGTTCCTACTGGCTGACAAGGCTGAACAAGGCGCCGAGTTACAAGGCGGACTGTTGGAATCCAACTAAACTTGGCCTGAAGCTACATCTCTGGTTTGGGTTGCCACACTAGATCTCTCCTCTTTGAGGATAAGTCTACATTTTATTATCTGGGTCAGTCGTAGGGAAATATAATATCTCAATTAAGCGTGTATGGGATCTACTTCTGGGGTTTTATTTTCTTGTTTAGAGATTTCAGCTTCAATTCGAAAGCTTTTTTAGCAATATTTGCTAGAACCAGATGTGATATGAGCTTTTAAGGCTTTTTCTGAAGCTTGGTTCACAACCAAGATAAATTATGGTGAGATATAATGCACATCATAATTTTGTCTGAAGTAATCTAAATTCTGCCTCAAGCTTCAATCGGGACATCCAGTTGCTTCACCATGAAACACAGTTTTATGCGTTTCACAATAGCTTTCACCAGTGAGTCTCACTATTTTTTATACTTCCTGGGGCCTCAGCTCCCTAGGTTTATTGCTCTAAATTTGCATTACTACCTTTCAGACTCCTTAACGTAGTGAATTTTTGCTGTTCATATTTTGGTATGCTCCTGCCAAGAATTATGAATATTGCCTAGATCCATGCTCAATTATTGAGTCGCAGTTCCCTTCAGCTTTCAGTAATCTTTGCTATACATCTGTTCAATTGACACAATAACTAATGCAGTACATTGGCAAGTGCAAGACTTGAACCTTTATGAGCGGGAAAAGCTTGTTAAAAGGCTACGTCCAAAAAAAGACGAAATTTGGGCTTCAGTCACTGGAAGTTCTTTCAAAGTACGGGGTCCGTTTTTTACACCTCATCCACATCTATTAAACTTTTATCCGCCCTATCCTAGAATATTGTAGCCCTAGGTATGGCACTAGGGCACCAAAAGACCCTTGGTGTGGCACCTTGATCTAGAATCCAAGAAGTCTGACTAGTTGGAGAGGATTCAGTTAGACCTTTAGTGATTACATCCGGGGAACCTAAGACTCCTTATCTGGGGCTACTTAGGGACTTTGAGCCTTGTCTAACCGCCGTCAGAATAATTGCGAAAACTTTAGATCATCCCATTTAAACAACCCTATTCGCTGGGATATTCTTTCAACTTTTTGTCATCCCCAGGTATAGACTCCCTTGGCAAGCGTCAGAACATGTTTCAAAACTACCACAGGAGATTCATCTCCTAACAAACCACATCAAACGCCGCATATCAGCTTCGTATGCTTCCATAGTCTCATTAAGGAACATTTAAATTAGGGCTCGGTGCCAATTCTCATTGTGTTAAAACAATAACGATAAAATACGGAAAATAGAAAACGAGACAGATATAGAAACAAATAAAAAGTGAATATATGTTTCTTTTCTTCGTTTTTTTTTTTTTTCATGTCAAAAAACAAGAACAATCCATTTTTACCTAAAAACGGCCGCTTTATGACAAATCTTTCTGTTACACTGTTCTAACTGGAATGTATTAACAGATGTTAAGATAAACAGGAAGCATGACGAATAACGTGCTCAACAAAACCAAAAAAGGGGGAAAACAGTGAGAAAAAACGAAGCAGAAATTGAAATGGCACTGAGAAGAAGCGACTTCCTATTTTTTGGTTATTCCATTTCCCCCGAAAAATAGAAATGAAAACGATAGGGGGAATAAAAGAGAATAAAACAGCAGAAAGAAAAAGGGGCTGGACCTCATGATTCAAATATGACCTCTTTGTCTAGACAACCTTCTAAAATTTGCAAAAAAATCCTTTCCTTTCTGTTTTCTTTTTTATGTTTCTGTACTTCCTCGTTTTTTGTTTTTTTTTTCATTTTTACCCTCGCATCTTTTATTTCTCCTGTTCTGCTTCAAATTACTTAAAAAATAGAATCTCCATTGCTTTGTTCCTAATATTGATTTTTCATTTTTAGCTCGTCGTAGCATCTATTTGGACACTCAAAATCCAGACGGCTGGGAGAAAATTAGAGCCCTTGAATCTCATTCCCAATCTCGACCAGCAGAAATGACAGAGCTTCCAGTTACTGCACCACGCTTTATTACTGAGCTACAAGGTTCTTCTCAGCTAAACGAAGGTCAAACTGCCCACCTTGAATGTCGTCTTGAACCAATTCACGACCCCAAGCTACGAGTTGAATTCTTCCATAATGGAAAGCCACTTCAGAGTGCAGCTCGTTTTCATACAACATTTGACTTTGGTTACGTTGCTCTTGATATTGCACACGTGGTACCCGAAGATAGTGGTGAATATACAGTTAAAGCTATTAATCATCTTGGGGAAGCATCAACTAGCAATAGCATCCGTATCGAGGCAAAGAGTAGTATTATAAGTGAATCCTTGCGTCCAGAAGGTATGGACAAAATTCGAGAATTAGAAGATGCATCACGTTTCCAGAAACCTGACTACACCGAATCTGTCAGTTTCCAAAAACCAGTGTTTACTGCGCCGCTTCAGAATGTCGACGATGCAGTGGAAGGTGGTACTGCACATTTTGAATGCCGTTTGATACCTGTTGGTGACCCTTCTTTGAAAGTTGAGTGGTTCCGAAACGAACAGCCACTTGAGTATAGCTCCCGCATTCAACGTAAATTTGAATAATTGATTTATTTCTGTTTCTTTTCCTTTTTAGGGATTTGATAGTTCATTTTAATTCCTGTTCATTTTTAGTTTCATTTATCTAATGCTTTGTACATTCTGGTTATTTTAAATTATTATATGACTTCACTTCTGATTGTTTTAGGCTTTACCTTTCGTAAAAACAATTTCTTCTGGAAGATTTATTTAATTTTCTCCTTCCTTGATATTATTTTATTATTGACCAAAATTATTAAACTTTCTGAGGATTTTCAGTTCTTCTACTTATGAATTAAAATATTGGATTGCAACCTAAACTTTGGATAAAATTTAAATATTCAGTAGGGATTTTAAAATAATAATGCTTTTGTGCAATACATTTTGTTGTAGCATTAATTTAAAACTTTGGGTCGATGGGAGTGGGGTATCATTATTTAAACGAAGAGAAAAATTGCAATGTTTTCCCCTTCTTAAAACTTACGAGATTTTTTTTTCTTGGTTTTTTTGCAACTATTTGTTTATTTAAATAAAAATACACCGAAGTCATTTATCAAAAAAGTAATTTTTTGTTTTATGAATATAGAAAATAATAATTAACAGTAAGAAAAGACGAATCAGTACAATCAGATTTGTTCCATAGTTCATGACTTAGTTTAAGTTCTATTGGTCTTGAAGTTTTGATAAAAGTACAAAAATCGCCTTAAATTACAAAGCAAATACGCGCTAAAAATACAGATTTTATTATGAAAATCGATCTTGCCATATCTAACTTCTAAAGTGCACTTTCCACGGTAAGATCGCGTGAGTCCATTATAATTGCCCTGGAAGTTTTTTTAACGATGAAAAAAAATTGGCCGATTTTGAGATTGCATGAATCGAAAGAGGCCACTTTACCAATTTAATATTTCCCTGTTAATTTTTTTTTACCCAGCATGCATCCCCAGAAAATTGTTAGCCGGTCGAAGACAAACAAACTTAAAACTAGTTAGTTTATAACAAATCAATACAGCCATAGATTCTGTCTTTATTCGTTGACTTTATTTTTTAGTTTTTTTTGTTTTTGTCTTTTGTTTTCCATAGGTTTTGCCTTTATTGTGGTCTTTTATTCATGTCAACATATTCTGCAAGTGTGAGCCAATCTCACAAAACAAAATTGTTTGGCAAATCTTTTTTCGAGCTCTGTCTTTCTATTTCTTATAATGTCAAAAAAATACTACCATAACCAAGATTACTGGAAAAAAACAATGATTGTCGATTTACAGTTTAATATATATACTGGTATTAATTCTTGAAGGTCTTTATAATATTGGATTTATTAAATTTGAAAGAAGAAAAAGTTTCCAATGAATTTTTTTTTTATACCGAGACCGCCGGCATTCGACACCGCCGCCGCAAGCCCGGCAAATCCGACGTAATGCATGCCGCCCTGGATGATGGGATGTTCGATCCCCAGCAACTCGGTAATCCGCGTCTTCATGCCGTCTCCCCTGCATCGCCGCCCTGCGGCAGCGGCGCCGGTTCGGGGCGGATTTAACTTCTGTTACAGAAGCTAAATCGCGCCCCCGCGGAACTCAAGCGCCGGATGCGTGACCCCGCGTCACTGGCCGCGCCCTGAAAGCGGGGCCGGTCCCGGCGCCAAGCAGGTTGCGACAAAATAGTACGCGTAGCCAACGGCTTGGGCATAGGGCGACGGCCGGACAGCTTGCCCGGCCTGTCATCGGAGGTGCCCGAGAAACCCCTCCAGGAACCCCTCGAACCAGCGCGCCTGCGCGGCGTCATGGTCCGCCATCAGCCGGATCTGCACGCTGGCCTCCTGAACGCCGGGGCGGCCGTAGACGCCCGCCTTGCTCCGCTGCCAGCGCCGGAAACCGGCCGGGGTCACCTCCGGGTGGAATTGGAAGCCGAAGACCCGGCCGCCGTAGCGGAAGGCCTGGTTCGGATAGGCCTCATTGCCGGCCAGCCGCACCGCGCCCTCCGGCAGATCGAAGGTATGGTAATGCGCCTGCGTGACCACCAGCGGCCCAAGCATGAAGTCCCCGGCCTCCGGGCTCGGATCCACCCGGTAGTATCCGAACTCGAAGACCTCCTGCGCGCGCGGGCCGGCCCAGGCGCCGAGGTGATGGGCGATCTGCTGGCAGCCCTGGCAGATGCCGAGAAGCGGGATGCCGCGGCCGAGACATGTGCCGATCCAGCGGCTTTCCGCGTTGAGGAACGGGTATTTGCCGGTCTCGAACACGTCAAACGGGCCGCCGTAGATGACCGAAGCCGCGACCTCTCCGGCGTCGCCGAGCCGGTCTCCGGCGAAGGGTTTCCGGGTCACGGTGTCAAACCCGTTTGCCGCCAGCCAGGCGGCCAGCCGGTCGTCGGCGGGTTCGTGGTTGTGGCGCACCAGAAGGACACGCGGTGCCATGTGCTTTCTCCCTGAGAGGTGTGAGATGCGGCCCCGGCGTCCCCGTGCCGCAGCGGTGGGCTGCTCAGCCGAGCAGGAAGATCGCGCCGCCGGTCAGCAGCGCCATGTTGGCAAACCCCCAGAGGCTCATCTGGAAATGGGTGTTCTGGCCGCCCTCGTGGCCGAACCAGTAGCAGAACCAGTTTCCGGCCACGAGAAACCCGCCCCAGGTCAGGGTGAACAGGAGCGCGCCGATCAGGCCGGCGGACAGCGCGGTCTCGATGGCGAGGGCGCCGCCCGCGGCCAGGAACAGCGCGGGGTGGGGTGATGCCCCTCATATATGTAATAATTTCATCCATTAATCAAAATCTAGGGCAAATGCTGTGTTGTATGTATACTAAACTATAATTTCCTCGAGGGGATCAACTCCTCCATATTAGGTTGGACCTCGCAAGAAATTCAAGTGCCCATCTTGTACGAGTGAAATGTTGTCAGCTGATGCCGGTCATCTCGCCGAAAGGTCATTGTTGATTATTTTTCCAAAGAGTTTGGAAAACTGGAACTAAAGTATGCTGAATTCCGTGCTGACCCTGTTTTATATCGGGAGAATGTTCCTGAAGATTTTAAAATTTATGGAAATATGGGAAGTCTGTGATATGTTATTGTGAATTGAAAAGAAAAACTAATAAATGGAGTTGAAGTATCTGTCTTAAACTAGCCAGGTTCGAAGTTGAGTGTAAAGGAGTTTGTCTTGTAGCTAGTAGTGAATAGTCTGAGTGAAGTACTAGGAAAAAGAGCTTTCATGGTAGAGGGGAAAAATGAACAACTGTCTTACATAATAAGTGAATCTCTGAGATACAGCAGTTTGAAAGCAGCAAATACATTATACAATTTGCATTGTAACTAAATTTAACAACTATATATAGGATGGGGACTTACGTAACAAACACTAAACATGAGAGACTCTTCAATCTTATTAAGTGGAAAGTGCATAGATATGAACTTTTACTTCAAAATAAAAATATTTCTGTAATTAAAGGGATGCTTTTACACCATTATCCCTAGTCCAAATATATTCTTCAAATTAACAGATGCAAATGGTCACCCCTTTATCGACCAGAAGAATATCTCTCCAAAAGTTAATTTGACCTTCAAAATTCAGTTCTTGAGGCTTTACCACCCCCCTCTCGTAACAAAAGATAGACTAGCCTTCCCCGATTGCTGAAGTGCAATTATGCTATACGGTTTAATTTTTAATAATACTGCAGATACGTCTTGAATAATAACCTTTTTTTAATGGACTGTGCGCTTTCTTCCCTATGCTTAGAGTATAAAAAGCCACCTCTTGACAGTAAGACCTCTGAAGATCTTTGTGTGGACTGAAGATTTTAAGAACTTTGCGTGAACTAGATACTTCTTTCCCTATGTTTACGGAAGAAAGTGTTATGCATTATGACCTCTGAAATCTTTGCATGGACTGAAGATCCGAAGAACTGAAGAATTGTGTATGGAATGTATACTTTCCTACTTAAGTTTAGGGAAGAAAGCACCACCAGTCGACAGAAATTTTAACAGCAATTAACAGAAGCTGGAACTTTATTCAGGGGCAATCACCATTGTCAGACAGTTCGTGGTAATGAACTGTAAGTAAAGAGCAGCCCAGGTCACATCTTCTCTGTCCCTTCCATTCTTAGAATGGAAGGGACAGATAAGCTTTGAAAGAGGGGACCTGTTGGAGAAGACAGGTAATGTTAGTTATGATACTACCCAAGTAAAGAAAACTGTCAACTATTCCAACCAGTTTATCCCCTGTCTTCACAATAACTTGGATAGCTCTGCCTACTCTGAAATATCTCGTCATCTTTGCATTTCGTCTCAAAACTTAGTTTTGTGCCTCGTTTGATTAGACCTTCATGCACAAATTCAACTCTACAACGGTCTCCAATAATCCGACCTCGTTTGGAAGTTTTATTTCTCATCAAAAAATTAAATTGGGTCATTGCATGTCCGGAGAGACATAAAAAAGGGGGGGGACTAGTACTGCACTTCACCTCTTGTGTAGTGGCCAGCGCTGCTACTGAAAATTTAGCAATCCTATTGTTGCTTTGAAAAAAATCCAAAGATTCAAAAAAAAAAATCTGCAAGATATTATATTGCACTTCTTTTAGTCCAAAGCTCAAGACGGAAATCCAAAGATCTTGGAAAATTCTGAAAGTGTGCAGCCCTTACAGGGACTCCAATTCGATAGCCAAACCCTCTTTTACTTTTATGAAATGTATAATGTCAAGTCCAAAGCTCGGGACTAAAATCCCAGTACCTTGGGAAAATTTTCAAGGCATTCCAGACCCATAGGGGCTCCAAATCAATGGGCATACTTCTTTTTTACTTTTATAAAATGTAAAAAAGGGTAGAAGAACGCTAAAAATTATTGTGTCTTTCCTCTTTCGGTCTTTCAAATTTTTTGGCTGTGATTAATAGGTCTATGATTAACTAGTCTCGCTTCTGTGTATTTTTTTTAGATCATTATTTTACAAGTGATCTTCGATTAGACAAAACAAGAGCAATTGCCGTCACTCCCTTCAGCAATTAAATTGTTTATGCTGGTTCTTTCAGTGTTTATGTAAAAAGTCACTGCAAGTCTGCGTCTGGAAATTATGAAGAGAGTGAATATACCTACTTTGCCAAACTGCAATTGTAATGAGATTATAAAATATCTCTCCTTGGACCTGCATAAACTCTATTTAATGTATTGATTGAAATACCGTTATAGAAATTATCAGTAGCTTGTTAAAGGAGTAGTTACACAAAATATATTATTTTCCTATTAAAATCCTCAGACTTTGGAGCAAACTCGGACTGAAGCTAAAGATTTGAACTTAAGAAAATCGGCTCAAATTTATCTTTAGAGTTACGATAAGATAACCGTATGTGGAGATGGAATGTTGTGGTGTACATAAAGTTTTGTTTAAATTATTATTAAGACTTTAGTGGCAAAGGAAGGCTTTTGATTGAAGCTCTGTGAAATATTTTTCTTGGAAGTTCCCCCACCCCCAGGGAAATTTGCTCCCCCAAAAAATTATCTTATGGAGAATTTATCCGGTGGAAAATTGCCCCATTCCCACGCAAAAACCTCCAGACGATCCAAAAACTTTCAGCGTAGTAAATCCCACCAAGCAGAAGTCCTTGCCCCGTCAAAGATGTGTGTATATTTCCCAATAACAAACAATATACGTAAACAATGAGTAAATTTCACATTTTACAGCCCTTTTCCCGTGGCCTGTCGGAGGGTCATACTATCCTTATAGTTATTGGACATTACAACTATACTGAACAAAACGGACATCTCAAAACTTTGACCAGACATTTCGGAAAAAAGGTATTGGGAGGGGAACTAGCTGTCCTACAATCTACAATCTTTTTTGTTACTTAAAAAGGACACTAAAGCGTCCAATTTTCGGTCAAATTACCTGTCTCCCAATAATCTAATATCACTGGTTTGATAGGATTGCTCTGAGAAAGAATAACATTAAAAACGTATCCTTGGTCTTTCTTCTAGCAAAAAAAAAGTGCAAAATTCTAGTTTTTTGTATGTAGGAGCTTAAAACCTCTAGAGTAGGATATTCAGATATTCTGAATCTGATAGTGTGGTTTTCAGTAAGATTACTTGACGTTTTGGGGGTGCTTCCCTCTTTTTCCAAATCAGGGCAAATTTTCTCAAGCCCGTAGCTTTTGTGGGTTACATTAAGCTTAATGAACTTCTTATATCTTGAATTAGCGTTAGAATTTGGTTCGTTTGATTTACCTATAACTATTAAATGCTTTTTTAGAGTTTCGGTGACTATTGAGCTGTATCACTCATCACCTCGTTAGCTAGAACTACTTGATCAATTAATGTCAAAGGCGGAGATTGGCTTGTTGGATGATGACATTGTTAGATTTACGCAGATTGGCCTTCTGTTCAAATCTGGCAAATAATTATCCTATACTGTTCCTTTGTCGATTATCAATACCCAGGAAAAAAGTTTAACGATAATTACGAGGATTCTCGCTGGGAAAAAGGGGGATATAAATTTCACCAGGTTAAAACACCCTCCTAATCCCATAAGCTCTCCTATTCTCTTATTGAGATTGTTACTTGATACATTTTGGATGTCATAATTACCTGCTAATAATTAAAACATTAGACGTTGCTTTTTCAAAATATAATTTCCTTTCCTTGTTTGTTCTAATGACGGAATTTCTCATCTATACTCATTCTTGTTGTGACAGTAAAAAAAATTTCTAATATTTTGTGTAGTTCATCTATCACCTTCTATTTTTTTATTACACATTTATTTCGATTACAACTTGTAAGAAAATGATCTGTGAATTTTTATTCTCTGATTAATAAAACCCAAACATTCCAAAATTGTAAAATATTTCACAGCTATTTTTCTGAAGCTTGACATTTAAAAATCGTATTTTAAATCCTTTAGGTATAAAAAAATCCTGATAGTTTCATTTTACATTAATTTAAGCTATTATTCAAATTCAATATTAGCATTAACCTAGTGGAGAATACAATTTCTTCTCTTTCTGGAAAATCCCATAAATTTGATTTAGACTTCTGTAGGAAGAACTACTGCCAAAATCCCAGCAAAAAAGTATGCAACCACAATGAGCAAAGAAAAAACAACAACCAAAATTTCTACTGCCTTCATAGTTATCTAGAAAACATTCCTTCAGAACTGGAGTCCTCCGAATGGCCCAAAACAATAAAATAGCTAGATTGGAATCAATTTTTGTAATTTTTGTCGTTCAATAGGCAATCACAATTTTTGAATTGCGTTCAATAGCGCTTATTGTCTACTAAAAAAATTATTTCCCTATTGCGCGTCAGAACTAAATAAGCTGCAACTCGTCCTTTTCTATATAAAATATATGTGTATAAAATTATATGTGTGTTTATCTATCAGGATAAATTAAAATTCTTCGTGTTAAAAACTTCCTTAAGACATGCTATGAATCTGCAAGATTTTTAACTCTAAGGTTTTTTTTCATTTCAAATATAATTTTTCGTGCAACAGGAACACGACGGGCGTATAGAAAGATACAGTTAGGCCCCTTAGACTTCGACCATTCCTTTCAATTTCAAACCACATGCGTAAGATTAATTCTGCCGTCCAAAGGGCGTTTAATAGAACATAATTGCTTTCTCACAGAGGTTAAGGTGTGTTGCAGTAACAGTTTTAGACCTCATAACTTGGGGGAGGGGCAAGGTATACTAAAATTACAATTTCAACGATTTTTTCGTCAATCAAGTACCTTAGTAGGAGTGCAAAAATATGAAATAAAAGGAGTTTTTCAGACGTCAAGAAAACGGGCAGGGGGGGGCACAGCATCCCCCTCCCCTGGCCTAGAACCACCACTGGTGGGTCGCAATTAAGTAGGGTTTATTAATTTGAGTTCATCCATGTCTGACATAAAAAAAAAGAAAAAAAAAAGATTGATTGGAAAAGCTCTCTAATTCTATTTTTATTGCTAAATTCCACGACGTAATTATATTTTTCGGGGGTCCATAGTTTATATATAATGATTTTTATAGTATAAAATTTTGAAACCATTAAAAATAATTAGCAAGGAAAAACCTGATTACCTTTATTATTAAACATACTAACTTCATTCACACATAAAATTCATACATTCATTCACTCATTCAAATTCATACATAAACAGAAGTGGATGTTGCACCAATTCCAGATGTTTCACCAAAAAATACCATGTCAGTCTTATCACCTGATGAAATCAAAATCAATGGTCACCAACTATTTTGTCACCTAAAGCCCCCACTTTGCCACAAAGGAGTGCACTTATATATGAGAGATGAAGTACAGGTTAGTCTCGTTTATTTGATTTTGTGACTACGGATAGAATTGAGTCTGTTTGGATTAAAATTCACAATCAAACAATCTCAATTGTAGTGGATGTTGTTTTTAGAAGCCCCAGTACTCCCTGTATTTTGGACTCTGAATCTAATTTGGCTGCTATGTTATCACATGTGATGTCCAATTTTGCAAGCTATGATCATGTCCTTCTGAGGGACTTTGACCTTCTTGAAATCCAGTGGATTGATGGATCTGGTTTTTCCACTAGAGATTCTCCTTTTTTGTCTGCTCTCTCTGATAATTACCTCAGTCAAACAATTTCACAACCAATTCACATCAGGTAAGGTCAAGTTTCCAACACTCTTGATGTGGTTATTCTTAGTAATCCTGACTTTCTTATTATGAATGTGATGAATAATGAATGAACAACCACACTTGTTGGTAATAGCAACCATGCTGTAATTATATCAGATTTTTCTTTCCTTACTAAACAATCCTCTTCCAAGCAGCAACAATATGTCAGTTACAAACTATTCTCTGAAAGACTTGCCAATATCAATTGAGAACAACTTATCACCAATGATATGGATGAGAGCTGATGAAATATGAAAACTGTAATTTTGCATGCCAAAAAGTCTTGCGCCAGAATTTTTTGGGCTAAACAGGCAAAAGTCTACCTTTTGTAACTACTGAAACAAGTAAGTTAATTACTAGAAAACATCTAGCATAGAATTGTTACATGGAAAAGAAAACTTCAGAAGATTATCAACTCTTCAAAATATCTTGTAACCAGACAACCAAGCCTATCAAGCAGTTGAGGAGAAAGTTTGAGGAACTATTGGCTATGGATATTGTCCTAAATATTTCTGGTGTTATGTTTCTCAAAAATGTCATAGCGGAGGCACAGTCCCTGATATCCTGCACAATAGTCAATCAGTTGCTGATCCTGAGCTGAAAGTTGAAATTTTCATCCAACAATTTGCATCTGTTTTTTCCTCCAATTCCATTATTGTTCCCCCCCCCCCACCTCCTGTATATGATATATAACACATGATACGAACCTATTCTGATTAATGATACCATAGTTCTAAAGAAACTTGCGTCCCTCAAAAAGCTGTCCTATGTCAAGCATACTGTTCAAGTTATCATTAAATCTTTCCAGACTACCTCTGGATTGGAAAACAGCCAATATCACGTAACCATTAAGTCGCACCACAATGTTGGCGGCTTGCCGGAGCGTATGAAACTCGCACTGGTCGAACCGCTGCGAACGCTATTCAAAGACGAGGTGCGAGCGCTTGGGCGTGAGTTGGGCCTGCCGGAGTCTTTTATCGGTCGACACCCATTTCCGGGACCCGGACTGGCAGTCCGGATGCCTGGAGAAATTACGAGGGACCGTTTGGAAACGCTGCGCAAAGCCGATGCGATTTTCATCGAGGAATTGCGTACCGCGAATCTCTATGACGAGATTTGGCAGGCGTTCGCCGTGTTGTTGCCCGTGCGGACGGTAGGTGTCATGGGCGATGCCCGTTCGTACGAATCCGCCTGTGCGTTGAGGGCAGTAACGTCAACCGACGGCATGACAGCCGACTACTACCCGTTACCGCACGACATTCTGGCCAGGCTCGCAACGCGGATAATCAATGAGGTTCCCGGTATTAACCGCGTGACCTATGACATAACGTCTAAACCTCCCGGAACAATCGAGTGGGAGTGAAACGTTGACGCTGGCTTGGCAAAGGCTGCGTCCACTCTACCTATTGATTGATGGGAACAGCGTCCGCACAAGAGCAGCAAGTCGCCAAAAGCCATTCGTCTGCTATCGTTTATGACGGTGCATGCCCGTTTTGCACCCGATACGCTGACTATTTGCGACTGCGAGATGCCGTCGGTCCGGTAGATCTCGTCGATGCACGAGACGGGGGCGCGCTCGTCGAGCAGCTTTGGGACGCAGGTTATGATCTGGACAAAGGGATGGCATTCGTCCACGCGGGCGACGTTTTCTATGGCTCCGAGGCCGTGGAACGCTTAGCGCTTCTTTCTACGCCATCAGGCCTATTCAATCGGATCAACAGCACATTTTTGCGCCACCGATGGGTTGCCGACGCCTTGTATCCGGCTTTGCGGGCCGGCCGGCGCTTTGCGCTAGTCCTCCAAGGGCGCGGGCCGCTGAGGCACCGTTGATGGATAGCGCGGCCTTACCCCCGTTCCGTCGCTAGGGCCGTTTGAGGGCCAATCGGGCCGAGTGGCGATGTCTCGGCTGTCGCATTTCGAGCAGCGCATGCGAGCCCCGATGTCCGGCACGGCCATGTCGGGCCCGAGCTTGTCAATTAACATCTGAAGCTGGAGCACTTGGCTGTGGAAACAACGATTGCACCAGCAAAACACGCCAAAGCCCTGCGCCGACAGTTGGCCAAGGCGAATCGCCGGGCGCGCACTGTCCTCTGCCTTGATGACCTGTTCTCGTTCTGATGAAGAGATCAAGGAACACTAAGTCGTTCTTGAACAGAAAATTGCTTCTAGTATTATAGTATTATCTACTCCGAGGACCTCGTTGAGGGTGGTCAACCCGGCTTTGACTTTTCCGTATCCATCTTCTCGCAGATCCGTGCGTCGGCTAGAGATGGCTTCCTGCCACTCTTTGTGACTGCAGCGGTCCGCAACAATTCGTTGTAGTTCCGGGTCGAGAACCAGCGTCTCAAACACGCCGACTCGACCGGCGTAACCCGTGGCATTGCACCGCGAGCAGCCCGTATCCGACGGCTTGTAGAGCATGTCGCCGGGTTTCAAGCTCATGGCCTCGCGCTCGTTCTCGGTTGGCTCTTGTTCGACTCGGCAGTGTTGGCAGATGCGCCGGACGAGTCGTTGGGCGACGACCATCACGAGGGTGGAGGCGATGAGGTAGGGCTCACAGCCAATGTCCATCAGTCGGGTGACGGCGGAGGGAGCATCGTTGGTATGGAGGGTTGAAAAGATCAAGTGACCGGTCATGGCCGCGCGGAGCGCGACGTCGGCGGTTTCCATGTCGCGAATCTCACCCACCATCAAGACGTCCGGGTCGTGTCGCAGCATGGAGCGGAGGCCTTTGGCAAAGGTGATCTTGTCGGAGCCGCCGACTTGTACCTGCGAGATGCCGGGAACGTTCGACTCGATCGGATCTTCCAAAGTCATGATGTTGACTTCAGGCCGCCGGATCTCTCGGAGGCCGGCGTAGAGAGTGGTGGATTTCCCACTTCCGGTGGGGCCGGTAATGAGGATCATCCCGTGAGGGCGCTTGAGCGATCTCTCAAATAGTCCCAAGGCCTTCGGGCTCATGCCGGTGTCGGACAGCGTGAACTCTTTGGCTTCCCTGGCCAGGATTCGAATCGTAACTCGCTCGCCCCACTTCGTCGCGATGGTGGCGATGCGAAGGTCGATGCTGATATCGGGAAGGCTGGGGATGTCGTAAGTGAAACCACCGTCTTGTGCGGACCGGGATTCGGCGATGTCGAGACCCGCCAGAACTTTGATACGCGAAATGAGAGCCGAGGCTTGAGCTTGTTGGAGATGGATGCGAATGTCCTCAAGCCGTCCGTCAACCCGAATCCGGGCTTTGAGACCGTCGGGTTGCGGGTCGAGGTGGATATCGGATGCCCGCCGGAGGTAGGCCTCCTTCATGATGCGATCGAGTGCTTCGACCGGGTCGGTATCGGTGGTAATCTGTCCGCTCGGGCTAATCTGAGCCAGGACCGTGGCGGCGGCGTCTTTGAGCGCCTGGGGCTCGGCGAGCGCCTGTTCGGTTTGCATGCCCGTGCGCCGTTCGATCTCCGCCATCAGCATGTGATCGTCGGGGCAGGCACAGGCAAAGGTCAGTTTGTTGCCCGTCTGGGATACCGGGATTGCGGCGCCGCAGGAGGGCTGATTACTTACAATGACACCGCTTTCGGTGTTATTGTGGAGCTCTTTGAACAAAGGGACGGTTTTTGTGGGCACATCAGCAGATTGAAAGACCAGCCACAGTGACAGTTTGTCGAGTGTTAATGGCAGATCAAAAATTAACGGACTCAATGTATGTATTTCTTTAAGATTAGAGTTTTTTTCTATTAACCGTCTAATTGTATTTATTTGATTAGTAGTGAATTTGCTCAAATCCGACCCACCATAAACTCAGTTTGCTGGGGGAACAGGGGAGATAAGAGGTGGCCTTTTGCCCACTTGAGGAGCAGCATGGTCAAGAGTTGGCCGGTTACCGAGAGTAGAGTTATACAAAAGTAGTTACTACGGTCTGTTTTGCTTCCCCCTTGTGGAGTGGCCAAAGTAGATCTCTCTTCCAGTCTGATGGAATCTTTACAGAGCATCACACAGTACGAAATAGCATTTGTCGCCAGAAGGTTATGGATGGACTGCCACTCTTCAGGACTTCTGATGTCAGGCCACATATTCCAAGCGCTGTGTTGTTCCTCAGCTTTTGGGTTGCAGTTTTTATATGTTCTGCTGTAAATTCAGTTCCATCAGAGGCAGGTGTAGCATTGGCCACAACAGCAGTAAGCTGGTTGCTGATTTGGTCGGGTGGCTCTGAGTTTAGTTGTTTCTCGAAGTGGTTTTTCCAGAAGCAGAGGAACTGTGATTGGTAGAAAATATTCTCGCGGCTGGCGTTTCAGAGATATGTTGCAGTCTGAGTGCGTTGACCTGAAAGTTCACGAAGGATCTTGCAAGTGGCTAATTTAGCGAGATATCCTTTTTATTGGAAGCCTCTTGAAGATCCCATGGCTTCCTGTCAATCAAGGAGTTGCGGTCTTCGTGCAGTATGGTACTGCGCTCTTTGTTTAACTGTATATGCTACCATTTCCCCACGAAAACAAGCTACCCCTCTGCGTTCAATGATGGTAAAGGACTCGCTGCTGATCCAGTCTTTCTTCTTATGCTATTTCATTTCAGAAACGCCGGTTGCAGCTGCAAGTGCATTCTCTCTGAAAGACACATCATAGGCCTTCACTATCTTTGCACAGCTCAAGGGCCACAAATGTGATGGATATCTGAACCTAGTATGGCTCAGCCGGGGCTTGAAGAATTCGATGTGTGTCAATACTCCAAGATGACTGGCATTTTCATAGCTTTTAATTGAAGCCAAACATTGGCAGCAACTAGTCGATTGTTGGTTTTCCCGAGTTTAGCTCCTCAGTGAATACGACAATTCTTCACAGATTACAGCCATCGTTGGCGTACGATGATTTAGTGGAGCATCTTCCTTTTTGAACCTTTTTGCATACAAGTATACATATGAAAAGTATCATACTTCTTAGAATAATGTTTTTTTTTAATTTATATGGATGTAATTCAAATTAATTTCGATTTCTATTTATCCTCTTGACCCTAAACAAAAAGGTCATGCTGCCATTTACCTGCCCTTAACATTTATAAAATTTTAACAATTTCTAAGTCATTTGTATTCATGTGATTAAGTCTAAAGTTTAGAAACCGAGGAGACTAATTAGGAAGCCAGTGTTCTGTTCGCGGTTTTACGGAGCAATTTTCTATTTCATATTCCAAAGGTTTTCGATGATTGGCACTAATTTAGTTTTGTAAACTTTATTTTTATCGATTGACTAGTTCGATTGGTCTCAAAAGATGAGATCGACTCCTAAAGTCAGCAAGTGAGAGAACGCCAGCACTGCCTCTCTGTAATCCATAGTTCTGTTAGAGGCTGTGGTTCTGTTAAAATAAGAAAATTTTGATTTTTTTGTGCATTACACACAACATGTCTGCTCACATAAATTAATAACTAATGCTCCGTAGCGAGTGATGATACTAGGAGCAGGAGGAGGAGTTGGTCGTTAGAGTGATGTTGTACTAGAATTGGGTCATTAACGTGTTGGAGCAAGAGATAGAAAAGTTTATTTTTCCTTGACAGAAATTTGAAGGAGTCGATGCCAGTTCTTAGTTGGAGTAACGTCATAGTTGTAGGAAAGAGCTATGACGTTACTCCAACTATTTATCCCCTTGGCCCTAACTAAATATTCAGGCAAAATTTTTCCCTGATATTTAAGCAAATCGCTATTCCATATTTTAACAGTAAGTCCTTAAAAAAGTTTTAACACCAGCGATTACAAATTTACCCTATAGTTTACTTAAGTAATACCTATAGTAAATGTTACCTATAGTAAATGTTATTTTACCTACTATATTGTTATCCTACCTATTTTACTCATAATTTCAAGACATGTATTTTTATTCGTAACGGTTGTTCTTCCTATTTTGATCTTAACTTTTCTTAGGAATCGTCGAAAAAGCCCTGCTGGATTTAGAGACAACTTCGTGTATCTCCATCGGAGAAGATAATCAGACAATTAACACAGCTGTGCTTGGTCGAATCGCATCCGACTATTACCTTTCTCACTTAACAGTTGAACTATTCAAAGATAAATTGAGCTCTAACTCTTCATGGCAGGATTTGTTGAAGATCTTGAGTGATGTTCATGAGTATGCCGAGCTGCCAGTCAGAGACAATGAAGATGAACAGAATGCGTAAGTCATTTCTTTGTATTTATGTAAATTCTGGTGCGCACACAAATCCATGACTATGGCATTTTTCTCGTTTGCAGGGGGGATAAATTATGCAAGGGTTCCACTTTAGAGGGTTTTCAGACTCTTTTGTTTAAGATTAATAAATATTATTTCAATATTTACTAGTTTTCTATTAACCTGAATAAAAATCAGAATTTGGGAATAAGCAGGCATAGAAAAGGGGTTTTTACTGGACAGCTGTGTAGAAAATGAACTATAACATTTTTGGATACTATTTGCTGAAGTTTGCTCTTTACTAGGTTGTAGCTGCAGGTCCAGCCATGAAATATAAATGAGGATCTTTCATTCAAGACATCAGATAAACTATGCAAGGAGTCCATTGAAGAAGTTCAGCTCCTTCTAGTTCTCTCTAGTCCCTCTAGTTCTAAATTAACCGTAACAAACTTCCTATGGGTAAAAACTTTTGATTTTCAAGAATGCAAACAATCAACAACAAGATAAAAATGATTTTCTTATTGTTAAAGGTATGCGAGAGGAACTGAGAGTCTCTAGCATAGAGTTTTTAACAATGATGATTTCAATTGTCTTGTTCTGTGTCGATTTTACTGGGACAGTTTTGAATGAAAGATCCTCATTTACATTTCATGGTTGGACCTGTAGCCTAGTACAGATCAAACGTCGGCAAATCGTGTACAAAAATTTTATCGTACATTTCTGCAAAACTGTTCAGGAAAACCCCTTTAGCGGTTTCTTACAAACCCCTTTAGGGTTTTGTCTTTATTTCTTAATAAGAAATAAAGACAGTTTATTTAAGATTCCTGTTACTATTTTGATTCAGTTACTTAAAACATTTTTCATGCTATATCCAAGACGCGACCTTTAGAGCAATATTTGGAATTGAAATTAGTGCTTCTTTGTTAGGCGAAGTGGTTCGACTTTACTTGGTATATTTATAATTAGATACATTGTTGAACTTGCTTAAACTTCCATTCCTTCTTAGACAAAGATCGTGTACCTACGGTAGTTCTACTCAATAGACTTATGGAGCTATAAAAGACAGTAAGGGTTACTAGTGTGGAATTATTGGATTAAGGTTTGGATGGAAGTTATTAACAGGATGATGTTAGAAAATGATTTATTTGAACATTCATCGGAAGTTGCGGGGGGGGGGATTTGCATTTCAATGTCAAGTTAAGAAAAATACAACAGGAAAAAAAGTCACAACACAAAAACACAAACAAACAAAACATGAGGTAAAAGAATTTGGAATAAAAACACAAAACAAAATAAAAATCTAAGAAAACTTGCAAAAAAAAAAAAATACATTTTCACATCAACTACGCAGAACGAATAATCATCCATTGAATATTTGGTCAAATCGTCTGTCAATAAAAAGCTTTTAACGCAGTATAGAAATGGCTTCAAAGTTCAGTGTTTTCTTAATGCCCCTAAAAAATCTCTATACTATTGGAGGTATAATGCATGTTGTGTTAAAGACTTTAGATAATGTTTAAAATTTGTAACTAGCGTAACATTTCTATCTCTCCTCTTAAATATTTTGCTTCTACTAAAGATTGGCAACCTTTATATTAGATCTACCTCTACATTACTATGAATAAAAAGTTTGAGTACCTAGAAGGTGTAACTTAATGTCTATTGGACTTCCACTCTCCCCATTTAGATAAATAAAACGACAAATTCACGGACCTTTAAACTTGTAAAAATAGAATCATTTATTGCGGCTATGCACATAAAAGAGGTTTATTTAACGATTTACAGTAGGATCTCATCTTTACCATAGGTAAAGAACTCACCCCTTCGATTAAACAGTTCTTTACACCTATAAGGAAAATATTCCCATTGATTCTCAAAAATACTACATACCCAGACAAGTTTGTAGCCTATTTTGAAAATTAAAATCCCTTTAATTTCTTGCTAATGGAAGAAACTCACGAGCATAGTTAATTTCTTCACTTTTTACACGATCGTTGTGTCTGTCGGTTCTCTAAACTCACAAAGAATATGTTTCTGGACAAAAAAAAGTTTTCTGGACAGTATTTTCAGATGATTGTTGATCTTATGTATAAGTATATATATTTGCTCCGAAATCGTTCGCTTGTTGAAGGTTGCGGACACTGCCTCTGTTGTAATAGCAAAGGTATACCTTAGCGCTCGTAAAAAAGGTTGAGATTACCCGTATGCTTTGCTTGTCAAGAAGAGATCCAGTTTCTGACTAGAATTGTGGAAGAATTGCAACAAGCCACGTTCTGGTGCAGTTTTTCAGTACTTTCGATATGCCAAAAAAAGAACTTCAAACTTGCTGTTGAGAACTTGGAAGTGCAGCAAGTGGAGGAATTGTTTAATGATTCTAAGAGTGACCCAAACATGCTATGGAAGCGATTTGACCGATTTCGGTGTCGGCCCAAATCGTTCTGACACCGATTACAAAGACCCATTTACCATGAAACTTGGGTAAACCATTATTAGCACGTGTTTGTATCACTTTCCAATGAACTGGAGACAACATTCAAATCAGGACTAGAAAGGCAGCTAAACAACGAAATACCCCGTCACACTGTGGTAACCAGTTCTAAACGGCATATTGGGCTAGGGCTAATAGTGAGGAATCTGAAAAAGAACAAGTCTCTGGGGCTTGATTGGATCACTTCAAGAAGCTTATAGCACGGTCCACAGGTTTTACGCGAGTCTTTGGTCTTATTGTTCAAAATGGGCATCGAGCAGGGAGTCAAACCTGCAGACTTCAGGGGTGCCACATATTTATTACTTTTACTCATTGTTTACGAAATCTAACACCATGAAATATAGTCTCCTAGGATTGAGGACTATCCCTAAATTCAGCCCATGCTTTTCCACACAAGCTTTACACCTAGGATCTGCTAAAGGCAAGGCGTTTCCAAGGACGAAGCTGAAGAACTGAAGAAGAAGCTGGAAGCCTTTAAAAATGCGAGCGCTAATTATCTCGGGAAAATAGAAGAAATTCGAACTTCTTGCAAAAATCATGGTTCGAATCACGCGAAAGTTCTTAAGTCTCTCGACACATTGCATCAAACCTTAAAAAACGACACGATTGCCAACATCGGCGCTTGTATCGACGAATTAACACCCAAACCCCAATCCACCATGGCCAAGGCTGCCGGGCAACGTTCAATTCCTCGTTACAACATGCATCTTCCGGTGAAGTACTACCATCCGGGACAAAAAAGCCAGGCTTTCAAGGGCTACACCCATGATATTGGCGCTCTGGGCATGTTCATCATGGCCAACCGGTTGGAAAAAGAAGGACAACCCCTTTGGCTGGAGATCGACATTCCCGATATTGGAGGTGTCGAACTCAAGGCCAATGTCGTTTGGACCAAATGGGTTCCGCCCGCCTTGCGCACCATGGAACACATGGGCTTTGGCGTAAAAATCACCAATGCACCGGAAAATTGGTACAGCTATTTCATGAAACAAGGGTAGTTGCCTTCCCAAATAGCCCAAGCCATTTCCTGGAAAATTGGCTTGGGCTCTCTATAATAGGAAAGCCTGTCCCGGCAACAATCTCGGAGTTTCGGCAAAAGCAGCCTTTCTCCGAGCAAGGTGAGGATTCATGAATCAATGGTTGGCCGAACTTCAAAATGGGTGGGAACCTAGCGAAATCCCCGTTCTCCTCTTCGTGCTAAACCTGGTGGGTACTGCGGTGCTATCCTTGGTACTTTCTTGGTTTTACGAACGTTATGGTCAGGCTTTATCCAATAGAAAAGCCTTTGCACGGAACTTTTTGCTGGTGGCAACGACCACGATGTTAATTATCAGCATCGTTAAATCTTCTCTGGCCCTTTCCCTGGGGTTGGTCGGCGCACTATCCATTGTGCGGTTTAGGGCAGCCATCAAGGAACCTGAAGAATTGGCTTTTTTGTTCCTGAACATCGCCATCGGGTTGGGGATGGGGGCAAATCAATACAAAATTACCGTATTGGCATTTGCCATCATTCTGTGCTTGCTTTGGATCAGGGACAGAATCAAACCGACCAGCCAAGATCACAACCTTTTACTTTCGATGCGCACTTCCGAACCCTTGGCATTAGACCAGGTCACAGCAGTCCTCCAAAAACATTGCGAAGGCTTAGCGATTTGTATTTCATGTTAATAATCCTGTATTTACGGACGTTAATTTTTGAGTGTATTTCGGGGAGTGTAATTCCAAAAAACTCGGGGAGGGTGGAAGAACAGTATTGACAGGCGAAACTAATCTAGCCTATTATTTTTTTATTCTAACACCAAGGAGGAAATTGAAGAAGAATTCCATAGAAACGGAAACAAGAAGATTAAAAAAAAAAACGAATTTTTTTTATTCATGATTACAGGGAAAACACTAGAGAGTCAAAAAGCAGTATATTAGGAAAAGGTAGAATAAAGCATATAGAGGACAGTACAGTTGCATTTTCCTCGATAGGCAACTATGTTAGAAAAGACAATTTGGATTTCCATGCCTACATCACAACTAAGACTCTGCTAAAGAGCTTTAACACTTTTTACAAGCACAACACCTAACCACTGGATCGAATTTACATGGGAGAATTTAAATCAGAAATTTGGACAACGTGGAGGTCTAGTATAGAATGGAACACTGGAAGCATAATACATATCAATGGGCTTTTGGTTCATATCCCCTTCCGAAAACATTGCCATTTACCCTCCCACTTTACTGTAGCTTATGTATAGTATTCCCTCTATGGCGTTCTAGCCCCTTGACAGACATGAAAAGGGACAGGCATTGTTTGAGAATCACTTGGAACTTATGGTCAGCTCAGAAAGATCAGAAAGATTATATATACATTCTTGAAAAAGATATGAAAACACGAAGAGTGCTTAAAGTACCTGGAAATACTTCGTGAACCATTTACCCTGTTTGAAAATATTTGGAAAAACTACTTCTAATCAGACATTTCTGGGTGAAACCTCCCAGAAGGACTCAGAGTGTGACTCGTATAAATTTAAAGTGGATTCCTAAACTTATTACAATAATTCCAGTCGTTCACCAGAAAAGTTTCAGTTACTTACAATAGAAATATGTTTATCTGAAGAGGTTTCTTGTGTCAACTCTTTGGTAGCTATTTTGTTCGGGCTACTCATCTTTGTAAGATTGGGCATTAGCCAAATTTTTCGAAAAGATTCTTTCTTTATAACCAGACGCTGTAAGAAGAGTACAATTAGTTCTTGAAGGGGCTGCTAACTTAAATAAAGCTACTATAAATAACTGATCGATCTGATAATACATATATAAAGATAGTGGAAGATAGCTTGATTATATCCCGTCAATTCAGTCTAAGGACCTCCAATAACATTCAGAGAAACAATGTGTCAAATGTGTTCATTTGAGTTCCTGGCAAAAATCCTCTATAACAATAACCCTCCAGTCCCTCTCTTTCTCTCTCTCTCTCTCTCTTTCTCTCTCTCTCTCTCTCCCTCTCTGATCCCAGTACGAATTGCTCTGCATTGACCTCGACCACACGGCGGACGCATTGTTGCATCAGAATCGGGCATCGAAACGGTGGGCAGAATCTATGCGCCTGAGAAAGACGATGGTGGTTGCAGGGATCATCTTGATCCCTCTGGCGCTGGCCTCCATGGCCGCCGCGACGCGCTACCTGCCCGGAACGGCGGACCTCGGTGAAGTTCGCACCCGCGTTACACCCGTCCTCGAAGATCGGTTGACCGAAGCCGGACTGACACTTGGGGCGCCGATCCATATTCGCGTGTTCAAAGAAAGCAGCGAGTTGGAACTGTGGGTCGCCGACGGCGAAGAGTACACCTTGTTCAAGACGTATCCGATCTGCAGTTATTCCGGCGAACTGGGCCCGAAGCGCAAGGAGGGCGACCTGCAATCACCGGAAGGTTTCTACAGCGTTCCGAAATCCATGCTCAATCCCAACAGCCGCTATCACCTGTCCTTCAATATCGGCTTTCCCAATGCCTTCGATCAGTCCCATGGCAGAACCGGCAGTTATCTGATGGTGCATGGAAAGTGCGTTTCCATCGGCTGCTATGCGATGACCGATGAGGGCATCGAGGAAATCTACCTGCTGACGGAAGCGGCGCTGAAGGCGGGTCAGGATGCCGTCGGCGTCAACATCTATCCGTTCCGCATGACCGACGAGAACTTTGCCACGCATGCCGATTCCGAGTGGGTCGACTTCTGGCAAAGCCTGCGGACCGGTCACGACCTGTTCGAATCCGAGCGTGTTCCGCCCATCGTCGATGTTAGCGACGGGCGCTACATCTTTGTTGACGGCTGATGGCCAGGGACTGGCTCATGCTTGGCCGTTCGGCGGCACGAGCACGAAGTTGCCGAAGTGGCTCTTTTCCATGAATTCGCGCTGCGCCTGGGCGATTTGCTCAAGCGGAAACACCTTGGCCACGATCGGCCGGATCTCACCGCGTTCGATATAGGACACGAGATTCGGGAAGACCGGTTCGTCCCAGGCCGTTGTGCCAATCAGCGTGATGTCCTTGAGGTACATGTCGCGCATGTGGATGGAGACCACCGCGCGGCGGGGCAAGCCCAACCACATCGCGGCCGAGTTCCAGGACTGCTTCGGGCACTCGCTCGTCGAGGTGCTGCGGCGCCCCGAGGACGATCTCGACGTGCTTCGGGAAGGTCGAGCCGATGATGCGATGCATCTCCTCGGCGACTCGACCCATGTTGCAGCTCGCGTCTGTGCTCGCCTTGCCACGCGTGAAGGCGAGCAGGCTCTGGATCATCTCGGCGCCGCGGGTCGCGCTCGCCTCGATCGACTCGAGCACGGCGTCGGCGTTCTCCTAGTTGGACGCCATAGGTTCACTTAAACTCATCAGTTTTGTAGCAATAGACCGCGCTATATCACCAACTAGTTGCTTAGGATAAATTATAAGCTACCACATATTTCAGAGAATGGTAAGAATCATTATTGCCAGGGACGGATCCAGGGGGTTGTTTAGGGGCACGCGACTCCCCCCAGAAGTTCCGAAATTGCCCTAATTACGGGTCAGAGAGGCGAAAGATAGCGATGGATGAGCTAAACAATCCTCTGATTGTTATGAAATTAGGACCTGACGTAAACAAGAAAATATTTATTTTTTAGTTCGGCCAATAAATTGGTATATGGAAAACATTCCTAGCCAAATGTAAGATTTTTAAAAGCAAAAAACATTCAGATTTCTTCGAAAATAAACTTCCAATTAACAAAATAAAATTAAGAATGATGAAAAAAGACTGATGTAAAAAAAAAGCCACATTCAAGGTTTTAAAAGCAGAAAACACTCAGATTTATTTGAAAATAGACCTCCAAACTATCAAACAAAAACTGAGAATGATCAAAAGAGAAGAGTGATCCATTTAAGAATTCAACACAGAAATTTTTAGTGAAATGACATATTTTATTTGTTAGAGAAGAAACAGAGAGAGAGAGAACCAAAGAGAGAGAAAAGAGTGATTCTTCAACCAAACCCCAGTTTTATCCATGATTCAGCTTATTACTTGGGAAGCCACACGAGCTATAGAAGACAGTCTACAAAATGCAAATAGGAAATATTCAGAACGTGGTGCGTAATTAAACCTATTTTTGGAAACATTGAAACAGGCTTCACCAAAATTCTTATTTGGAACTTAAGAATTTCTACGTATGGTATCGACGACATAATTATTTGGCTTTTTACAGACATAAACTATAATTATGGATTAATACCATTAAAATTTGCAATCAAATAAATCAGCCTTTTAGAAGCCAATCGGGTCAAGTTAGTTTTTTGCAGTTTTTGCAACAATGCCCTTGATAAGCTATTAACTTCATTACAAGGATCAATGATAATATGCCTTTCTAGTCTTCAAACAATGTTGACATTTTTGAAAGCCAATCTAAGTGTCTTTCCTATGCACTTTGGACATTATGCATAGTCAAACAAACGAACAACTATAGCAACATTTTGGAAACATTTTCAACCTGCTGATTGAACCGTAAAAAAACTCAAAATCATCGACTGAATCATTCTTTATTTAATTATCTCACTCTATATTTTACGGACTTACACAAACTAATATCTGAACAGTTCAGATGCGACTGCTTATACTAATCTGGCTACATAAAAAAATTACTTCGAACGAAATTGATGATGTGATTTCCACTGAAATTTTGAAAGTTTTCCCTAGAAACTATTTTCCGAATAGAGATAATAGAATGACTTGTTGGTCCAGCTGGATAGTGCTCCATCCCTTTGAGGGGGAGTCCCATTTATATTCAAGTGCGGACAAAAATCTTGAGAATATAAATGTCCAAGGAGGAAAACATGTTGAAGGAACATGAAATCTCTTAAAGTTTTAGGTAACATTAACGTGCGCATCGTCACTACGTAACCACCACGTTTGTTTCCTTTACAGTTACAAGCGGGGGTATCTTACTGGTCCAAAGAAACATGTCAAGTTAGAATGCGTCTCCGTGACATAAGTAAATATTACCCAATTATATAACAGCCAAAGAAATCTTGAAACATCTTGAAAAACGTCTTGTCACTGAAATTGGTTGCTAGGGGCCACAAATGGAATTGGATACTAGGGTATCCGCTGGAATCTGTTGCTAGGTCCTCCGCTGAAGTTGATCGCCAGTGTTACGTTTGAATCAGATGCTGAGGCCCCGTTGGTTAGGTCCAGTTTGAGGCTACCGGTGAAATTTGATGTTAGGGCCCCATTACAATGCACTGCTAGGGCCTCCGTTTAAATGACCGCTAGGGCCCTGGTTTAATTGGTTGTTAGTGCCCCTTTGATTAGGTTTTGGATAGGGATTAATGGTGAGATTGGATGCTAGGGCTCACGATGGAATTGATTTCAAGGCCCCTAGGCCCCGATTGAAATGGTAGCTAGGGCCTCCGGTGTTAGCTTAGGGTTCCCGATGAAATTAGATTCTGGGGGCACGATGGAAATGGATCGCTATCGCTCCTCTTCCCCCAGTGACATTGGATACTAAGGACCTCCAATGGTTAGGTTAGTGGCCGTGTCAAATTGGATGCCAGTGCCCCTAACGGAATTGACTGTTATGGCTCTGATGAATTGGTTGCTAGGGTGACCCGTTGGAATTTCTCACGAGGCACCGCAGGTTGAACGGGATGCTAGGGCCTTGGTTGTTAGATTAGGCAATACCGTTAAAATTGGATGCTTTGGGAACCTTTGGAATTGACTGTTAGTAGCCCCTAGGGCCTTGAGTCGAATTTGTAGCTGGGGGTTCTGTTGAAATTATTTGCAAGAGTCCGGCGTCTTGAAAGTCCCCCACTAGCGGGCCCTGAAAGTTTTTCCACCTTGCCTTCGTAGGTTTTTTAAGAATCAGAGAAATTATTAGGTATGGACCAAAGAAATCTTGAAGAAAAGTCTTGAAGAAAAATTTCTTAGAAAACGTCTTGGAATGTCTTAAAACCTCTTGAAAAACGTCTTGAAGGAAAAATATCTTAAAATACGTCTTGAAATGCCTTGAAACGTCTTGGAAGAAAGAGGTAAGGAGACGACATTGGCTTCCGGTGCAAGTGGGCCGATTGGTCCCAAGTTAAAATTGCCGATTTCCAGCGCACCGGCCCGAACCTGTTCGATGGCATCAGGCTGATTGCCCAGGGTACCGCCGTGGAACATGCTCAAGGTAATTTCGCCGCCGGTTTTCTCAGCCAAAAGCTCCGCGAACTTGTCCATGGCGACCGTGTTTGGATAATCCTCGACATGGATATTCCAGCCGCGCCATTCGGCGGCCTGGGCTGACAGCGCCAGGCTAAAAGCGCCGGCCAGTCCGGCAGCGCTTGCAACAACAGTGCGAGCAATATGTGACATTAGTGTCCCTCCCGATAAGGTTTTCGATGCAGGTTAGCTCGAATTCTTGTTCACCAATTGGTTACTTATTTCGCGAAGTCGATCAGTGTCAACCGACAGTCGCTCCAGGCTCAAAGTTGCGTGACTTCGTTGGATGCTGACCTTGAACAGGCGGTCGGTCAACAGGATCGTCAGCAGAGCAGATCGGATTGCGAAAGCAAAACAGCAAAGCCACCCTCTATTTGACATTTCGCGCCACGTGATCGATGTCGCCCAATAAGGGTGATTCCAGGTCAACAGTGCTCACGGTGCGGTGAGACAGATTGCAACGTCGGCTGCCAGTCCTGTAGCTGACAGGCGTTGTCTAACCGAGGGGGTATCCCACCAATGAGAACACCGAACAGCATCCTATTGGGAGCCATCGCGGCATTGTTGTTTTCGATAGGGACGGCCGCAGCCGATCCGGTGACGGTCGAAGCCGTCATGACTCCCCAGGAAGAGATGAAATTCGACCTCGGCGACGGCAGCAAACATTTCGTCCTGGCTGTCCGCCGCGAGGGAATTGCCGAAGGCGAGGGCGTTTTTGCCGGCGCATCTGTTGTTGAGTTTGGCTGGCACGACATAAACCCGCCCATCTCGGGCGATCCGCGCGGCTACCTTCAGCTAACGAAGGAAAATGGCGATGTGGCCGTTTTGAGCTGGACAGTGCGTGCCATCTTTATGGCTGGAAATGACGGTCCTGCTCTGTTCGACAACGGCGTTTGGGAATTGGTCAGCGGAACTGGACAATTTGAGAACATGCGCGGTGTCGGCTCACTGATCATAAAACCGGCAGGTGGCCCAAAACGCTTGTTCATCCTTGATGGCGAAGTTCGGCCCGCCCCGTAAGGCTCGGCTGTCAACATTGCCAATTTAAGGCCCAAATTGTCCGCTAACTTATAAAAATTGTTACACAATTTGCCCTAGCCCGTTAACGTGCATTTTGTTGATTCGCACTAGATTTCATGTGGCGGGTACCTGGCAAGCATCTTGAGTGGTTTGCCAACCATCGGTACAGCGCACCCTGGAAGGGAATGAACCTGTGGTATTCCTGTTGGGCACGTCAGCGTTCTTCAAGAAAGAGATTCGGTTTTTATACGATTACAACTATGTTGCTGGTGAAAAAAAGTATTCGTACTGCTACTTGGCCGCCGAGCCAACCATTATGATCAAAACACTCTCAAGCGTCACGATCGGATACAATAGGCTTGCCGGTCTGATCGTATTTGGCGACTTACGCCTTACGTTGAGCGAGCTGCGAGGCAAGATTGGACAGAATCTCGAAGAAAGGCTACCACTATCGTATGGGATAGACGCAAATCGGTCAACGGATTGGGCGAGTCACCTTGTTATGACCGCGCTCAGGTTTGCCAAGGAATCCATTGTTTGTGTGGGGCCGAGCGGTTGGGAAATACCTGCGGTCGTGCGCAAGCGTAGTAACAGTGACGGGAAAACCATACACATCGTTTCTCTCTCCAGTTTTACCGAGGAAGAGCGACGGAAATTGCAGAGCTATTATACGATCAGAAACTGGGATTTACAGCTACCCAACGAATCGTACGACCGGGAGCATCGGCAAAGACTTATCAAGCGGTACGAACACGTTATGTCGGAGATTTGGAGTTGACCGTTTTGTTGACAAAGGGCCTGCCCGGGCGCGTTGTGGCCACAGAGCTCCGCTCCCTGCTACACAGCCTTTGTCGACATAGGCCCGCTCGGCTTCGATGCCGGTCAAGGCCTGTGCTTCCTCGATGACCTGTGGCAGGGCCTGGCTGTCATAGGGGTTACCGAGAAAGACCGTAGCGTGGACGACGAATTGTCCGCCCATGGCCTGGCGGTGGGTGGTTGCGCTCGAGACGCTGCAGCGGAATTCGTAGGATCGATGCGCTTTGCCTCTTGCCAATGCACTACACCTCAGGGGCATGCAGCGAGCAAACCTTCCTGACACGCTGGCGTTGCTCCTGACGACAGACCTGGTTGGCCCGAGAGAGCGAAATGGCGAAGGTGTTCCGTCAGCGGTCGGGTGCAGTCTTCTGTTCGATGTCTCGCACAAGGCGGCCAAGGCGGGTGCGCAGGAACTTGGGTTCTCGGCGGTGCCGTGCATGGGCATAGCGACCTGCCTTCACCGCTCCCGTGGCATGGGCGACCCGCAGGCTCTCAGACAAGAGCCTTTCTTGGCGATCACTGATCCGCTTTCGCCAGTGTTTCATACCGGAATGCTCGTGCGGGAAGGCGTGTTGGACATCGCGTAGCGATGCGCGCAGAGCGCCTCTTAAATAACACTTATCTAACCACTACATTCTAATCATCACATCTAAGGAGTGAATCTTTAAACGAAACTTGTATCAAGTAGCTCCCAGAATTGAACAACTAGCGGCAAGACAGAAGCCAAGGAGTATTACCAAAGAAGCCATACTTGACCTACTTGCAATTGCGGGCACGGCATATGACGTCAATTTTTCTAGTCGATTTGGGCTCCCAGTCCAAAAGATGAAGTATCCTGAATGGGTGAATGAGTTCTGTGAGCTTACAGATACCGAAGACACTAGGAAGGAAAGCGATCCAGTCCATAGCTTCACAGTGGAGCTTCCAGATAGCCTATTTCTTGATAAACTTGATACGAAGGATATTGAGAACCTGCTCAAAGCGCGTGGCAATTATGAATCGGCATACAATTCGATATTTTCGAACACAAGAATTAGCAGTGACGATCTAAGGAAGAGCTTAGAACCTGCAATCAGAGAGTACTGTGCCTATCTCGGAGAGTACGCTAATAAACAAACAAAGAAGTATTGGGTTTTTTTTGGAGATCCCCCAAAAGACGAGCTCGAGAAAGTGTTACAAAGAGCTGGTTGGATCGAACTTGCCGCCGAGTTGCTCGATCCTGCTGCAGGGCTTTCTGGAGCGCTATTGAGAGCTGGAGCTAAAGTCGGAAGGCGGAAGCTGCGCATACTAAGAATGGAAAAGGAAGCAGATTTAGAGTTCTACCAAGACGGGTCTGCTCAGGTTGACTTATATTGAAAAATTGCCAGTTCGCCCTCCTGGAGAAATGAGCCTGTTGGCTGCGTGAAGAATAAGGGTAGTACTGTGAGCCTGTTCTTTGAGAAGCGTGTTACACCCGAATGTAGTCAATACTCGCCAGTTTCTCTTAGGACTAATGGAGTTCTGCAGGATCGTTGTCCCACCGCTTAGTCGAGAGCGGGGACAAATGTAGAGGACCTCCCCGCATTTGAGTTAGAATCGAGGATCTAGCGGCGGCAACTTTTTTCTATCTTTCCCCGTGCCGGCTGTCGGATTGTTGCGCCCGGATCACCGCTAGCAGCGGAAGACGGGCTTGAGATCGGCAAGCAACCGCCTGTCGTGGAACGGTTGCAGTCCGAGTTGGGTCGACTCCAGCCCTTGCGGTTGTGTACGACCACATCTGGTCGGCCTCAGTTTCCAAGTGCCGCCACAGTTCCCGCTGGACGACCCGGCCGGTCTGGGATAGAGGCGGGCGATGCGCAGCTACAGAGAGATCGAAAACACTTTGGCGAGCCAGGGCCTGGAAGCCCGGGGGGGCTTCCTCGCGGCGGCGGCGGACGCTGTTCCAGACCTTCCCGGCGAGCGGACCGCGTCGACGGTGATTCTCGCTGGGAACGCCGGACCGTCGATGTGGGAGGCTTTCGCGCAATCGCCCGAGTATCGCGACGGCAGCGCCCATACCTGAAGATGGAACGAGCTCATCATTCGCCACCTGAGTCGGATAGGAGGGAACTTAGCGTCTGAGGGTCATCCAGTGCTTGCAGAATTGTGTCAATGATCATGGAGTCTTCTAAATCTAGCCCGAGTCGAAGTTCCTCCTCGTCACGCTCGCCTGACAGCATCTTGCGGATAGCGTGGACCAAGTGCGTCCAACCGCGCTCTTCAATCTGAGAAAGAATTCCTTCGAACTCTTCACTGTATTTCGATTCATGCAAGGCACGCAGGGTGGCGATGATCAGTGGTAAGTGCCGCTTCAGCTCGTGAGAGGTGCCTGCGAAGTTGCGTTTGGCTTCACGAGCCAGACGGCGGTATTCGGCGGCTTCGACCAGCCTGTCTTGCCGATCTGCGATTTTGGCCAAGATGCTGTAGCACTTCCAAATTTCCGCAGCACCGGGATCTAGCGTCTGCATGATACCCAGCGCTTTCTCCGCCAATGCCCGAGCCTCGTCCAGGCGTCCCGGTTGGAGTTCCAGGATGATAGCGAGGTTGGCGATTGCTCTCGCCGTTGGCAAAGCATCATTGGTTTTTTCTCCACCTTCGATCGCCTTGCGAAGCCAGATTTCTGCTTCCTCTGACTTTTCGGCTGAAATGGCTACATTGGCCAATTGGTTCCATGTTTGTGCAGCACCCGCCAAGTCGCCGAATTGCTCTTTCAATCGGACCGACTCGCGATAGTGTTGCTCGGCTTGCTCCCATTGACGTGCTTCTCGAAACGCATTGCCAAGTTGGTGCTGGGCGACGGCTTCCATCGCGGGTTCAGCCAAATGCCGGAACAATTCGAGAGCTTGATGATGTCGCCTTACGGCGTCTTCGGGATTGCCTTCCCGCATCGACAGCGTGCCTAGTTGCCCGAGCGTGACACCTTGTCCTCTCAGGTCATTCAATTCCTTGGCGGTCTCCAAGCCTAACTCATATTGCTCACGTGCAGCGGCGTATTTGCCTTGGAGCATCAACACATCAGCGAGGTCGGTGCGCAGCCCACCGCGAAGTCTCTTAACCTGATCGGTCATCTCCAGTTGGTCCGTTACTGCAATGCCTTGTCGAAGGGCTGTTTCTGCCTGATCGGGACGTCCGTCCGATTCGTAACAGCGACCAATACGCGCGAGAGTAATTGCACGATTGTGACTAGGCTCGTTTCCCAGCGTTTTCAAAATATCCGTAAAGATTTCCGCTGCTTCGCCAGCGTGGCCGGAACTGTACAGTTGGTCCCCGCGATTCGATTGCACAAGATACCACCCCTGCGATCCGCGCTCTTCGGCGGCCTGTTCTGCACGCTGAGTCAGCAACGCGGCCTCACGGGTCATGCCGTTATAACAATTTTGTAATTTTTGAAATTTATTTTTGATTAAAATAAAGCAGAGGGCGCAGTTAATACATTAAAATAATTAAATAACAAAAATAACTTACAAATTATGGACTCCTGCATCCCTAAAAATACTAACTGCAATGTTTTTGGGAACACCCCTACAAATGAAGTCACTGAAGAAGAAAAAGAGGAGTTCTATTCAGACGACATCCCTTCAAGTCGTAGCCAAAGATATACCCAGTCATGAAGTTGTGTGCTTCCTAGGGGACTTTAACACCAAAGTTCAAAATGACCGATCCTTCAACCCACAAGCTGTTAGCTAACATGGTCTGGGTCAAAGAATCGAAAATGGCAAGCTTCTGATTGATTTTGCCTTAACGAATGACTTTGTAGTTGGAGGTTCTCAGTTTCCTCACAGAGAACTGCACAAGTACTCTTGGACGTCACCAGATGGAATAACCAAACATTAGGTTGGTCACTGCCTCATAAGCAGAAACTGATGATCGAAACTACAAGATGTTCGGCCCTACGGAGGAGCTGATGGATCAGATCATAACCTTATCATGGCCAAACTTTGTCTAAAAGAAGATCCGCAACAAAACGAAAGCCCCAACCCCTTTTTTTACTCTGAGAAACTCCAAGAAAAGACATTAAAACGAGCTTTCACAATGGAGCTACCCATTAGATTTGGAGCCCCTTCTGTACCAGAGGAAGCTGAATGTGAAACAGTATGGGAAGCCATGAAAGGATTCTACCAAGAAATAGCTAAATCAACATTGGGCGCTAGTAGGAGCTCTAAACCCCAATGGCTGTCCGAGAAAAAGTGGCAACTAATAGAAGAGCGAAAGAAGACGATAGTGTCTGTCCTCTAACATTATGTTCCTGATCGTCTTGTTTTCCAAAACAAGCAGTATAGAGCTCTTGAAAAAACTGTCAAGCAAAGTCCACGTACTGATAAGCTAAACTTTCTAAAGTGTAAAGCATTGTAGGCAGAAGAAGCAGCAAAAAAAGAGAGACAGAAGAACCGTTTACAGAATCACCAATGATAAAATAGGGAAACAAATAGAGACGGCCCTGTCAGAGGTCCATCGAGGGTACTGGTGACAGAATAGAGTGCAGTCACCGAAGTATGGGCAAATCATTTCAAAAATTTACTGAACAGACCCACCCCAAGAGCCCTCTGACATTCCAGCGATTCCCGTCTCCTTGAATATCAGCACGGACCCGCCTTCTGGCAGTGAGATAGGAGAAGCAGCAAAGAAACTGAAAAATGGAAAATCCCCGGGACTGGACCGCATGTTCTAGTGTATCTCTCTTTGGTCTTTCCTCTTTACTCGGATTCAGACAAGCTCCAAACATCGACCGCCTCGCCGCCCGCGGGACGCGGTTCACCAACGCCTACTGCCAAGGTACCTACTGCGGCCCTTCAAGAGCCTCGTTCATGTCCGGTTACTACCCGCACGCCACGGGTGTGCTCGGCTACAAGAGCCCCCGACCCCAAATCGGCGATCGCTCCACCTGGTCCCAACACTTTAAACGCAATGGCTATTACGCGGCCCGCGTCAGCAAGATCTACCACATGGGCGTTCCCGGCGGGATCGAGTCCGGCGGACACGGCTCCGACGATGCCGCTTCCTGGACCGAACGCTTCAACAGTCCGGGCCCGGAATGGAAGGCCCCCGGCGACGGCGAGACCTTGGAAGGCAACCCGGATGGCACCAAACCCGTGATGGGCGGCAATACCTTCGTCGTCGTTGAAGCCGACGGCGACGACCTCGTGCACTCCGACGGGAGGACGGCTCAAAAGGCCGTTGAACTGCTCAAACAACACCGGGACGAATCCTTCTTCCTCGGTGTGGGCTTCGTCCGGCCGCACGTGCCCTTTGTCGCACCGCGCCCGTACTACGAACCCTTCCTTCCTTACGACTCCATCCACCTCCCACCAAAAATCAAAGGAGACTGGGACGACATCCCCACACCCGGCATTAACTACAAAACGAGTGTCAATATGAAGATGGACATCCGCCGTCAGAAGAAGGCTGTAGGCGGGTACTATGCGTCCGTCCGTTACATGGATGCACAAGTCGGGAAAGTGCTCGATGCTCTGGAGGCCAACGGCTTAGCCGACAAGACCATCGTCATCTTCACCAGCGATCACGGCTACCACCTCGGCGAACACGACTTCTGGGCCAAGGTCAGCCTCCGCGATGAATCGGCAGCCGTACCACTCATCATCTCGGTCCCGGGCAAGCGACCCGCCGTGTGTGATTCGCTCGTCGAGCTCCTCGACCTCTATCCTACCGTCTCCCGCCTCTGCGGTCTCCCCGTAGAAGCCCGTCTCCAAGGGATCGACATCTCAGCCATGCTCGATGATCCCACCGTCTCGGTTCGACAAGCCGCCTTCAGCGTAGCACCGATGCGCAAAGGGTTTCTTCTCCGGGAAAAAGAGTGGGCCTACATGCAATACGAAGAAGATGCCTCCGGCGGGGTCGAACTCTTCGACCTCCGCCATGACCCTAGGCAGTACACGAACCTGGCTGGCGCACACCTGTCAATTAGGCTACACTTTCATTTGACGATGCAATAAATATAGTAGAAATTCAAAGATCTCAAATCTCCCTTTTTTATCCTGAGGTTGTATGATATTTGAAGCTGTCGTCGATAGAGATGGTGTGAATACCACCCTTTGTTTACACTACACAGATTTTCCTTTGAATGACCGGGAAATGGGGGTCGCCAATGAGGGAGGCATCTCCAATGAAAGCGAGTTTTTTGGCCTGAAACAACTGTGCAAAGAAATCAATTTCTTCTGGGACAGTGAACGCACTTTCATAAAAGGCGACATGGTGGTCTTGCTGCATGGGAAAGTCGATTTCTGGGTCCGAAAAGTAGGTCAGATTGTAGCCGATGACGAGAGGTTTGGCGCAGGCCTCTTGTTTGAGAGCGAGAAAGCTGCTCTGGATTCCCATCGTGAGCACTAAATCGATTTCGGGATCGTTTAAACTTGCCTTCAAACACTTTTCAATTTCTAGGTGATCCCACTGACCATCAAGTTCAACAAACTGGACCGAAAAGTCATTCGCAAATAGGAGTTTGATTTCTTTTTTAACTTGTAAAGAGAGTGCTTCATCACGAGCAAAAGGGCCGTCATAGATAAGGGCTACGTGCTTGTCACTTGCGTGCAACAAGTTGAAGATCAAAAGGAAAAAGGGAAGGCACTTCGTCAAAGCCCACATTTTAGCATATCTCATAATTCTCTTAAATTTACTGGATTTGTCATTTGTGGTAAACAAAAGTGAAGGTTGGGTGAGTTAAGAAATAGAGAGTTTTTCTCATCAGTTACGCAAAATGACGTGCATTTTTAGTCATTTTTGACCATCTTTCTTTTTAATAAAAACTCCTTTAAAATCAGTGTTTTAAATATAAATACATCCGTTTTCTTAACCAAATCGCAAAGAAAATTTTCAGATTTTTTTGGATAGAATGTTGTATAAAAGTCAGAAGTATTATAGGTTTGACAATAAGTGTAAAAAGAGTTTACTTTAAGTTTCTGTAAAGGATTACCGTAGGTGAGGTAAGTCAATGGATCTCAAAATCAAAGATGTCGCGGAGCTGTTAAATGTTTCGGAAACGACAATTAGACGGTGGTTAGCGGAGGGAAAAATTCCTGCCTATCGTTTGCATCATCAGTACCGTTTCAGTCGCATCGAAATTGAAAACTGGATGATGAGCTGTCGTTTAGAAAAGGGAAAAGGAAATTTCCTTCCTGGAGAGGAAAAGGAAATTTTTCCCAAGCTGCAAGACAAAAAGAAAGAGAAAGATCCAGATGACCTTCAAAAGCGGGGTATGCAGCAATTTGGCCTCTATCGGGCCGTCCACAGAGGTGGCGTGTTCACCGAGCTGGCATCCCAGTCGAAAGAAGAGATCATCAAAGAGACCATGGAAACCGTGGCAGACAACCTCTCACTAGATCCTGCGGTGATGAGCGAACTTTTGCTCGATCGAGAAAAACTGATGCCAACGGCGCTCAACAATGGGATTGCCGGTTGTGTTGCGAGAGCAACACTTTGTTTTGTCCCGGTTTTTTTTTCCTATGTCGCCGATCTCAACCTATTCCAAGAAAGTGGTAAGGGTCTAACCTTTGCAGTTTTTGCGCAAAGTTTGGAACTCAGGCCGGATTGATGAGTAGGACATTTCATTTTGGAAAGCTCCGCAGAACTCTTGCCTTGGGCGAAAAAGGATGATTTTTGCTTGTCCACGAGCCAGAGCCTATGGTGTGCGAAGTGAAGTTATATAGCCTATGTCAAAGAGGAGTATCTGAAGTTTGTGAAGCCAAGCTTTCGTTTCAAGAAAGCATGTTTCTGCTAAGGAGTGGAAAGTTCCGTTCTAGGAGGTAAGCCAGGCACCACTTTCAAATTGAAGATGGACTAAAACTTAAAACAAACATAAATTCTTCCATATTTAAAAGGGGTTATCCCCTCCTCAACACCTGCCTCTGAACGCTAAAGTTCGACTCTTTGTCACAGTTCTATTTTTAAAAACCTTAAGCGTAAAGAGCGAGGTGTTGAGAAGGGAACAACCCCTTTCATATACGGAATAATTTTGGTTCGTTTTAATGTTGCTCCTTACTTGCAGTTAAAAAACTTGCTTTTTTTATTTAATAAATAAATGGAATGATGAAAATCTGGAACGAGTATATTCTAATTTCATCTTTGGCTTATCCAGACTTTGTAGTCAATTTGTCTGTTGTATTTCGTTATCGAACTGATCAGTTATTGAGTTTCTAAAGCAAACGATTGTGCATTTAAACAGCATGTGCTACTTCGACATTACCAAATAGTAGTTTGAAATATCAGCTGCTTCGGAGCAACCTCATTAGTAAGCTATCACTTGTATAAATCTATTCACGGGTCATATGATCACGAATATGTAAAGCAGAAATGAAAAGGGCAGAATTTGTAATAGGCGCCAGACATTCTGGAAATCTTAAAGGGCTTGCCTCCGAAAAGCAGTAAGTACCGACGAGAATGATATGTGATTGTCTGAACATTTTAAGCGGAGGCGTTTACAATCATATATATCTTGAAAATTAGGATACACCGGAACTCCAAATTTTAATGAAAAAGTTCATCAGGTTTATCTTTACAGTTTTTGGCAATAGCAGGTGCCAAATTTAAAAAAGCGGATGAAATTCAGTAGAAATATGCTAAAAGCACTTGACACCAACCAATAAGGTTTATTTTACCTTTGAAGTAGTGAGGTCATTCGTGAGAGTCAAGGGGGTAGTTTCCCCCTAATAGTTTGGAGATAAATTATTATATAGCCCATACCCTTTGACTCTCCAGATGTAGACCTCTCTTACCCCCAATAAAAAAAATGGAGTTAGGCCCCTATTGCTACTCTTAGAGAGGGGGCTGGAAAGCTACCCTGGGTACCATGGCTTGGGGTACAGTGCTGCTGGGGAATTGCCCACTTAGATCTAATTTTTAAATGTGATTATTTTTGTTTATATTTCAGACAGGAGGGGGTGCTGTAATTACATTTTCCCTGGGCACCACCTACCCTAGAAACAGCTCTGGCTAAATTTCATTGTTACCCTTGCTAAACTTACTGCAGCCTCTATAGTTACATTCTGATAAGAAACATTAAAACAACGTATGCGAACCTGCAATAGTACCCCATGGAACAGGAATGCTAACTTCTTTCCAGTCTTTCAATAATGAAGTGGCCTTTAAGTCAAGATCCTCGATCTGTGGCATTTCTCCATTACTGTGATCCATGACTTTCAATCCTGGTTTTGGTTTCCTTAAGTATGCTAGGCAAGTGAACTTTTTCAGGGTGCAAATCGGTTTAATCAGACTGTTAGGTACACCTTTTCTAGATAGCAGCTTCAAAACTATTGATCCATTTCCAGCAATCATTTTTGTTACTCATCATTTTAGCCCATCTATAATTACCGGCAATATCTAATCGAATAAGCAATTATTAAAACAGATGGCAAAATGTTTTAGGCCAAGAGTGCACTCGAACATCCTTATCCGACTTGTCCGCTTATTATTAACTTGCCCCGGATGTAATCCGTAAAACGTAAGAACAAATACTTATTCAACAACTTGTCAACAAGTTAAAAGGCTATAGGCTGAAATTTTAACCTATAGCTGAAACGGTACAGGCAAGTAGATGATAAAGTAACATTAATTACGTGTGCTCCACCCGTAGCTTATTTGCAAATCCTTGAGGGTGTGTCACATTTCACAATTATTGTCGCTTTCACTTATCCTGCATTTTCTAGAAATAGCAGGTGCAACTTATACAATAGCTACTCCAGACCGTTTTAAATAATAACCCCTCTAGGAACGGCCGAGCACAATATAACATTAGGAATCCGGGATTCTTTAGATCTTCTTCGGGCAAAATACACATTTGCTTGGAATTTGGACAGGCAACAAGAAGTCAGGAAGCGATTACAGACTTTTCATTTCAGCCTTATCTTTCGAAGTTTGCGCTTCCTTTTTGTAAGTGCCCTTGTAATGTGCTGCCACAACGAAAAACATTACAATCCTGTAACTAATTTATAAAATAATGTTCAGGAGCTAGAAAAACAAAAATAGTTCCCTTGCCCAAGATGAGTTGGGCAATACTTGCAGTTCAGTCCCATATTTCACTATTTCAATCAGGAATTGCTAAATATTTTCAGCGGAGACTCGTTGCAAATAGTCAGAAGAAATTCAATTTTCTTTCGTGTAAATAACAAATCAAAAAACGTTTTTAAGTAATAATTGATCACAAACATATCACACTGTTGACAATGTGTCAAACAAAGTGATCAAAGATCCAACCATCGTTCGGTATTTCATCGTTTACAAGAAGCTACGCATCTCTCCCATCGAAATTCTACGATAACCTTTGTGATATCTAAGCAACTAATCAAGTAACTCCAGGCCTGATTTTGGAAAATTGCTAAGCAACTCCAGGCCTGACCCCCAAAATGGAGTTGCTTACAAAAAAACAACGTGTAAGAGCCAAAAGTGACTACAGAATGAGCAACACAACCTTAGGATTGAACAAGCCTTAATTTCGTCTCAAATATCCAAGAAATCGACTGATGATTTTATAATCGATTATCGGATACTTTCGCGGATCCTGAAGAATTAGCCTCACACAAAATTTCCTGCATTTCCCAACCGGAATTTTGATTTTTAAATCACCCTTGCTCAGTTGGTAACAGGAGTTTAATACTTGTACTTTTTTGCCTACAAAACAAAAACTCCCTCTTTGGGTACTATGGGGAAGGTATATAATCTTGTAATCAGGCCATCTACCAGAACGGATTGTCAGATTTCAACCCATTTTGTGTGAAAAAACACAATTTTTTCAACTGAAATCAAGTACCAACATTAAACTTAAAATGAACAGAGATTATATTACAAATAGGGGGTTTTTCCCCTCCCCAATCCCTCACTTTTTACTCTAAAGTTTGACTTATTGTCAAAATTATTCAAGAATAACTGCTGAAACATATGAGTTGTTGAATTCGAATTCGAAAGAAGCTTTTTATAAACCACTAAAAACTTCAGCTTAACAAGCGAGGGGTTGAAAAGGGGGCAGACCCCCCCCCAACTCATATACATAATAATTTTTTCGTTTTAAGTTTTAATGTTGCTCCTTATATTCAGTTAAAAAAAAACTTCTTCGAGGACCATTTGCTCGATAGAATTGCCCGTGGGGGAAACAATAATAATATAAAAAAACACGTATCCGTAATGTTCCTTCTGGCAAGAAATATAACGTTCCTCATTTTTGTAGATAGGAGCTTCAAACCACTACAGTAGGGTGGTCTGATATGCTGAATATGGTGGTGTGATTTTCATTAGGATTGTTCTACCTTTCAGGATATTTTACCCTTTTTCCAAAATCAGGGAAATTTTCTCGGTTCGCAGCTTTTGATGAGCAACATCAGATTAATTTTACATATTTGGAATCAGCATAAAAAGCCAATTCTTTTGAAGCATTACTATCAAAATTATTTTTTTTTTTAGAGTTTCAGTTACTATTGAGCCAAGTAGCTCCTTACTTACAGTTTGTTACCTTCACTATCACGTTCTTCTACCACCAGAGGGGTATTAAGGAAGATGAAACTACGCAGCATCTTAAGCACGTTAGCGGTTTGCGTGAGCGCGCTGTTCATGACCAACGTACAGGCGTCGCCAATCGTCTACGAAGTATCAAGCACAGGAAAAATAAACTGTGTCGGTGCGCCACTCGGCTTGTGGACCAGCAACCTGAAGCTGGGCGGCGGCTGTGGTGCATACTACGACTATCAAAGTGGTTCCACGTTGACCGTGGACACCATGACCGGCAATGCCAATCTCAGCGCCACGGCGATATACCCGAACGGTTACCGGGCTGAAATTAATTTCGGCTGGACTGACCTGGTGAAGGCGGAAGACTATACCGGCATGGTCAAAAATCCCGGTCTGGGTGACGCCTCAACCTGGTTGTTTTTCACCAGTGGTAGCGGCGCTGTCGACTTTTATCAAGGTAACACCCTGTTGGGTACGGTTGCCTTGACCTTGATTCCCGACACAGCCTTGCAGGTGGGCTGGGGTGCCAACGACAAGACCACCGCGTTTGGCGCGTCTTCATGGTTGCGTCCACCAACCGGAAAACTGGGCAACAACTGGGATTTCAACATGGAGTTGAAAGCAGGCGTACCGGAGCCGTCAACCCTGGTCCTGCTGTTGCTTGGCACCGCCGGTTTGATTGCGCGTCGCCGCATGGGCGCCAATATCTGATTTGTTCTTTGCAAATACGCAAAAGCCCGGCTGCAGCCGGGCTTTTTTTTGCGGATTATTGGCAACGGGACTAAATGATGTCGATCTGGCGGTCCCATATGGTTGGGTCACCTTGCACCACACGCTGCTCAATCTCCGGTGCACGCTCTTGTCTGGCGCCAAACTGCTTGCTGGCAATATAACGCTGCAGAGCTTTCTCCGCTTCCTCCCTGGTGCGAAACGGACCCTCCTCGCCTTCGCGGGTGGAAAACCAGAACTGATTATCCACACGCGCAAAACGATCCCCGGTACGGAAAAACTTCAGCTTGCCTTCGCTGTCGTCTTCCCTGGTACTCGGAGGATTATCACCTTTTTTCATGTCCCTACTTTAGTCACTTCCACCACGCCAGGGCGTGACACGGTGCTCAGAAACATGAGATCTCACACGGTCAGCTCGCCGCTGATCACGGGCTGCACTTTACCGCCCACCTGTATGGTCTCAGCTACACGCAAATACAGCCGCGACGGGCGTTGAATTTCCACACCCTGCTCGACCACCACATTGCCGATCAGCCCGAGGTGCTTTTTCAAGTATGCGGCGAAAGCTGTATTGGCGCTGCCGGTCGCAGCATCTTCACGCACGCCGCCAGAGTTAAAGAACATGACTGCTAACCACCCCGCTAAGGGGAATGACGCAGATTGGATCAACGAATAGGGGGCGGCATGCAAGAATGGAACGGCCAGCGCGCGGGTGCGCTCTCCGAGGATGCGGTCGCGCGGATGCGGCGTTATCGTCATGATCGCCTCCGCGAAATTATGCGGAAACGGAACATTCCGGCGCTGCTCCTCTACGACCCGGTCAACATTCGCTATGCGACCGATGCCCGGAACATGCAGGTCTATGCGCTAAATCACGATGCCCGCTACCTGTTCATGGCTGCCGAAGGTCACACGGTCCTGTTCGATTGGTACCATGGTGAAGTCTACTTCGGTGGCCTGCCGATCGACGAAGTTCGCATCGGGCGGCCTTACGGCTTCGTCGCCAACGGCGACGAACAGATCGACGCGGCGATCCGGATTTGGGCCGAAGAAATCGCCGAGCTCATCCGGGCCCACACGCCCGAAGACACGCGCCTCGGGATCGACAGAATGAGCCCCTTCGCAGCCCAGGCGTTGAAAAGGGCCGGTGTCACCGTCATTGATGGCCATGGCGCCGTCTACGAGGCCCGTTCGATAAAGAGCGGCGACGAGATCGCGGCGATGCGTCTCTCCATGGCGGCTTGCGATGACGGTTTCGCGCGCATGATGGCGCAGACCCAGCCCGGCATGACGGAGGTCGAGGTCTGGGCGCTCCTGCACCAGGCCAACATCGAATGGGATGGTGAGTGGATCAATGCGCGCTATCTGACGTCGGGCCAGCGAACCAATCCCTGGGGACAGGAAGCGGGCCTGAAGGTTATCGAACCCGGCGATGTCATCGGTTGCGACAGCGATCTGATCGGACCCTACGGCTATGCCTCGGATATCTCGCGGACTTGGATCGCCGACGGCAAGCCGAATGACCGCCAGCGACGCCTCTACGCGGAGTCCCATCGCCACGTTCAACGCAACATCGAGCTGTGCCGTGCCGGTGTCTCGTACCGCGAATTGATGGAGACCAACCATCGGCTTCCTCAGGGACTGAGCGAGCAGATGTTCAGTTCTTACCTCCACGGGATCGGGCTCGAGAACGAGTGGCCTATCGTCAAGACGGCGCAAAAGAAGGCCGTCAAGGGCGGCTACGGCGGCGGCTACGACGGCGTTTTGATGCCAGGTATGACCCTCTGCATCGAGAGCTACGTCGGCGAGCTTGGCGGCCCGGACGGTATCAAGCTCGAGGAGCAGATCTTGGTGACCGATGGTGCGCCAATCGTGCTCAGCGGGAGCCCCTTCCAAGACGATTGGCTCTAGCTAGTCTGGCCGTTCTTGCCGCGGTTGCGTGTGGCTTGATATCGTACCTCTGCGAAGCGGACTTCTTTCAATACAACTATGGACTGTATCTGCTTCCTGTATGCTCAAGCGACTTAGCTCACAATATTTAAATGATACTTTTAACAGTTAAGGGCACTTAAGAAGTACATCCTGCATAGAGAATCCCATGATTGAACATAAGTTCTGTGGCACTTATGAATAAAAACTGTCAGAATATGTAGACAAAATTCTTTCAAGAGGAGGTCTTCACTTGCTATTTTGTTTGCTTCCTGAGATGCAACTGTTTCTGGCCAGCACTACACAGTGTACTTCTTTTATGTGTTCACTGGAAGCCCAGTGCTATGAGGATACACCTCTCAAGTTATAAGTCACAATTTTTTTATTTCTAGAAAAATGATGAAGCATTACTAAGAGGAAGTGTAACTATATTTTCAAGATTGAAGTATAGAATTGGCATGGAAATATTAGCCCTATCCTTTTTTCTCCTTTCTAGTCTAAGCCTTACTAGTGTTATGTTGTTCAGCACTCTTCTTTTGGTTGTGATAGCTTAATACCATGTTTATTGGCAACACCTTTCTCCTTTTACATGTCACTTAAGTTCTTCTTGGGCTTCTGGAATCCCAGATTGTAGTTTTGGTTGAAAATACTCCTATAAATTATTAAAGATACTAGAGTCCTCCTTCATCATTACAGACCTTTAGATAAAGTTCATGCATTTTGAAAACATTCAAAATATTATTTCTTCAAGTCTGACCTATAGTAGTGAGATTCCATTTTTGGAAAGGATTTAGTATACCATCTCAGTGTGTTGGTGTCCCCTGCCTTTGTTTTGTTACTGGGAATTTTAACTACATTTTGTTGAAGCATGCCTGTACCAGTTATCTTACTGTACCTTTGAGAATAGCATATTTGTTGTTCAGAAATGTCAAAAGTAAACAGATAAAACTATTTAAACCTTTTCTTGTAATGCCATTTTCAATTAAATTGTATCTCCTGAAAACCTGTCATCAAGTTTCAATCATTGTGTTCTATTCTTAACTTTGCAGTCTTCAGGTAGTGCATTGAGATTCCAAAACTTTTGAGTTCCAAACTTAATGAACTATGCTAAAACATATGAACCCTTTCTCTCTTTACTGGTGTACCCTGAATGCTGTCCAACTATAAATCCTTTTGTAGATGGAAGTTTTGGCAAACTTGGGCTTTTCAGTTGAGACTTTTCAGCCCTTTTATTTTTATCTCACTCTGTGAGGATATTGTATGAACTCCTTCTTCTTCTTGCTTTTCTTTGATGTATGTGATTAAGGCTATATAATTATGACAAGCTAATTCAGATTAATTCCCTTGTCAGTTTTTGCTTTCACAAAAGGTGGGGGACATGTACTTACAATAAATATTAGAGTAAATAAGTGTTAAATAATTTCAAGGAGATGGTATTTTTATGATTTGAATGGAATTGTAAAAATTACGATATGTATATGAATAATTTAGTCTGAATACTTTATCTGGTAGTGAAGGTAATGTGCCAGTGAGGTTTCGACCTATTTATTATTTATAAAAGTTATTATTTATAATTAAGTTTTGTGCTTTATTTTAAAAGCTTATTTGGAAGATTTATATTATTTATGAAAATTATTATCTTTAATTAAATTTTGTGCTTTATTTTGAAGGCTTAAAAAATTGCCAAGCGCAATCATAAGATTCAAGAATGTGCCGTAAATAAACAGAATTTGTTAAGTAAAAAGCAGAAAGTAAAAAAAAGTGTCTGAAATACAAAACAATAAGAGACTAGAAGAAGCCCTTGAAAATCATCCAAATCAAAGGGAGATTGTCGCAAATTATAGAATTATTGAAGACGATATTGTTTTGAAGATGATGATGGAATTTAAACGGCAAAAAACCTGTATGGTTACTCTCACAGGGCAATTTATATTGGACCAATCAAACATGAAACTGAAAATGGTAAGAATTGTGATGAAACACACCGTCTCTCAATTACATGGAAAGTCGTTTAAGCCCCCTAAACATATGTGTCCAGAAGGAAGTCCGTTCATATTTTCCAAATATAGGCCCGCCTCTCTTGCCAAAATGGATGTGAAAATAGAAAACAGCGAGGAATGGCAAATCAATAACGCTGACATTCCCGGTTATATTAAAAGGAATAGATTTACTATAGCAATAATCGCCATGGGTGCAGCAAGACATGGCTCATCAGCAGCAGCCGAAGAATTTAAGGATTACAATCTTTATCTCAGAACTGCAATCATTTCGTGAAGTGGGATTCTTTAGGCAAGAAAGAATCAGATCAGGTCAAACTACACAATATTCTATGGTTACTTCGCCATGGGATTGCAATCAAGACAGTTTTCGATCAAAGCGAATACCGAAATCTTGCTAATTTTTAATTTTACATAATTTTTATACATTTGTTTGCGTTCACTATTCAGAGAAATTTTACCCTTCTTATCCGTTTAAAATTTCTGATCTAGTGTTTGCTATGTGCAGTAAAAAATTAATTGTGGATCATTGCAAAAAAAGTGCAAAATAGTGGAACAAATAACCTCCCTAACTTAAACAAGTCAGATGTTATTTAATGTCTTTGATTCTTATTTAATTTAATTTTATTATTTTTGATTCTTATTTAATTTAAACAAAATGACATTTTGATATATTAATCGATAATCTAGTCTAATTCAGTAAGTATTTACAAGCAACCACAAATCCAAGATTTGAAATAACAGACGCGGCTGCAGCGCGCCTACGACCGCCAGGCCGAGCGCATCGCATGGCGGCCCGACCCCGCCTAGGTGCGTGTGTCATAGCCACGGCTTGATGGGGGCGCGAACTGCCCCTATGCTCGCTCTCGACATCCGGAGCGGCTCCTCCCCATGAGGAGTCCGGCAACCTGGGACGGACAACCCAAGGTGCCTTCCTGCGCGAGCGGGAGATGCGGCCGACGCCGAAGGGCGGAGGCAACCAACTGTCCGGTGCAGCCTGCTGCACACTCCGGCTGTCTCTTTCCCCACATGAAGGAGACACCACGATGAGCACCCCGAAGTTCACCTACCTGCCGCAGAAGGCCGCGCAGGGCATCCTGGCCGACGGTCCCGTCCCGGCCGATCTCGACCCCGACCACCACCTCTGGAAGAACGGGCGGCTGTGGTGGATCGCGTTCACGATCCACACCCCGGACTGGCGCAAGCGCCGGCTGCGCTTCTCGCTCGGGACGGCGGACATCCGCCTCGCCCGCGAGCGCCGCGACACGATCCTGCGCTACTACGCCCGCTCCGAGGACTGCGAGCTCTCCCTGCGTTACGCCAGGCAGACGGCCTAGGGGCCACGGGACGAAGGACCGCTTGCGCCCTGGGGCGTCGGCCCTAGGATCACGGCGGGGCTTGGAGGCGTACGGACCGCAGGAACATCGCGGTCATGCCTACCTCTGCGATCCGACTTTCGGCCTTCGCGCTGCTCACGCTCCTCTTCCTCGCCACCGCCTGCGGCGGTGGCGGCGGGGGGGAAGAACCCGCGCCCATCCAGGAGATCGGGCTCGGCGAGATGAGCGCCACGAACCCGACGACCATCTCGCGCTCGTGGCTCAACCCGCTCTCGGCGACCGCGACCATCACCGCCCTGGCCGCGACGGGACCGTTCCAGTTCGACCCCGTGGACCTCCCGGCGACGGCGGGTCCGCTCGGGACGGCCAACATCGGCATCGTGTTCACGCCCGAGGGACCGGGCACGGTGACCGGGCAGATCTCGCTGCAGTTCACCGGCGGCGGCCAGAGCACCGTGCGCACCTACGAGCTCACGGCCGTGGGCGAGGAGATCCCGTGGACCGTCACGCCCGAGCCGATCGACTTCGGCGACGTGCTGCCCGGCGACAGCGTCGAGATCGACGTGACGGTGCGCAACGACAGCCAGCGCAGCCCCGTGATGTTCACCGGCGGGCAGCTGCCCTCGCCGGCCTTCGAGTGGGTGATCGACCCGTTCCCGCTCGACCTCCAGCCCGGCCAGGGCCGCACCATGCGCATGCGCTTCGCGCCGACCGCGGTCGCCAACCAGGGCGGGATCCTCCGCCTCGGGGCGACAACTCAAAACGAATCTCTTTCCTTTTGTATGAATTTGTATACTGTGTAAGCTTCATAAAGCACTGAAAACAAGCAAGTAACTTTGTATCAAAGTCATGTTATCTTATAAAAAGTATGCTTTTGTTTATACCTATGTGTGACTTACAGTCATATGTCATTAAAAGATTACTACTCAAAACGAACCCCTTTCCTTTTGTATGAAGTTGCATACTGTGTAAGCTTTATAAAGCACTGAAAACAAGCAATTAACTTTGTATCAAAGTCATGTTATCTTATAAAAACTATGTTTTTGTTTATACTTATCAATGACTTACAGTAATATATAATGCAAAGATTACTACTCAAAACGAATCTCTTTCCTTTTGTATGAATTTGTATACTATGTAAGCTTCATAAAGCACTGAAAACAAGCAATGAATTTTCTATCAAAGTCATGTTATCTTATAAAAACTATGCTTTTGTTTATACTAATGAAAGACTTAAAGTAATATATCATCCAAAGATTACTACTCAAAACGAACCCCTTTCCTTTTGTATGAAGTTGTATACTGTGTAAGCTTTATAAAGCACTGAAAACAAGCAATTATCTTTCTATCAAAGTCATGTTATCTTATAAAAACTATGCTTTTGTTTATTCCTATGTGTGACTTACAGTCATATGTCATCCAAAGATTACTACTCAAAAAGAATCTCTCTGATTTTGTATGAATATGTATACTGTGTAAGCTTTATAAAGGACTGAAAACAAGCAATTAACTTTCTATCAAAGTTATGTTATCTTATAAAAACTATGCTTTTGTTTATACCTATGTGTGACTTACAGTCATATGTCATCCAAAGATTACTACTTAAAAAGAATCTCTCTGATTTTGTATGAATTTCTATACTGTGTAAGCTTTATAAAGCACTAAAAACAAGCAATTAACTTTGTGTCAAAGTCATGTTATCTTATAAAAACAATGCTTTTGTTTATACTTATCAATGACCTACAGTAATATTTCATGCATAGATTACTACTCAAAAAGAATCTCTCTGATTTTATATGAATTTGTATACTGTGTAAGCTTTATAAAGCACTGAAATCAAGCAATTAAGACCTTCATAAGAGACCTTTACTGATGCCGATTCTCTTCAATGATTGACAGTAGTATAACATACAAAATTTTCTACTTTAAATAGATTCCTCCTTTGTTGGGTTGAACAAATTTACATTTTTAGTCTTATAAGCAACTGCACAAATGTAGTAAATACTTAATTAAGATAATGATCTTTGTGATATAGTGAATCAGCTGATTAATGATGATTCAACATACCTGTGTAGGTGGTAGTTTCCGTCCACATGTTGTAGCAAAAGCTCCATTCAGGAATTAGCATAAATATTCTGAGCAGTTTCCATTACATTGAGTGCTAGCTAAGATTGTTTTAACAATTCATGTCACAGAATCGGCAACAAAACACCTCTTTTAATTTTAAGTATTGATTCTTTCATTAATATCTTGGGTTATGTGACACTTATAGATGTAATTGCGTTTTTCACATTCAACTAATTTCTTCGTCGTTGTTGCGGAAAAAATGTTGCATTTTATGCAAACTCAATTCATTTGTTGCCGGTTTTCCGACGAGCTAGGAAGGCACAACGATTGGTCTTTTCTTAGTCCTAGGGACGCCACATCATATACCCCCCCCCCCCCACACACACACACACGATAGAAAATGCCCACAAATTCCCTCAAGTTACCTCATACGTTAAGCACCTTAGATATATTGCCTCCCCCTCATACTCTCCTCATCTTTGCTTTATTGGCTCTCCTTGATGCAAACCAGTATTCTAACCGAATCATAATGCTTTGGAAGCACTGCTCCGGCCGGTTGGCCTTGGACTTTAACATTAACGTTAGTCTATCCTTTTGTCATTTAGCACATATGAACCTACCTTTACGAGACCTCTTTTCCTAAGAAATGAGCGAATACAATGAAACATAACAACTCTGGTACTGATGTCGAAGTGAGCTTTGCAGTTAGAATTACCTTCTAGCATAAGGAGTTGAAAGCTATTGGGTGAAAATATTTACGATAAATCTCGCGTATCAAATATAGCTTCTTTAAAAGGGTTTGAGGTACAAAGTGACTCTAGTGTCAACATTGTTACGAACAACGTGTTATAAAACTCTGTTCCCGTTAGAAACTTGCTTATGTGTTTCCGTTTTTATAATTGGTGGAGGGCGTGTTAAATGTAGACTTCTGCTTGCGCCATTGCAGCCCTACTGCGCTAATATTTAAGCGGTATAATAGAAGAATCCTAAGGCGACAATGAAAAGTTCACGTACCTCGATAGACGACAGATTTTGTTAGTTAAAACTATTCTGCAGAATTCCATATTGTGGTAGAAGACTTAGTTGTGAGAGATGAGCAAGACTGTGCTTAAGTGCAGTCGTAGTCAAAGTTACAGGACGTAGATTGTTTATTTTTAGTGCTTTTGCACCGACAAGTGTATGAACGGATAATGCAGACTTAAAAAGTTCAAAAGTTTTCACTATTGAGTTTAGGGAATGTTTGGCCGTAAAGGACTACTTATATTGACTGCCTACGTTATTTGGCAAATGAAGTGATAATGTAAGTTTGGGTCAAGGTAGAAGGAGGCCTTATTTAAGCCAGTTAAATCTATAATACTTACTCTATTCGTTTGCTATCTTCTGGTTTTACAACTGTATACATTTTCATCTTGGTTTTACAACTGTACACATTTTCATCTTGGTTTTACAACTGTACACAATTTCATCTTGGTTTTACAACTGTACACATTTTCATCTTGGTTTTACAACTGTACACATTTTCATCTTGGTCAACGTAGATACTAATGCGTTAGCTTATATGATTTGAACAACAAATATGTTTTCTTGGTTCCATAACTATTGATCTATAAGTTTACCCAAATAGAAGGATATAAAAACGAAAGATAAGACGATGTGTACCAATTTTCTATATTCCAATTTCAAAATCTCAACTTAGCAACTAGTTTGGTAATGACAATGACCGGAAAATCTATTATTTACAGATTTATATTATGATGCAGACTAGCAGAGTGATCAGTCTACAGACATGCCATGAGTTAAATAATCAGAACTTATCACCGAGAAGAGAGAATTTGAACTGTTAGTTTTGAAAAACGTCTTTTTAAATTTTTTGATGAGTCCTCCTCGCGGGTTCGATCCCCGGTGTTGAAATATTTTCTATTTCTCTAGTGTTCTATTCAAAATAATCAGAACTCTTAAATTATGATAAAGGATTTCAGAAATATCAAACTTCTGCTTCAGTGGGGAATTCACATTGAAAACACCGAAGCTATGGCCTTCTATCAAGAACCTCCCATAACTTTGATTATTGAAATTCTAAATGAAAACAAACTATTTGCGTAATTGTTGGTTTCAGAATTGCTTTGTGAGTTTGAGAGAGCATTTGATTCAATAAGTAAAAATATAAAAATATTGAGCATTTCTAGCATCCCAGTTGAAATTGTTATCACTCTGGAGCAGTGGTTCTCAACCAAGGTCCATGTGGACCCCCAGGGAGGAATAGCAAAGTCGCGGGGAGGAATTTTATAACTAAGGGGGCATAGGGGAGGAATTTGTAGTTACGGGGGAATTGGGAAGGGTAACTCAAGAAAGAGGGGGAAAATTGCTCCAGAGGAGGAAAAATCATATTCAAATGTTCTTGCAGCAAACTCAGGTTCCTATTTGGTCTTCAAGTACTGAGTTTCCTTGTCATGGGCATTCTGTCTGAAGTAAGACATCCCACTGAAGTCTACACAGTATACTGATGTCATTTGGCTGGTTGGGTTAAATTAAATTTCGATTTAAAGTACGCAGGCGAATAGATGAAATGGCGACAGACGTTCATGGCCAACTCGTATCCAAACTTCGGAAATTAAAGTTCAGTGTACAGCTAGATGAATCGACTGTCCATCACAGCGAAGCCCTGCTACTTGCTTATGTACGATACATAGACGATGGGGAATTTAAGGAGGAGATGTTGTTTTGCAAAGTCCCAGTGATGTGTAAACATTGTTTAGCCTATCTGAGAGGAGTTGATACTGGTAATGAAAGATGTCTTGCGAAAGAGGAACTCTCAAACGAAAGGTAGTGTTTGTTCTACCTCTCTTATCATATAGTATCTATCCTATAAATCATGTCGTCATTAAAAGCCGAGCAGATGTTGACAAAATGATCCCTTTTTATATTAGGCCGAAAGTACCGAAAGGCTTCAACCAAAGAAATTCCAGATTTTGGGGTTAACGGAACACAAAAAACACTCTTCTGAAACATGAAAGTACAATGTTTTACAAGTTTCCATTTGACCGGTGCACGATAAACATCTCGGCATAAACTTGATGAATCCTTCCATAAAAGTTTTAACGAAGTGTCCACCAATGCTCGCATAGTCAGCATCCACTTTTGACTTTTAGACCCAGGATGGATACGAAAATTCTTAGTTGCACAACCGTGCGCTTTTTTCCAAACAAATCATTGAGCGTGTTGGTGTCATTACCAATTTACCGTGTTCGTCGATCCCCTGTCTCGGTACGTATATATTTATAAGATTGTTTCCATTTCACGGAAATAGAAATATTAACACTATCTAACTTTGTTTTGAAAACACCAAAATAAAATCCACACCAGGGTACTTAAGTGGTAAACAGTCACGTGAAAACAACAAGTATGACGAAATACTTCCTTCCACGTATCAAGGATCGCACCATACTAAAAATTAAATAGTTTAAAGCATATGTCCAAGGTATGTTGTGAGAACAAATGGAAGAGAAGTCAAATTAGGACAGAGGAAAGGAGGGCTAAAACTGAATTTGAAGAATGCCACTCAGATGGAATGTTTTCATGTTGACCTGGGTGAAGAAAATGCTGATGACCGAGAGACGTGAAGAATTGCAGTGAATTTATGGAAAGAAAGGCTGTCAGTAACGAGTCACCGGATGGCTGACATAAATAAATAAATAAATAAACAAATAAATAAACAAACAAAATAAACAAATAAGTAAATAAATAAATAAATAAGTGAATGAATGTTGCTACTGCTGCTGCTGATGATGATATTGATAATGATGATGATGCTTCATTACTGCATAGTTTCCTCGATAAAGGATTAGGCAGGACGGTCGAGGCTTTGTCATTGCTATCTACAGTAATGATGATAATAATGATGATGATGATTAGAATGCTTCTGCTGCTGCTGCTGATGATGATGATGATGATAATGACGATGATGATGATGATGATGATGATGATGATGATGATGATGATACTGATGATGATGATGATGATGATGATGATGATGATGATGATGATGATGATGATGATGATGAAGATGATGGTGATGATGCATAAATGAAACTCTAGTAATTATTACGAAACTGCCTGATTGTTTCACGTTATCGTTTGTACCCGTTGCTTAAACACTTAATTCTATGTTACAGTGAGTATGGGTACACCAACTAGCAACAGTTACAAATCCTTCAGCACTTTCATTGTTTTACGTTATCATTTGTACCCGTTGCGTAAACACTTAATTCTAGGTTACAGTGAGCATGAGTAGGCTACACCAACTACCAAAAGTTACAAACTCCACTGAAGATGATTGTACCCTAACAGATGATTGTTACAAGTCCCCTGCATGTCTTACCATTGGAACCTAATTGGCCATCAAATACACCGGAAACAAATAATAGGTACATCAACTAGCCAAAGCTACAAACCCCTTATTGTCGAAGATAATTATGGCCTAACAGCCGACCGTTGCTTACAAGCCTTCTACTTGTCTCACAATTGGTATTGGCCTATTTTTTGGTTTCAGTGTGTATCCTACTACTGAAGTTGTCAACCCCTTGAAACTTTCAAACTAGTGTATCTCATGAAGGAATGTTTGTACCAAAAATGGATGACAAACACTTTGATCAGCTCATCAAGAGCTATCGATTGCCATCGAAGAAGGTTCTATCAGTCTTAATTCAAAAGTTGATTTTTTTCCGTAGGCCAACTTAATTTGTTTTCTGTGGTTATTTCGGTATAGGTAGTAAGATGTGGAATACGGGAGGTCGTGTTGATTTTGGTTGCTTCCGTTGTAATGTTTATGATTCTACAGAAGTATTGACATTTGAATTTATATTTTGGTTTGGTAGTACTGTTGGTAGAATTTGATGCTATTTCTATATTTTCTATGCCCTTTATTACTTTTGGTATTTTATTTGTTCGTGTAGCAAGGCCAAATTCAATTTTGGTTGTTTGGGTTTCAGTAGAAGCGGTTTCTTGTGTGTTTAGGGGAATGTCTGTTACATCTTTCGTTTTAACTTCTGTTGGCTTTATTTCAGAGAAATTTATTTCTTCTTGTACGGGTTTCTTCTCAGCCGTGTTAGCTGATTTTGGTCTATTCCATAGTTCTTTGAAGAAATTCCACACTGTGGGCAATTCGTTTAATAATGCATATTGTCCATCATAAAATTTTCTTTGTTCTAAGTTGTGTCTTAATTGGTTTAATTATGTTTTGATTCTCTTTATTGGTCTCTGGGTTTTGATTTTCATTAATTGATCTCTTTTTTCTTTTTTCAATGGCTTTTCCGAGTCTTATAGCTTTATCTTTAGTTTTGGGTCTCTTTATTGGTATCTGGGTTTTGGTTTTCATTAATTGATCTGTTTTTTCAATGGCTTTTCCGAGTCCTATAGCTTTATCAATTGTAATTTTTTCCGCAGACGAAAGGACGTTGAAAACTACGCCCTGAGCACAATTTGCTATCTGTTCTTAATTTTATTTGCCTGTCGTTATAAAATTAAGAGACTTTGTGATAACCGCTAAACTGAAGTGATTACCATGGTGGGCGCTCGTCAATGCTTCCACTGCCAGCTTTGGGGATGGTACAGAATTTGTGGTGATCGTTAGATTTTTCCTGTAATTTTCACATTGTTAAAATAAAAGGTGAAATTTAACTGCAACATACTTTTTAAGTTAGGGGATGTATTCCTTCGCGATGAAAATGGTCGGTAAGAATGGAGTAAGGTTTTGATGGCTTTGGTTTTACCGCTTCTAGTACTCTGATTCCTGTAACTGAGGCATCAAAACAAGGAGAAACTGAGAGAGAGCTGCCAATTTGTGAGATATCAATTTTGAAGCAAAGCTGTTTTACTGAACCCTACCAGTAGCACGCGCGGCAAATTTGGCAACACACTCACATGACCAAAAATTAGTGGGTTTTAATTGATATAGTTAAGTATCTACTTGAATTCTATTTCTATATCTAGGCTTGAACTCGAAAATTTGATGAGTTAAATGAGTATTGAGCACGATCAACTGTAAAATCTAACCTCTTTCTGGTTACCGGTACGAGGACCTCGACCTCGTTTACATACATTTGCCTTCCATGAAAGCGCCTTTATGATAAACAGTACAGTTGATGTAACAACAAAACATTCACTGGTAAGTCATAAATTATTACTACCTTAACCTTTACTTCAGTGAAAAATAAAATAATATTTGAAAGATTTGCTACATTTTAGGTATACTTGTATTTAGAAGTTATTGATATTGGAAACCTTGCACGCCAGATTTCTAGTTTGGCTTATAGGCCTAAAGTTAAGCTAAGTTAGCCTATAAACCTATATATGTAATAGACCTACTAATGAGCGTACATAACACAGGGATATAGATATAATCGTAGTAAATAGATTTTTATGCACGTCTTATCTTCATTACGTAATTTACTTGTGCATCTTCAGATCCGATAGGAGAAATGATCAGATTGATGAGATTTCCTCGCGTCCAAAGTGCATGCTAAGCCTTTAGCCTGCCCGGCGCCCAACTATGTTGCTTAGCATACACGTACACAACCTGTATTTACAGAGAGTGCAATGAATTCATTATATATAACTCAGTCTTCAAAGTTCTTGGTAAGTTGTCTATAATTTGACTGCAACTCAGGTATTTATATATATACATATAATTTGCTTTATTAGATTTGCTAACGCAAAGACAAGTGAATAATAATACAATCATATTTTCCCGACGTTTCGGTGTCATCTTGACGCCATTGAGGGCGCGACTCTGGAGTATATTGCATAAAATTGTCACGCACGTCTAAAGAAGAAAACTATGAGGCATCTTTAATCGTAGTAAATAATGCCTTCGGCTAAGGGAGTGGATGTTGTGTTGGAATAGTAGCCTAATGAATGACACGAATACCGACGCAAAAGCCAATAACTTCCGATTTGCCACAATAATAGGAGATACCCAAGGGCTACATGTCACCTCTTCAATCAATCACAATGAAAGAAGACAATCGAATTTTACTTCAACCTGTAACAATGGAAAATGGCAATTTGCAAGCTCTGCGAATAACAGGTGTGGCTTGGGAAAAAACCCAAATCTCATGAGTGAGCTCTTTAACACATCTCAAGCAATTGAAAAGAAAAACATACGAACGTAGAATGTTGAAAAAACTCTCCAGCTTGACTGGCAATACTTAATATCTTTTCATAGTAACACAAAGAAATGTCTAGTTTCTGGCCCGAATCGCGGTCAAAAAGACGAATGCCCTTCGTTAACAACCAAAAAGGAACGAGTAATGCAACAACTGCCAAATTCAAGCTTAATCACAACATTACCAATATGATTGATTTTCCACGATTTCATTTAATAAAAGTAAGTAGTTTGCCTTTACAAGATATAGTGGCATGATTCTGCTTACTCTTAGCCAAAAATCATACTGGAGTTTATTTATCTACAAAAAGGAATATAGATTTTTAATAAGTCTTGGCATCTGGAATTGGGCACGTAGATAAATCGGTTCCTTGAAGTGTATAAACATTCCTGGGCCCTTCAAAGTTAGATTCTAAATTCAAAACACTGACCTAAAACCCTATCTTAAATTGGGGGGGGGGGGGGAAGACCCGCGGCTACACATTTCAGCCCAAAACTTTTTAAAGCCTGGACCGATTGTCACGAAATGTGGTGACTTTTCCTAATAGTTACTGAATAGTCTTACGATGAATAAATTTTTTAATTTTTTTTAAAAATTTTGCGATATTGGTGCTTTGTTGACCTATAGTGGAGTTTTTTGCCTTTCTGTTTTGTAACTTTTCTTTGAACAACATGATTATTATATCTTTAAACTTAGGTTTTCTTTCCTCGATCTGTACTGACGATTTTGCAGTATCGAAATTTGAAGTGAAAAGTGCAAATATATTTGAAATTCTGCAAATAATAGAAATATAATTTGTGCAATAAAGTGAAGTTTGCTTGAGAATGTTATATAACAATATATGCAAAATGATTATAAAAAAAATCACATTTTTAGATGAATATTGTATCGACATTGAATGAAGAGTTTTATTTTTGATGTTTGGAGGATATTTTTTAGTCATAATGCTCAAAATAATTATCTGTTTCACCATCTGGGGTCAGGACAGTTGCTTGTGTGTTAGTATACAATACTTTGATAGCAGCGATGATTTCTCGTGGTATGCCATAGAGTTCAAGAATTTCAAACATGGTATCGCGGTTAACTGAGTCAAAGGTTTTACTGAAGTCGACAAAGATGAGAGCCTTTGACTCAGTTAAACACACCCAAAAGACGTCCTTCGTGATATAGTTGCCTTTGTAAAGCGTTAATTACAGAGGTAGGATACTAAGACCCGCAGATGCAATGCGTTGTTATACTGCATAGATTCCCTAAGTAGAAAAGATGTATTATTACCAAAACCCTCTCGGAAGTCGCTATGTCATTGCATCATTTTGCGGTTGTTTATCGTATAGAGTGGCTGAGGCCATTTAAAGGGCGATATGTCGTGAGCGTACGTAAATTGAATTCAAAACAGATATCAACAGAGTAAAGTGTATGATATGATTCATTTAAATAGAAACTTCTACTTAGAAAAATAAGAATGTTAATCGAGAAACGAGTCAAAATTGTTCTTTGTTTGTATAACTAGAAAACTTGGCCTGAATCAATAATCTACGGCCTAACCAAACACACGGGACTTGCCCATAGTTCCATGAAAGTGTTAACAGTCGAGTACCCTTCCAAACAAACAAAACTGATAAGCGAGCCGTTACCCTAGTCCTCACATACCAAGCTGATCATGTGATGTGAACAGATATTATCCTGATTGGCTGAGAAGCAACTGTGGGACGCGGCATGATTTTGAAAAACGGTTTGATCCGTTCTCGAGTGCCACAGAAGTGACACGTCGCATTGTCCAGGTGGCGTGCCACTTCGGTGTGAACGGTTTGATACTGTTATATAGGTTTGTTCCCAGGTGACATGCCACGTCGCATATGCCACGTCGGTGTGTAAGCTCCATTAGTGTACAAATGGGTTCGACAAGGCCGTAGAAGACTAAAAACAATAGATTTGTAAAGTGCTGGCGCTTGAGAAATTTGAACATGTTCATATTTAGCTAGAATTCACTGTACAAGACTCGATAGCCATTGACTTCTCCATAGAAGGTGTACAAACGGGCTCGACTTTTGATGCTATAAAGGTGAAGTGAAGTGTAAGGAAAAGTCGAGCCCGTATGTACAGGGCATAGCACGACATGTTTCTCTAGTGTCTTTTTCTACATAGTTTCTTAACATTTCTTAACATTTAACTTTCTTAATGGGAAGAACTGGTGATTTAGGAGAAGCTAAGGCCCAAGTCAAACGTCGCGCTTCTCATGCGCCGAACCTAATAGTTGAATTAGGCACATGAGAAGAGCGACGTTTGATTTGATTAAGTTCGGCAAAAACATACATACATACATACATACATACATACATACATACATACATACATACATACATACATACATAAATACATACGTAAAGTGTAAACGTAGATACTTGCACCCACACATGTGTCTATATAAACAACAAAGATAAATTTCTAAACAATGGCAAGAACGAATAAAACGTAGCATCAAAGTTATGAATCCATTTAGAACTAAGTAATGTACTGTTCAAAAAAATATATATTTTACGTAAATGAAACAGACAAAAGAAAGCAATAAATCAATTGTTAATTACGGTATTAGGAACTTCTATAGATTGCAAAGAATTTCACAGGACCGTTGCCACTTTTCATTTTGCGCTTGAAATGAAATTATCAAAAAAAGGGTTTTCGTAGCAAACAATTTGGTTTAAGTCGTACCCTTGTCATTGATTTCTTCAATTTGTCCCTCGAATCTCGCCTTATTCTCTGCGATTCTTTTATTCTAGAAAAGGAAAAGAAAAATATGATTTCGTCGGAAATTTCGATTAGCATTGTGACCTGTAGGGTACAAAGACCAGACGAAGTCTTAACGAAAAGACGAAACGTTGTCTAAATTGTAGTTTTCTACTTGGGGTCTCACCTATAGTATGTTTCTTCAACACAAGCTTCACATGGGGCTTCTGCCTGGAGGTCATTAAATTGAAAATTGTTCATATCCACTTACTCTAATTAAGATGTGAAATCAAATATTCAAAAATAGTGTGTCTTGAAAGAACATGGATTGGCAACGAGAAACGAGTTAATTACTTTACTAATCCTTAGCGCGGGTAGACATTGAGTCTACTTTATCTTCAAATCAATTGCAGACACAAAGTCTCTGTCGATAAAAACACTCCTTGATACAAGCCAAACCAACGTTTACAAATAAGCATATGCTACTAAACCGGAAATTCTCGTTAGACCATAACGACCTTGGTTACGTGGTGGCAACGACGTTCTTAATCGATTTTTGATCGATCGAACTAAGCTACAACTATATTTGATAGAGGGAATCTCTTGCTTGGTGGTAACTCAACAGTTGTAGAAATATTTCTGAATCCTGTAGAAATTACTGTGCTGGGTATGTCGTTGCCACCACATAACCAAGGACTTTCCAGCACTTGGTTCAGTAGCGTATGTTTGGGAATTAAACGTGCGCGTCAATGGAAAACAAATGACAGTGATGCATCTTCCACATGGCTATCAGTCCTCGTCACACACACGGATTGAATGCTAGCACTGTGTCGTCACGGTGCTTGCAATCGTACAAGCTTACCTGTTTGGATGGGTGACAGGAAGCCTGAATTGAAATTCTATGACACTGATGGCATTTATCTACAACAAGGGGGTGCAGGCGGTCCGCGACTACCTGCGTTACGTGCGCGACGAGGCCAGACAACGTTACGATGCGGGCATGCCAGTGCTGGAAGCCGCCCGCGATATCTCCATGACCGACTACGATAGTTGGGGGGACGGTGAACGCATAGCTGTAAACGTGGCCACTCTATATAAAGAGTTCGCTGGAGATACCAGCCCCAACAACGTGCTGGACATGTTCAACATGATGGCCACTATTCACAACGATCGCACCCGGGCTGCTGCTGGAGCCTGATGAGCGCGGTACAGGTCAGGCCACTACAGGAGCAAGACCAACAGGCCGTGCTGGACATATACAACCACTACGTGGCGCACAGCCATTGCACCTTCGATATCGCGCCGCTGAGCATGGCGCAGCGACAGCCCTGGTTCGCCCAGTTTGCCGCGGATACGCCGCATCAGTGTTTTGTAATCACACACAACCAGCAGGTGTCAGGCTACGCCTGCAGCATGCCTTTCAAGGTAAAACCCGCATACCGCTCTTCGGTGGAGGTCAGCATCTATTGCCAACCCGACGAAAACACCAAGGGCATGGGCTCGGCACTGTACCAGCACTTATTTACAGTGTTGGCACGCCAACCCATACATCGTGCCTACGCCGGTATCGCATTGCCAAACACAGCGTCGGTTGCACTGCATGAAAAATTCGGCTTCCGCCAGGTCGGCTGCTACAAGGAGGTGGGCTACAAATTTGACAGGTACTGGGATGTCGCGTGGTTTGAAAAGCCGCTGCCCGGCTGAGCGCCCATTCAACTGTCCATCCCTCCGGTTCGACTGAATGACCGGCTCCGCCGCTACCAGGTGAGCACCGCGCGCACCAGGATCCAGCCCCCCATCGTCAGCAGCAGCCCGTAGGCAAAACGTTTGATCGTCCCCTCGCTGACCGGCGGTGGCAAGGCCCGGCCAAGCCAGGTGCCCAGTGCCACTACCGGCAGCCCCGCTGCTGCCATGGACAACACTTCCGGGGTCAGCCCGCCACCGGCGCCCACGATGAGCGTGCGCGTGCTTGTGGTCAACGCAAAACACGCCAGCAGAGTGGCGCGAATAGAGGCAAGCGCGAGCGGTTGACTGTAACCAAACCAGCCAAGCACCGGGCCGCTGGCCGAAAACATGCCGCCAACAATACCACCCGCAACACCCGTGCTGAAACACGCCAGGGGTCCGGCAACCGCCGGCCATGGATGGGGTTTGAGCAACATCGACAGGCCACCCGCGGTGATAAACAACCCCAGGCAGATCTCCAGTGCGTTACGAGTGCTGCCATCCAACCACTGCAACAACAACACGCCGACAAAAATGGCCGGCACCTGACCACACTCTGCCCGGTAGCACAAATTGAGGGGCGTCGCCCTTGGACGCTCCAGCTGCCCTTTATTTATTAGTTAGCCTGTTTATGTGGTTTTTCTGTTTATTTAGGGTAGTTTCAATGTCGGGCCCACTGCTCATCAAAGGTCTTTGATTTAGAGATTGTCATTGAAGTAAAGGTTTTATTTAACAATTGTTAAATCAAGTGTGATTGAATGCTACTTAAAGTCTGCCGTCGCATATTAAATGGATCTGATCAAACGTGTATAATTAAGGTTTCAGTAGCAGATCCAAATACTATTGGGAGAATATTTAAGCATGTGAGAGCTTTTTAAGAGACAGGGATGTGGGAGAGGAAATACGGAGGAATCATATTGGTGAAAATAAGGGTGAACAGTTACTTGGAAGAATTGTTGGCGTATGTTGAAGCCATACGTAAAGTAGATCTACCTGCTCCACATGAGTCTGCCTACATGCTCTTTACTTGGTAATGAAGATAATGTGGTATGGATTTACCATTCAAAAGTACAAATAGAAAGTATGGGAAGGTGGGCGTTGCCTTGGTCAAAATGCGGAAATATTGCTTCGAACGGGCTTTGTTATTATTTTTTAATTAACGATACCAACTTTTTCTATTTTTGTAAATTTTTTTAAAATTTTTTTTTAAAATTTTTTATTTTTATGTTTAAGGTGCGTTGTTCGCATTCGAAACTCTCTGTGGCATGCTTGGCCGTCTGTTCGAACCTTACGTGGTACATTTATTGCCGCATCTGCTACTTTGCTTCGGCGATGGAAATCAATATGTAAGAGAGGTAAGTTGTACCATAGAGCTTATAATTTTATGTGAGTACCCCTCTAAACAAATAGAAAACTGTAAGATGCTCATTCAACTTGCGGAAGTTTTTCAAAGCTTATTGGTGCATGAGGATTGTGCAATTTGTTAAGATGAATCGTCAGGAGCCTGGCTCGAAAAAGATACAGCTGCCCTTCCCACCTTAAATCCGGGGAATTTGTTGGAATAAATTGCCCATTTCATGAGCAGAATATAACTAGCGAACCTTCGTAGTCATCATACTGTTACTCTCCAGTGCCAAATAATCGTACCCCCCACCCCCCGCGTATTAATTTTTTGAAATTTATAACCCCGCTCCTTATTATAACCCCCCGTTTATTGATTTCAAGGAATTTTTCCAGTATTCAAAATAAAAATGATGTCTGAAAACCCTTGAATAACTTCCCATGCCACAATTGACCCTGAAACAGTTGCTAATTAGTCAATAAGTACGACTTTTGTCCTCGTGTGCTTCATCCTTATTTAAAACTTTCACGAAATTGAGACTAAATTTCAGCCCCCCTTATATCTAGTCGAGTGCATTTTCACTGGATATGAAAATGATGTCTCGTTTAAAAATTGTCCATAGGGTGCACAAAACAGCATCTGTAGGGAGATCTCTAATGTCCCCATTAAAATTCTTATTGTAAGGGTTTTGACGATACCAACCATGTTTTTATTCATCGCCCCGTTTCGAAGTAGTTTTGGAAATTGTTATCTCTGATTCTATTCAAACTATGTAATTCTCAACGCCAGATTAACCATCCGCGACCTTCATTGGTCAATTTAATGGCGCTGATGTAACTAGTAAACACTTTTTGGTAGACCTGATAAAACTAGCTCAATACTGTCCATGGCGCGCGAGATGAGACTTGAGGTCTGAACATGTAACTCAGCCTCAAACAACTCTCTGCGCCACTTTATATCTGAAGGGCAGTCGCCTAAATATGCCTTTCCCAAGCTATTCTAAAATTAGATTTCTCTTTCAAACCCTTGGAGTCGAGGCCAATTTCCTGTAGGCGATTGCAAGTCTTGCAGGGCGCCGGCAATCACTAACAATCATGCGCATACGTGTTTTGTGACTGTTAACTGAGTGATCGAATCTGATGCGCAATGAGCGCCAAGGCTCACCGGCGTTCACTACGGAGTTCATTACAGACCATTTTGCAGAAGTCTTTTGTATCTAAGTCTTTTGTTATTAACAGGTGGAATCTCATAGCTGTGAGCGCCAGCACTCGCCAAAGAGTTCAACATTATCGAACATTTTCAGCGCTCGCCAGCCAACCCTGAAGTCATCCTATGGGCTTACCTAATCAGCCTGCAAAAACACTCGAATATTTTTAGCACGGTTGGAAAGCTCATCACGTTGTATGATTTTGAATGATAAAATTGATCAACTTTTACAACGGGGTGATGGGAAGCGTCGTTAGGCGAGTTCTGAGTTATCAGAGGGGCTTTACGCGACTTCTCCCTGTTGAGAAGGCACTTCGGGCGCAAAGCGGCTGGCCCGTAGGCATGATTCTCAATTATGCTACATTAAATTTGTTGGGCTCCATACACCAAATGCTTAGGTAAAAGCCTATAGATTTATGAGCTGTGATGTGACAATTTGGGGGGGGGGGGGTAATCCGACCTGGTAGCTTTGGGCAGCACATATCAACCTTAAATTAAACAAATGGATTTGGATATCTTAAGTCCTGATTCGAACTTCAGCTCCAAATTAATGTTGAATTCTTCTGCACATTCCACTTTTTAACCACTCTGCTACCCCTGTCACTACAGGCAATTCAGCCCAACTACGAACACTATTAAACTCTTAATTTTTTTTTATTTCTTCCGGGAACATGTTAAATATCGTCCTGATCTGAGGTTAAAGGGCGCAACCTGGTGGCCAAACTCCATAACATTCGGCGGCAACAACAGGACCCACATGGTGCGCGTACCCGACGAGGGCCGCATCGAATTGCGGCTGGCCGACGGCGCCGCGATTGCCGCATTAGAGATAGACAGCCCCGTCAGCAGCCCCAGGAGACACAGCCGAACCCTCGGTCGATGTTTCGCCGGGGCCGGTGTTGTTTGAGCGGTGGCCGTTGTCATTGCGGTTCTCCTGTCCGAACCGGCCACCCTCGCCGGATTGCCGAAAGTTATCCTGTGCCGGTTGGCCATCGAAGCCACCCTGGTGCTGTCCGGTGGACGCACCCTGTTGGCTGCTGCGGTCGGACGGCGATAGCTGCACCGACAGCGTTTCAACGCCATAACCCTGACCGCGCAGTGCATTGAGAACAGATTGCCGGTTGTCGGAAAGCTGTCGATAGGCTTCGGTGGTCTGGACATTGAGTTCCACCACCAGCTTGTCCCCCGAGAGGCGAAGTGTTGCGTCGACCATTCCAAGTTCAGCCGGATTAAGCCTGATCTTGAGCGTCTGCAGCGGAGCGCTTGACTGAATCGGTGTCTCGTTGCGCAACACCGCACTCCAGGCTTCATTGCCCGACACTGCCTTTGCAATCGCTTCGGCATTTGCCTGCTGTGGAGCAACTCCGAGATATTGCCGTGATTCAACAACAGTGACAGTGGCCGGCTGGATCTGCGGAGCGGCCGAATGAGCGAGTGCAGCGTCGCGCGCATTGGCGACCATTGGCGAACCCGGATCGGCCGGAGTCGAACGTTGCTCGCTGCTGACTATTCTGGCTGGCTGATGCCGGTCAGCACCCTCGACCCGGGGCCGATCCAATGCCTCGACGACATCGCGCATCACTCCAACCCGCGAACTGAAATCGGAACGCTCGGCGCCGCGTTCATTGTCGCGAACGATGTCCGCTTTCGAACTGCCTGTAGGTGCTTTCGGCATCATGGCAGCCGTCTGAGCGACAGTCGGTGCATTCGGCTGGCCTGCCGGGGGCGCGGTCAATGGTGGAGGATTGCGCGTCTCGCCCGACACGTCAGGCTTGCCAGCTGAAGGTGCTTCAGGTGCCTGTCTGGCTGTTTCGACAGGCTCCATGGCCACTTTTTCCGAACGAAGCGCCTCGTCAGGGTGCAGTTGCGGTTTATCGAACTTCGGCCCCGAAGGAAGCGCATCGCTTGCGACGCGATTGTCAGCCGGATGGTATTGCGGCTGAGTCAGCAGCGAGACCGTAGTGCTGACGGTCTGTGCCGGGCTCACGTCGGCAGCGGGAACGGGATTGGATGTCCCTGCAACCCTGGACTCGATGGGGTTTGGTTGATCACATGCAATCGAAAATCTAACTGCACACACATATGGACCATCTTAAGCTGCATTGGTACACAGAAAAGTGGGCACTTCCCACTTAAGGGGGGACGTGGGGGGTCGTTCAAAGTAATATTATGGTAGTTAAACCATCCCCCAGCAGCAGCGATGTAACAGAAAGAGTTCAAAATGGGATCTCTTGATGCAGAAAATCTAGGAGAAGACCAGAAACATCGAAAACCCGATCTAAATCTACCGTATATAGCTCTCATATTTTTTTTTAGCAAAATACAATAAGCCCTAGACAAATATGGCACTCCCTGATGCAGAAAATCTGGGAGAAGATCACAATTATCGAAAACCTCTCAGACCATTGAGGTGGATTACTATCTTTGCGTTTCACGTGCTGTACATATTGGAGTGCTGATGTTATTGATAATTGTATGTGTATCGATTATTATTATTTTTCATTTACTAGGTTTGCTATTTCTTTTTTTCGGGAAATTCGAGGGGATTCGAGAGGCTTTTGATGAGTTTCAGGAGATACCGTTAAAAGGTGTTTAAGGTGATGAGCGTTCAATAAGTAACTCCATTATAGTAATGAAACTGCTAGTATTTGGCAATCTGTGATCTGTAATCAAGCAAAGGAAGTATTAATCACAACAGGAGGACAATTACGGGCATCCATACACGACGAAAGAACGTGAATATGCCTGAATACAAATTCTCTCCTGTCAATACGATGCTATCTTTCCTAGGGTTAATACTCTCCCAATAGAGTGGCTTCGGAACAGACAATCAATGTGTGTTGACGTCAATCAAAACAAATGACATTTCAACTTATCTGCCTCAAAGTTGTGACAATGGTGTTGTGCCAAACACAATGGAGATATCATTTTGTTTTTGTGACGTCATTATAAGTGTAACAATGATTTTAATACAGGCGATTTCTTATTTTTTGAACTTTGGGAAAGTCTGGAACTTTATTTGGGCGTTGTCATCAGCTATTAGGTAATGAGCGAGGAAAGGATTTAAAAGGGGAAAAACGTCTTACACCGTGGCTCACTGACAACTTAAAGTTTGTGAGGTACGGCTCCATATGACAGTAATATGGACCGATTTAAAATTCCTATAAGTATTCCTTTTCCTGCTGAGGAAGTGCCTCCAGATCCACATTTGGAAAGCCTTGATAATTTGTGCCTCCAGAAAGGCGAGGAACTAGGTAGAGGATCCTTTGGGATTGTATACAAGGCGGTATACAAGGGCCAAGATGTGGTGTATAAGGAGATGAAAAAGAATGACTTCGATCAACATTCAAGGAAGCGTATGATTAAAGAAGCAAAATTGATGAGCAATTTGGATTGTCATGGCATATTATGGAATTTCTTAAGTTGTGTTAGAGAGGACTTATGGCTTTACATTAGTGGTGGGAACAGCATCAAGTGACACATGCATTTGGAACCCCCTAACAAACGTTTGACTGCCATTTTCACCCTCAAAATTTTAAGATCTACAATCTTTTGACTTTCAGTTTTATAAGCTCAGCTACCTGTTACTGTAGCAATACTGCAACAATGTTCGTTATTCCATCTTATCAGGTGAACCCAGACAGTTCCCTGAAAAGCAGTGTACTGACTCAGACCCTCCGCCTTTACATATGTACTCACATTAAGTATCTTTACGATGGGCTCTTACATGCAACTGTTTATTATCAAGGGATACTGCTCCGATTTTGAAATTTCCTGAAGTTCTTGTGAGCTGATCTTACACACGCTGAGGGCGTAACCGGGGGCTTCATCTAAGGTTTTTCTTTCAAAAATCTTTCTAATACGCAACTGACACCCTGGGGAGTAGTCAGTCAGGTTGCACTATTTACACACTAGTGGAGACGGTGGTTGAATCTATTCTACTTGATGGTTCGTAAGCATGGACCTTAACTAAACATCTTATCGACAAGCTAAATGGTACACACACAAGCATGCTTCGTGTTGTACTTGACAAACCATGGCAGCAGTACCCTAACATCAAAGAATTATGTGGAACTAACCCTCTCGTAGCCGAGGCAACCAAGGAAAGGAGAACAAGATTTGCTGGTCACCGTTATCGCAGCACAAGCAAATTGGTCAGAGAACTTTTTCTTTGGACTCCTGTACATGGAAAGCCATCAGCTTTAAGACTCAAAAATTCCTACATTGACTAACTCTCGCATGACGTGGGCCTACAAGTTGACGATATGAAAAATGCAATGAAAAACCGACATTACTGGAGGAAAAGGGTTGGATTAATCCGGGCTACCCGCCCGAACAGGTAAGGCAAGGAGACTGTTCACCCCCAAAACTTTGCGCCTGACAGCCCATCTCTTGTCAATTTTCAAAGTTTGTAACATATTTCCCCGCGTCCTTCTTCAATATCGCCTCAATCCCCTTATGATCTCCTCTAGAGAGGTTCATAAGCATAGTTAGTAGCAATGGTAGCTGCAGGAAATGATTGTCAGGGGGAGCATTTTCAAAGGGGGGCGGTTTGAACACTTGAAAAGATTGATAGTGAAAGTTTCCCTTCGTCATACTCTCTCAGTCGCCTGCATCCACATTGCAATGATCGTTATGTAACAAACTACTCAATCGTCCAGTGACGTTGTGAAAGCGAAGGTACTGTTTCATGTCTCCCTTGCAACCTTAACTTACAAAGGAATGTTCCAGAATTGTGAGCACTGAACTTTCTTTGAGTTATGACCTCCTGCAGATTACAAAATAACAAAAGAAAAACCGTATAATAAACTGAGTCTAGTTGAAAGTAATGTGGTGACTATACAAACGGTATAAATGTTCTTCTTATTATTACCCCCTTTTTAGCAAGCAAGATGCACGCATCAACTCGTTTTAACCTAAAACTTGGAAACGAAACCTGGTTGTCATTTTATTTTACCGCACATTTGTAACCGGCGTGGTCCAGTGGATACTTCATGTGCCTTCTATGCTAGAGGATATGGGTTTGATTCCCCGAGGGGCCATTGGTGACGACAGGAAGGGCATCCGGTATTAAGCAAAAGTCCCATAAATGTGGGCACCGCCCTAACCCCTATTAGGTGAAGTACAAGGCGTAAAACCCGATAAAAAAACAAAACCCAAAAGCAAACTGCTGTCATAATTTAAAATATAAACTCGCTGGTGAATTAGCAACCTTCAAAGCACTCCCTCTGACAATGGGAAATATTGTTAAACTGTATGTTTTTCTTCTCGTCAAAATATGGACTAGCATCAATTTGATCTACGATAACCGTACATAAGAAATGTTTCATTTTGCTTTGAAAAACGCATATAGACAGTAGTGACTAAACGTTTTCCCATGGCAAAACTGCGAGTGCATTCAGCTCGAAATTAATTGCCTGCAGTTCAATAAGAAGCAATACCGTCCACAAAACTAGCCTGTCATTTTACAGCTTATAACGCCACTGTACGCACCAGTATGAGGTTTATACATTGCAGATGTTACAGGATAGAATCATGCAAGATGTCATGACTGTCAGAAGTAAACGCGGCAAAATATCAAAAGTTTACCTAGTCTTCCAAGTAAGAATAAGTCGGATTCATCAAACCAAAAAGACAGTGCTTTTCCAACAAAAAATGTTTACAACTTGCACTTTTGTCAATCACAAAAGTAACACAAAACGAAGTTTATACATTGCAGATGTTACAGGATAGAATTTTGCAAGATGTAGCGACTGTCAGCTAATTTTCTATTCTTGTCACATCAAAATACGAATGATATTTTATCAGTATTCATTATCTAATTTCTTTTCATCTTTATGCATATTCAGGGCTAAACAAATCACAAGCATAATACAATATGAACAAACGAAACATTCGTGCATTGAAACAAAGCAGGAGCTAACGTGCATATGGAAATTTGACAATAAAATTGAAGTAAAAAAAGCATAATCATAACTACTCGATCTTTATGTCTAAAAGTTGACCCTGGTATGCCATTGTATAGTACATGAAAAAACTAAATCAAGTCCTGGCATTTAGTACTTTAAGATAAATAACATTTTACTTGTACTTTTTTGTCGAATTCCCGACGAATGCCATCACCATGGAAATAAAAGGTTATTAACAAATGCTCCTATTTCTTGCTTTCCGCCATTACATTACTTATTTAAGAAAACTCAATATTAAGTCATTGTGTCATTTCCAGTTTTGCACCGGATCTAGTTTGCTTAAAACGTTATTTGCCTTTCTGCTGGAAACGTATTCAGCCTGTTCAGAAGTTCCAAAACTATTGAAAAGTCATAGGATGCTCTCCCCAATATGAAATAATAATAATGCGTTATCAATGATATGAACAACTCCAATTTGCTATTTATGCATCCGCAGCATCGATCGACAACAATATTCTGGTTTACGTCCTCCAATGGTCAAAAAGAAATTTCCGAGCGATAACTGTCTCCAACGTCCCTGCAAATTGGTTCTTGTGGTAAAATACAACCTATCTGTAAGGATCACAAGGGCACAGCAAGTATTGACATGAACTATGGTACAGTATTATGCTAACTATACATTCATTCATAGTCAATGAAAACGCCATTCTTTGAAAATGATGAGGCTGTATCTAATAACGGAAATGTCAACGCTGCAAAATGTAGGTTGCATAAAGCAAAACCAGCCACTTACTAATTCAGAGAATAATACAAACAAATAAACAGTTTTTAACCAAAAATAAAATTTATAAAAAAGTGAGTGAAAACCAATCCAGCAACTAAAACCGTTAACAATCACTTAAAATCGGAAGACAAAAAAGCAAAATAAGATAAGAAATATAATGCAGAGAACAGCAGTAAATGATCATTACAAAAATTAATGAAAACAACTACCATCAAATATACAAAATCTCTTCCCTCCTGTTACATTCTCTTCCCCTAATACGTACTAAAAGATAACGGCGCAGCAATGGATTAATAACAAGAAATAACACAACAACTAATAAGCGATACTACAACAAAACTCAGAAAATCGTTAAAAAACAAAATACATACTAACTAAGATTACCAATGCATTAAACAAACACTACCAATAATAAAAAAAAAGGTAATACTTATACACTACCTATACAAAAACAAAAAGTTAATTCCCATACCTCTTGATCCCTTGTCTTCTTACTATACCTACTAAACGATAAAAGCGTAGCAATCGATTAACAGCAAGAAAGTACATAACAACTAATAAGCAATTCTACAACATAACTAAAAAAGTAATGAAATACCTAAATACATACTAACTAAGATTACAAATACATCTAATAAACACTACCTATAAAAAAACAAAAAGTTAAATCCAATACCTCTTGATCCCGTGTCTTCATGATATACCTACTAAACGATCAATGCATAGCAATGAATTAACAACATGAAAATGAGATAAAGCATCAAACACAACTATGGCGAAAATCTTGTTCTCTACTGTACAGGAGTTGGAAAACAAGACAAGCTTTCTTCTTCCATCTATTCACTAAGCTCTAAGACGACATCATATTATCTCAACAGAGCCACAAAAGCCAACATTCTCTGGTGACATACACATAACAGCATTATCATCATTGCAACGTTGAGTCCCTAAATCGTAACCCCAGAGTTCCCTCAGATAAAGATTACCTGGAAAGAAACTGCATGTGTTGGGACAGACCATTACGAATCAAATGTAATTACAAATTGATTGCTGTTTACTCTCTACACCTGTTTTTGCACTTTTTGAAAGCAGAGTAACCAATAGACACGTAATGCCACTGATGGACAAAGTAAAGACTGCAATGTTACGAAATGACAAGAGATAGAAGATTAAGAAAATCCATCTCGTGATATTTATTGATTTGGTGTTAATGCAATGGCGACGCTTCCTAAGGGGCATATACTTTTTGAAAGCAGAGTAACCAATAGACATGTAATGCCACTGATGGACAAAGTAAAGACTACAATGTTACGAAATGACAAGAGATAGAAGATTAAGAAAATCCATCTCGTGACATTTATTGATTTGATGTGAATGCAATGGCGACGCTTCTTAAGGGGCATATACCTTCGGTTTCCTTGCTCTTTGTGGTGTCTTCGATGTAAAAGCCTGGGATTTTCAACTGCAATCACAATGGTGTACAGCCAGATGTAAATACACTGGCATTTTGCTTTTACTTTTGCTTTTTACAAAGCACATATCATGTTCATTTTATCGTCTTATACATCTTGACAACTGCTGGCCTGTGTATTTTGATCCGCTTACGTTGTAACTGATCGTAGCGTGATACGTTATCCGTAGGATTAATACCAAGAATTGTTGAAAGTAAGTTCTCTGCTTTGTTATCATACTACCTCACAGCTACTATATGCTCATCCTCTAGAACGTTCTGATCACAACTGCCTCGGCCCTGTAATTTTAGTTCACATTCAGTTAGCAGATTGCAACCCTTCAATCGATTTGCTGGTATAGTACTTATAATATGAGGCCAATCCTCTTTCATACTACCTCCCACTTACTATATTCTCATGCTTTAGAACGTTATAATCACGACTGCCTCGGCCGTGGAATTTCAGTTCTGTTTCAGTTAGCAGATTGCAGCCCTTCAATCGATTTGCTGGTATAATACCTATAATATGATACCTATCCTCTTTCAGCTTCTCAGCCATGGGAAGAGTTGAAAAAAATTGTCTGTAATAGTTTTGAAGCCTTCTCTTGACGAAAGTGTTGTGGGAAGTCTCCTCACAGCATCGTCTTAACGTTTAAAAGCACCATGATAAAATATTCTTAATGTTATAAATAGAAGAAGGACTATAATTCCTCCCTAAAAAAGAGAAGGCATAGGTTATTAGTGGACTCTTTTCTCTAAGAATTTCTATTAGTAATGTTGTCAATCGACATTTGGATCAAGATTAGGCTCATCAGATATTTACCTTTAAATTGATTTTCAAAAAAAGTACTAATTTGCATAAATTTGTATTGGTCCCACAACATGAAAGTGACTTCTGAAAATATTTTTGCAGTGTACGATTCCTTCATAACCTAGCAGTAAACATGTTTAGCATCATCAGTTAACAAATATTTTACATCATCCATTCTACTTATGTGTATTTAAGGTTTGTAAAACAATACTGCCGTTACGTTTTACACTATGGTGATCTAAACAACAGCCAGCAATCAAAGGACATTAGCAAATAAGAAAAACAAATATTACCAACATTTTGTATAACCAGACACTTCCCTTGTCTAAAGAAACCTAAGAAAGTCTTGATGAACAATGACACGCCATCCATACCTAGTTTTTATTGTGATGTTTGCTTGGAGAGTCATTGTATTTTTTACATGGAATTGCTGCATAATGACAATATTAATACACTTTACTCAAAGTACACATTCTTCAGGTATACTCACATTATGATCTGGCAATCCTAGCCACGAAAAAGCTTGATATACATAATGTAATACGGCACCTGTGTGCACTCCTTCTGCTACAAAATGTATTAAGGTTTTAAACAAAAACATATAATGGAATAATACCTGTTTACTTCCACTTTGAAACATAACATGTACTTGTACTCAAAATGATTTTCAATTTCTACTCTTTACTGGTAATATATTAATCATTCAATTTTTACTTAAAAATGAAGGGTAAAAAAGGGGGAAATGGGCCTGATCAATTTGTTTATACATTAATAAAAGGATACGGTGAGATATGAATGTTTCATCATTGTCAAATAACAGAAGGCAGAGAAGGCCGATTGCAAAAAATGATGTGCCTCGGACCTACAAAGTAGAATGAGGAAAACATGGGTAAGTTATCTGTTGCCTCAAATTACTATCTATTCTCAAAGTAAAAACTAGCTAAGAGGAATCAAAGGCATCACAAAGGGCTTTTTCTAGGCATCTGACAAAAAAAATAAATACAAAAACAAATATTGTACACAAACACTGATTACAGCTTCCACGTCGGCGTTTTGCGGATCATGTTGACTCAACATGAACGAATGTAATCCAAAACACGGGTACCGATCTTCAGAGAGTCCACGACTTCTGGATAGGCGCCCAAACATGTGTTCAATCAAAGAAACTCCCTGGTCGGTATGTAGCCTTTTACGAGGCTCGAAGAAGTGTAAAGACGCACATTACAGATGTTAGCAATAATACTGTCATTGAGCAGGAGGACGAGAGGAACATTTTTAGAATCTTGGAGGGTATGTAGGAGTCTATCTGACTGACTATGACCTGACCTAAATAACTGACTATCGCTTGTGTTGTATTACCCTACTGTTAGGATGTTGCACTTGATTCTAAACAATGATTCTCGATTTCATTTTTATAAAAAACACTAGATACTCTATTTCTCTAGTCACCACATTAGCTCCCAATCATCCACCGGTGGACATCGACATCCAGTTCAACGCAATTGAAGACCAACCTCTCTTCGCCATGTGACTTGACCAAGGAAGGACTGCCATCCGGCCCGTGTATGTGTCCAACGCGCATTGTCTAGGAGGTCTATATTGTCTAGGTTGTGCAGTTCATTATCTGAAACCCTCTAATGGAAATTGATTTGTAGAAAGCTGCAGCCTTTCAGTTGCGAGAGACATGCTAGCAAGAAATGAAAATGTTGTACTATCTTTGCTTAAACAAGGAAGTATATCAGTATCATTGAGAAAAGAGGAATTAAAATGTCAGGTTTGAAAAGAACATTAGAGAAATGAAAAATTTGTCACCGCCGGGGATCGAACCCGTGACCCACACTATTGCAAAGCGTTTAAAATTAAAACCGAAAAAGTTATCTTCTACTTTTCCTACAAAATACATTATTTTCTGCAAGAAGTGGTTATGGTATACACAAACACAAACGTGGACAATAATAATAGTTTATCAGGAGGATGACAAACTCTGCAGATTGGATTTAAATTGACCAGATCCACTGCCTTGAAAGGTCACAAGATAACCATCTCCCAAAAGTTATGGCGACAAGCAATATAGAGTAACATAAACGGAAAGAAACATGTACCTAATTTCCAGGGTGAGATAACTGGGCAGCGAAATGTATATATCAAACTAAAAAATTATAACTTTTACTGTAAAATGAATTTTGTAGTCTGATTGCGACCATCCATTTTATTTGGATATTCGAGGTTCGGTTAATCGAGATTCAGTTAATCGTGGTTCGGATAATTGAGACTTGGAAAATCGAGCTGCTCCTTCCCCTTCATCCTCTTATTTCCCTTTCCTCCTTATTTTTCCTCTTAGTCTTCTCCTTTTATCTCTCTTTCTTTTTCCGTTTCTTCCCTTCTCCCGTTTTCTCTTTATCTCCTCTTATTGTTCCGGTTTTCTTCCCTTCCTTCTTTTCCTCTTCTTTCCCACTTTGCTTTATCTCTCTTATTTTTTCATCTGTTTTATTTCCTACTTTCTCTCGTTTTCGTTCCCCTTCGTCTCTCTTTTGGATTGCTAAGGATCTTCTTCCAGTCTTCATCTGTCTTTGATTCCTTGTTGCTGTCCGTCTCAGATTCTGGTAGATAGAAATGAAAACCATCATAAATGGATAATACTGATGCTCAGGCTTTAAAGGGAATCTTAGTTGATCTGAACATATAATAGGTCTAGTGATGAGTAGAGATTTAGTGTCATGATACTATATCGTAATTTAGAGACTCGGAGCCTTCCAATATGTCTAGTGTGAGCCAGTTAAAGATCATACCCATTTATAGTATAATTGCGGAGGACTGTGCCCAAATTTAGAATACCAGAGGAAAGTCCTGCCCAAATATAGTATAAAAGAGGGAGGTCATGCCCAAATATAGTATAATTGCAGAGAACCGTGCCTAAATTTAGTATACCTGAGGAAAGTCATACCCAAATATAGTATAAAAGAGGGAGGTCATGTCCAAATACAGTATAATTGCAGAGGACCGTGCACAAATTTAGTATACTTGAGGAAACTTATACCCAAATATAGTATAAAAGAGGGAGGTCATACCCAAATATAGTATAAAAAGGGAGGACATGCCCAAATATAGTATAAAAGAGGGAAGTCATGCCCAAATATAGTATAAAAGAGGGAAGTCATGTCCAAATACAGTATAAGTGAGGAAGATCAGGATAGATAGGTGGAAGGAAAGAAAGAAAGAAATATAGGTAGGTAGATAGGTAGATAGATGGATAGAAAGACAGACAGATAGATAAATAGACAGATAGATAAATAGATAACTAGATAGATAAAGTGACAGATAAATAGGTAGACGGAGAGACAGATAGACAGGTAGATAGGTAGTAAATTCAACAACTGAGCGCAAATTTACACTTGTATTTCAATGACACGAAGCCTTTTAGAAACACTATTAACTTGCTTACCAAAACATATTATCCACCTCCCCAAAATGTGAACGTTATGCGTTCAAAGTCGTATTAGTATTTGCCGTACGTATCCGTATTTAATGTACGTTTAAGGAATCAGTCAATGCAGTTATGTAAGGATTTCATAATGAAGTACTGTCCGTGATTTCCGAAAGTCTGCTTCGTTGGCATAATCGTATCCTCAGCTACCGTCTTCTAAGATTATCTTCGGTTCTGTCGATGTACTTAGCGTTTCTGTTTAATGGTTTTCGGAATATGTGGTTGCCATGGTAGCCAAAGCGATGCATACGTCATGCGGTTTGCATGACCCCCATTGGTGATGATTTTCGTCATCCGTAAATACGGTGTGTAAATCAGTGTCGTGGTAGCGTCCATTGTGACAGTACAGTGATCGCTTGTTGTCTGTAAGTTGTAGAGAGAACGAGTAAGTTAAGCCTGTAGTCTTATGCTGCATCTGTAGTTGTAATATTGTAAGTATATAGAATTGAAGACAGGCACGTAGTAGATGCATTCATTTTGAAGGTTGGAGAGCCACTGTTGCGACGAGACAACACAAGAATGTGGAGAAGAACAAAAATGTTGGAAATTCGATTTTCCACCTCTTTTTTCTATAGTAAATCCTTAAGAACCAAATATGATAATAAGCTTTATCTACAGAATATATTAAAGTGATAAACGACCATAGTTTCCTGCTACGAAGACTATATATCTATGTTGTTGAGGTAAAAACTGACGACTAACTTCACCTGAAAATTACTGACGTAATAATGTGGACACGAGTATATCTGGGACTAGCCATTCTAACAGCCACAAATATCGAGCGCTTCACATTGAGTACTAGAATTTTGGGCCATGAAACTGATTAACGTTTTCTTAAAATTGATATGACATGAGACAAACTTAAAAGCAACAAATGGTAAAGATATATCTCCAAAAATCTATATCTTATATTAATATAGTTAAAAAGCAGGGAACGGTTGGCATCATGACAACTATAGCCGTTTATCAGTGCCTCTCACCCGAGAGGTCTGGGACTAGCCATTCTAACAGCCACAAATGGCGAGCGCTTCACATTGAGTATTAGATTTTGGGGCCATAAAACTCTTACACGTTTTCTTAAAAATTAAAATGATGTGAGACAAACTTAAAAGCAACAAATAGTAAAGTTATCTCTCCAAAAATTTATATCTCATAATAGTATAGTTAAAAAGCTGATTTGTAGAACAACATTTGAGTTTTCGATTGAGTAACGGATTCATTTTGCTAACGTTTTTGCCAGACACTGGTCACAGCAATAATCTGGAGTTAAATATCTTAATACACAAAATTAACGTGTACACAAATTAACGCAGCTTTTATTAACGTTGATCTAATTACCGTTTTATAGACTAAAAATGCATTTTAACTGACATTAATTAACATTTTATCAGAAACTTAATATTTGAGTGACATTAATTAACGTTTTTTTCAAACGATCAAACAATAATTAGTGCCATCTTTAACTAATGCATGTGTTAATAAATGACTTAGACCAAGTACTTTAAAAAGACGTTTTCGCCGAAGTCTTTTCTCTTTCCCTAAAATTTTTGTAATGCTTACCTAAAAGTGGCTTAAAGGGAACCGTTATCAAACATTGACCGCCAGACAAACAAAGATGACTTGCTAAAATGAAGTGAATACCAAAAATTAAAACCATCATGTTGGAGATCTTAGGGAAAGCACCGCTGTTTTATCAGGTGCCCGTCTTCACTATACTTTCTCCCCTGATATTTGTCTTCGAATTGTAAAGGTTTCTTAATGAATCATGCTGCAGTGAGGAAAGAGTTCTTTGGGAAGAACACAGCCCTGCCGGACACCACGCAATATCTTTCGAAGCATGCCGACATGATAGTACACCTCGATTGGCGCTATCTGTGCATGGACAGGTCATTTCGATCAGAGGGGCATCAACTGCTCTGTCTTCGTTTAAACTAATCTATGTCTAACCATTAGCCAAATAGACGGCCTGCCGGAGCATGGCACAATTTCAAAATTGTATAGATAGTGGTTACTATATGATAAATTGAATAACAATGGACAAAAAAATTTTAACCAACTAATGTTGTTAGTTTTTGGATATCATTATAAAATAGGAAGTAACGATATGTGCTACACATTAACTGCATAAATTGCAATAATTGATGATCATCCGAATTTAAAAAACATTCGTGAACGCATGGCGTAAGTTTCCAGCAATTGATGATCTATGTGGGTATTGACTTCATAATAAAGGCATCAGAGCCTTGCACCTGCTGCGGCGAAAAGACATTTTTTTACAGAGAGCATTCCATATTTTTGTTTTCCGGCGTTTTTGATGTTTCAAACATTTTTCTTATCTTTTTCATGAAAACGCAAATTCAAGACAAGACTAATATTATACGGCAAGGAATGTAGTCCAAAAATGGAAGGGATAGGAATAAACTAGTGGATTATGTCTAAGGAGACGTTCAGCACTGGAAGTAATTGTTGTTTCTTAAAGCAACATGCACCAAGGAGAGAAAGCAAATGCAAAATGAAAATTTAGAATGCTTTTTTAGAAAATAGGTGTCAACCTGTAATCGAGTAATTTTGTGGAAACGGAAGTCAAATGTTAACAAGTTTTTGCGATGTAAGATCTGAAATTCCTAGATTGTCATAAAAGTGCCAATACAGTTAACACTTGATTTAGTCTACATCCTAAATGAGAAATAGTGGAGTGACCTGAGTAACTTGGCAGAATTATTACCTAGGGATACGTTACAAAACATAATATACTTATACCCCCCAAAAGTATAACAAATGTAAGTTAGTAGTTAGTACAGCTAAAGTTATATTGTTGTTAGCAAGCGAATGAGCCAATGTATAGGTGGTCGGTCTTTTTTTGAGAGAGATTCTATTTAAACAATCATCAAAATCATACCGATTAATTATCTAAATAAACTCTTAAGTAGATGCAGAGATAGAATTTTGTTTACATTTCTTTCAATTTTTTTGAATGGTAGAAAAAGCCACCAAAGGATGCTATACTTTTTTTTATAAGAACCAGATAATTTGGGCTGAGGCTCAGTGTTCTTATTTTTTCGGTTGCAAGCAGGCTCATTTGTTCCTATTTTCTCCAATTGCGTTGAGCTGGATGTCGATGTCCACAGGTGGATGATTGGGAGCTAATGTGGCGACTAGAGAAATAAAAATTATGTTAGCATCGGAGGTCACCTAGCTCAGTTGATAGAGCGCACGCCGCGAAAGCGTCGGTCACTGGTTCAATGCCCGGTGGTGACATCTTTTCTATTTCTCTAGTATTCTTTTCAAAACTATTACATATTCCAGAGAAAATGACATGAGAAGACATTCCAGTGAAATTCCATAACACATATGATTTGCTGCAAAAACAGAATTTAAACCGGAGATAAGTGCCGGAAAGTATACATAAACACAAAAATTACATTCAAATTTACCAAGAATACTGGATATGATTCAACCAAATGAAACACCAGAAAAGACTATAATTTAACGAAACAATGCACATTCAAATTATAATCATCAATTAACTCATTTTAATCTTCAGCGTGTGTTTACGAAAACATCTACTCAACCAGTGACAATACATTGCATGCTGAACGAACGCGGGATTATACAAGTGAGACGATTGGAGTTTTTAGTCACAGAATTCATTTAGTTCAACGTGAAATGTACTACATTGTCTCCCTTGAACGTTAAACAAACCGACCTGAATCTGTGTTAAATCTTCATCAATCGAAGCGTTAATAATATAACTCTCATCAACTTGGATAGAAAAATCTGCAAATGTTGTTACACTTGGCAATGATATTTATAGCAACAAAGGAAAACGTATGGCAGTTACCATTAGCAATTTTTTGGAGTTTAAAAAAAGATGCTCTCTTCTTTCATGCTTATATGATTATTAAAGATAATCAATGGCACAGAGCACTGTGTGATTCCAGGACGTCCAAACCCTCAAATCCTATGGCCAACTCTCCTCAAAAATTCCTATTAAAAGCGTAAATGAATGTTTCCTTCTTCAAAATTTGGTTCCAAAATCTCAGTAGAAGTTTCAATACTCGATTTGTACAGATGAATTCATCTCAGTACTGGGTCTAGGGGGTCATGGGTACTGGGTCAGATATTTTAGTATGCTTAGTATTATTGCCTTTTGGATTTAGCAACAGCATTATGGGATTCAGTCTCATTTTATGATACTGATTACGTCTGATGAGACGTGAAGGGAAAATCGTGTGTGTAAGGATTGTTAGTTCGCCCGTTTCAATTAATTAGTCTGAAGTTTGATAATATTTTATGTCTTATATAACTTTTTTGATTGAGTATCAAATTATGCATTTTATAATTTATCCTCGTATTCCTGGACTCCGTTTCTTTGACGTGTATCTTATTTATTTTGTCTGATTCTTCTTCAGGGAATAAAAGAAATATCGTCATACCTTGGGGCGTCCAAATAAGCGGGGGTGGGTAGAAATACCAAATTTTCGTAAATTGCATGTTCGCCATATCGATATACCACCTACATATTATAGCTGGAGTGATCGTAGTGATTTTTTGAAAATTTATATTTAGAATGACACCTAATAACACAACTCAAATTCTCAAGATCACTCAGTTTAGTATTTCTTCAATTCGCCTCTTTCAAATTTTCTTTCCGACACGGTGACTATATCTGCAAGTTTATGGTGAGATGCGTCTACAAATATTTACTGATAATGGAACACTTTAAAGTGCACATTCGAATTGCAGCAATAATGGTAGACAGTTCCAATGTGAAATAATGTCGCAATTTCAATCCTAAACGCTGAGTGCTTGATGTATCTGTTAACTACTGCTCCATGAGCAGATAGCGCCCGTTCAAACAAACGAAATCAGTGAAAATACATCGAATAAATAAGATATGCTGGCATAAATTTCATTTGTATGAAACTGAACTCGCCAAAATTAATCAGCGGGGGAGGGGTCCTAATAAGGTCCGGGGCTGGGAAAAAATTCCGAAAATTAACATTAACAAGGTTTTTTATAGGCATGATTTAAAGTTTGAAAGGGTGTAACTCATCGATGACTCAAGGTATGGTTCTCAAATTTTGGATAGGTTATCTATGTCATCAAGAATAAAGCGATGAGTCCAAAATATTATCAAATTTCTGATATTCATTAAATTGTGACGTCACACTTTTGTACTCAATTGGTGGAAGAAATACTTCTTAGTTGATCAATCTGAACCTGTAGAAATATTATCGCGGTCTCATAGAAAGTACTCTTTTGTGTTTAATTGTAAGGGGGCCGCATAAGCAGGGGGATGGACATTTTTCTAGACTTTCATAAAGTGAGGGCCTTAATAAATTGATCTACGGGGAAAATGGCAAATAAACCCTGAAAAGAGAGTGTGATTATAAAGTGAAATGGTGGACATTTGTTTTTACACGTATATAAACTATAGGATGAGATAAAAATGACAATAAAAAGGGATGCTGACAGTGACGGTGAAGAAGAGAATGTATTGCCTGAGAATGATGTGCTACCAACAGAAGAGAAACCTACAACCGGAACTAAATCAGTTCCTGTTGATCCGGAACTTAAAGCTGACTTGGTATGTTTAAGTAGAATTGAATCTGCTAATAACTCTGAGATGAAAAGTAGCTCTGCCAACCTTTCACCGTATTTGGTCAGAGTTGAAAACATGTTAGCTGGTCAACAACTGAGTCGTAAAACTTGAGAAAGAAAATGATATAACTACAACAAACCATCACTTGGACAATTTAAAACCCAAAATTTTGTTAAATTATATTGCCAAAACTTCAAAGGATACGTAAGCGAATTATGAGAACGATTCTATAAGAAAGATATGAAATCAACAGCAGTGATTATAACAATAGGTGAACACAGTATTACGTATTGGAACATCTATCTATTCTGCTCTAACAATCTATAACATCTTGATACAATTTAAGTGTGATTAGTCATTTTTAAAAAATCGAAGTCATTTATCAGCTACATACTATATACTTTTAAAATACAATGTTCTAAGTGTATAAAATCTTTAAAGGCCAGAAATTTTTATAAAATTCTACGTCAGCTATTATATTGAGGTTGTAACATACTACTCCCCCCCCCCCTAATAATAATCGACCTACATGGCCTGTTCGATCAACCCCGGAGATGTGTCATAGCACACTGTGGGTGATGATGAGAATTCTCACCAATGTTTGTGGCTAGACGTCCCTTCATAATCAGAATCTTGAATCTTGCACTATGATATAATGCAATCATCTGTGAAAGGTGCTCTCACTATCTAATTTTATCGTGGCGAGGTGGGGGTGGAGGTGGAATGTGTTGCGTTTAAGAAGAGCATCAGCTGAAAATTACCGCATTCGTACCGACAGCACCGCCCTATCGAAATCCCTCGCATACTTTGTTTGCTGTATGATCATAGATACTGTCGATGGGCCTCGAGGCATCATTTCCATTGCTGTTGACTACAATAATTATAAACCTTTCCCGGAATATGTTTGGACCATGATACATGCAAAATTAATGCGATCAAAAACCATACATTGGTGATGAAGACAAGTGTTGCCCAATTTTCCACCCCACCCCAACCCCCTTCTCATTAAGAAGGACAATGTACTGTATCCTTTAACAACTGACGACAATCTTCATGTCGACGTCAAAAGAAATGTCTACCACGACAATTCTGTAACAAATATGTCTGAAATTGTCTCAGATTAAAGATATTATTCAAATTTATGTCCTAAAACTAAACATCATAGTTTACTATCGTGAGTGGCATAGCGACATTACTTATCAGCTAACAGCAAACGTTTACAATGTCGTGAATCTTACATCATCCACAGCAATATGATCTAATGATTGCACGATAGGGATTTCCCCTCTGTCTGTCAATTTTTAACAATAATGTAATTTAATTTCATGTCAACGTATATAAGAACTCGATCTTGTAAATCCTTAACACACACTTTCACTTCGACTTCAACAAAGCTGTTCGTAGTAATTTTGGTTGGTCTTTACTAGTTTTGCTACAAGAGGATAACAGTCTTGCCACTACCATTGCGTATCGAAGTCAATATAGGTTATACATCTCCACATAACCTATAATTGGCTCCCCTCCTAGAGAGTGGACGTGATAGCTCATCATAATTACAAGGCTTTGACGACCTAGCGACTGTCTCCAAAAATGCAGGAATACTAACGATATATGATATTTGATTGTTTTCCATCATGTACTGGCAAAATCTCCCAAAAACATGATGATTTTGAATGCTTTCTAAACGCTACTGGTAAGCAAAGAAAAGTAGACTCAGAGTTAGGGTCTGGCAAAGGAGATTGAAACGGGTCAGCAGAAGAGGAAAAAGAGGATATATATCATGACGTGATAGGGCAACGAGTGGGATAAGCAGAAAGATAATGGTGCTTTAATGAGATAATGCAGAAGAAATAGAGAGTGTGAGTATGTTTAGGTGAAAGTTAAGATGCAAAGGAAGAGGGAAATGAAGAAGAGGGCAGGCACCAGTCAGCACCAGTCAAACGATTTGGGAAAGGAGGATGCCAGCAGAGATGGAAATAATTACGATCACTGAGATAATAAGAAACAGAGAGAGACAGAGCAGCTGTAGGAGGATAGGTAGCTGACGAAAAACGAGTAACATAAGAGAAGTATGGAGGGGAGGAAAACAAGACACAAGTCGAAGAAGAAAGCAAAGGACAAACAAATGGAAGATGCGTACTTAAGGAGTATGGGTGGAAAATGACAAGAAGGAAAAGAAGAGCACTAGGACAAGAAGGAAATGCAGAAAAATTAATGAGAATCATAATGGGGCAAAAAGGAGCACGTTATGATATATATGGAATCACAGGAGGAAGAAAACATTTTAAAAAACAGAGGACAGATTTAACTGAGAGGATAAGTTGGCGCGGCAAATGAAGGATGAGGGAGCGAATGGCATGTGCACGACGAGAGAGAGCAAATACCAAATATGGAGTTGATGAGAACGTGTCAAATGAGTAAAAGAAAAATGAGGAAACGCAGGACGAGAAAAATGGACACAGTGAAAGCTGGGTACAAAATGAAGAGGGGAAGGGAGCGGTAGGAAAAGGTCTTGCAGGAGAACAAAATCAAGAACAAAATCGAGAACAATGTAGCTCAGGGAGTTAACTCAAATAAAGAATATACCGAAAAGGAAAGTACAGTAACAATATACTTGTATAGTGCAGTTGTAAAACCAAAGTTGTTATACACAGCACAGTGCAATGATATAGCTGCCATGATGTAGTTGCAATGATGTAGAGCAAGGTCTATAAAAACACAGGTCATGACACTCCAGTGACCAATAAGAAACGGGAACATGGGCACCATTTTGCGTCCCGTTAGGTCCTGTTGGGTCCAAATAAGAAGCCGTGGAATTGTAAAACATTCATGAAAACTCAGACGTAAAAGCGTACTATGTGATGATAAATTGCAGTACACGGATACGTGAGACTTCCGACTACTGAATAATCACTGACGTCATAAATCTTCACATCCCTGTTGAAAGAAGAGGATAAGCAATGGAAATAGCAATTTAAGGTGTATGGGTGACACAGCGAGTGTAATTCCTTTCTCATACGCAAGATGGGAGAGATATTTTGCGGGATCGTTAAATGATCCAGTTTAACTATGATAACATTTTCGTCCTAACGATACAGATTGAACCAACGTCACATGACACGAAATAAGACTTCCCTTCCCCTACTTCACGGTTGCGGAGTACACCTACGATTTGTAGAAACCTGTTCAAAGCAAATCCGTTTTTACCATACGCTTTAGTTCGTCAATAAGTGATCCACACCTCTTTATAATTGTTAACTTTTTCAATTAACGTACTTCTTTAAAAAAAAACATACCTCTCGTTATTTGAAAGGGACTCTGGATAGTGTACACATTGCTCACAAGCGTCTAATATCGTTTCAAATGTGCTGAATGTAACTGTAGCTACATAAAGATGCCATATTTTTGCGTAAAAGGCGCTCACAGCCGCATCCATGAAGAATATTTGAGGAATAAGAGATACCCTTTAATAAGAGTACATGCATCCTCGGTAGTTAGGACCTCCGTCGTCCTCTTTGGCTTCACACCTCCCAGCCTACTCCCAAACAGTGGAGATAGAAAAGGTCAACAATCAAATAAACTGGGCCTCACCGGGGGCTAAATAATTCTCTTGGGTGTTACTTGTAGGGTTTAACGTAAAAAACCCCCGCAGATTAAAAAAGCAAATTAGAGTTTAAGTCAGTGACTTCTTTAACGACAGGAGCAAACGGAAACACGGTAAAAGGTACGGCTGGGTTAAGGGCTGAAAATTATAATAGTTGAGCACTTCAAAGTAAGCAGCTCCAAGAATAACTTAAGAAAGTTATCGTGCTTCTGTGGGTCGCACACTCGCCTACCTGTCATGGTGGCGTTTACTCAGAAATGGTTTATTAAGGTGAAACGTACCTGTCCAGTGATCCAGCGAGCAATCTCGTGGAGGCAGAATCAAGACATAATGACGTCACAGTTTTGATATGATTCGATAGCGAGGAAAGAAGACGACCTCCACGTAGTATATCCCAGACATTAATTGTGTTACCACCTAGTAAAATGTAGCCATGGAAACAAAGAAAAGCAAGATTACAAGCTAGGTAATAAATAACGCATGCGCGGAAAGTATGGATTAACTACTACTTCTTTTCTTCCAATTCTTATTCTTTACGTTGATTAGCTCCTCAAAGAAGAACAAACCACCTATAACAGTCTTTCCCATTGCACAAGCATGCTAACATCGGAGGTCACCTGGCGAATAACGTGGAAAGTTACTCAAATATCTACCAATAATAACTATTTTAAAAAGACGACTCGTCGTTATAAGGTTGAAAAGCTTTTGTCGTATGACTCTCATTAGAACCATCTCATCAGAAACAAACAAAGGAATCGAAATTGTATCGTATACAATTTTTTTTGGCGGCAAAGTTTTGGCACAAAGGCACAAAGAACTTTGTAGATTTTGTATACGATATTTCTTTGTTTAAGTAGTGTCGTCCGTTACGTCCGCAGTTTCTCGTCTATTCAATATTTGTTTGTAACCAATCACGTACTTAGTTTTTCAACATGTTGTAAATTTCCATCCCTTTCTTTGTTTCTTCGTTTATAATTATGACGCCAGGTTCTGATGAGAGTCATCCGAAAAGAGCTTTTCGACCTTATAATGACGAGTCGTCTTTTTAGGGCAATCTTTGGATTTGTACCACAAACAATTTATTGAAATAAGTATTTTGAAACTGAGTTAAAGTACACACACCTCGCTGAATCATATCCAAATCGCACTGTCATGCAGAGGTTCCCATGTAACCACCAAATGTTTAATTATGATGCCATTATCCAGGAATGAGATCACGACATTAATAAGATTCATATACGCATCACGCTATAGGAAAAACCCAATTAGCGTCTTTCAGGGCTGCCCTTGCTGGTATTTCCTAAGGCATATGTTGTGTTTTATAAGCATATGATTTTTCCGAGACAGGCTCGGGTATGCTTAAGCAAGGCTCTATTTCAGGCTTAAAATACGGTTATCATAAGCTTATTTTGAGTTAAATTCAAATCCAGAAAAAGTCAACTCAGACAATTTTCAGCAACAATGTAAGGATTCTTTGGTAGTTATAAGCCTTCCAAATTCTCTCAACAATGAAAGCATTGAATGTGAATTTAAATCATAGGTCCGCCATTTTGGCACAATCATGAGAATGTCACTGCTCATAAAAACAGGCTAGGTAATATGCTTCGTGTATGCTTATTTTTTCAGCAATCTGAGCCAGTTTATGCCTATAAGAGTAATGCTTATAAATAAAACACCTGTATTTTCTTCAAATGACGCTACCGCTGCAATGGTCTTCTCGTTCTAATCTCACTAGCATTACCTATGTGTCTGTTTAACGTCTGTTCGGGTCATCTAATATCTATAATCTTCCCCAGATGGTTCCTTTGGAAGACATCAACTGCATAATCAAGGTGCAGGTCATCGTCCATATGTCACTGTTTTACTAAAAAGAACTTTCTATGTTTTCTTTGGGTTTTTTTAAACTCAATGCCTTTATTGCTAATATTCATTATACAATAACATTTCCCTCTGTTTTCTCCTGGCATGGTACCCAGGAAAAAACGCCGTGGAAAAAAGTCCCTGGAAGGAAGCCCCCCGGAAAATTGCCCCCCCCCGGAATTTTGCCCCCTGGATAATTGCCCCCGGAAAAGAGCCCTCTATAAAACCAATACAAAGAAAATGTCTAATACTGTACTTGGTAGAAATGATAGCGCTTATCACCTTTGAGTGGAGAATTAATGTACGGATGAACTAAAGTAGAAAGTGAATATAATAAGAATGAAAAGTGGAAAGTAAATGTATGGAGGATCTGAAGTAAAAAATGTATGTATGCGGGATTTAAAGTAGAAAATGGGGACAAAAGGATCCGGAACAGAAATTAATTAATGGAGGATCCCAAGTAGAAAGTAAATGTATGGAGGAACTAAGGTAGAAGATGAATGTAATTAGATTCAGTTACACACTTGGTGTTTGAACAAATTAATCCTACCAAAATAGTAAGGAGAATAACAACATGTTGATGACTCTCTTCTCTGCCTTCTTATGGTGTTTTCAAACACCTTCTATGAAACTATATGAGTCTCAACTTGAGCACACAGTCTATGTTGTGTTTTAACAACGCCCATTTGAGGCACCTACGTATTGTCTATATTTTGCCGACGTGTGACTCTTAGATACAAACCACGGCAAATGTACAAATACAATATTCCAAACTCATTAGAGTTTCCAGCACCTCTGATGGAATGATGGCAAGATAGCATTCAATTAATTGTCAGTAACACCAAATTTAGTGTAGTAAACCGAATTTCCTGTGTTGTTTTTAACGTGGTACGAAAAGGTAACACTTATTTTTTAGAGTTGTAAGATGGGACTCCCTCTCTTTGCGTAACGTCCATTCATACGTAAAATTTGTCAATATGATTTCAAGGAGTTTTCAGGGTCAGCATACAATCTTCATCATGTTCATCGCATATACCATGGACTATGAGAGGAGAGGACTATGAGTTTTCAAAGAAGGCAATAATTGCAAATTGAAAATTGCGAAGTAACAAATCCTTTTCAACGTAATCTAAGCAAACACCATTATTGAAGGATTCAGTTACGATTATCCCCACCATAAAGCTATTAATTGATAATCAATATTAAATCCACAAAGAAACATTATCACATGTAACGACAGTGTAGGTCTCGATCGAAATGTACAAGTGTGTGTAGTTTAGATTCAGCACAAGGTTTGCATGTGGAAAGAAATTTAGATGTAGCCAGCGATATAGATATAGAAGTAGAAGTAGTTGTATATACAGAATTTGGAATGGATCCACATGTACGAGCATTTTGTAGTTTTGGATTTAGATCTAGATATAGATAATGAAATAGATGTAGATTTAGATCTAGTTTCACATACATACATACATACATACATACATACATACATACATACATACATACATACATACATACATACATACATACTATGTATGTATGTTACGTATGTATGTATTTTGCCATTAAAGAAAAGGATAGAGTATATTACATACAAAATCTAAGTATACAGCTCATTCTTTAATACAAAACTATATTAATAAGGTATATCAAAACCAAGCAAAATAGCTTACAGTTACATACAATGTAAAATTAATTAAAAATATATACAACTGGAGATGGCAGACAAAGCATTGAAAAGGTTCAAATATCTCATCCCCCTCCGGATCAGTGTGACTTGAAATGTGAATGTTTACTTGCAAAATGATCGTGTTTATTAGTTCTGTCTATATCTCGAACACTCGGCCACATGGCCTCCTGATCTTGATCACATTTCTGTAACTCTGCAACATAACTCCTGGTCCATTCTCGTTACTTTTAAACGACTCTTGATGCCATTGCTCCAGAAAATTCTAGCTTCTCTTTGCTGTATCTCTGCTTTGCGCAATATATCAAGGACATTACCAATTCATCTCTGTCTTCGCATTTCCCAACATTGCCTTTTCAAGCGATTTTCCGAGATTTTACTTTACTACATTAATCAATCCACGAGCATTTCGACCATTTACGACCTGAAGCTTCCTCGAGTCCTGGCAATGTGGCTGTGACATTACACACACATTTGCAAACCATCGTCTACAACTATTACCCACATCCATGTAGAAACAGGATCAAGCTTCATCGAACTTAACTTAGAATGATAAGTAGCCTCACATCATTGAAAATGAGAGTAACAGTGAAGCAACATTATATATTTTCTTTAAACTACAAAAAAAAGTTTTCAAATTCGCCTATAGAGTACTTTTGCCTCTTCCTTTGGGCAACGATATAAAATTTCCCATTTCTAATCAACTCCTTGCAAAAACTATACTAAATACTGACAGTACGGTGTCGGGTAAGTCTTTGGAGTCAGTTATCGGAATGCAACAGTACGCCGTGATTAGAAAGAGATAAAGGAAAATAAACATTTTCAAGCTCCTCTACTTTTCAGTCAAGCAGAATTTACCCTTGAAAAACTTAACGACGTGCTAGTGACTTTATAGAAGAAACAAACTACATTGAAGGTTATCGTATTTCCTGTAATAAACACCGCGGCCGTTACGAACTTCAGCTTTTAGACCCTGTTTACACGGGTACGGATCCAAACTTGTACGGATCCAAACTGGTACGGACCCAAATCGATCACGAATAAACACCCTAGAAAGGGAATCAGATCCATTTAGATCCAGAACTCTGCATGCTAATCCACTTAGCAAATCAACGGTCCGCTTCAACTCATCACTCTTGATAACATGCCTTTATCCGATTTTGTCATTTCTACTTAACTGTAATAAAGTCTAACGAATAAGTATTAAATCCTTGGCGGGCATAAAATTTTAAGATACCTTAAGTAAATTATGTTCTTTGAAATGAACTACAAGTATCTGAAAACTTAATTACGACGCCTAGAGAAAGCCAAAAACTATAGCTGCCGATGGCAGGGGGCACAGGATCAACTCCCCCCCGAAGGACCTAAGATATGCCCCTCTTTATTTAATGCGTGTGTTTCTGCAATATTTGAAGTCGCTATATTTCTGGAAGTTACACATCTTCACTTTAATTGATTTTCCTTCGTAATAAGCAGCCCTCTAAAACTATTGGACGTTTTCTTAAGGTTTCTGCTCCTTGAATTTGAAGAATTCTCTATTTAAAACAGTCCACTCCCATCATTGCTCGCATCTTCTAGTTAATTAACCAGTAAGACTGATTTACTTACCCACTGGATTTGTGTCAAAGAAATAGATAGGGGCCCTAATGACTGCCGAGAACATGGTGTCGTGCATCTTTCTACTTGCTCTCAGCAGCACTCTGAACACTGCAAAAGACCTCATTAGTCCAAGCAAAAGAGATCCAACAGAGAGAGCAGCAAAAACTTGAAGGTTGGCGTTGCGGTTGTCTTCGATGAAGAAAGTTATATCGATGGTCTCATTTGCTTTTTTTTCAGCCTCTCTTTCGTCTCCTTCGGCCCTACGAAATGTTAAAATAAAGAGTTCTGTTTGTATACTCTAATTGTAAACAAGTATCATAGCTCTTGCTTGTGGTGTAACAGAAGATATTTTACTGTGACCAATTGTTCGGATAAAGCAAGGCAACGTCAAGGGCAATTAACAGGCCAACGATCCATACTAGCAGCGGTTTACTACTTCATTGAATTGCAGGGGCCCTTCTAACGCAATGATTACAAGATTACGCACGAACAAATAGCTTAAATTCATTAAAGCACAACGATAAGCCCGTATGGATTGCTAGGGTACAATTGATGTCAACTACCAATTTCTATAAACATCAGCATCTTTTATTGTATTGCCACTGCGTCTTCATTCATAAGTGATGTCTCCAAATGTATTTACATAAAAAAAGCTACTCATTCAATCCAATTAACCCTACCAACGGGGAAGTAGGGGCATATTGGGGGCTTGTTTCTTCATATCCGCTTTAACTTTTGTTCTTAAATTTTAACTTCTACGGAGATTATTAGCACAGTACAGTACAGTACAGCATAGCACAGCACAGCACAGCACAGCACAGCACAGCACAGCACAGCACAGCACAGCACAGCACAGCACAGCACAGAAGTCTTATTTTGGCAGTGATTATGAGGGATTCAATCTTGGGGTGGAGGACTTCAATTGTACCATCGGAGAGGATGACAGCCTCTTGAACCATGGCTTTGACTTGTATAAAGATTGCACTTCCATGGGTTAAACTTTATTGATTGACAGCAAGGTGCTTTCCAGTTATATTAGAAAAACATATAATATAGAGATCTCTTGGAGGCATGGTATGTCCACATTTAAGGGTGGCTAGCCTGTCTGCCTCACTGCTGTGGTCTTTGTTCTTGTACACAACAGTACAATGTACCAGACATTAGTTGTCAACCATATTTACTCCTTATATTTCTAACATTTTACCAAGCCTTTAAAAATGCATTTCTTAGTGTATTATTTTTGTATTGTTGACATTGCAAAAGTTAATCTGAGACTACTGTTTTATTACACAACAGGTGCAGATTCAGTCAAATGCTACAACCAACATTTGATCAAGCTGCTGACATAATAAAGGAAGAATTCCCAGTATGTCCAGATTATTATTGTAGTAGGGGTTGGATGTCGGAGGGGTGACTTAAACAAGCTAAAATGTAAATTTGAATTAGGGTTTCAATGTATAGACATCATCTTTCTTAAGGGAGCTACCATTACTTATATATTTGTAAAGTATTTTGACACATTCCAGAGTAAGTTTTGAAAAGACACTAATAAAATAGAAAATGTTGCTATAGCTATGATAAGTTTATGTAAATTGTACAGAGTGCTTTGCAAGTATTGCGAAAGTGCCAAATTTAAAGTTGCAAAGGTAGTTAACAGAATCAATGTAATAACTACGGAAAAGATTTCAGGAATGATATGTGTTCTAAATGCCACTAAGTATTGGCCCTGTTGTTTACCAGAAATGTTATCATATCACAACAGTTTGCTTAAAGGCAAGAAGTTTTGTAATATTTTGTAATTGTTACAGTTTTGTTATTGATATAGATAACTTGGCAACATTTCAGAGTGAACGCTTGAGTAGTCATTGAGATAAGCCCCTTTAAAGTTTTAATCATGTCTATCAAAACCTTGTTATTTAAACCTGGGTAATAATCTCATGAACTGAGTGATATGAACAGTGTTTCCTTAAGGCCTTGCAGTTGGTATGAAACTTGAATGTAATATTTTGTATACGGGTATTGTTGGCAGGGTTAATACTGTTATGAAATTATGATTAGGATTCCTCAAAAATAAGTTTTAGTGACATCATCACTTTCGTATGCTTTAGTAGAAGAGGGCAATCAAATACTTAAACTATAACTAAGCCTTAAACTTGTTTAGAATATCACATTTTTAGTTTCTTTCAACTTTGGATGCAAGAGTAATCAGCCATCATATGTAGGTTATAAGTGCAGTTATAAAATCCAGTTATCTTATATTATACATATTCAGACACATTGTAAATGTGTGTCTGAGCTGAAACAATAAATTTGTTGTCTTAATAACATGAATAACGTGTAATTATTGGAGAAAGAAACCTTATTAACATGGTCATAGGAGAATATGTATGCCACCATTAGTGACCTAATGCCCAGACCTTGATGTTCATATCTTGATATATATAAAGTTTCTTTACTTTTCGGTCATTGTTAATTTATAGAGAAGTGTTAACTTTTGCCAGAAAAAATTCACAGAGTTTGCCAGAACAGGTCTTGTCTATGCAGATTTTCTCTATGCCATAAACATAAAGCAAATTTGTTGTTTGCATTAAAATCAATTATTTTTTTCGTCTTTTGTATGCAGAAATCGATTCCAGTGGCACAGAACAGTGCTGCAACATAATGATTGCTGAAAGGGAAATATCAAGGTCTTAGGGAAGAAAAGCTGATAGAAGATGTGACCTGGATCAATGACCAAAGCAAAATACTGTATTATATATTTAAGCAATCTGAATATCCTTACCTTGGTTTTTATCAATATGGAAACTATCAGGATTTATCAACAACTTGAGGGACTTACAAAAACAGTTGCTAACTGAAATTTATGTGTCGAAGCAAATCAGTATCATCAACACATACAAAAGACCCAAAGTAAATACAAGGGCTTTTATCTTCACCAGAGGGTTTGCATTTCTCTGGAGTAACCTTTACAACTGGCCTTTTACAACTACTACTAGTTAATTCAAATTGCTGGAATAAAGAAATTGTTTCAATTTTTTGAAACTATTGAATTTTAGTACAAAATTTCAAGTTGTATCAGCTATTCTTATTTGACGATGTTGCCATTATTGTACCCAAGCTAAATTTTCTTTGTTGGAAGATTCATGATTATAGAGTTAGTATATTATATAGATTTTATGCCCTCATGAATTATAAATTTTGAGATTTTTTGGCTTGCAAGTCATTTTTGCCCCTATTTCAAGTTTGTCCTTAATTAGATTAGAGCTAAGAATTTAAAGGTATAAGAATAAAAGGTTAGCTTTTCTTCTTCAATTTTCCATTTTTCACTTTCTTGCAGCAATAAATTTGGTAGCCAAAGAGTTAAAGATGCTTGAAACTTGACTAAAATGTAGGGGGAGGGGGCAACTTTCAAAATTTGGAAATGCTAAGCCCCTCTATATTCCCCTGTGTCTACAGGTCTTATATTAATACAAAGAACTGGAACGAACAAATACAAGTATATTAAATTTACAGTACAAATCAAAGGTGGTTTCCATCTGACTGTAGATTGACCAGCTTATAGACACACCCCAAAAACTCCTTTTATTAAAAAATCCCCCCCCCCCCCCCCCCCGCCAAATACTGTAACAACATATTATGTGACGGCTATTAAGCATATGCAATAACAGCATTTCAGCACTGGCAGCGTGAAAAATAGAAAGTGATAACGGACAATGAAAGAAGGGGTCAGCTCTGTAATAACAATTAGCTTTGTCAGTGCTAAAAAGTAAATTCACAAAGTCATATTAAGAACATTTGCATACTATTTACGCGTCATATTCCCATTTAAGGATTCACTTAAATTTATTTAGAAGTCCTTTAATTTTAGACACAATGTTTTGTATTTTCATCTGGACGAGGAATACCGTAACCGAAAACAAAGTTCCTGCCCAGGCCCCTTTTCGCCGGTGTTAACGCAGGCGTTTCCATGACGTCAAATAAAGACAATAAATTCCGCAGTTCCGTTCGTCGCTCATTACTCAGTGATAGCTAACAAACAAACAACACTTCTCAACTTCTTATTGCTACCTCGTTGTAAATGATGGCTCCAGCTATTGTTAAAAACTCACCAACACAGCCGAAAACCGGTCCCTTAAAAAGAATAACGGTTTCCCTTGTTAAACATGCCATCTCAAAATTAGAAGAAAGAGGTGGCTCTTCGCAGACAAGTATCTGTAAGTTTATTGAACTTTTGCATCGCGTTCCATTCACTTTAGAGCCGTTGGTCGGACGGGCTCTGCAGAGAGGAATAAGAGAAAGATCGATCGTATGTGTTAATGGACGATATCGCAATTTCAAGCGAGTTAAGGCTTCGACGGCTGGTCAACTGAAGAAAAATGCGCTTAAGCGCGACGCAACAAATGCGAAAAAGGACAGCAAGACTATCCAGGAAGCTAAAGGAAGAAGAGGAAATAAGGGGAGAGATGCAGGAAAGGAAAAAAGAACTGCCCCTAAAAGGAAAGCGCTTATCGAACAAAGTTTGGCACCTGCTAAAAGGGTAAAGAAAGATGAAAAGACCAACATAGTGAAAACTTCATTAACAAAAGCAAAACCGAACAGTGTTGTACAAAAACGTAATCGTAAGTTGTCGTCTCCAGTGAGACAGAGATGTCCGCACCGTATTAGTGCGTTAAGAGCACTAAATATCATAAATGAGCTCAGTAGATTGTAAGTACGTTACATTGCAAACTCATAACATGTAGTAAATGATATACGATATGACACTTTTAAGAACTTAGTACGAGCAGCATCTGACTGCGCAAATATTGTATATGTGTTTATTATCAATTTTTGAAACAATTTTTTGTTGAAATATAAGGCATGTGGATGTATATTATTTTGCATTTGCACACAGCACAATTCTTTGTATATTGACGTACAGTAACGCGCAGACATGGCATTTATATTCAACATATTTACCCAAACTGGATATGCGCATACTCCGAAATTTTACGTAGCATATGATGCAGATACTTCAATAAATTGGATATTTATTATTGTCCTAGGTTCCAAGCAATTCACCGTTAGAAGGCTTCATCCAGTTGAAAGCAAGCTGTGTTCCGGAATTTTCTGCCATGGCTACGGGATTCTTGGTAAGTCCGCTTGGTTATTGCCCAAGTCATGTCACCTTTCCGAACACACCACCAAGCATATGTACCCCAGCTTCGATGCTTACAGTGATCAATTCACGGCGATGCAGCAGCTTTGATACCCCAATATCCCTGCACAACATGCAGGTGGTCCAAGTAGGGAACACATCATTTAAATACTAAGAGTTGCAAAAGACGCAGTTACTATGCACCGCTGCTACCCTCTGACCACCCCATGATATCTATGGTTGATGTAGGGTAAAGCACAAATCAAGAATGTAGCAAATAACACATTCAAATCATGTCTAGGCTGTTTGTCTAATCACCTAATTTTAGACAGTTATCTTAGACCTGCACATGGTGCGTCGTTTTGCCGAGAGTCACATATTTCATCTCCCATAATGGTTCCTTTCGTGTGATTATTTGCTAGACTCTTTTCGAAGATGTCGGAGGATATACAGCTCTGAATAGACGTTGGTGCGTTCTGCAGAACAATTCGATATCGTGCTGGCGTTACCCAGGTGACGAAAACAGCAAGGTAAGATTTAACTATATTAAGAATTGTTTCCGATGGAACTCGTCGTCATGAATATTGGGAACTTTTATTGGAATAACATCTTGCTTTACCGAGCAATTGGGTTCGACTTTGAAGTATCGGAATTGTTTATGGGATTGTGTATTAAAACAGCAAGGTATATTCCCATATAAGAAGTAAATTTGCGTGCTTCGCGAAACTCTTTAGAAAAACACTATTTTCAGTGAGACAAGTAGGCCATTTGAATTTCCCGTGGCTGGATTTACTCCAAAGTCTCTGGGTGCACGATATTTATATTTAAAATAATCGAGAAGAGAGCGTTTGAAATGACAGTGCGAGGCTTTGAATTGACTTTGGACAGATAGACGATCCTTCCTGGGTCAAGTCACACGGAGTAGAGTGGTTAGTTTCCAATTGCGTAGAGATGGATGGCTATATCCAATGGTGGATTATGCTAATGTGGCGACTAGAGAAATAGAGGATGTTAACATCGGAGGCCATCCAGCTCAATTTGCAGAGTACCCGCCGTAATAGCGTGGGTCACGGTTTCGATCCCCGGTTGTGACATATTATCTATTTCTCTAGTGTCTTTTCATCATTCCCGCCTTCTGGCTTAACATTACTCCACTTTCAAGTCTAAAAGAAAGGCGCACCGTGTATAGTCAAGCTTTGTGGCCTGTAGTTTGTTTACGATACTAAGTAATAACGCTGTACGAAATAGCGAAACGTGTTTTAGTACACAATGTTGTCTGTATTTCGTGCAGTATTAGTGACTTTTGAACACCGTCATATTTGCCTTTTGGGTTCACTTCATCGTACAGTCTTCTACAGCCTTTTCCATCCGTATCATGACACTCCACTCGAGGGAGTTGAGTACACGAAATTATGATGAAATTACGATCTCCACCTGCCGTCGTTCCTGTTTATATTCTAACTGCAATTTTGATGTCTCAGGGCTATGAGGGCCCTTAATGTTATAAATTTTACACTAATTTGGAAATATGTGAAAGTCCAAAGGAAATGGTAAGGCTGGTTGTTAGCTGTTGGCAGTTGTTAGCTGTTGGCACGAAATAGCTTCAAGATATGCTTGGTAGAGAGTGTATAGACTTCCATGGAATTGAATTTGCCACCATGTACCTTTAAGGTTATATATAAGATACCAAATAGACCGCCGCAAGTAGACAAGTGGTTCCGAATTAGGGCTGTACAGACACCTGGGTTACTGGAAACATTAAAGGACCACCTCCTGAAACATTTTAAAGATTAGCTCACTACGTGCGGTCTACCTAACCATAAAATTACAATGTTACAGTATTTTCTGAATGAAACTTTATACTGATCGAAGAAAGTATGAACGAAAACGCCAACCCTAAAGCGTTTTCATTGGCTTCCCGTAAAATATAGAATTGTCTTCAAAATTAACATGCTTACATTTAAGTCATTGAATGGTCTAGGACAGGAGTGGCCAACCTTTTCTACCTTCTGGGCCAGATTTTGACATGTAAAGTAAAGGCGGGCCGCATCCAAACATTACAACAATACTAAAATAACAATCTTAGTAGTTGGTAGACCTACTTCATTGAATGCTCATTTCTTGTTTGTATCCCTATTTAAATACTTGAAAAAACCAAACAATTAAGTGTTTGCTGCAAAAAATGTCTATCTGTTTCGATTTTAAAATAAAATAGGTACATTTTAATCAGAAATGCCAATAAAATTTCATGCCTCTTCTAGCATGGTTGAGTTCTCGGAGATCTGGCAAGATCTCGGAGTAAGTTCGACGCTGCGACGTTTAGAGCGTTTTCCAAGTATTAACGACTAATTCACGTGCGCTGACTACTTTTTGCTCATTCGCGAGAACAGTTGCTCGCAAGTGCAAGTACTTCTGAAAAGCGATGACAGCGATGATATGAAGTGGTTTCTTAAAACAGCTCCCGAGGAAGCATTTTGCAAACCAAATATCAAGAGATGAACACCTGCACACACCACATTATGATGTGCACACATCCTGTGTAGGTGAGTAATGTATTTTTACTATTGACTCATGTTGAGAATATATATATATGTGTACAAGGTAAATGATAAATTCACATATATACTTTAACTGAAACTAGTTGTAATGTTTGATGTACAAAAGCATTGGAATTCTTCAACACTGCAAAAGAAACCTTGGCTTTTATCATTGCAACCTATTGCCCTCTCCACGGGGCCAGGGGTGGTGACCGTATGACGGCACCTCTCCATACTTTTCAAGTAGCCGGACACTTTCCAGTCTGTCGGTGGGATCCTCAAGACAAGGCTAGCGACAACACATTTGCAAACAACTTCATCTCCAAAACAACATTTAAAAACAATAGGAGCAACAGAGCTTCCCCAAATTCCCATTCCAGATCTGTAGCATTTTTGTACATGGTGGGATCATGGAATTTTAAAGTACTGTCATATTACCACTTCTTAATATTGTTATTTTTGGCTACCATTTCGCTTATCAATTGCCTAAGTTCTAGCACTCTTGTATTTAATTTTTTATTTTTTATATTTTTATTTGTTAGTTAATGAACAATCTGTAGAGATTTAGCCATAAGAGGGAATTTTATTCTGAAAGGTCACCTTTAGCAAGTGCATGTTTCAATGTATTTATATTTCACTTTTAGTACAAACACACACACACACACACACACACACACACACATATATATATATAGCCAAGAATATGATAACACTAGGACTACTACAACACACACTTAAATTAGGTCTGAGAAATACAAATTGGATACTGAGCTATCAGAATATGTTTCGGAACAGAAATCACTGGGAGCCGAAGTGCAGATTGCTTAGTCCATCAGGAGGAAGGTGCTAAGATATCAGGGTGGTAGGTGACGATGCTCATTGTGCACTGAAGAAAAGATTGCTATCATTAACGCAAGTAAAGATCACTCATTGCTAAACAAAAGGTCCAAACTGTTTGCTAAATGTAGACATGGGAATTGTTTCCTTGTGAAGAATTTTAAGGATAGAGATCCTTGATTCCTTAAATAGTGTAAATGTATGCCTAAATGTCAGTTTCCTGATGATTGGAAAACATGAAACTGCCGTAGAAATTGACAAGGTATTATCTGCTTAACTCCTATATATGGGCATTGATGTTCCAATGGTTAAGGTGTTGGTTTTCAAACCAATGGGTTGTGGGTTTGAATCCCCTCAGCTCCAATCGTGAAAAAAGAAAGCAAGCTATTGTGGTAATGCTCCACTCCATGATAAATATATGATAAATGCTATGTGTCTGCTGACATCAATGTACACCACAAAAGAATAGGACCCGCTTCCCTTGGCTTCCCTTCTTTATGCTCTATCTACTTAAATTTTAAAAACAATCCACGACAACTAACAACTTGCAGCTTCGGATGATTTCAATAGCGGCCTACGTCTTTGACACTCTGCAAATTCCAAGTTAACGTACCTGCCTTATGAACCATCATTCAACTTTGAAGTGCGCATGCGCAAGGGAAGAATCTTATAGTAAGACGGTACACCTATACTTACACCTATACCTATACTTATACCTATAACTATGCCCATACCTACACCTATACCTATACCTATACCTATACCTATACCTATACCTATACCTATACTCATACCTATACCTATACCTACACCTACACCTATACCTATACCTATACCTATACCTATACCTATACCTATACCTATATCTATACCTATATCTATACCTATACCTATACCTATACCTATACCTCGATGTGTACTGATGAAGGAATGGGAGTTACTTGTGCTAAAAATAAAAATCAGGCTACAATCACGTTATGATATCAATTTAGCCCGGTAGGGGCCCAAATTTAAATCTCGCGTGGTCACATATTTGTTTTTCATAATTGATAGTCAAACCTGTGACTATTTATACTGATTTTGTTTTCCAATTGTGACCAGTGGTATAATGATATTAGACCCAACAAAAGTAGTATAGCTGAAGCTGTAGCAAATGGACTACACAGAAAAGTCCTCTGATAATATAATGACTTTCACTTCATGATAAACTCCATAATCGATTTCTTGTCCAGAGATTCCATAAAAAAAATAAAAGGATTCTTTCCTTTCTCTAACAACTGTACACTATTTTTTGATATAAGCAACTCAGTTGTTTAGGTGTGAGGCCTCGGTTTGGTCCAAAATCTAAGCAACAAGCTAAGCAACTCGAGGCCTCAAATTCAGGAGGGACAATTTTTTAAACGGCTTAAATATAAATCAAGAAACGTTTTTCATTAAGAATTGATTACAAACTGTTGATAAATAACAAATATCACACGTTTGATAATTAGTCAAGCAAGGAGATCAAAGGTACAACCATCATTTGGTATTTCATCATTTACAACAAGCTCGGCATCTCTCCTTCAAAATCGACGATAATCTGTAGTGATACCTAAGCAACTACTTAAGCAACTCCAGGCCTGATTTTTGACACTTGCTAAGCAACTCGAGGCCCGAAAATGGAGTTGCTTACAAAAAAACATGTACTAATTCAGAGCTTCGCCCCATAAACCTAAAAGCAACGAAGGTTTTGAGGGGAATCCACCTTTATTTACGTATTGTCACAAGGAGGAATCTTTGCCTCTTTCTACACAGAACTTGAATGACTCAACAATGATTTTCGTGGAGAGACTGTCCCAAGAAGACAAAATCCATATCTGCCGTTTTCAAGTAGATATGGAAGGGGTCTGTAATTAATTGAAGGCACCAAAAAGGAGGTCTCTAATTAGAGGGGATCTATAGTTAGAGGAAATACGGTATATGCGTGTGTGTATGTGTGTGTGTATGTGTGTGTGTATTTGTGTTTTATGCTTTATATCAACACCTTCCTCATTCGACATGAAGATAAATAAATACCTTCCTCTGTTATGCCTTGTTTATATGAGCTCGAGACGTAATCTTGACTCGGGATGAGCTTCAGCTCTAGCTGCAATTTAAATGTGTTTACATGAGTCCATTTCATCACGAGCTGAGAGTTGGGAATCTAAACTCGAGATGAAATTGACGCAAACAATGGGTTTTGTTTGTTCAGCAGCTTGTGATGAAGCTCGTGGAAAGGAGATTTAACTTTGCTTGGAAATTTGTTTTCTTGCATTATGCATGAGACGGCTTTCAATTGGTGTTGGCAAATGTGTCCACAACTCTATAACAGTTTACTCTGCTACTCTTTTTTTCAGGACCGGCAAAACAGGGGGCCCAGGGGGCATGGCCCTCCCAGACTGGACTCAGTGTAATTTTTAAGCTGCTTTGACATAGCGAGCATCATAATTGCTTTTGTAATCCCTGGAGATGAAAACCCGTGCGGCAAAGTCTTCGATAGGACAAAGGAACTATTATTAGAACTTTCCGTGCTCCCCCTCCCCACACTTTAAAGAGCTGTTAATTCAAGAGCTTTATAGAAATGAAAAAATGTTGCGAGCAGCCGCTTTGGATCAAAACCATGCCATTGAAAAGTCCAGACGATTGAAACGACAGTATAACCACAGTCTCTCAAGAACTCTTTCATTGAGAAACTCTGGTCTAACAGTCGTTGCAAGAGAAATATCGGAAAAGACCTGGTAGATCTGGTGAGTGATGGGCAGAAATGTGGAGTGGGGAGTCGGCTTTGGAAGAATGGGGAAATGGTTTTCTAATGCAGAAACGCGATTTTATTGAGCTTGTTGAAATCTTAGCGACAGTGTTACACGAAAGTTATCCAAAATTACTGTTTGCCACCTGCAAAATGGGGGCAATGGCGCTGTCATATCTGTCAGATTTGGGAAATTTAAAATGACTTGCAACCTCTTTGATGTGTCACCAGCAGCTCTATCCGTAAATCTGCGTAAAGTATGCAAAGCTTTAGTATTGCTTATGGGACCAAAATGCATTAAACTTCCATCGACCTCAGGTAAAGTTCGTCACGTTATGGAAGCCTTCGGAATCAAATTTTTTTCCGCAAGTTTGATTGATTGATTGATTGATTGATTGATTGATTGATTGATTGATTGATTGATTGATTGATTGATTGATTGATAAACAGATTATCTTTACGTTAACTATTCAATAAATATCACATATAATATTACCTTGGCAACATGCAGCAGTTCCAAAGTCTGACCAATCGACTCAATCATTTTCTGTGAGAAAGCAAAGAAAGGAATCATTAACATTAACTACAACATATAACTTAAATGTCAAAACATTCAAATGGTGTACCAATTTCGTATCCCATGAGACCTTTCACAGCAACATTTTTGTGGGTGATAGGCATGCCTTTCTAAACTGCTAAAAAGTTAGGTTCTCAAACAGAAGGGATACTACTGCCATATCCATCCCTCATACGCGGGAAAGTCTGTATGGAGGCATCTATGAAATCGCCTGCTTAAGTAGATACTGAACCAAATATCAGAAGGCACTAAGCTCTCTTGATGCTGTTTGCTTTCTGTCACAGAGTTCCCACTGCAGTTAATCTGGGACAAAAGCGATAACGAGAAGTATGAAATCATCTGGGCAGTCTACTAATGACCAATGTACGGACTGGGGGTCAAGGAATAGAATTTACGTCCGGAAAATATTTGAGAATGTTTCTAATACATCCTTTACAGGTAAAAGGACAGAAGGGAAAGTTTGATCGAGTTGCCTAATACTACAGTAATTGCCAGTAGCTTAGACATAAAATTCAAATCTGTAACATGATACACACCATTGGAGTTAGTGCCAAATAAGCTAAATTTATGACAGTGTCTTATTTATAAACCTTAAATTTTAGGGGAGCGGCAACAGCAATAGCGTGCTTGCCCCTCTCATTTAATGCAAAGTTTGGGACGGATGTCTAATTTGTCTCACGGCTCATGGGTTTGTGAGCAGAAGCCAGAACCAACCCTACAAATCAAACATTTCCTTCATAATGTAAGAGTCCAAAGAGCACACTGGACCCTTTATGTAGTTAGAACTACAACATATACATTGCAGAAACAGTATTGGCAATTTTAAAAACCGTACTTATTTGTAATAACAGTGAGGTTTTAGTAAACACATCCCAATTCCCGTGCTGACATCAATCGTATATCATGTAACAATCATGCTAAACTTCGGTTGATCGTCCGCTAAATTCTGATGGAAATGTACTTACCGTCATTGAATCTTTTAACAGCTGGCTCCTCTAAAAATTGCAAAAGAGAAAAAAAGCATAAACGTACTGTATCTTGTCACTATAACATCTTCTTAGGCTTGGTGAGTGAGTGAGTGAGTGAATGAGTGTGTGAGTGAGTGAGTGAGTGAGTGAGTGAGTGAGTGAGTGAGTGAGTGAGCTTAAGAGAATTGAGAGATTAAAGGAAAACACCAATTCTATCAACACACAAGTGAACTGTGTATTCAAAGATGAATTTGAAGTGGAGCAAACAACGTCAAGCGGCGAATTTGGAACTAACGGTGATGAGTGGAGAAGAGAAGAGGAAGCAGAACGTGGCTTGCTTGAGGCGAGGAAGATCTTTTCAGAGAAAGAGATAGTCGGAATTGTGGAAACTGGAGTGGAATGTCCTTCAAATAACAACAAGAAAGAGGTACCAGAGGAGGAGGAAAGAACTGTTACTCTTGCTGGACATGACTCAGGCGAAGAATGCGTTGCTACTCGTGACACCGAGCAGTTTCATTCCGTGGAACAGCATCACACTTCTACCAAGTTAAGTACATTGACATCTTCTAAGACAAAGAGTACTGAGGTCTTGATGAGAGTGGAGACAGATAAGGCAACACCTGAAGGACCATCAACTTTCATTGTTGGCAACGATGTTCCTATGCAGCAGAAGAAGATGGAGAACAACCTGATTGCCGAATTGAAAGTATTACGCACAGAGAATGAAGCATTGAGGGAAACCGTCAAGTGCGCTCTGAATATGAACAAGTAAGTAGTTTCGACAAATTACCAAGAAAATGATTAACATTTCTATTGAACTTTCTTAAGTGTCAATGTTTTTTATGCTTAGAGGTTATAATAGTTCTATTTTTGAACTTAATGACACTTTATGCTGAAAGAGCATGAAATCTCTAAAAAGATTGTGCAACACGTAACATGTTCAAAACCTTGGCATTGGCTCGACCTTAGTTCTTTTCTCCTTGGCATCAAGTAACTCAGTGTTTGTACTGTTAATGGAAATCTGCAGTTTCATTGTAAAATTGTTTTGCATTCCTCTATGTTAGTTGTTGGGTTGTTGTGAAATGGCAAAGTATACTAGTTGGGTAACCAGAATTGGTCCTATGAGAACTATTGTCTTAATACACTGTATTTTTACTCTTCCGTGACTACGTACGTTGATATTTCTGATTTTTGGGAGAGAAATACATAGGCGTGGATTTGATTAGGATATTCTCATCTTTATACTGTATGTTTCTTACACTTCTCTTTATCTGAAAAACTTGGCTCGGATAGTATCATAATTTGATATAGATAAGCGAGTTAACTACTTTGATATTTTCACAACGTAAGTGATAAAAAAGGGAATATTTGTACAAATTGAGAGGACAGAGGATGAATCTCAGGGGGTCGTGTTAGCTAGACCACTCTGCCCTTTACAATGCCTAGTCCTTTACTTAAGTCGTCTGCAGAGGATTTATCGCTGGAAAACCTCGCATTTACCTTTGGAGTCATCCAGGAGCCAATTAAGTCAAGTCAAGCCAAGGTAATAGCAAATCTGAAGACTTTCAAGGAATAACGAAAATACGTTTCAAATTCCAGCCCTTCCAGGGACCTGTGGGAACCCTGTTGATGTGTGTTTTTGAAAAGTTAACGGCACTTGAGGATATAATTACTCTTGGGTGCCTAATACACGTCCCCCCCGCTAATTAATGTTTCAAAAATTTTCCACCCAGGACATTCTTATCCCCCCCCTCCCGCCTATTGATTTTTAACCAATCTCCCACCCATGACAACTTTTTGAGGAGGTACTTTGGCAAGTAGAAAATATCGTTATTACAATATGAAAAGCACACATTAAGAAGATGAAGCTGGCTTTTACGAAGCTCGAAGAAGTGTGAAGACGCACATTACAGATGTTAGCAATAACACTGCCATTGAGCAGGGGGATAAGGGAAGCATTTTTAAAATCTTGGGAGGCATGTAGGAGACTACCATGACTTTGAATAACTGACTATGGTTTGTGTTGTATTACCCTACGTTTAGGAAATTAATTCTTGACTTCAATTTTTGTCCAGCCAAGGCCGTTAAACTTTCGGTCATTTTCCAACCCCCCGCTCTATTCCAACCTCCCCGTTTATTAAGGTTTGAGGATTTTCCAACCCTCCCATTTATTCCAACCCCCCCGTCTATTAGGCACCCAAGAGTATTTGAAGACAAGTCTATATCATCAAGCTTCGAACTGCTATTCTAAAATCACATAAATGAGTGTTAAGTAAAAAGGTATTATAAAATTTACTGCGATCATCAACGATTATCCTACCACTCGTAAAGTAATCTAACGTAGAAGCACCAGTTAAATACCACTCTAAACATCAAAGATTACATTCTACGATTCTTGGATTGCATCGAACTGACACAAACTGTCTTCAATGTTTTGCAAATGTTGCGAAAAGCATTTGGTTGTGCATACCATGTACATAATGAATAGGAAGGTTTATTCCCCATGTGGAAAAACATGCAACAGATGGTTATGATATGAAATCGGAATACATTTCTGGAACTTCTCGCGGGGCAAACTTTAACTTAACACGTGTCTCTGCCATGAAACTCAACTTATTACATTCTACGGTCATTACTGAGTGAGTTCATCGCTTACAATCTTAATACAACGAAACAATGACGGCGATAAGATGAATTTTCAGAAATAGTGCTTCAATTTACATATTTAAATCTCCCCTTCTTTTTTCGGTCAAGAATCAAAGCGATTCACTTACGAAACACCACACGTATAGCATTAATATATCCAATTTACGATGTCCACCTGATCGCTTTTTAGCACTGCGAAGAATGAACGCGAATTAATGATTTTTTCACAATTGTAGTTTCCTTCTTGGCGTTCTCCCTATAGTTTGTCGGTGTGCTTGTCACCATAGTATAAAAAAAGAAAAGAGCATCTGGAGTTTTAAGAAAAAGATGTACCCATCGAAATATCAAGAATATTGTTTTATTTCTTGAAATCGCACATGAACGCAGAAATTAATGGATAAGTATCTGGCAAATAGTACAGAGAAATAGGGCTTGAAGTGCCGTGCTTGTATGTAGTGACCACAAGTATTAGCGCGAGGGAGTATCAAATCATTGACATTTTGATGAAACAATGTGAAGATTTGAAGCAGCAATACTCGCATTTTGGGATGAAAATTGAGAGTAAATATCTATTGGACCAAAAACATGTGCTCTACCAGAATAAGGATAAATAAAGAGGGGGCCTGCAACAAATCGTGGACACCAAAAGGTGGTCTATAATTAGAGGGATCTATAATTACTCTATATGACGCGAAAAGGGTCTACAACGAAAACAGGTTTATAATTGGAGAGGTTTATAATTAGAGGGATCTATAATTAGAGAAAATACGGCGGGAAGGGGGCGAATGCCCTGTCAACATCTTGCATAGAATTTATGACATTCATAATTTAGGAGGTTTGGCGGTCAAATGCGTACAAGATTCCCGAGCAATTTGTTCTCCTACTCATAATATTTCACACCCTTTGCCATTTCACACTAATAACATATTCTTGTACTACCTTACAAGATGATATCTTTCTGTTGCATACGGCATTGAAGTCTATATCACAACAGACTTTCGCAAGTTTTATTGCAGTTCGTTCAAGTTCTCTGGGCGTTGTGCGTCCGTTGAAGAGTTTTCACAACACAGTGAAAGATAGCCATTCGGTTGTATGAAATTTTAATATTGCACACGACGGTTCGGCACTAGCTGTTGCCACTCTTAGTCAAATAAAATGATAAGTAAAAATGCTTTATATACAAGGATTTTACAAAATCCATACTGCACGTAAAAATTAGATCAATACAGATTGTAAATAGTGATACGATAAATATGGAAGGTTCTACAAACAATCTAATTGTGATATAGACATTAATGTCTTATGTGAAAGAAACAAGTTGCTTCCCAATTATACGAGATTGAATCTTACTATCGATGAGTGATATTCCACTTGAAGGGGTTACTAGTAATTAGGGGATCAAATAGTTTGTTTGTGGTACAAAATAAGAATATTGCACGAAATAGCGAAAACATTCTGTACTTAAAAGCTTTTTTCGTCTGACACTCCTCAGATGTGGAAACAACCACCTCGAGTTTCAAAGACCAAAAATGCCACTAAGCAATGTGACTCTGCCATAGGGCAGCACTTGCTTAAAAATGGAAAAGAAGGATTTTTATAGTCATTGTGTTGAATATAACATAACCAAAACTAATAGTGCTGGATATTGATCACCAATACTTGAAACCAGTAGCAGTTGTGTCCAGGTGGATGGTTTGCTGTTTCAACTGAAGGGAACACCTGCAAATGCCAACTGCCTTTATTACTAATGGCATCAATGGACTGATTTAAGCTTATTAAATTCAATGAGTAAAGTAACACTGTAAAATTTCAGGGTACATTGACTTGAGGTCTTGAGAATTGGCCAAAATTTTAGTTTTTTCTTTGCGTTTTTCTTTTAAGGCGTAAAGGACCAAAGAACATTATTGTTCGACTAGAAACGCTGTATTTAGCACAAGGAACATACAGATATAAAAACTAATTACCAGAGCTTGTTAGTTTAAACTCTTTCACTCCTTTTATTGGCTAGAGTAGGCCCGTTGCTGCGAATAATTTTTAATACCTTTTAAATGCTTTTCTTAAAACTTTATGACTTTTCCTAACTTTTATATAGCAAACAAGAGCTTCTTACGTTTTCTTAAATCTGAGGCTAAGGTTTCTTACAAACTAGTTTCTTATAAAAAACAACGTGTAGTGGTAACCTGGCTCCATTTTCTCTGACATTCTTACATTTGAAAGAATTAGACAATAAAAAAAGTTTTCATTGACCCTCATCAAGATATCCCCCAAATTAAAGGCGTTTTCGCTCAAGAGAAGGCAATGTCACCCACAATGAGACACACTGCTTTGAAATATTTTAGTATTTTATGGTCTTCTCATATGTTAACTATGCATTAAACATGCCAGACGTAGCTTCAGAGTAAAAAACATCAGGTGCCGATTCAGGGAGGGGGAAGGCCACCCAGGTCAAGGCTTTAGCTACCAAGGATTCACCGTAAACTTTTCGTCCGATATTAGGACTAAAGTTAGGCTGGTTGATAAGTTTAGTTAGTTTCAGAATACACACTAACGACGATTACAGTGTGGGCGACTTACACAGTAGGGAAAGGAAAATCCATACTAGTTTACGTTTTCAAGTACTAAAGTCCCCCTTCCCCCCGCCTTAAGTATCTAACATCATCACTGCAAAACATTGATCGTCTTCGTCCTCAGGAACCCAAAGAGGTGATTACATATATATGTTATTATTGAAGAACAAAGACTATCATGGTTTCACCCCCCCCCCCATGATTCTGGGGGGACCTAACTTTTTTAAATGCCTTATTTATGGGGGGACCTACGCTTTTGGGAAAAAAGTGGGGGGACCTGAGTTTCTGGGGGGACCTGAATAATGTCACCCAATTCTGGGGGGACCTGACTAAAAGGGTTGATAACTGTAACAAATTAACAGCTTAATTTCTAACAAAAAATACAATAGATTCATAGCATAAAAATTTAAGAATCGACTTGAGAATTATTTTAGGCTCAAAGAACTGATTCGTTAAGAATCACGTGCATCATAAAAATGAAGACCAACTGTTAGCATCTTGCGTTGAAGGGCAAGGCCTCCCTTCCAGTTGTGCTTAAGATGAGGGCACAATTTTCGGTAGAAGAATTAGGGCAGGGGAGGTCTCACCTCCCTCCCCCCTCTAGTTGTACTCCTGATTATGTATTACACTTGATGAGGGCTAGGTAATTTTTTCACTTCTATTTCTAGTTTTTGTTATTTAAGCCGGACTGTAAATGGTAAAATAGTAAATAATCATCAGTGAATGAAAATACACTGAAGTTTTTTCGCAGGCAGAAACCTCATTTTTTTCATACAGCATTCAGGTTTCAGATACGGTTAGAATTATTTTTCTCAGAAAATTTTCTATTAACATTATGGTTTTTATCAAAGTCATCAACCACACCCAGACATCTTACGTCCTAAATGCGTTAATGGATGGAGGCGCTTATTCATATCCTCGCCAGTAAATGGAGTGTTAATAAGGGAGCTGCACACAAAGCTATTAGAATGCCCCATTCTCTTTTCGGCTTCAACCCCCCAGACAAAAATAAGAGTTTAAAAAATGTTTTTCCTCTTTTCTCCTACAATGTTCCCAATCTCGTTTTACATCGGGTAACCAAGTTAAGAATCTTTATTGGTAGTTATTGCACATTGCACTTCTTTAAAATCGATGGAGAAAAAATGACGCTCAGTTCTTGCGGATCCGGAGGAGGTACTTTGAAAACTTTATAGCACGACGAGAGCAATATATTTTCAGAGGTTATTTATACCTAGATTAGCAAACAGTGCCGTAAATGCCTGGACGTTTAAGGTATCCCCGGTATCCCATTACTTAGATAGACAAATCTGAAGCCAGTCCTAAGTCACTGACACCAGTGATTCTTCAGGATATTGCCTGACATTGCTTGTGTTTAATACAAATTAATAAAAATAAACGTCAAATATAAAAAGACAAAAACTGATGTCGCAAATTCAACGCTCCATTAAGTAACAGCTGCTTTCTTCATGGAGTACTTAAGAGTGACGTCACAATTTAATGACGTCAAAATTTATTGAAAGTAAAAATTCTACAATTTTTTCAATAATTGCACTCTTCCTGTTGATATAGATACTTGTCATTCTAAATACGACAAATATAGCGCTTCAATATCGTTTTTATGGCACTGGATAGCATGTACCAGTCAACAACAGTTATGCCTGGAATTTTCTCGCTTATTGCAATTCGTAAGCCCCTATGTGCAGAGTCCCGGGGCATAGTGAGAGGCTCCGAGTAAACTTCCAACTTGCGTAAGGCGAAGTGTTACTCGACCATCTCACATAAGCATTAGTAGTGAACATTCTGATAAAGAGCTTGCAAATAAAGGTATCTGTAAACTTTTATATGGTAATGAGTTTTTGTTGATGGTCCACTCAGAGAGTAACTTTTGACGAAATCTCGGAGTCTGGAAGCCCACGAGTGGAAAATGTTGATATTTTATGGTCATTAGTAATGAGTTACCAGCTTAGCGAATACCGATAAACAAATCTTTTCTTATCAAGGAAAGTTTAATCAGCAAATAAAAACTTTTGAAATACATTAAAAACCTTATTGAAAGTAGAAAACCTGTTGCCTCAAGATAAATATTCAATCAGTGTTCCTCCTCCCTCTTTAAAAGCCATTTCTTATGATTTATGAAACGTATATCTTTAACAATATACTGGTTAAAAAGTTTGCAGCACTCTCTTCTGCCTGTGTTACCGATGGTGAACCTTCTTTCGATAATCAAACGTGAGACGGTTCCACTCTATTACACAGCGCAGGGTACAGCCTATCCATATTTTGTTGCGTAAGCAATGTGGGAAAGTAAGTAAATGCTGCATAGTTCGTTCTTCTCAACACAGGGAGCTATTATCATCGTTCTCATATTAACCTGATTTCACTAGGCTCAGTTTCAGAACCCTAGTTCAGCTAGCATTCCGTTACAGCATGGCGAGAAGTGCCATAGGTAAATGGAACGAGGAAGAAGGGTTTCATTCATGTATACTGTAAGATAGGCATGGGACAAATGGCTGTCCCTCAAGGACGGAAGCTGGATAAGATCTCTTTCCAAGTACCTCAATAAAAGGCATGAAGCTGTAACTGGATTTGAGTCTCCGTCCTGTCTGTTCATGATTAAATAGGAGATTAATTGATTACGTTTATCTCTTTACCAACAATCAAAGTAGTACTGGTCCTTAAAATAATCACTCCACTAGTAAATAGTCATATTATTTAGTAGGCTTCAAGAACGATTAATCTTGGTGGCATGAGCAGAACTACTACAGATAGTTGCGTCATACTCTTCAGTATAAAAATCGATAAAAAAGTGTGGATAATTATTGCAGTATCTCCTCACCTTTTCGAAGAATACTATTCATTTATTTCACCTTTGCTTAAGATTTCGTGACGTGGCCCTTGTAGATTAGGGATCGGTAAAATCTTAGGCCTCGGTAAATTGGGTTTGTGGATGTGTTACAGCTGCTTGAAATACTATCTGATCAGTAGCTTGCGCTTGGCTTTTCTGTTCTTTGGATGAATTTTGTAGTTTTGTATTGTACGGGTTGCCTGGTGCCCAAAGTCATTAACCTTTGTATTCTTTGTATTCTTATAACAAATGTAATTAACAGCTTCATTTCCAAGGTGTACATTTTTTTGAAGTCTCTGACAATCGTGAAAAGAACGTGTCTATGTATCTCCTCCTATATAGGGTAGGTGGGTAGCGTGTGATTGTGACAACTGCACTTCTATTGAATTGAAAAATATGACCATTCTTCACTGCAATTTCTGTTACTTCATCGATCGTCAGGCCGACTCCTCTTCTTGCTGCACTTCTTGCTAAAATATTGTCATGATACTATGTTTTAGGTATAGATAGCATTGAAAGAATTAAAAAGTGCTTCCTGTTTTCAGTTAAGAAGGCATTTTTCACCAAATTGCCTATTTGGAGGGGGGACAGTCTAATTCGACCACGAAATTCTCTCAGAAGGAACGTTACTACTAACGTTTGTGAGCCTATAAACATAAAATTAACTTTCCAGTTATGGTACAGCCGAGACACCTGTCAGTCCATTTACTTTAGTTCCGATTTCATAAAGTTCATTTCCATAAACCCTAGTTAACTGCCTTAATTGTGTTAAATTCTTGCGAGCACTTATGATACGACTTGTGATACTAAGAAAAAGTTCATTTACGTACTCTATTCGGCTACAAGTAATGCACAATTTAAGGACCAGGTTGAAAAGGAGGATTTTAGTAAGAGCCTTAATCAGTGATTAAATTGAATACTGTTCTTCTACACAGGTGTTTGGCAATCAGGAACTGTACTTCAAAATCAACCAAGTACATAAAAGATTTCCTTTATGTGAAAACCATGAGTTAATTTTCAAGTGCCATTTGACTATGGCAATCAGGTAACTCAAAGGTGAAGGCATCCGATGTAAAGTGGGGAGGAGGCTCGAAGATAATCAAGGTTTCATTTCTTTGATTTCCTTTGATCTCCGGAGAGAGTTCAGTATCTTTTAATAATTAAGATTTGATATTGGGCCCTTTTCACACTTTTTTTCTTGTTTCAGTCTTCCCTATGCTCTTTTGCCAGAAAAAAATATTCACCAAAACCATGGAAGGATGTTGCAATTAGAATCATCATGTATATATGTATGTATGTATGTATGTATGTATGTATGTATGTATGTATGTATGGATATATGTATGTATGGATATATGTATGTATGGATATATGTATGTATGTATGTATGTATGTATGTATGTACGTATGCATCTATGTATGTACGTATGTATGTACCTTTTCTAGTCCCTTCCACTCAAAATACTGAGTGCTGAGTGGTGAGCAGTGCTCTCCTAAATAGGGCTGCTCAGACACAGAGGGTTCCACCGAACTCAGTTACTCTAGGATCCCTGTGTAGTTTCATATATAGTTTATGATTTTTAAGATTGTGAAGAGGCCAAAAACATATATACCTCCAATAGATGTAAAATGAAGTGGAACAAAAAACTGCACTAGCATTTTTTAATGAAAAAAAGATAAAGTGCATTGTGTCTCCAAAAAGAGTCTACACAAATTCTTGAGTAGATAGTGTTATACAAGGCGGTAACATAATATTTCATTAGTACCAGATATTAAAAAATAATAATGATAGCAAACTTTCTGTATCAAACAACATACCCTCATATTCATCATGTATGTTGGCCTTTGAGATCTGTAAAGTAAAGAACAATGCAAAGTCATAAAAATTACCCGAAAAGTGATCAAATCACATTAAAGTGAGCTAGGATGCCACCTTGTCCACCATCGTGCAAATTTTAGAAAAACACTATATCCTCTGAAATATTTAAAGATAGTTTCCATAACTAAATGGGTTGTACTGGATAAATCATGCCCTCTTGGTGTGTCAACTGATGTGAGGCCCCTGATAGATAATGCATTAGTTACTTATGCATGTATTCTTATAACTGTGTTCAAAACATGTATGAAGAATGTGTGGTTAAGTTAGCTACAATAGATACATGAAAAAGACTGAAAGATCAATAATACACTGCGATTGTAAGCAAGGTAGCTTCAACATAGTAATAATTGACCAAAGAAAGCATCAGTGTTTATCAACAGGGGACCACAATCCTGCCGCTGTGCTGCCGAAATTTATATTTCTGTCCTCTGTATTGCTCTGTCCTTTTGCTACCCTGGTTTCCTGCTCTGTCCTATCCAGTACAACTATGCACTAGCCTGTCCTTGAAAAAGGGTTTTAAACCGAAAGCTTGTGAGCTGGCCTCTAGGCATTTTTTAGTTTTTATATAGTTTTATTGCCTAATAACTGCAGTATTTAGCATTACTAAACCAACGTCTTAACCATTGAGCCATCGAGGTAAAGGATTGAAAAAGAAAAAATGTCGAAACGTAACTAGTTTGGTTGTTTTGACTATCCTATATAACATATTATCAACTATGTTGAAAGTATTGCTTTTAGTGACTATCTTATACATATAAATATTTAGCTTGCAATAGCTTACAATTTTAGGGTGCTGACCGGACTCAAACCCACAAGCTCACGGCTACTAAACCAACACCTCAACAATTGGACCATCAGGCTGGTCAGTGCCCTAAAATTGCAAGCTATTGTGGTAATGCTCCACTCTTTGAGAATTATCATCATCATCATCTTGCGGCCTCAGCTGAGATTGAACTCACCACACCTTTCCAGTATTCTCTATCTTTCATAGCTGCTAACAGATTTTCCTTAGGAATTGTTGTAATCAGCACTGTATCATCTGCATATCTAAGATTATTCACTTCTACTCCACCAATCACTATACCTACTTCCTCATCCACATGTCTCAAGATGTTCTCACTATATAGATTGAACAAATCTGGTGACATTGCGCAGTCTTGTCTAACACCCAAAGTTACCACACCGAAAGATTATACATGTATATGTGTTCAAGTGAAGTTGATAATATAATTGCAGTAAAATCAGTGTATCTTGGTATTTTCCCCAGCCTTAAGAATCATATTTCACGCAGATAAAAATTTCATCCATTAGGATAATGCTGATCTTGGAAATTAACAAGTAGTACACAATCAATACATTGGCTTTTCTTCCTTTGTAAAATCTGAGGCAAAGTTTTGATGAATAAAGATTCGGATGCAGTTGGCAAGTATCGAAGCCTACCTATGCTTCCTTTCTTACTAGCTTGATAAAGCATATTTCCATGAACCGTTTTATAATGTAAATCAAGCATATATTCAAACCAAATTGTGTCGACATTTCACTTATGCTGCACGCCCAACAAAAGGTAGTTTGGAAGTGAGCTGTATGGTTGACATCACCAAAACATCAAAATGAAGCGTTTTCAATAATCATTGAAACTAAGAAAATGGTGGCTTCTAGAAAATAATATCGTAAAAGTTATTGGTTGATAACTACCAAATGTACACGATCTCAGTTTTGTACATACAATTTTTGATGTATCTTTAAAAATTTCATTTAAAGTGCAGAATAAGATGATTACTGGACCCCACCTAGAAAAATCAACCCCCACCTAAAACTCTAAAGGCCAACCCCCACCTGGAAGAAATTTTTTGGCATAAATTCCCAAAAGTTCAAATCGTCGCTTCCCACCAATTATGTAAATAGAAACAGAACACTAATTAAGAGTTCTTCCATTGAAACATTTCATCACTTGAAAGGTTACACAACACCACTTCATTTCATCACTTGAAAAGTTTCACAATGCCACTTCAAGAAAAACACCTAAACGCCCACCTTCTTGAGAGAAAAACTTAAGTTAGGCGAACCAGAATTGCTAATACAACTTTTAATTTGAAGTGGATACCACTGTGTACAAAATTTCATTTAGACCGGTTTACAACCCTCACTTTAGCAGCTAACCCCCAACTGTAAATGGGATTTGAGCTAGTCCCCACCTAGACAAAATTTTTTTAAAATGCTTGACCCCCCTATCTGCCTGGGGGGGAGGTGCAAACTATGATCATGTATCTCTTATTTCATGTTACTGTACTTTTATATATATATATATATATATATATATATATATATATATCTACTCAAACAGCCAGCATTCTCCTATGCGTATAAATAATTAGAGATCAAGATCTAGTGATACAGAAAGCTAACCGCGACTTGTGTCACTTGTTGCTTCTTGTTGCGCCCGACCGCCGCCACCCTTGCACCTTGCCTTCTGAGTAGGTGTAATGCCATGCAGCCTTGGTTCATGGAGGCAGACCATATGTTATATATGTATTTGTATATGTAGTCAACTCAGTTGTCATAGATCACTGACATACCTGTCATCACTACATCAATATGTTAGTGGAAAAGTGAGAGTAGAGAATGTTGAGTAGTGATGAATTGGGATGGGTAGCAACAAAGTTAAGATCAATAGCAGGAAGTTTGTTAATCTATCAAACGAATCAACCCACTGTTGTATTTCTAACCTTCTTTACTTTCGCTTCCTCAAGGGGTGAAACTTGCTCATGGGTTCCTCCATATCCACATTATATATTTATTGCTGATTGTATTTACTATGAAAAGGTATTTGTCACACTAGTTTCTTTTGGAAAAATAACTACAATTTATGTGTCAACATTAAACCACAATTTTTAGCATTTTGTGGAGATTATCTCTCTTGAGATATAGACAGTACTCTCTTTACAGGCATTTGTTTTAATGTACTTTAAGGAATAAAACAGGAACAAGGAGGTTCTTTTGCATGGCTCTCAACTTTTATATTTAGCAGTGTAACTTCAGAATTGATTTGGCATTATTCTGCCGGAAAATACGATAATGTCTTTACGATTTGTGTAATTTCTATTGACAGGTTTGTAGGTTCGTGAATATTGCAAGGTATGGGCGTCTCTCTTCTCTAGGGTTAGGATCTTTCTCGTGCATTTATTGTGGAAGTCTTTTATCTTATTGCAAACCATCTCGTTAAGTTACCATGTCTCAGATGCAATTGGGACAGAACAGTCGCCTCAAAGATCCTCATCTTCGTCTGATTCTAATCTTTGGAACTTGTAAGAGTGTTGGTCTTGTGTGGAAAACTACACTCAAGTGTCAGTGAATGGAGATTTGTCCATTTGTTCAAATGTATGTTTGAAATTAGGGTGAAAGGTCTTCCTAAAGACCATTTGCCAACAAAGTTCAAGAAATTTTTATCCGTTATTGTTTGTTGTGTTTCCAAAGCTAAAAATTTCCATTACTTTTTCTGTACTAACTTTTGTCGTCCGTACCAGCGCATTGAAGTTGCACATGGCTAGTTTTGATTGCGGAAGTGTAGATCCCATCTATCGCAGTCTCTATTTAAGTATTATGTTTTTGTGTCATTCGCAATGTCTTGAGGTGCATAAGTGAACTTGAATTAAGACGTATCAGGTTTTACATTTAACTCATATAGTCTATAGAACTAGGCGAAACAGTCATATATAGTGTGAGAAGATAGCGATAGCCGTTAGATGGAGGAAGAGGTCCAACAATGTCTATATGGATATGATCAAAGCGAGCGTCTGGTGTGTTGAATGTACCAAGATGAGTGACAGTATGGCGAGTGACTTTAGATTTCTGACAGGAAAGGCATGATTGTGTCCATTGTCTTATGTCCTTATGAATAGATGGCCAGATGAAACGTTGAGAAATGAGTTTCTGAGTGGCACTAATACCTGGATGAGAAAGTGAATGTAAACTGTCAAAGATTTGGCGGCGAAAAGATGATAGGACATACGGACGTGGATAACCTGTGAAAAAATCGCATAGGACAGTATGTGGTGAGGATGGAACAGGAAATTCGCAATGTTTGTTTGAGATGCGTAAGTTCAGAATCATCTTCTTGAGCAGCTGCCAGTTGTTCAAAACTGACAGGAGAAGATGTCTGAAGAGATTTGAGTTTGATGCGAGAAAGAGCGTCAGCTACAAAATTGTCCTTACCGTGAACAAGGCGGATGTCTGTAGTGTAGTAGAGATGAAATCAAGATGGCAAATTTCATGTGGAGAGTAGCGATTGGAGGCTGAGGAGAGTGCATAGACGAGTGGTTTATGGTCAGTAAGGAGCGAGCTTCAAGAATGTGTCGAAAATGGCGAATGGCAAGATATACAGCAAGCAATTTGTGACCAAATGTACTATATCTGGTCTCTGCAGGCTGCAATTGTTTTGAAAAAAATTAAATAGGATGCCAATGACCATCAATGAGCTGTTGAAGAACACCACCAACAGCAAAGTCAGAGCTGTCATCCATCAAGTTGTATGGCACCTCTGGAACTGGATGGCGAAGGAGTGTGACAGTTGCGAGAGTGGTTTTGATGGAGTGAAAAGCTGTGAGAGCAGAATCGGGAAGGTGAAATGGACGATGTGAATGCTCTTTTGTGAGTAAGTCGGTGAGTGGTTTTAAGAGAGAAGCATAGTTTGGAATAAAACATCTGTAAAAGTTGACAAGACCAAGAAATTCCTTGAGTTTGCGAAGAGAAGTAGGTCCAGGAAAGTCTTGAATGGCTTGAACTTTGGATGGTTGAGGATTGATGCCTTGAGAAGAGATGTGGTGGCCTAAGAAATCAAGAGATGAAACACCAAATTCACATTTAGAAGAATTGATGACGCCACCATACTTATGCAAGCGTTGAAAGAGAAGACTAAGATGATTTAGATGTTCCTCTTCATTATGACTTGCGACAAGAAGGTAATCAATATAAGCATAAGTGAAATTGAAGCCACGAAGAACCTCATCAATAAAGCGTTGAAAAGTTTGAGCAGCGTTGCGAAGACCGAAAGGCATGCGTACAAACTCCTTATAACACACTTTCCCATCTTGCATCAGTTTATGCTGTCTGGTGCCTTTGACTGTAATTTTGTTTCACAATGGATAGTTCTGTATAAGCGCATGTTGATTTAAAAGCACTGTTAACTTAGGCCTCACTTTCGGCCATGTATCATTGCCCCCTCCGATTCTAATGCCGGTGCATCTACCTGGCTAGCAAACTAATTAATTAAGTAACTAAGCTCGGTCTCTCAAGCGCTTAATTGCTCACCCGGGTAGTCACTCATTAACGCAAAGAGACACATCCCCACCCTACAGTCACCATCTACTCACCAACAAGGTTGCTATTTAGACTTGGATTAGCTGTTGTAATCATTTTAGGTGGCAAACCAACAACAAATAAGAACACCCTTGGAATACGCATGCCCTTCCCAATGAAAGAGACATAAGCATGACGCCCTTTGCAACGTATACTGAAAAGCACAGGCTTTCAAGGTGAGCAAGTACGTAGCAACGATCGATCACTTCTTGAGGTCAGCCCGCAATAGGCTAAAAATACAAAGTTTGAATTAACTCCCCGCCATGACCGTTTCACTTTCATAATTATGACTCGGGCGGTCCCGCAATCGAGGACTTTAATTTATGTACATAATGACCCTGTCTCCTTAAGCCCAATCGTCAAATTTGAAAACAGCGATTTTCGACAGGTCTATGCCATAGCTCCATGATGCTCCGAGAAGGGCGGCAGAAAGCAAGTAAAAGCTGAAACAAATACCCTCTCCGTTTGGCATGTGTTCTGAGTCATTTACAGAATTTTCTTAAAGGATAGTTAAACATTCCTTTTGTGAACGATTGTAAGTGGCATGAACATCACTTGCCTTCCCAAACAGGCTGTCGCTTTCCCACAGGCGGTACAAAGTTTTAAACCACAGTAGATATTGAGCTAACGCAAAAATCATTTCTAATACGCTAGGGACGGCTAAAATGATTTAGGATGTTGGTGTATTTCCGTATGGAAACAGTAAGGGTGTGGGAAATAAACAGCGTGGTTGGCTTTGTTGGTCAAAATCAGTAAAGCCGATCCGTGGAATTTTTCTTACGAAATTTTCAAAACGTGATGGGCCCCTTTTCTGCAATAGTTTTAACAAGGATCTGTAGAGTGTTGGAGTATAATACTCAGCCAACCCGTGATGCTAGCATTCATTAAGGATTTGTTTTCAATATCACTTGTTTTCAGCATTACGGGTACATTTCGGAGAAAAGCGTCTCCAATAAAAGGAGTGAATTGAAAATATTTCAAATTCGAAAAAAAGGAATGATTGAATTAAACATAACCTGGATAAAATTAGTTCTCCGAAATTGATTTGCGCTCCGGCCCCTATATCATTATTGCTACAACTTTATAGTGACTACCGAAACGGGAAAGAAAGTAGCTCTTGGTTTTGTTTTTTTCTTAGATCTTTCGTTGTCAGTTTTTGCTTAAGTCCTACTTCTTAACAAGAAACTTTGTTGCCTTTAACGAGGGAGGGCCCCTTAGAAAGTGTCATTGTGTAAAATTTATTACTGAAGGTGTTATGTATTTTTGTCATTATCACGAAGACTAACAACAAGCAAACTATACGTACAGATAGCATAAAGAGCATTTGTTTCACACTGGATTCTTGTAAATGTCGGATGATACTACTTTTTCAATATAATGTGATAGCAAGAGTCACGGGATTTCATAAGAAATAATACAGTCTTTCTTTTGTGCTATTGTTGCAAAGGCACAGTATTTCTGCATTGAAGGACTGACAAAACCTAGAGTGCTTGTTGAATAGAAATACTGTAAGATCCCTCAAATGAATCTATCAGTAACTTTATTACAAAAGGAAATAACAACATTTGAAAACCAAGTAAGTGCGCTACAATGGATTTTCCACCAAAACATCAGGGAGAATGTATTGAGAGATTTAGAACCCCACTTGAAGAGATAATACAGACATAGAATATTTGAAGTGAATGAGTAAATAACTTACACGGATTTTATTCTTTTTGGGAAGATGACAAATAGTTTTCACCTTATACGACTCGTTGTATGATGACAAGAAAATCTGAGGGCCTGCCTCTGCTAACAGCTGAAATGGTTTTGTGCGCTCAGATTTCACTCTTTTGGACGGAACTTGTTGTATTCCGGTTCCTGTTGATGCCCGGCCAATCTCTGATATTTTCCGTCTAATTTTACCGAGTATTTCACTGCTTTTTAATTCCGTCTATTCTCTCCCCCCACCCCCCTCCCCCTTTCTTTAATATAAGAAGTAAGCTATAGAACTGAGACATCAGAATAGTTAACAAATTTTTTATTGATAAAAAACAGCAAAGAGCAGCAAAATGTTGAAGAGCAAAGTGTCTAAATGGTACGCAACATTCTTCAACGCGTTCCTTTCCTGATGTTCATGGTTCTCGCTAGGTCTATTATCTAATCGTCCCCCTGATATCACGGCTAATGTAGTTTTGAAAACAGGAAAATATTTCATAGTTCCAACGTCATTCAATCCTCAGATTCTCCGTTGAACTGTGCCCTGGTTAACAAAGTCTCATAGGATTACATTCATTTGATACAATCAAAAAATTTCAATTTCATTACTTACCTCTGAATCCATGGCCCTGTATTTATCAGTTTTAGTCAATCTCAGAACCTACAGCGAAAGTAGCATTAAAGAACAGCCGTCACCACTGAACAGCTTTTTAGGTGATCAACGCCTTAAAGAAATGTTTTTCATTACGACTGAGTGTTAAATTCGAGGCATAAAATGCATTAAGACTACATGTTGTGGCCTCCGCGGAGATGTAACTCTGGGAGACTCATATTTATATTTATACACACGTTAACTGGTGACCCGGAATATCAGAAGGCTCCTCACTTTACAACGCTCAGCATCAGCTCAGCAACAAGTACACATGCTCTTTCTCTCTCTTTCTTTCTCTCTCTAACCACAGAAATCTATATTGGATCAATTCTAGATGTCTGTGCTCTTACCCATGGCGTGGGCATTTCATAATCAACTCACTCTTCAATGGAATCAGGTTAGCTAACAGAGACAACACAATAATCCAGCCTCGTGTCTTCACCTCTAGCAGTTATGCCATACAAAACAAATGACATCCCAAATTGCTCTATCTCAGTGGTATGAGACCATACTGTAATGGGCAGCACGTTGGGCATTGAAGGATAGGACTCATGTCCTTCTGGTCCTACCTTTTCACCAATGAGCTTTTCACCCCAGGTCATCGTTCCATCACGTCAATGCTCTAGTCACATTAAGAAAGACTGAGGCAAGGAGGAATGGAGAGTTTGAAAGTAATAATCATGAAACCATTGACTCAGCAGGAGAAGGAAATGAACATTGAGTCACTTTAATGCTAGATAAAGAAAAAAAATTGTAAATTTCTGAGAGTTCTGGCAGAGAGAGTTTTTGGGGTCACATTAAAAGGAAATTGTGCAGTATGTTAGTCATAATGGTGTATGCATACGTATTCTATAGAATACAAATTTAGAGAGGTTTATGAATAACTTGAAAACTCTAGTCGCAGGATGTCAGTCAAATTATGGGGAAGTCAATAAAAAATTTGCAAATGAACATTAAGGAAAATTGTCGGTCATTATGGGGTCGAGATAGGAAATGTGCTGGAAGAGAAATGATTTGAGACGTACAATGCAAATGCTCACCTGGTTTCCATAGTCTAAGTAGTGCAGTTTAGGGAAGCAGTTTTGCTCTCAAAAGCATACCCAGGCGGTGACTGCATTGGTCATATTCTTGTGATATGTACGTTTATGCAGAGGTGCAGCTAGAACTTTTTAAGGGCAGGGGAGCATTATCAGAATTACGGCAAGATTTCTCATATATATATTTTTATGAAAAACGACGAAGTCGTAGGAGGTCATTTTATTGAAAATCAACCTATTTTCTACACTCTAAGTCTAATATACCTTTTTCTCTACCAACAATTAACAGCTTAATTTCTAACAAAAAATACATTAGATTCATAGCATAAAAATTTAAGAATCGACTTGAGAATTATTTGAGGCTCAAAGTATTTGGAGCCATAAATTCCGTTACTCCCTAAATCTAAACAAAGTGATCAAGTGATTACAAAATGAAACATAAAATAAGCGTTGGCACATCTGCTGCGCCACAAGTAAGAGATTGTGTGCAAAGAAGGGAATCGCCGCATTCTAATAGTTAATAGCTTTCTGTAGTCATTCATGTTGCACTACCATAAGCAGACAAATGTCTTCACACTCATGAATATTATGAAGTAGCAAGTTTTGGTTATTCCCCACAGCATTTGCTCTGAGCCAAACAGACATATCGATTATTGAATTGCGTCCATCGACCAAGACGGATAGCTTGTACTTGGCTATACCCTTCTTGCTTTATTGTGTGTTGCACTCGCTCGTTTACAAAAGTCGACGGACTTCCGGCTTATGCAACTGGGAAGCTAGGAAAACAAATTCGGATGAGTGTTTTGTTTCGCAGTTCTTGTGCTACATTAAGACAAATATTAAAAAATTGTAATGGAAAACGGATTGCCTGCTTTCTTTTTTTCCATCAAACAGAACATTGAATTAGTCCACTAACATTAAAATCAAACTAAAATTGAAATTAAAATCATCAATTTTTTTTTACTGTCCTGAGTAATCAAGTACACCGTTCCCTTCCAGTCTGCTTTGCAGAACAAAGCAAACGTCTTTGTTTGGGCTGCAACACAGGTAAGCTATCGTCAGAGTATTATAGTTATTACGGTTAATCATAAAATGGCTCTTACTGTCATGACTATGTACAAAACAAAATCTTAAAATCCATTAGATTAATCTGATATGCAAAAAAACCCCGTAACCTATAATATCTTTCTTGTTTTCCTTGCCTCCTAAGCAACCCACATTCCTGTTTTGCTACTTATATCTAGTTATATCGTACCGTCCTACAAACAGCTTTTCCATCTGTTGAGGAATATGCTTCCAATTCCATTACAAGCATTTTTCAGATTTTGAAAACCTTTGAGATTAATTCTTGAACATGGCACTGCGTTGTTACTAGTGGATAGTACCTCGGCGTACAGCACAATTTGCTATTCAGTTGTTTTACTGTATAATAAGACTACTGGACATGATGTTTCTTTTGACGATTTTACCATTTTGTCCCAATGTTCGTCAATTTGGATTTTCTGTTCATGAAAGTCTATAACGTAAATTTAAGCCTGTCCAAATTTACAAATGTCGACTTTCTACCCTTTACTTTTCTAAAAAAACTTGCTTGTCATCATCTACTTAACTAACTCGCAACTTCATTAATATTTGAACAGTTCATTTGCAAAAACCGATAAATCCATATTTTGGATTTTGAGTTATTTGACATTTTATATTATTTACCTTTTTGTACCTCAAAGGTGAAGTAGAGTTGAGAACGCAGCGTCTTGTAACTAATATAAAGAAAGTATTGAATAATGGTCATCAAAACTCACAGGAACAAACACATTCCGTCAATAGCGACATATACCCAAATCAATAATTTTAAGTTACAAACTCCAGCAGAGCGTCAAAGGAGACTGACCCTTGACTTCATACGTTTTCAGCACTGAATGATCGAGCGGGTACCAGCACTTTTTTATCTGAGGTAATATAAAGACATTTAAACAAATAAAGAGTTACAAAACCTTCCCTCACATCGTCTACACGCTCAACAGATACACCAATCTTAATACTCCAAATTGTACCTCTTCTTCCATCCCAATGAAAGGAAACTCGCATATCTCTTTTAATTGCTTTCGCTCACATAATGTAACAATGAAATGATGAAGGCAATCTCTGCGTCTAAACAAAACAGAGAAAGGAACGAATAAGATCTAGAAGCAGGCTAAGATCAAATATGCAAATGTTCAAAAGCTTAAATTCTCGGCCAGTAAAAGGTCCATAAAGCTTAATGGTATTTCATAATCACGAAATGCGTACAACATAACACAAAACTATAAAGCAGTACTAGCTTGGGAAGGGCGAAAGTAAGAAGTTGGGTTTGTAAGAATCAATGGAAAGTTTAATGCATAACTACCCGGTGACGGGATTTCTACTGCAAACGCAGCCAATAGAGTGGCCGATATTTACATGAAAAATACTATTTCTTGCCGAAAATTGAACAACTATTCGGAGCGTTTATATAAAGCATCACGATATGACAGCAGGATTTGATTACATTTAGCACTGTCGAAGACTTCCATTATGTTTCACCACTATCCATCAAATGTGGAATTAATTTCATAGCCCACTTCATTCCTATCAAGTCATCATATCTAATCATTCAATTTACAAGACTTTTCTGCTACGTTTTAATACCCCCTCCCTTATTCGATATTGATGGCCTTTTCCTACTTACTAATCTGATATGGTAAGCTACAATGGCCAGAGGGCCAACAATTTGCTATCAACACCACAACAATGTCTCAAGGCTGGTCCGCAATGCTCACCAATAACACGTATTCAAGTGCATATGTCATAAACATTACGTGTTGAGCCTGTGTGTTGGTAACATTCACAACCTTCGACTAGGAAGGTGCGACCTTCCTACCCAAACACCTACCTACTATTGTCTGGGTTTTGGGTGATCGCTGCATAAGCCTCCTTGCTGTGTCCAAGCTCTAGGTGGTGTTTGAAGATATTGGATAGCAAAATAGGCTAAAAGATTATAAGAATTGAGAACATACAATAACTTAACACAGAAGAGAACTCATATATGAAAATAATTAAAAACTTTGAAAGAAAAACATTAAATGTAGGATAGGTACAGACTCCTTAGCTTTCATCCACGTAGAAGGAATTAGTGTGATTATTTTTTTGGCAGCTGCCCTTAAATTTTGCAATTATTTGGATACAGTACAGTGGTAGCCTTGCCAGAACTATTTAAGAATGGAAGTTAGGATTGGCTATCACTTGGTATTCATGGATCGCCGTTATGAGTACTTGTTCCTCTACAGCAGAAAAGTAATCATTTGTGAAATCCTAACGTCTCAGATGAGGCCCGAAAATCTTAATCGAAATCCTAAAACAAGTGAAAATGGCAAATTTGAGACTATTCTGTTAAGTGGAACCAGAGCTTTCCTTCGCACGTTTTTGGCCGATGGGTTTGGTGACATTAAGGCTTAAGTATCAATTGTAATATACATCTTCTAAGAAAAGGGGCATTAAAAGTCAATTTCCTGACCGTAATATGTCACTGTTTTTCAATTTGTGGTTCTTCTTCTTGTTCTTTCAGCATCCGCAACTCTTCCACGCCTACCCTTCCCAGGATGATATTTCGAAGCATATCTGGAGTTCTGCCTGTTTTTAGAAGAAGCTAATCCTTCTTGATCTTCCGAGTACGCTCAGCTATTATTATTATTGCTGTGAGTAGCGGTCAGATGTCTTTCCGTGCGCTCCAACTTCAAATCGTCTTTGTTTTTGTTTACAAAACATTAAGTGGATACTTTCACATAGTAAAACAGAAATGTATTGGTTACTTTTATTTGGATATTTGTTTTTATTGTTACAATCATCTTCTTCAACCATTTGCAATTTCTGTGGTAATGATTTTATCACTATCAACCGCCATTTATGGAGATGTAAGTCACGGATGGATATGAACATGGATTCATTAATTCAAACGCAACAAACTCCTGTTATAGATAATTCTGCACCCACTGTTGAGCTCAATCCTTCTTTAACTGTTGCACAATCTATAGCGAACGTGGATAATAACATACCAGATACGAATGACCCTCCGGATATTCGCGATTATTCAAATCAACCCTTTCACAACATGGCAGTTGATAAGTACACGTTTCTTGTGGTAAGAAATGTCGCGGTCTTCATGGACTTCAAGCGCATAAAAGATCATGCAGGATATTGGATCATTCCGATTTTAGTGAACTGTTTAAAATATCATCAGAGGAACTCCTTTTTTCATGTCCTAATGAACAAAACGACGATAGTTCAGATGATTTGCCGAAATTCGAAACCCTGATAGGAGTCAAACTTCCAAAAACTGAAATTGAATGGGCACATGCAAATGACTTTTTCAAATTATCCTTACCATACGAAACCAATATATGATCATCCAGTGCCAGATCTGTTGCAGACATACTAGGTATATATTCATATGATTCGGCATCTCAGAGAAAAAATAACCTTAGAAGACTGTTAAGCAACTTTAGCCCTAAAAGTGTATCATACCCTTAGCAAACTTAGCCCTGACACTGAAAATTGAGTTGCTTATATTTAAAAAACATCTGAAATTCTAATACTTCTGGACGAATAAGAAGCGTGCACATTTGTGATAGCACCGCGTGTGTATGAGGTTGATGACTTATAGCCAAGGTTATGACGTTTTCTCATCAAATTGTGTTGCCTTTATGACATATTCTAGGTTTTACGGCTGAAAATAGATGAAAATTAATAACTAAATGACTCTGCTCGCAACATGGTGTAGGTCTATATTAGCGAATCCGTTATGTTGAAGACAGTAGTAGTGTGAGTTATATTTAGGAACTCGTTACTCCTATTTGAGTGCCATGTTTTTAAACTGAAAAAAGAAACACCTGCGAAACCATTGCGCCAATCGAAGAACATGTCTGCAGGAGAATTTTAGGGGAAAGGTTTTTCTCGTGTTCTGACCACTTTGAAATTAAGTAAAGTAAAGCCAATCATGTGCAAGTGGGTAGCTTGTACGAGTGATTAATTTTCAGGGTAGAGTATCGGATATAAGAGGGCATGACAGAGCTTTCGTGTCATTTGTATTGACCCCAAACCATCAAAATTAGAGAGTTCTATTCAATAATGACTGAGAGGAAGTTTGTCATACTACAAATGTCAGACTTTTGATTACTATTTTGCAATCACCTCCGGATTTTCGTAAGATTTACTTAGAAATAGGGAAATTTGTAAACAATAACACTATAGGATGCACTACTTAAGTGTTGTGAGATTTAATGAGTCCAAGCAGGCTTTCATAAAACCGTGACCAACAAGATCGTTCTTGAGAAGATCAAAACCGTTTGTCACGAATCTTACTTAACACATAATCAACTTTTAGGATCAGCGAAAGTCCTTAACGAGGATATACACCATATCTTTAGGGGCAGGGGAGTCTTTGGATTTTATTTGCTCATTACTTTCTTGCACCATTCATGAAATAGTTATTTACATTTATCTACGTATACATGCATTTTTAATCTACAGTACATAAAAGCGGGTACGGGAAAACCGTATGCAAATTTAACAATGTATCCCATTTAATACATTGGATATTCTTTCTAAAGTTTTAATCCTCATTTTGTTTACCTTGATTTCACATGACACTTTATTCACAGACACAGACACAGTCACAGACACACGGACACACAGACACACAGACACACAGACACACAGACACACAGACACACAGACACACAGACACACCTTTATATTTAGATCCAGCTACATTTTGTATTTTAATTTCTTATACCCCTGAAAGCATGACAAATTTTCCCCTTGGGAGATTCCATTGGTCAAGCTATTGTTTGATATTTTTTTCATCTCAGTGACGGCCACATTGGTTGCAATGCCATTTTATCAAACACAAAAAGTCATCATGTTCTCTGGCTTAATTTAATACAACCAACCGTAGTTAGTCAAGAGCTAAATAAAACTTGTACTCCTAAATCAAATTAATATCTGATCTAAAATGTAAAAATATGAGAAATTTGAATTTATTTTCCTTTGTGCTTCATCGTAAGAAGGGGTCAGTTTGCACTTTTTTGAAAATTTACCACCGGTGTAAATTGTATTAAAGTAAAGTCCACAAGGAAGTTCCCAAAGGTCCCTGTAAAATGAAAATCTCAAAACTATCTTTTAACAAGTGTCAATAACTGACTTAGCGCACCCAACAATGACCGTGACGTCAGCTAGCTTAACAACAACAACAACAACAATGTTGCATACATTAGATTTGTTTTGCTAAAGCAAAATGTTCTGGGTGGGGGACCTAAGGGGGGTTTTAAAGATACTTCTCCAAGGTTCTGCATTGGAATGCAATTACCAGAAAGTTATGAAACAAGTACCCCGAATACATCTATTTCTTGAGTCAAGGTTCCCAAAATCATTGTTGTTGTTTAATACTAAAGAGAATTACAAGAAGTTTTGCAATCATTTTTATCTCAATATTTCGTATCTTCACTAAGACACATACTCATGAGTGATACAGTATGATAAGAAATTCCTAGCTTAAATAAAATTTACAAGTTACATAATACATATAGAAAACACGTGCACCAAAATTACAAGCAGTATGTACGTTATATGTATGTTTGTATGTACACGGTTTCTAGGCGTAACAATATGTTTTGGATGAGTAATTAGGTAACTGTTTTGTATCAACATTAGCAACTTCTACAGCTTTCTCCTGTTTGTTTTAGCAAAACAATGTTTAAGCCCTCACTATAATTTAACCCCTTTATCATTTTTTTATTAAATTCTGCTACCCCTCCATTGCATTCCACCCTTCCCTACAATTAATCGGAAAAGAAAAGTCATACGATACTGCAGTTAATGACTACTTTGATACTTTACTTGGAAGTAAGTTACTTTTCTGTAGATACCGTAAATGACCGATTAAGCGCGCTGGGTGCTTATCTAAAAACGAAAGTTTTTGGATGGGCGCTTATTAAGGAAAGGGAAAACAGATAACTAAACATACATGATCTTTCTATAGAATAGATTGATAACATAACGTTCAATCAATCAATCAATACATCTTCATCGTCCTCTGACAATGTCTGTCGCAATCAATTTCAATTTTGATAAAGCTGAAAAGTGGTCACGGAAAAAAATTGAGATTTGGCAAATTACCTACTAATTAATATTGCTAATTTCATAATTCAATTCGCAACCTTCTCTATTAGCAATGAATATTATGTTTTCATGTAAATTTGAGCCTAACTTTAACTTTTTAAAGATATTCTTCAGTGACCCAGGCATGGTTGTACTATATTTCTTATGCCTTGCTTATGATTTTGGGACTAGAGTGATAGAATCTCAGATCGAAGGCTCATAGTTCGAGCCTTAAAGTAGGTAGAGAGTACCCATTAATGCTTACTTGCATCATGAACTAATAGCAAACTTTTCTATTTTATTATTAAGTTGAGTTTCTCACAAACAAAAAATCTAGACAATTACTCTGCCTTCTTTCCTTTGGTGACTTATCCAAAATTTGTTTTGTAACTTGTTCACATTTGCTCAGCAGAAAGCTCTTCATTCTTCTGTTTTTGCAATTTAAAAGTGCAAGCATCGAAGAGTTTAAGAACTAAGATGAGTTGTAGATACCTGCGTTGTTACCGGAAGTTAGTTAATATATCCTGGGAGGAAGTAGAGTTGAAAGGGCTTTATAATGAAAAAAAATTCATCGAAGCTTTTCGAATTCTTAATAATGCACTTATGTTATTTAAAACTTTGCGAATTCCAAAATATTTGTTGTAGAGATAAAGCATGCTGCCACTGAGATTATAACCGGGGATTTGTGCTATGGCAAAAATCTCACTTCTGGAAGAATAGGCAATATCTCACTGTACTTTGTCAATATATCTTAGGCGAAAAGTAGAATCGAATAAGCTAAATAACAAAAAAAGGAAAATTCTTCAAAACTCGAATTTTGAATTACGAACCTATGTAAGTTAGAGCTTTGCAATTTCCGAAATAGATGAATCATACTGCCACTGCTATTGTAACCGGGGATTTGTGCTATCGCAAAAATGTCACGTCTAAGAGTATGGGCGATACTTTACTGTACTCTGACCAGGGTCTTACACAAGGGCTGAGAGCACATACTATAAGGAGCCTTATATCATTGAATTTCAAATTTATGTAGCTTCTACGACAACTGATGTGCTGTTTAAAAAAATTATTATCCCACGATCAAGCGATAGGCTTTGGCTGACTTAATTTTTCTATCACTTTGCTTACAAACTTTAACAACCTCTAAGGATTTCACAGAGTTTAGATCCGTCCAAAGTCACATAAAATAACCCACTAGACAATCCATCTCACGATATTGTTTTGGGACATAATGAATCAGCTCGATACCAAAAACAATTTGCACAGCTTGACACTGCCATGGCTACTCATTATCATGATCATGATCATCATCATCATCATCATCATCATCATCATCATCATCATCATCATCATCATCATCATCAGCGTCATTAACCTCATAAACGGCTTCGTCATTAACTCTCATTAACATCATCATCATCATATGCATCTTCATCATGGTTATTATCCTTATCATATCTTAATCATCCGCATGATGAGGATCCACATCAGCTCTAACTTTATAATTATCCTTATCATTTACAATAATGTATTCTCCGTTACCACTTATTGAGTTGCGAATTATTGCGCCTTTCACGCCCTCTCCTCCGCGCTCAGTCCCCAGCTGCTCTAATCACAATATCAGTTACCAGCTCTTTTTAACTTTTTGCTTTGCTACAAGTGTTTCGATGCGCCGGAAAGCTGGTTGTTCTTAGAAATAATAGGAGGCCAGATTCGCGTGGCGATCACCGTGGACAGATTGAATTATATATTTTGCTGTCAGAAAATCCATGTCCCCATGGTCGGGAGCGATCTCTGGTGTCGTCGTGCTCATAAAACGCTTACTGAAGATGCCGCTTTAGTGGTAAAATATGAATGATCTTTATTCACTTAGAAATGTGGACTTGTTTTAAACTCAATTTTCGTTTTTACCCATGTAGATCAGTTCTCCAAGAACAGGTCGCTTATTTTTAGCTGATATTGGAATACCTCGGGGCATTTTTAAGGAAACTGGCATATCGTACGTGTCGCCGTTTGGGGATAAATTTGTCATTCCACTCTACGACTAGCATGTATAGTTCATCATCAAATAATTTATGGAAGGTAGGATTTGTTGTCCTAATTGTTTTCAGTCATCTCAGTTCTCCCTATTGCTGCTTCTAGATGTGAGTTTGCTTTTTTACGTAGGGTATGAAATGTGTGTGTGTGTGTGTGTGTGAGAGTGTGTGTGTGTGTGTGTGAGTGTGCGGTGTGTGGTGTGTGTGTGTATGTGTGTGTGTGTGTGTGTGTGTGTGTGTGTGTGTGTATGCGGTGTGTGGTGTGTGGTGTGTGTGTGTGCGCGCGTGCGTGCGTGCCAGTAGTCAGTATAAAAATATCGAGTGTGATTAAGAAATTAAAAAGTTGATTGATTGTACAGAAGTGTTGGATTGTGTTATAAACGGATTAATTTTGCTAACCGTTTTGGTACGGCACTGGTCACGGCAATCGAAGTGAAGGGGGGAATCTTTTCGCAAAGAATTTATAGGAAAGTAAAGGATTGAAAAACCTAATTGAAAATAACACTATCATGAGAGGTGCACGTTTTCGGTCTTTCGTGTTATTGAAATTTTAAAGAGCTCTTTACAAGGTGAGAGAGGGGGAGCGAAGGGAAGGGGTGACGATGACCTTATCTAGACAGATCTTCATAGTCATGATTCTGTCTGAAACTCTGTCTATGTCGAAGACTTTGTCGGCATGTATAGTGACAGAAAAAAGTAATTTTGTCCAAAGATGAGGTCTTCGTGGATATACATACAGTGGCCTACTCAGTATTGTCCAAAAGGAGGGATGTCAACACTAAACGGTCCATTGTCACCTCCCACAACAGATTTAATAGGAATATGCGTATCTTTCAGCATGGTTAAATGACTATGGATATTCAAATCACAATTACGATCCTTTGCTCAAAATTTTCAGCCCTATGCAGGTCAAGGTTTTTAAGGGGGGGTCTAGATGTCAGGCCCCCTCCATACACTGGTTTATACATAACTTACAAGTTTAATTGTGTGGAAGTTAGGTAGTAATCAGACATGACAACATGTCTCAAACATTTCAGTGTAATGCTACAATAATCTAAAGGCATTAACATACAAGTTATACTAAACAACTCACAAACTGAGGAGACATAATTTCATCCACGGTGTCATTACTTATTGTGATATGGTGTATGGTGTGACCACAGAGAGGACTAGTGGGGAGATACCCCTCCCCCTCTCTCTGAAAGATCTATCTTGAAATTTATCTTAACTTTAAAAACTTGAGTGTGATGGTCTAGTTCATATTGGCTACAAACAGCACGTTACAGACATCAACAAGCTAGAAAAGTAGTAAATGGGTATGGTTTAGAAACAATTGTATCTCCCTCCCCCCCCCAACCCCCCCATTATTGCTAGTCATGCCCCTTAACATAGAGACTATGACTGTACATGCACAATACCTTTGGGGGAAGCTGCTATTGGAATCACTGTAGGTTCATCCTTCTTATCTGTCACAGGTTCTGCTACCTCTTGTGTCTCAGGTGCTTGCTTTTCTGTTTCTTGCAGAGACACTTCTGCTATATTGACATTTCCCTCATCTGTCAGGGTTTCTTCACTAGGTTTCTCATCAGTTAACTCAACCAGGGCCTCCTTAACATCACTCTCCTCTGAATGTGTTTGATCAGCTGGCACCTCATCTGCAGCAACTGCTTCTACCATCACCTTATCTGCCTGCGCTTCTTCAGTATGTTCCACCTGCCCTACATCTGTAACTTGGCTCTCTTCAGCCTTTGCCTCTTCCTCTTCAATCAGTACCTCTTCCACCTGTGCCTCCTCCACCTGCACCTCTTCTGCCTGTGTCTCTTCAGCTAGTGCTTCAGCAGGCGCTTCTTCCTATTAGAATAAAAGTAGTTTACTTCTACAGGTTTACAAGTTGACACTAGTAAACTTACACTTGGGAGAGCTTAAACTGGCTAAACATAACAACTCCCTCAACGTTTGGAGGACTGCATACACTTTGTGTTAAAATAGATACAGCAGTTCCACTAAAGTGATTTGCTTCGTTCGAAAATTCGATTTGATGTCAATATTCGAACAGCAAAGAACAAATGATAGGGCAAAGAGCATTCCCTTTGCGGTCTTGAAATACCGCGTTGATTGAGTTACTGTTTGGGACTGTTCCGATAAACTGGTCCCTTAAAATAGATGATTCTGAGGTCAGCCACGCAGCCAGTCAAATTTTGATGGGGGGTGGGGTGGGGGGGAGCAAATTCAAAAAAACAACAACAAACAACAATAACAATAGTGGTGAGTGTGAGTGTGTGTGTAGAATGTGGTAGAGAAAGCAGTTCTTTGTTTCTGTGAGCCCTCTTCACTTATTGAATCCTTGCACGGCGCAAATTGCGGCAGCGGCGGCATTATATATTATTTTATCTCCATGTTATTCGTAAAAATTGTAAATTATCTTGCTGTGTATTGAAAATAGATATCAATCCTAACAGCAATCTTAATGACGATACCCCCCGTGGACACCCCTTTCCCTTTTGGAAAGTACGGACCGCGGCGAAAGGCCCCATTGCTTATCACGCGGCTGCACTGAGAGATTGCAAATTCAAAACAAAACCTCCTCCCTCCCCCCTCCTTCCTTCCTAGCCAACCCAGCATGGTTTATTGGCTGGGGACATTTTGAATTTTTACAGTTCCTATAAGGCTCAAAATTGCATTTGAGAGACTTCGACTTCTCGTCTTTCTTGTCTCATTGCATAAGTAAATTGAAATACAAAAGTGATTCAATTTGTTTTATTCCGGTAAGGATTTTTCGGGGGGGGGGGAGCAAACGTGGGTTAGTTTTTACCTATTGGGCGGGCACAGCCCCCTCCCCTTGGCTGCGTGCCTGTTTTAAGTTCATATCCTGGTCTTACTTGGTCATAAGGCGATGCTAAAAACCGCATCCAATAGTAGTAATAGTAATCTCTTACTTCCCATAAATTACTTCTAAACACTGAGTGATTGCGAAAGAGCTTATACCCTACCAAAGTTGCAAAGGACATAAATTTTAATATGAATATTTGTGATTTCTTGCAAAGCTCTTTAGGAAACAAAAGGGAAAGTACAAGAAATGCCTGGCAAACCTACTGCTCTAATGCGAATGCAAATACCACTACACTGCAGCGTTTCCCAACCTTTTCATTCCAGTTTACATCCTTTGGCAGAATTCATTGCTAGAGATCTCGCCTCCAAACAGTAAACGTCTTAAAACTTACGATAAACTTATTTTATGTATAAGAAACCATTTTTTAAGATACCAGGGTTCAATCTCCCCAAAATTTAAGAAACAGGTACGCAGAGTGGTTGCAAACACGGATAGTCCGATTCCATACACATTTGTTTAATACTTTTTTCAAGTTGTTTAAAATCAGTATTACTGAATGAGACCAATGACACTATTCATATATTCCAAGCAATGAGCTGTGATAGTGACATAGAGGTACGCAGAGTGGTTCGAAACACGGATTGTCCGGTTCCATACACATTTTTTTAATTCTTTTTTCAAGTTGTTTAATATCAGTATTACTGAATGAGACCAATGATACTATTCATATGCTCCAGGCAATCAGATGTGATAGTGATATAGGGGTGCGCAGAATGGTAGCAAACGCGGATAGTCCGATTCCATACACTTTTATATAATGCTTTTTTAATATGTTTCATATCAGTATTACTGAATGAGACCAATAAGACTATTTATATGCTCCAAGCAATCAGCTGTAATAGTGACATAGAGGTACGCAGAGTGGTTGCAAAACACGGATAGTCCGGTTCCATACACATTTATTTAACACTTTTTTTAAACTTTTTCATCTCAGTATTACTGTATGAGACCAATAACATTATTCATATGCTCCAAGCAATCAGATGTCATAGTGACATAGAGGTGCGCAGAGTGGTTGCAAACACGGATAGTCCGGTTCCATGGACATTTATTTAATACTTTTTTAAAACTTTTTCTTATCAGTATTACTGTATGAGACCAATGACATTATTCATATGCTCCAAGCAATCAGATGTCATAGTGACATAGAGGTGCGCAGAGTGGTTGCAAGCACGGATAGTTCGGTTCCATACACATTTATTTAATGCTTTTTTAATATGTTTATTATGAGTATTACTGAATGAGACCAATGATACTATTCATATGCTCCAAGTAATCAGCTGTGATAGTGACATAGAGGTACCCAGAGTGGTTGCAAACACGGATAGTCCGGTTTAATGGACATTTATTTAACGCTTTTTTAATATGTTTAATATCAGTATTACTGAATGAGACCAATGACACTATTTATATGCTCCAAGCAATCAGATGTAATAGTGACATAGAGGTACGCAGAGTGGTTGCAAACACGGATAGTCCGGTTCAATACACATTTATTTGATGCTTTTTTAATATGTTTATTATGAGTATTACTGAATGAGACCAATGATACTATTCATATGCTCCAAGTAATCAGCTGTGATAGTGACATAGAGGTACCCGGAGTGGTTGCAAACACGGATAGTCCGGTTCCATGGACATTTATTTAACTCTTTTTTTTAACATGTTTGATATCAGTATTACTGAATGAGACCAATGATACTATTCATATGCTCCAAGTAATCAGCTGTGATAGTGACATAGAGGTACCCAAATTTTACAAGCACCTAGGGAACCAATTTTGACTGTAGTAAGTGGGTTACTGGGATTGAGGCCGTTAATATGTTCAAAGAAGGTGCAAAGATATGATTCCTTGAGGATGTCCGAAACATCCTCAGCGTATCGTGGTGGCAAGAGTTATGTCTTTAAAGGCTTGCAAGAATATTTCAGCAATGATGAACGATGTAGAAGCTCCCATGGGTAAGCCAGTACTTTGTGAATAGATGTCGTCATTGAAGGGGAAACAGGTGTTGTAAAAAAGAATATGGAGGATGTAGAGGATGTCCGAAGGCTTTAATGAAGTCTTGGAGACAAATGAAGTGTCATTGTTTAGGAGATCCTGAATTATGTGGATTGCATCTTCGATAGGGATGCTGGTATATAGAGAGCTGACGCCAAAGTAAATCATAATTTCGTCAGTATTGACTGCTTGCTGTTTGATGAAGTTTGCAAATTCAACTGAGTTGTTACAATGGTGTATCTTTAACTTGGTGTACGGCGAGAGCAGGTCAGCAACACAACAGTAAAGTGAATGAAGAGGAATTCTAGAGTAGGAAACTATGGACCGTATTGGTACATTGGTTTTGTGTGCTTTAGGAAGTTCATAAAAACGTTGTAGAGGCTAATCCTTGGGTTTGATCTTGGTATGGTTGGTTGTCTAGAAGCCCGCCATTGTCAAATTTCAAGTGTGTTTTGCTGGCTTTCGTTTTCTATGTGTTTATTGGATTCTTTGTCAGGATTGTGTAAGGGCCATTCTCTAAGTGATCAAGACACTTTTAGTCAGTTAATCAGTTTTGTTCAGGATGAGTATGACACTCTCTTCTTGCGCTGGGAGGATGGAAATTGAGTTGTCTTCTTTTAGGGTCTTTATGGCATTACTTTCAGGTTTAGTGAGGTTGTCGGGAGCGACTTTGGATCCTCGAAGGACGAGGCTTGCCTTTCCTTGTATTTTTTCTGCTTCCCGCTTTTGGATAACTTTTAGTGCTGCTTCTAATGCGGATACAATTTTCTTGGACAGAATCTTCCTGGGCGGTATAGAAAGGTTTAGAACTTTCTTTAGTGGCGATTCCTCTGGTTGGGAAAGTGGAGAGATTTATGATCCAATTTGATCTGCTTTTGGAATCTATTCGTGAACATGCCCTTTTCTTGAGGTTCTCCAACTTCTTCTGGTGTCTGCCTCTGGTAGACTCTGGATAGTAATCTGTGTTTGTATGTATCTTCTATGACGTAATTAGGTTAAGGTAGTGATGATCAGTAAGAGTATCATTTTGAACAGAACTCTAGAGAAATAGAAAAGTATGTCACCACCGGGGATCGAACCCGTGACCCACGCTTTCGCGGCGCCATGAAACTCTAATGTTACAATAAATGGGACGTCCACATCATCCCAACTTTCCACAACTTCAGCCATCAATATTTTTGCTACTAATTCTTGAAAGCGCTGTCTTTAGTCTGTGCACACAATTCCATCACAATTCATTAAACGCCCTTGCCAACTTCCTTGATGCTCTAGACAACGTTCACTGGCCTCTATCGCCTTTTAGCGTTAAATTGTAGCTTGAGGCACGTCCTTGGTTCTCGCTACTAATTGGTGAAGACTTACCCTCTTTTCTTGATGCAAGTACCTGAAATAAATCAACAATTAAAAAGAAATCCTTCGCAACAACACCATTTTTATAGTTAATAACTCATTCTAATTGTCAAGAGGAAGATCGTTACAAACTGTATCGAACAACACAGCAATGAACCTTGTGAAGTAAAGACCAAACATTGCGATTATGCATTTTAATTCGAACCCAACTGTGATTCTGTAAACTATATTCTCATGAGGAAAAGAACTGCAGTTTACGTGTTGTTAGGTGAACAATTCTTTTCTCTTTCCCACTATCGTACATAAATAAGATGAACCTAGTTGTGCCAACGTTGCGACCAAGCACTCCTGTTACCTTTCTCCATCCATCCCAGCCTGCTTGTATCCTCTTCTTCACATCTGTGTCGCAGACCCCATCGCACTGCACTGTGGATCCCAGGTACTTTAAAGTCTTCTGCTTTTATTACATATGCTCCTTGCATGCTAATCTTGTCATCCTTTCTCCCATTCAAGACCAGGTATTCTGTCCTCGCTGTGCTTTCTTTCATTCCCCTTCTTTGTAGGGCATCTCTCCATTTCTCAAGCTCTTCTTTGGCCTCATTTCTGGTTTTGTTTGCACAGCACAATGTCGTTCATGGTGCTTCTTTCCTGATTTCATCTGTGAGGCGATCCATAATGAACTGCGAATAGCAAGGTTCTAAGAGCTGACCCTTGGAGGAGTCCGACCTTCACTTGGAACCAATCAGTCACTCCTACAGCACTGTCCTTGTACATGTCTTTTACTAGTCTTATATACATTTCTGTTACTCTGGATGTTCTCATGCAGTGCCACAATTCCTCTCTTGGTACCGTGTCATACGCTTTTTCCAAATCTACAGAGACACAATGCAATTCTTTTTGCCCTTCCCTGTGCTTTTCCATCAGAATGGATACGACTCCAATATCTTCACATTGTCATTCGGTGAAGACAGTCATAAAGAACCCTCTTTCTATATTTTCACAGCCATATTTCAACCCTATTAGTCTTGAGTACTTAAAACGTGATTGGCTACTGTATAGAACTGAAGACTATGAAAGTCATTGATTTATCAAACGTAATATAGGCGCAACAAAGACTGGACTTCCCCGGAACTATTACTTTTCATGTAATTAACTTTTTTCTCTCTTTCCTTTTTTTTTCCTTGGTTTTTATTGTTGCTATTGTATTCGTAAATATACTAATTAAACACTCCTGTATATCAAACCTGTTGTCCAATGTACCATGCCAGGAGAAAACAGCGGGATATGTTATTGTATAATGAAGATTAGCAATAAAGCCATTGAGTTTAAAAAAAAATAAAATTATAATTATTGATTATTATCATGTTGTGATTAGTGAATGGACGTATAGTCTAATGCTCCAACAAGTAATAGTCGAAATTCGTTTAAAGAATATATAAAAAGTGGATTTATTTAGTTAATTTTACTGTTAAAATGTTTTATCTCAAACTTCTTATCATACTTGAATGTTCTTCGTTTTTCTTCGATCTATCTGCGGCTACACTTTATGAATTTTGTGGAAAGAATTTCAAGTCTGTCAACCGCCATGTTTGGAGATGCAAAGGGAAGATTCAATTGGAAAATTTAGTTTCTACACAGCAGCAAATTACCTCTACAATCGCTCGTCCCTCAGCATCACTATATACTGGGGATTCAATTGCAAATTTCGATGGATTGATTGCGGACACAAACGATCCTCCTGATATACGAGATGATGAGCACCACCATTCTCAAAGTTTGACGGTTGATAAGCACAGATGTTTATGCGGAAAGGTATGTCGCGGCTTGAGAGGGTTACAAGCACATAAACGAGCCTGCAAAATCCTCGAGCATTTCGAAATGAAAGACCTATGCAAGTTGGTTTCAGAAGATTCCTCAACTGATATCCCAAATGGTATAGACGATGAAAATGATATAAATACCAATCATAAAATAGAGCTGTTATGTGGAGTGAACCCACCGAAAACGGAAGAAGAATGGTTACTAGCAAACGAGTTTTTCAAGCCCTGTCTCTCGTACAATGAAGACATATCAGATATAATAAAATCATCGCTAATTCACAAGAGCAAGTTAACAGCTACTTCTACAACAACTACGGTCCAGTTAATAAAAATCTACGCTGGGAATTTGAAGTAAAATACAACAATATGTCAAATCGTCAACTAAGATGCTCTCTTCGTGAATTAAAGCTGAATAACCGTCTTCACGAAATCCAGTACGTGAGTCATCTTCGTTCAAAATTATCAAAAGTAAAGCAGTCCAATTTTAATCATGAACATAAAATTAAATCAAACCTCTGGAACTACTGTAAGCAAACCCTTGAGCCAACTCCTGAATTAAATCTGCCGTCCTTTGATGAACAGTGTTGTCATTCTTATTTCAAATCAAAGCTTGGTTCCATAAATAACCATGATATGAGGTTCTCACAGTGCCTATTGTGTGTGATAATTCTTATATGCAGTAAAGCTTGTGTATACTTAAAAGAATACGAAAAGAGAAGCTGACTTAATGGCCGATGGACGTTTTTGGCTGTGATACTCAAAGGTCCCCAATAGACAGGGTTCTAATAAGCGGGGGTAATGAAAGATTGGACCAAAATAGCACGTCAGAAGCAAAGATTTACCATATAAGGTTTCGAAGTTTCGCCCAAAAGTTTGACAATTTGCAGGGAGACGTCTTTTAGGGACCCAAGAGCAGGTAATCTAGGGGCATTTTTAATCTCCCGATTGTGCCATATTTGGACAAGCTTTAATTCATACCAGGGCCAAACTCAAGTTGTTCCCTAAGAAAATTATTTCTAAGGATTATTAAGCCTAGTTCTAAGTTAAGTGAGCAAACATAACACAAATTTCGTAACACAAATTTAAGGAATGAATACCAACACAACGAATCACAGAGCAAGGTATTTCAAAAGTCTGTTCTCTGAGCCTTCATTGCCGCGAACGTATTTATGATATCGTTAAAGTCAAATGTGCGCAGGAGCTTATTTTCAATGGATAGAAGGGCCAGAGAAGAAAGTCTCTCCTGGCCCATAGTTATGCGTGAATAGTTCAGAATTAATTTCAACTTCGAGAACGATCCTTCCCTGAATGAGCGCGGGAAACTGGGCCACCGCCCTGTTCGCCATACCCTAAAACCTTACATTCCTAAATACTATGGACATTCCGTCAGTTAATGCCATGTATGCAATGCATGCCTTAAATTTCTCAAAAATACCCATACCGTAATCAAGTCCCTAGCCGTGTTAAAGCCTTGCTGTTTCTCAGGGTTGGTGTACATGAGAGGGGGAGGGTCTGATCTCAAATACACCGAAATCTTCATTCTATTTATTCCAAATAAATAAAATTATCAGCTAAAGGGAATACTTTGTGGGCCGTGGAGTCCGTGTTCCCCTGTCCCAGATCTGTCAGTTCTGTTTCTTATGAGATCTATTTTAGCTTAGGTTTTAATGCTTTACGCTCCTATGAATGAAACTTTGTGATTTTCTTACAGTTAAACATTAACTCCAGACAACCGGAAGATAACATCGAACCACCAACGACGGGTTTAAAACTTTTACAGATGTTCAAAACAGGAAATAGACCTTACTGGGTAATAAATCAGGCATGCAACAGGGTAGCTTGATTTTATTTCTATATGACAGAGCCTTACCAACTTCTCAGTTTAGCCCCCCCCCCCTTGATAAGCAGTGGGGCCAAGAGCCAGAGCATTACCGCATTTAACTATTTCATTGAGTTCCAGTCAAACCTCTTTCGCATAGACCATGTCGTCACCCTAGAAGCAACAAAGGACCTATCATTAATCGTAAGCATTACTATCGATGGTTACTAAATATTATAATCGACAAACGACAAATACATTAGATTGAAATGACGCTTACCTTTCAAGGTGAGTCTACTTTCGTAGACTGCAAACAAGGTATTTTGTTCCCTTAATTGATAGACCATGTCAGAGCACTAGAAGCAACAAAGGACCTATAATTAATCGTAAGCATTACTACAGATGGTTACTAAATATCATAATCGACAAACGACAAATACATTGGAATGAAATGATTCTTACCTTTAAAGATAAGCCTACGTTCGTAGACTGCAAAAAGGTATCTCGTTCCCTTTATTTATAGACCATGTCGTCACCCTAGAAGCAACAAAGGACCTATCATTAATCGTAAGCATTACTATCGATGGTTACTAAATATTATAATCGACAAACGACAAATACATTAGATTGAAATGACGCTTACCTTTCAAGGTTAGTCTACTTTCATAGACTGCAAACAAGGTATTTTGTTCCCTTTATTTATAGACCATGTCGTCACCCTAGAAGCAACAAAGGACCTATAATTAATCGTAAGCATTACTACAGATGGTTACTAAATATCATAATCGACAAACGACAAATACATTATATTGAAATGATTCTTACCTTTAAAGATGAGCCTACGTTCCTAGACTGCAAAAAGGTATCTCGTTCCCTTTATTTATAGACCATGTCGTCACCCTAGAAGCAACAAAGGACCTATCATTAATCGTAAGCATTACTATAGATGGTTACTAAATATTATAATCGACCAACGACAAATACATTGGAATGAAATGATGCTTATCTTTTAAGGTGAGTATACTTTCGTAGACTGCAAAAAAGTTATTTCGTTCCCTTCATTTATAGACCATGTCGTCACCCTAGAAGCAACAAAGGACCTATCATTAATCGTAAGCATTACTATAGATAGTTACTAAATATTATAATCAACAAACGACAAATACATTAGATTGAAATGATTCTTAACTTTCAAGGTGAGTCTACTTTCGTAGACTGCAAACAAGGTATTTTGTTCCCTTTATTTATATACCAGGTCGTCACCCTAGAAGCAACAAAGGACCTATCATTAATCGTAAGCATTACTACAGATGGTTACTAAATATCATAATCGACAAACGACAAATACATTGGAATGAAATGATTCTTACCTTTAAAGATAAGCCTACGTTCGTAGACTGCAAAAAGGTATCTCGTTCCCTTTATTTATAGACCATGTCGTCACCCTAGAAGCAACAAAGGACCTATCATTAATCGTAAGCATTACTATCGATGGTTACTAAATGTTTACCTTAAAGGCACAAAAAGTCTTTCGCAACTTTTAATTCTCGCAACATTTTTTTCTGGTCATAGACCGCTGGTTATGCCTCTAACGGTAATTGTTTTATCTGCTTAACTAGTTCTGCGAAATCGAGTTACCGAGATCATCTTTTGTACGCAATTTAATTTTTGAACCATTTTGAAATTCGCAACTTCTAATTCCCGCAATTTCTAGTGTTACCTTTTCGACACATTTAATTCCCGCAACATTTACTCCCTTTATGCGTCCAGAAAAATTCGAAATTTTTTGTACCCGTAAGTTTTTGTGCCTTTGAGGTAGCTAGATTTGTGTCAATAATTTTGCTATATGGGATATTGAACCAACTATGTTCCATGATCTACTTCTCCTGTCAATTATAGGGGTGTTCATTGTGTTGTCAAACACCATTTCACATTTGAATCCGTTGAATTCTGATACCTGCTCATACACCGCCTTAGAATTGATATAGGCTTCGCCATCAGAGCTAAGTGTCAATAATCTTTTATTAATCGATTTGGGTAATTGTTCTGTAATGCTTGCAGAATTCACAGATTTTATGGTGGAACGGAAGCCAGATTTGCTTGCCACAACCGAAACATGGCAATCTCTCAATCAAAAGACCCCTGATGAGCAGTGGGCCCGACATTGAAACTACCCTAAATAAACAGAAAAACCACCAAACAGGCTAACTAATAAATAAGGGGCAGCTGGGGCATCCAAGGGCGACGCCCCTCAATTTGTACTACCGGGCAGAGAAGCAAGCCATGAGGCAGGCTCAATCGCCCAGTAGGACCGCCTCTCGTGGATTATGGAAAGCATCTATCATCAATGAGAACAGATACTACATCCATTCCTTGCCAAAAGGCCGAGAACCGAAACATGGCTCGACCCCTATGATTGTGCAGTGAGAGCTCGAATCTGCCCTTCTGGTTACAAATTTATTGACCACAAACGAGAATCACGCCGTTGTAATGAGACTAGTCTACTTGACCATAACTTTCTTAACGTTGATGGCAGCCGAGTTACTCTCTGTCGAATACTTAGAATGGATAATAAACACTAGATCTTAGCATACGCGTTTACTCGTCATTTATAGACCCCCATACTCCACTGCCCACACAATTACAGCTAGCATGTTCGTCTCTGAGTTCGCAGATCTTCTTCAGTCCATAACTCTTGAGCTTGGAGCCACTGCTGATTGTTGGTGACTTTAACAGGTGAATTGTGCTGAGAACCCTGATGCTGTCGGCCTGCACGCACTACTCGAGAGCATAGATCTGGAACAAATTGTGAAAGTCCCTACGCACATCAGTGGTAACACTCTTGATCTTATATGGGCTAATACATAATGTCCCATGGGGTACAACGTTGGTTGACAACGTTAGTTACACGTTAGGAGTTAACATACCTAACATATATCACATTATACTATTCTAACACTCCCCCTTAATGTGATATTCCAGACTCCTGTTTCCTCACGCCAAGAGCCAACCTGAAATCTTCAAACTTGGCTTTTCCTAATGGCTTGGTGAAAATATCTGCAATTTGGTCTTCTGACCTGCAATACTACTGGATATCAACTTCTCCATTCTCGACTTTTTCTCGTACAAAATGGTAGGTAGTCTCAATGTGCTTAGTTCTGCCATGAAAAACAGGATTGTTTGCAATCCGTATGCTGCTCATATTATCTGTGAAGATGCAAGTGGGCCTGCTGTCATGGATCCCAATTTCTTCCATGAATTTTTGAATCCAAACTGATTCACATACTGCCATGCTACAACCTTGCTTCAGCAGTACTAATTGCAACAGTCTTTTGTCTCTTACTTTTCCATGTTACAGCACCATTTCCAATTGAGAATGCATAACCACTTGTGGATCTTCTAGTGTCCACACAACCTGCCATATCAGAATCTGTGTATCCAACTACATCAAGTTGTCTATTTGATTCATACAGGATACCAAAATCATGTGTTCCCTTGATGTATCTCAGCACTCTCTTAGCAGCAATCCAATGTGTTTGAGTAGGATTAGCCAAAAATCTACTCAATACCCCTACAGCAAATGATATATCAGGTCTGGTCACAGTAAGATAGTTCAAGCTTCCTACTAATGCCCTGTAGAGTGTTGCATCGCATAATTTTGCACCTTTTTCATAAGCTGAAAGTTTAATGCCAACCTCCATTGGCGTAGAAGCTGGTTTAGCAGTCTACATATGGAACTTCCTTAGTAAATCTGCTGCATACTTCTTCTGACAGATAAAGGTTCCATTGGCAGCCTTCTGCACCTCAATGCCCAAGAAGTAGTGTAACTCTCCAAGATTTGTCATGTCAAAGAACTCTCCAAACTGTTTTATCTCAAGTTGAATCAGCTTGAGAGAACTGCCCGTAACAATGAGATCATCTACATACACTACGATTAAAGTAATGTCATCACCATCATGCTTAATATAGAGACTAGAATCTGCACTGCTCCTTACAAAGTTTTTGCTCAACAAGTAACTATCAAGTTTGGAATACCAAGCCCGAGATGACTGTTTTAGCCCATATAATGCTTTGTTCAGTTTGCAAACAAAATCATTACCTTCATGTTTGTATCCCGGGGGTTGCTCCAAATAGACCAACTCCTTGAGCTCTCCGTTCAAGAAAGCGCTTTTCACATCAAGTTGATACAACTTCCATCCAAGGGGTGCGACGCGGCGCAGCCAAAAACACTTTCGTCTTTCTTTTTCTGGGTCAATCTTGCTTTGTGTGTCTGTGTGCGTGTGTCACACCTCGTACTTTAAACGCAATCTATACTTTTTAAAACACGTACCTGGTATAGATGTATTCGAAGTAATGAATAAAACAAAATCGCTAAAAGGCTTCAATGGCCTATGCTTTCACAAAAGATCAAAAAGACATTATAACAGAAAAGGAAACTATGACACAGAAAAACATTTGCAAAGAAAAAAAATGTCATCATTGTCTCACAGCAGTGTAATTATGGATAATACAAATACGTCTAAACCAATGTCAGAATTGGCACTTATTGTCAATGTAACTTTGTAACCAAAATTATAGCTGTCTTGTAAAATGAAATTATTCATTCATTTGAGAAGCAATAAAGAAGCTACTTCTTAGCAGTTATTATTGTAAGGAAGCCTGTTTAATTTTTAATTATATTGTTTTAAGGACACCCACTTTTAAGTTAATTATGTTAAATTTGTCGGTTACATCATCCTGTTTTGATGCATGTCGGAATTTCTTGATCTTTTTCCTTGGAAAACTAATTCTTAGCCAGCCTTCGGATTTTTCTGAGGAATTTATTGATTGACGACTTTCTTTGCTGATAAATGTGGGATCGATATAAAGGAAGGTTAAAATTAGCATATTTAAGGATTCGTTTATTTCGTTACGTTAGGCACATTATGAGTGATATGGTACTAGTCCTTTACCAATTTCCGTCACTTTAAAACCAATTCATAGCTAATCTCCTAATTTTGTGAAGAATTCATTGATTGACTATCTCTACCGATAAATTGTCTTCATCTGGAATCATGATACTAGATATAGTTCTAATTACCAGATTTTTAGATTCCTTCATATCGCATTTTGTAGCGTAAGACACATTATGAGGGTGATGTGCCCCAAGTACTTTACTCAAATATTACCTGAGGTGTCGCTAGCCTATTATCAAATTATTACCTTTTGTGCCGCTAGTCCTTTACCCAAATTTTATCTGCTGTACCACTACTACTTTATGTAATTTAATCACTTGATTTCAAGCGCTCGTTGAACCTCACTTTGAAGGAATGAGTCCCCTAAGTAGATCGCTCCAGGCTTGTTGTGCACCCCTGGACAAAGGTGTCTTTCCAAAACATTTTACCAGGCGTTTCCTCCTTCAGGTAGTCAGAGCTAGCTTTGAGTCTCACACGCTGGTTTTGTTGGCTTAACGAATGAGGGCATAAGGAAAGAGAGAGAGCTATTCAGAAGGAGGCGAGACATTTAGAAGGAGGAGGAGAAATTTATCTGCGAAAAAAAGCCATGGACAGCAAGGCCCTAGGTACTTGTCACATAAATTTTAAGCCGATGTCTTACAACTGAAAGTTGTCTTGGAAACACACTTTAAATGCAATGAAAGCACACCTAATTTTAAACTGCCGAGCCAGACAGCTTCGGTCTGAACATAGTTGCAAATTATCATGAAATATCCATTTAAAAACCAAAAAGAGTCATACATTGGGTTGAGCTCATCTTATAGACCTCGTACCAAAATAAAAAACTATGGGAAATAACTTGGCCAAGGGAATCTTGAATGTAATTTTCACGCTAAAAAGTGACACAAAGTTTTGGGTATCACGAATGTTTTAGTCTTTTGACCTAAAGTGATAAAAAAAAAAACACTTAATTTCTATAGTTCCTTTTGGACGTTTGCTCTTAAACAGTGGGCACACTTAGATAAAGAATGAGGACAGTATGACTTAGTGTTATAAGGGGACCGACAACTGAAACAGCAGCGAGGTAAACATAGAAATTCACTTCCACGAAGATTTTTGTACCCTATTTGGAGTCTGACTCATTATTTGAGCTTTTGCAAGATAGTCAGCAATCCGATACGACAGCAGCTTTTGAATAACCTCGAACGAGTCCAAATAGCCCCTTTGTCAAAATTCTTGCTGAAGAGCCATGCAAATAGTTTTATTAGACTCACAAAAATCATTTGTAGCAGTCTCCCCAATAATTACAAACCATTTATTTTTGAACTGTTTTACCGACAAAACACACTCATGTTCATTAATTCTATCGATCTTTTGTTTGCAAATCAAGGGACCGTTTAATCCATTTGGAATTTGGATGCAGAGATTGCAGTATGAGTATCTTGGACAGACGCTTTCAAGGGCGTCAGTGGAGGAAAGCTTGTTTCATAAGAGCCAAATCGATTGGACAAGGCCAATATAAGATTTTCGATTCTTTCTATTGAGGAAGTAAGTTAAGCATAAATAGTTTTGGGAAATGGTCCTGAAGAGGGAAGCGAATCACAATCAAAGATATGGACACCAA
>JAAAKM020073195.1:81539468-81562048 GCA_010016025.2 Alatinidae sp. Z8VKAUB7J3 | reverse complement strand
GTTAATCATAAATAGATTTGGGAAATGGCGAAGGCTGAAGAGGGCAGCGGGACACAAATCAAAGATATGGACACCAAGGAAGAGCATAATTTTGACGTAAGTCTTTCGACTTAAATTTGTCCCTACTCCCCAAATCAAATCTGGGTCTTATTACTCTTATTACTCCCCAAACACTTATTACTCCCCAAACACTTTTTGAAATATTCAACTTGATCCTCCAAGTCGTTCCCGCAATATTGTAGATGCGTTATTTTAATAGCCTAATTAGACATAACATACATCGCTATATAAGTGTAATGTACTGAAGAAGTGCTACACCACTACGTAAGTGTTCAAAAAAGCCAAAACATCTTCAACTTTGATGAACTATCCGTCGGAGTTTTCATCTCCAAGGTAATTTAAATTTCAACAGATATCAAAGATAAACCCAAATGGATCTCAAAGCCAGAAATTCCATTCGTAGTTAGAAATAGAGCTTGTAAATTACTGTTTTCATCTCTACCCTTTAAATATCCCCCTCTCAGAGGATGCACGTGTGTGTGACATTTTATAGAAATTTAGATATTTTTTTAGAAAATTTACTCATTTCAAGAGATAATACCAAATATAAGGTTACATTGGACAGCCTATAAGGAATCATTACTGGCAATACAATAGTACTGTCCAAGCAAAGAGCCAAGTTGATTTAATGTATTTGAAACTTTGATTTTTAAAACTCTACGTGGAAGAAATAAAAGAAGACTGTAATTATGGTTGTCTACAAAAGCGCAAAAAAAGAGACAAGAAGAAGAAGAAACATGATCAGTTGTTAAATTATCTGCCCAGCGGGAAAATTTCAATTTCAGCATACTTCCTTTAAACATCCCAAGAGTTGCTAGTTATATAAGATCAAACGATGTTCAGGATTGAGTTTCGCAAGTAAATTCAACGTGCACGACAATCAAAATAGAACAGGGTTTTAAAAAAAAACTTTTTTTAAAAGAGCCATATGATATAAAAAAGAATTGAAAACTATGCATGTATTTAGACGAGATTATATGCATATATGAACAAAACACACGATGGCACGAGAGGCCCACCAGATAAAACTCATGAAATTCACATTTATACATTGATTCTTAATTTTCTACAAATTACTGTCTTTTTGTAAAGAATAAACTGCGGTCCTTAGTGTCCAAAAAAATCGAAACACATTTAAAAAAAAAGTGTCAGTTGATAAGAAATTGCCACTTAAAAGTGAAACCTTTTTAACGGTTTTTCTTTTTCAATCAAACTTCCAACCAATAAGCAATAAAGCTTCAATTTTCAGAAAGTATTTAAGTGGAAAAAATGGCACTGGCGCATTCACCCCGTAGATTTGTCATTTAAACATATATGTTCGTGAGAGATATGATCCTAACCTGGTTTTAGACCCCCACCTCTTCCCGCTAGACAGGTAATTTCTATATTCTTTCCTGACTTATCGAATCTAACCCTCTTTACAAGACGTCCTACTCAATCAAATCTAACAGTCCCTTTGCATAGACCGCAAAGAATAAAGCCAAGTGGTATTTTTTCCGGTTTATCATTTTTTAGATTGGCCAAAATCAGATTTTGCCATCAGATTGGTCTTAAAGCGCTGACCCTTTCTAGAAAGGAGAGTTTGACTGTGATCTTTTGTCAGAGTGACATAACTCAAGGATGTATAAACTTTTTTTTAAAGCCCCCAAGCAAAGCTTTTTTCTATTCGGTCCTCGGGGAACAGGAAAGTCCACGTGGCTGAAAAACTATTATGCTGACGCCTACTGATAGACCTGCTCAACCCTGAAACTTTCCGATTTTTCTCAACAGGCCCCGAACGCCTAATATCGACTTTAAAAGCTCATCTTGAAAAAAAAACCGTTGTGATCGATGAATTTCTTTCTCAAGTCAATCCAGAGCTCCCTTTACCAGTCTGCTAATCAAAGAGATGAACATTGACATAGATTGTGCGACATGCCTAAGCAGTATCCACTTTCCACAACCCTATTCTATAAATTGCTACAAATTATTTTCACCTAAAAACTTACTCGCCTCAAGCTGTAGTAAAATGATGTCCTGTCCATTCATTCTCTTAGAAAGTTCTAAAATAATCTGAAAAACTTTATCGTGATGCTCTAGATCCTCCTTTGTATTGCCTAGTAGACGGTAGCCCCCATTTTTAAGCGACAAGAGAAGTAGAAAGCTGTTTTTTTACTGGTATATAGGTCCAGTTTCATTGCGGGGGTAATTCCGCCGATGGCCATGTTAGGGCGCTTGTTATTATAAGTCCATAGCCACCCTGTTGCTTCCTCTTTTGCCTCCTCAATTGATTTAAATATTCACATGTTCAACCATTCAGTTCTTAGTGTTCGATTGTACCGCTCTATGTAGGCATTTCGCTGAGGCTTTCCTGGTTGGGTATGAACCAGGACTATTCCCTTTTCCTTTGCCCACTCCTTCAGAGCCTCACTGATGTATTCCGGGCCATTGTCACACCTGATTTGCTCTGGCTTCCCTCTCCATTCACTCCTCTAGCGACCAATCCTCATCTGAACCCATGCTCACCTCGTCTGTTTCAAAATTGGCTGCTTTTACAGCCGCCTCAGCTTTTTCCTTGGGAGACGGATCTCCTCCCTCCTTTGATAGCCACTGTTCTTCGAGCTCATTTTGACTCGGCGGTATTCTACCTAATATCTTTGCGATGGCAATCTTAACAAAGCTCCACTGTTGCTTCAAGTCGATTATCATTTGCGATTTAGTCCTGGAGCCCGTGTATGTCCATAAATTTATAGTACCAGAGAATAAAATATTCTCTGGATTTTTATTAAGATAGGGACCAAAAAACTCTGAATCGACGAAAGCCTTTTTGTTTAGATCGATCTTTGCGCTACCCATCTGATCAGCCTTAGAAATAAGTGCGAACTTCTTAATATGATTGTTACCTATTTCGACCAGATTTTTAAGGAATTTATTGAGAGGCCCCACTATATTTCCTTTGTATTCAAGGTTAGAGGGGATGACGGTTATTACCACCCATTAATGAGAAATAAGTACAAGAAATAATGCAATCAAACAACAGCACAGTTCTTGTTTGTCTAATTCTGTGCTGGGCCCTGATAGTTTGGTGGGGGGGGGAATAGGATACAACTATCATAGTAGCAACCATTGTATTTAGAAAAAGTATTGAATAGGGAATCAAATGGCATCACTGTTTTGTTACTATAACCCTTATTTTAGAATAGGAATCTTGGTGTACAGTATCAATAATCAGTTTGCAAAACAACTTCCTTCAAATATTCAAAGACAGAAAAGTAAAATGTGATTTTTTAAATTGGTTAAATAGAAACTTGCTCAATCATATTTATCTTAAAAAATTAGAATAAATCATACATTTGATTTTTAATAAAAAATGGCCTGAATATGGTGATGTAACTAGCATGGGTGCCATCCACAGCAGACTTTAGAAATGGTACCTCTTTTCTCAGTCAATTGAATCCCCCCCTTTCTGCCGTAGAGCAGATTATTTTCAAAAATGCCATGGATGACATTAGCCTAACACTATTCAATTGTATAGATTTTTTTTGGTGGACATAATGCTTACGCTAGAGGTGGACAGTTATTTATACAAACAATGAAATTTAAAAAATGGTTTGATTACATCTGGGATGAAAATAAATTGATGCTGTAAACTCCAGGTTTGTGACTCACTGTGTATGAGACCATGGTATCTGAGACACATTCTTTGTTATGAGCATTTGCTGCTACTGCTGTCTTCTTCTCTCATAACAGTTACCATTAGAGGTATAAATATGACATGGAGTAGGATGGATGAATACGTGAGTGGAGTGTGTGGGATATGGGAAGGCAGGTATTTTTAGTTGGGTTGGGGATACATGAATTGGTGTGAATTAGCAGATTGAATAGTGTGTTGGATTTGAACTCTTGGTGGTAAGTTAACTGAAATAAAAGTTACCATCCCTGGATAAGCTTCAATTTGTAATTCATTCTTACTAGACATTTTTTAAAATGTATTTTAAATATCCAGGTTATTATGGGCTGCAGTTCAGCCCATGGCTTCACCCTTCTACTTTGTTTATAATACTAAAGAAAGTTTTTCTAGAAAGCAATTATTTACCCTAGGTTTTGAAAAAAAAGGTAGAATCATTGACGGGGGGGAGGGCAATTGCCCCTAATAATTTAGAGATTTTTTTATTGATTAAGTAGCTCTAAAATATTGCTCATTTTAAGTGTTAATTTTGCTCTTTACTTTGAGCAGATATTTTTTTTAATTAATCCATGCTTGTTTTTAACATAAGGAAAACAAGAAAAACAGGAGTCCATTACACTTCATAATATGGTCCCACATTAATTTTTTTTCAAAAACCTAGTTAAAAATCTGGTTTACATACCTATACATTTCAATTTGGTCAAGATATTTTTAATACTTTATGCTACATTAGTTAAGAAGACTAAAAGCTTAAATTATTAATAAATGAAGATAAAGAGGTGATTATAGATGAGGAGAAATTTGGCCAAAAGGATAGCTACACTTACCAAGGCTATATTATTAATTAAGGCTGATAGGTTTACGGGCGTAATAAATTCATGGGAGGGTAGAGGGCGGAGCCTTAAGCATTGATGTGGAGGAGGAGCACATGATGTCGTGTTGGCCCCAAGAAAAATAGCATTGAGGTAAGTTGGCAGTAGTATAGGAGCACTGACGTATCGTTTCTTAAACGTTTTAGCATAGTCATTATAGGTCAAAATTAAAGTGAACATGATCATGATTTCCACTTATACTTAATAATAGGTAAATGTTAGCTGAATGAGTCATCATTGGAATTTACTTTTCTTTCATTATTTTCTGCTTATTTTTGGTATTCTCTGCTGATGATTGCTGTGTCTAAATAAAATGTATCGTGTATTATCTTACAACTGATTCAAATCTATCAAACAATGAATACTAGGTTTTATTGTATGCATCAGGGACCAAGCCCCTGGGGTCCAAAAATTGAAACTGGGGTAACCTTATCCAGGGGCCATAAATACAGGTGGAGGAGGAAGAAGGCCTCACTGATGCACGCTGAGCAGGGTCCATCGGCTTGTGGAAACGTACCGTTAGTTGCAAACCTTCTTCCAGCAATGGTTTAAATTGTATGGTACTGCAGGATACCATCTTGGGAGGATCCTCTCCAGGAGGACAACTGCGAAATAGAGCGGAAGATTCAGGTTCGGACAACGGCCTCTGCATATTGGTTAGGCTTGTTGGATTCCGGCTCGGTAGTCAGGGACTGACGTCCCTGCCCCTATCTGAGCCTAACAAACCAGTTAGGCGTTGGCCTAGCAAGCTATCCCCGAAAAACAAGAACCGCTAACGAAACGTCAACGACAAGCCTCGGATCTGAGCCTCTAAATCTGATGACGACCCATGCAAGCTCCCGGACCAAATCCGCACCGGCACAGGCCAGTCAGATATCGCAACCGTTGTGCAATGTAGATGGTGATACCTTGGAGACATCCAACAGCATATGCAAAAATTTTGGATTCCCTTCAAAATACTTTTGATTTTGATTGGTTTATTCCTCCACGTCCATTGAATGGACTTTAGATTATTTTTGACTTGTTTTGATTCTCTTCACTACAATATCAATATTTTTAATTAGTCATTTTCTACTAGCCCTGACATTCCTTGAATATCTTCTTGTGAATGTTTTCTCTTTCTGGTTGGCTAACAAGAGCGAAGTAGGCCAAGGAAGTGCTACTTCGTGGTCAGCGCAGTTTAGATCTGTCGCGAAGAAACGGAATTAGATATAAAAAGAGAAAGTCCTACAACATAAACATTTATAAACAAGACTTTATAAAGAGAGCAATAATACGTAAATGAGTTTTTCCAAAGTTTTAATACACTATTTGTTTGGCGTTCTTATATTATTGTATTCTCCTCTAAAACCTTCTAAAATAAAAGTGGGGGATGCATCACTAGTGAACAATTAAGTTCAAAGTGAAACCAGCTTTGACTTAAAAAAAGAAAAGAAACGAATATAAAAAAAAACAACGAATCTATTTTCAATTTGTGGGTAAGTAAAAGAACAATTTAAAGGATAAAGCCGTCTTTAACAGCTAAGAAAATAATAATTTCTTAAATTTTCAGAGGCTTTTTATTTAACAAAACAAGCCATTTAATATACTTATTGATTCGTCAGAATAAGGAAGACAGCATTGATTTGAAACGTATAAATCTATTCTAAACAGTGGCACTTACCATTCATACTAGAAGCTACAGTTAAAGTGAGTGGTACACGAGAATCAACATGTCTGGGTACATCAGCTTCAGCTCTGTGCCTATGAAGGGCAGGACCCCAGTCTGGTGTGGGCTTAATTAGAGAATCAATTCTTTGACGCAAAGAACCTTTAGCCTTAGAAATCTTTATTATTGCAACGATAGGAATGAGCGAAATCGGAACTGCAGATATAACCCAGCCAATAGCGTTGACAAATCCAGGGAAAATGATATCACCGTATGATGAAGGTTTAAAGTTGATTGTGCAAAAAATGAATAGACCAATTATAACAACAGGAGTTATATATTTCCACATGAAAGACCAGAGTCCATACGTAGGAGGATACCGTTTTAACATAAGCTTAATATCATTCAAAAATCTGTCGACGCCATACAGGTAGTGGATGACAAAGATTTCGCATAACCCTAAAAGAAACCAATTTCTCTTTAAATCAGAAAGAACATACTACAAGTTATTCTAAAGAACAAAATCATGCCAATTACGATTTCGACTTCAATAAAAGACCCTGAGCTCCGACAGAAAATTGCTCCTACCTTTCTGCTTTTCTCCTTTATTGCATCCGAAAGCAAGCCATTCAACTTAGAATACCACTTAAGTAACAAGCTTGAGCTTATACAGGGGTATGAATACCTTTCGACTGTATGTATTTTATTTACCGTATCTACTGAATTGCGATAATGAACTTCTGTGAAATTCTACTTTCGTAACTTCAAGTCCTAAAGCATAGATCAAGATGAGCCAGCATAAAATTTTACTCAACATCAGACAAACGATGTTATTAATGAAAATGGCTTGATTTGTGGTTGTTGGGGTAGAGCGGTAGGAATTCAGGAAGGACTGTATTAGACCATCGATTCAACGAGTTGTCACCTTACTGGGGTTGTCACCTTAGCGATTCAACGAGTATTTGTAAACTTACTGGGGGGGGGGGTGTCGGTAGCCACGGTCTACAGCAGGGGAGAGGGGGAGCTATACGATATATGATGTTCTTGGTCGGAGACGCGAGTTTCAGCTGCATTAGGGGGTGATGTAATCCTCAGTAAAAGATCTGCTGTTCTGATATCTTGTTTCTGATAACCCTTTTTTGACCACTTTGGGTTGATTTTCCTTGCACTGTGTGGGCAACATTTTGCCGGTAAGTTTAGTTTTGGACATTCAATCTCAAAGTAAAGACCACAGGAGAACTTTTGCCAAAGCTTTTTTTAGTACTAATATACATTGATGGTTGTCACATTTTACCCAGTACAAATCTGTGCTTAATTCCCCAAAACAAAAGCGGCAGACTAAGAGGTCTTTAATTTGTCCTTTTGGTATACGGAGGCGGACACGACAAAATGAGGGCTCTTTGATTTGTTCCTTTGGAATGTGGTTCACCTCAGTTCACCTTTAATAGGACAAGGTTTGGGTACTTTGATTCAGCTGTTCAGGTAAGTGGCAGGGACCTTGGTAGCAGGCAATACCCCAGAATGTAAAATACCGATCGGACAGTTTCTGCAAAGCCAGTACAAGGTCTGCCTCTATTGCAGCACACACACCGTGATGTCATCTTTTACAAGAACAGTATTTGAAGGACGGTCTTCCTCAGTTGGTATGTCACAAGTGATACACCTAGAGTGGTCAGGGGTCTGCAACGATTCGAATAAAGCCGAGCCTATGGAAGGCAGGTTACTGCTGGCTTGCGTTTTATTGACCTTAACCACTTCCACTAAAACCTCAGGAATGGCTATGGAAACTGGTTCAAGTTCACATTTTTCACTATACTCAAGGTTCACAATATCACGAGTAGGATACAAGGGCTCAATGATTGTAATAGGATTTTCTGCCGACCCGGAGAGAACGCTGCTTGTAGGGAGCGAGAAAGCCCACTAGATCCCACTGACCTCGTAATTGAAATGGTTGTCTGTACTATCCTTCCTGAAATTTCAATATCCTCCTTTTAACTACTTTGCGTCACAATTTCTTCTAATTTAAAGTGGGATATCCATGTCAAAGATATCATTTATTGAGTTAATGCGTATATCTTCTTCCTTAAGCTCAAAATAAATTTAGCATCCCCTTTTCCCATTCCTTAAAAAATAACATTAAAAAAAGTTTTTTTTCAGCGGAAAGTAAGTAGCAACATATTTATGTTCACAGATATTATTAATATATGTTTGCAAAAAGAAGAGAAATCAAACTGAAAACCAGAAGTAAAGTTTAAATTTGTTCACTTTAAATATATTGTTTTGTATCCATGGCTACATAACATGTTGGATTTAGGAGTAAAATCCTGCCTTATATCACTTTCGCCCTCCTGTTCCTTGTTTCTGGAGAGAAAAATAGCCCGATTAAAGAAAACAAAACGAAAAAAAAAAAAAAACAGGATCACTGATGTTTCCGGTTATCTAATATTGTTCAACAAATCTAGTTATTTATGGAGAGAGTAATTACTCTGATTTTCAAAAATCTGAATTGTCCTTGTATCAGAAATATCAAACCAGTAAAAGAGCGAAAAATGTTTACAGCTACCAGGGTTGCCAACTTGCACATTTTTCGTTTGAAATGCACTCTTTTTTACCTCAGAGGGGATATGAAAAAGTGAAAATTACTCCTTTTGAGTGTCAGTTTTCATTCACTTTGAACGTCAGCAGTTGGCAACTGCTGACGTTCGTCGGAAGTGTAATTAAACCAAGTCGGAAGTGTAATTAAACCAAGGAACATGGTTGCGCACTTGCACCCTTTTCGATTGAAATTCACACTTTTATATCTCAGAGGTGATACGCAAGCAGTGGCAGGCATGCTTACTCAATTTTTTATTTGCATTTTTTTTTTTTTTTTTTAGCAAAATCACTCTTTTTTGGCCTTGATTTGCACTCTTTTTGGACGTCAGCAGTTAGCAACACTGATCACTACTCTTTAAACCTGTAAAGATATCGTTCATATTCGTCCGCACGTTCATAACCTCTGCTGGTGTCTTCCTTTTTATAATTGTTTTTTATTAAATTTTCCTTTCTTCTTCTCATCTCAATTTCCCATCTTTGTGTATTGAACAAGTTTCCTTGCTTTTCTTGTTATCTTTCTTTCTTTCTTTGTCAACCTTCTTCAGTTCTCTATGTTTTTGTTCTTATTTAGTTAGAATCAGGCTATTATTCACAGATCCTTATAAAGGAACCGTCGAGGATGGGGGTACGATGGTTTTTTTTTCATAATGCTAAGCATAATACATTGAAAAAAAAGAAAAGAAAAATATGTATTTAACTTCTGATGCTAAACAACTAGGACCTTATTAAACTTAATATTTATTTATTTATTTATTATTACAAATAGTGGTAAGCATCAGCGCTTGTCGTAAAAATACAAAACACAAAATCATAATACTAATCTAAAGTAAATTGGCAACGACAAACTAAACAGCAAATACTTCTAAATAACACAAAACGCTTGAATCCGCTGGAAAATCGGTCAGCGCATAGGCACATCCAAGAATACTTCTCCTCCCCCCCCCCCCCCCCCCCTTGAAAATTACCTCTCCTCTTTAGAATTCCCCTCTGGAAAATTTCTCAAACTTGTAAAATGATATTTTTAATTTCAATTTAAAAAAAAAATTACTTTGGATACCCAATTAACTTACTTTCACTTTTATTTGTTTTTCGTTTAAGCCGCATCTAGGTTCATCGTGACGCGCAGCACTCGACGACATGTCTCCTTACATAGGCGATCCCCGCGACGGGTGTATATTTTAAACACTCTGATTGTCCTCAGTTTGAACTGTCGTAAGCTAGCCACGTCTTCTTTTAGCCTGCTATTCTCATCTTCCACGCCGGTAGTGATAGACATTTGAGGCATCTTCTGCTTATATGATCTGTACACTGTGTGCCCAAACTATCTCAGTCTCCTCTGCTTGACGTTAATGGAGACAAGTGGGCCATCTCCACATCTTCTCCTGACTTCGTCGTTCGAGATTCTATTGGAGAGGTGTATGCCCAGGCTATAGCGCAGGTGTTTGTGGTTCAATTCAAGATCAACGCTTCGGTTGCTTTTAATGATCATGTTTTACATCGATAGAGGAGAACAGAGAGAACCATAGCCCCATACAGTTGTTGCTTTGTCCGTCTTGGGATTTTCTCTGATTCCAGAGAGCCTTGTGTATTTGAAGGAAGACGGTCTAGACTAATAAAACGCAGCCCGGGATCTCTTTCGAGATTTGCCAGCAGTTGAATACCAACTTTAGAGAAACTTCTGAAATAGAAAAAAAGGATACATAGGAGTTGTAAAAGACTGAACTTCTCTGAGTTTCTTGATAATCGGGTGAACTGTTAAGCAATCCATACAGAAAACATCTTGCGCAAGTTCCAATTACGTCATAGTTACCAAGAATACTTGTTTGCAATATTTTTCTCAGTTGTTTGCGTTTTTACTTTAATTATGTTGTCATACCATTCAGTATCAAGTACCAACCAGGAATGTTACAATGCCTATGCCCTTTAAAATAGTTAAATTACGCTTGGGAAATTCTGACGGAATTAAATTAATCCTTCCCGTGTGTCCTTTATAGATGCTAAAATAATACGCTCCTTATTCCATTGTAATAAGGACTTGTCTTATTCCTTATTCATTTTTAAAATGTCTGCGCAATAGCACAATTATTATACTATTCTTTCGTGTTTCGTTACATTTTCGTTTAATTTTTGTTGTGTCTTGTGTCATGCCTTTTTCTTTAGCTATTCAGTCATTTTTCATCTGGTGTAATTTTGGAGGTGTTAAAGATGCTACAATAAAGTCTCTCTTCCGGTTTATCCATCGTAGACAACCTTTGCTGTTTCTTGGTCCATGTTTTTTTTCTACGCCGACCGCAGCAACCGGCATGTCGCGTCCATGTGGGTCAACCACAACAACTTCGTCCACACCACAGCCGTAACACGCGATGGCCAACAGGGTGTTGTTGTTGGGGTTTGTCTCTATGTCAAAAGACAGCACGGAAGGTGTCACGGTGACATCAGCCGGGCCTGTCTGCGGATTGTCGAAGGTCAGGTCGGTGCCCGTGCCGCGCTGTGCCTGGCCGTTTATGCTGATACCACCTTTGATGTTACGGTCGATCAGATAGCGCATGGCAAAGCGCTCATCGGCTTCGAAAGTAGGTACACCCATGTTATGCAGGGCATCACGCAGGGGCGGCGCGTCCTGGGGCACAGCCACTTCCACCTTCACCAGCGCCTCACCGTTAAAACCCAACTTGTCCACCGGCGTGACGCAGGCACGCAACACATGACGGGCATCAGCAGCCGGCACATAAAAGTGCGGCACCTGGCGGCTTTCGCGCAATACAAACGTGCGCCCGTCTGTTAAGCGGCCGAAGATGTAGACCACCGGCACACCCTGGTGGATACGATAGGTAGCCTGCAGGACGAAGCCCTCATATACAGTTGTCATTGAGGTTCGCAGGTTAATGCTATGTGTTCAGTTCCGGGCATGTGTCAACGTCTGCCTTCAGGTCTGCCTTGCAAAGTCCGGGGTTGTACGCGTACCTGGGAACCGCCAAACTGCGGTTTTACCCAGGAACCAAGCATAGCCATGAAGAAAGGGCTAATCCATGGATCGATCACGCTGATTGTTGTCAGCTTGATTGTATTGTTAATGCTGCCAAGCTGGATTGAAGACGGCACCAACGTTGTGCAGCGCGACGAAACATGGCCGGTTGGGAGTGCGGCAAAAGATTTGCACGCCAGCCTGCGGGTGGCTGATCTGCATGCCGACTCGATGCTGTGGAACCGTGACTTTCTGACCCGCGGTAGTATTGGACACGTTGACCTGCCACGCCTGCAGGACGGCAACGTGGCCCTGCAGGTGTTTGCCGCGGTGACCAAGTCGCCAGCCGGTCAGAACTATGACAGCAACAGCAGCGACGCCTCGGACAGAATAACCTTGCTGAGCGTGGCGCAGATGTGGCCGCCGCGAACCTGGAACAGTCTGCTGCAGCGCGCCCTGTACCAGGCGGAGCGGCTCACAAGATATAGCGAGCGCAGTGACGATCTGGTGCTGATCACCTCAAAAGACGAGTTTGCGACTTTTCTGAACAACCGTACAACAGGCCAGATTGGCGCTGTACTGGCCACCGAGGGTGCACACCCGCTGGAGGGTGACCTGAACAACCTGCAGGTACTGTGGGACGCAGGCTATCGCATGCTCGGGCTGGCTCAAAGACATTTATGGGTGCTGTTGGCAAAATGGAATTTCCTGTAGGAATAGGTTTCTACTATAGACCCAAATGAGTTTTTTTTTTCCTATTTGAAGTAATTTTTTGACTTTTACGTAATGTTTATTTATTCCTTCTCTTTGGATGCTTAGTTTTGTGTGTGGGGGGATATCCCATGGGGGTATTTTCCATGGGTGTAAATCTATAGGGGGGGACTATTCACAAGGAGAATTTTCCAGATATGTTTTTCCAGGTGTATTTTCTGGGGGGAACGTTTAAACGTGTAGGTTTTCCGGAGGACGTTGGTTCCCATTGCTTATGTGATCAAATGCCCGATTTATTTAAAATACCATCCAGTGAAAAAAAAATCTTTGCAAAAAGAAGAAAAAAAATCTACTTAGAATAACGTCATGATTAGGCAACACGAGGGTAAAAGATACAAGCAGCTTTGCAAGCGAAGCGACCGGAGTGAGGAGCGAAAAGGCCGAAAAGAAAGAGCAGAGAAATAAAACATAAATTCATAATGAATACTTGAAAAAAAGAGCAGGAAAGTAAAAAAAATACTGAACTAAAAAAAGAGCCTGAGGAGTAAAATATGAAATCATAGTGTAAGCTAAAAAAAGCAGGGAAGTAAACAAAAAAAAGTAAAAAAAGGGGATGTAAAATATGATTTAATAGTGTATGCTAAAAAAAAACAGGAATGAGAAAAATAAAAATAAAAAAGAGCAGGAAGTAAAATATGAGTTCAGAGTGTATATTTTTAAAACATAGGCTCATAGTGTATACTTTAACAAAAAGCGCAGGGAAGTAAACTACGAATTCATAGTGCGTACTTTCAAAAACAGCACGAAAGTAAAAAAGAAAAGCTGAAAAAAGATCAGGGTAGTAAAATATGGATTCTTTGCGTATACCTAAAAAAGAGCAAGGAAGTAAACAAAAGAAAAAAAAGATGAAAAAAGCATTGAAATTAAAGGCGAATTGATATTGCTTATATTGCGTTTTATTTTATGATGAACAAACAAAACTCAAACTGATAAACAGTTTGGATAGGTGAATTTGTTAGACAAGGTTCGTCAGTTAGTTCATTAACTAATAAATACAATACCCTTTGATTTCTCTATAGATGGCAGTGTCTACATATGTCAAAGGCAAAAATTGGAAGAGAGCCAATAAGATTGCATCTGTTGCTCTATCCTGAACTAGCCATAATTCAATAGGTGCAGGAAGGGCTACCCAATAGTGACCAAATACTGGCAAGGCACTCAAAATTGCAGCCAAAACACTTTTTTTCGAATAGGCTTGAAACTTTCAAATATCGTTTCCTGGGCTAAGGGGACCCCACATTGTGCCTAATGGTAAATGTGTAAAATTCAATTGCCCAAATTGTGGTGCAGATTTAATTTGGAGATGTCAAAGTTGCAGGGAAGCAGCAAGAACGTACACATGTTCTTCATGTAACTTTCAGGGACCTTAGAAATGGCTCAATTATTATTGATTACAAAAATCCTTCCAGAAGGAACTGAGGTTGATTTAGATCAATTAGCAGAATCAATCAAATCTTCATTAAAAGAAGGAATCATCATGAAAAGACATGTTAAAGAGCCTTTAGCATTTGGATTAGAATTTCTAAAAGCGGAATTTATTCTAGATGATAAAGAAGGACAAATGGATTCACTTGAGGAATCAGTAAGATCAACTCAGGGTGTAAGTGAATTTGAAGTACTCAATATGAGTAGAATGTCAGTTGACATGAAATAGGTGATTTTTCTGGTACGCAAAGAAGAACCTTTGCAAATGCAAATCGGTGAAGCAAAACAAAGAGATGTTGGTAAAAAACGTGCAAGAATAGGTCCTGAGGCAATGGACTTTCTAAAGGTCACACCAGGAGATATCGTAGAAGTGATGGGCTCAAGATCTAGTTGTGCAGTTGTTTGGCCTATTGATGAAGATGAAAAATTTCCACACATAATTAGGGTTGATGGTCAAACGCGAAAAAATGTAGGAGCTTCATTAAACGACTTTGTAAAGATACGAAAAGCAGTATCAAAGATTGCTAAAACAGTATCATTAACTCCAGTAAATGATTCAGTAACAGTAGATAAAGAATTTACAGATTTTGTAAAAAATAGACTCAAAGGAATGCCAATCACTCATGGTGATGAAATATCTGTAATGATATTGGGAAATTCCATGGATTTTAAAATTACAAAAACATCTCCAAAGGGAGTAGTTAAGATAGACAGGTCCACAACACTAAACATCTCTACAGACACTGCGGTTGATAGGAAAGTCAGGGTAACGTATGAAGAGGTAGGAGGCCTCATGAACGAAGTCAAGTCTATGCGTGAGATCGTAGAATTGCCATTAAGACATCCAGAACTCTTTTCAAGACTTGGAATTGAGCCCCACAGTGGAATCTTACTTTATGGACCTCCGGGATGTGGTAAGACACTATTGGCCAAAGTACTCGCAAGCGAATCTGAAGCTAACATGTATCCAATTAATGGTCCAGAAATCATGAACAAATACTATGGAGAAACAGAGGCAAAAATAAGAGACATTTTCAAAGAAGCAAAAGACAATTCACCAAGCATGATTTTTATCGATGAGATTGATGCTATTGCTCCAAAAAGAGAAGAAGCTTATGGAGATGTAGAAAAAAGAGTAGTAGCACAGTTGTTAGCTCTTATGGATGGAAAAAAATTCAGGTAACCTGTGACCTAAATTAACTTAAGCTCAACCAAACAATCCCTAGGTAAATCTGTTGTGCTGAGTTGAACTATTCTGATTCTTTGTAGCATTCCATCTTTGAAACTCAACATTGTTTTTGTTTGGTTTTAATTAATTTTTGTTGTGATGGATGTGAGAGTGCACTTGAATTTCTTTTAAGGACTTTGCAGCTGACAAGGCCCACCTCATTGCAGCAGAACAGTCTACCTGGAGGAGCAAAACTTCGCTACTCTTTATGCCACATATCATGCAGCAGGAGCCTTAAGTCAAGTTTTTGGTCTGATTTTATAGATGATTTGAGTTTGTATAATTGCCAGCCAAGGAGTCAATCGACATGGGCACCTAAGATCCGTCCACAATTATTTTATATGATCTAAAATCAAATCCTTAATAAGTTCTAGTTGGAATGGGAGGTGGGTATTAATAATCTCAGATACCTTAGCTGTCAAAATTTCTTCAATTTTATTCTTAATCAAAACCTCGAAGACTCCCTGTTGTATTGAATTATTTGAACTTAGTTTTGGGGTTACTGGACTTGAAGGAAAAGGAAAAATTTAATTAGAGAGACAAGAAGCCAATTCCTCAAAATGAATACAAGATTTGATGACAGCTGAATACTTTTTTTTTGCAGCCATGTAAGTCATTTGCAGCATTGAAAGTCATGTTTTACTCTAAGGGGAAAGGGAAAATAATTTATTTTGTTGTTAAATTTATATATAAAAATCACAATGGAGACATCTGTTGTGTTGTACTCTTTTTTCAAAGTAGTTTCTGGTTGGAGGAATTTATTTTGAAACAAAGCTGTACTTCTCTTTTTTTGTGATCTTATCTTCTACTGCCTTATGTATAACCTTTGCAACACTCCTAATGATGGGACATTCTTTGTGTTTAACGTGATTTTATTATTATCATTGGATGGGAGTGGACCTGCTATCCCTGGTGAGACTCAGGTCTTTCAAAATATATGCTCCATTAGTGGTTGGAGAGGGCAATGATGGATTAGGCCTGCCCACCCTTACCATAAATCTTGCCAGCTGGCAGACTTTTCCTTCCTTCCCTATGTCCTCCTATTTGACAGAAACATTATGGAATATCTCAAGCTGGTAGCTAATCCAAGCTGGACTCTCTTCTACTGGATGTCTTCTTGTTTCTACAGACCATCTCACACTTTGGCATAATGTGGATTCAGCACTCTAAAAAGTTTCAATTCCTGTTATGGCTTCTGTTACCATTCTCATCTCAGACCTTTTCAGTCATAGAAAATACTTAGTCAAGGTGGAGTTAAACTTTGGGAGTAATTCCTTTGTTTCCTTACCCTTAGACTTGCAGGCGATATTGTCCCCGAAAGGACACACAAAACTCTTAATAATTGAAAACTCTTTCGCATTCCTTAGTATTTCACTATTTGATATTCTAAGAAATAAACAGACGCAGTGCAGCATTTTTTAGGGACATTTTCTTAACTTCGTCTGTATAGAAAAACAAGTCCCAAATCTTCGGTAAAACATAAACTCGTTTACATGTGTGGCAGTAACCATATATATGTAGCTATAGCTATTATCTGTGGAGAGGTGCAAGAAGCGGCCTCGGTGTGAATTCTGAAAGCGATACTTGCTAAAAAATATGAATTGAATTTCTACACCTGCGTTAGGATGGACATACGGAAAACGAATTTCCAGCCTGAAATATTAAAACACTAGAACTGAATTTTCCCAAAACTTTTAAAAAGCACTTTTTTCTCCCAATTGACTAAATTCTTTCTCTAATACCCAAAAAAATTAGAATTCCCAAAATAAAAGATGATAATATAGGGCAGTTACTGAGAGGTGGGGACACAGGTATAAGGCTTCTGTCCCCTGGCATAACGGTTTGTCCAACAACCTTTTGCATTTTCGAATCCTTATCAAAACCTTACATCCTAAGATTAAGCAGCATAGTTGGTATTCTCTTAATGTCATACCAATCGGTTGTAAGTTGATAGTGAATGATTTTATAGGTCATTACTCTACTCTCAAAAGCAAGGTTAATCTGCCTATACTATACAAAAACCTTAAAATTAATAATGACTTTTAGTTCTCCAATGTCATTCATTCAATTTCCAAGGTAACCTTTTTTAGTGGACAAACTAGATAGAAAAAAAATGAAATAGAAGAACATGTTTCCCTTTCGAGCCTATATGACTTTGCGGTATTAGTCAATCATGGTAAAATCCGATTCTTTTACTTTGCTAAGAAGGAGGGTGTGAATTTCTCTGTTATAGGATAAATTTTCAAAATTACCTGACAAATTTTTTTCCTCATGAAGCATGTTGATAGAATGATTGAAAATAATTAGAAAAGTTATATTTTACAAAGGAAAAATCTAGTGCGAAGAGAATGGAGGGTTTATAGCGTGAAAACTAGTGCTCATGTCAAACGAAAAATTGTCATCTAATATCTGGCGACTGCTTTCCTTTTTTAGCCTACCCTAAAGCGTTACATGCTTGTCTTTTTAGGTACTTTAAATATAGGGCAGGGTAAAGAAAGCAACTTTTCACCAGTAGACATACCAGCTGAAAGTCTATTACTGTACTTAACCTGCCGAGATTTTATGAAGCTAAGCTTGACCCACTTTTTACAGACTGGATTTTGACTAAAAAAGAATAATTTTTGACATCAATAAAAAATTGTTAATCCAATTACTATTGTAACTAGATGCTCCAAAATGTGTTGCATCTTCAGCAGAACTCCTTACATTTCAGCTCTACCCTACAGGGCTATGGATAAATTTTCCGTTTAAACTCTTTTTTAGCTGCTTTTTGATATCTTAAAAAGGGGTTTGGCCAGGGGAATGAAACTATCATTAATGAGTACAAGACCAAAAATAGGTAAAATTCCAGTTGAGCAAATTCCAAATTCCAGTTGAACTTCTCACTATCTTGGAAAGGTATTAGGTAAGAAAAATGAAACTTTCAGTAATAAATCCAGGACCAAAAAAATGCTCTGGGAAGGTGCTACCAAGCTTCTATGTTAACCCTTTTCTGGTTTCTAAGTCTTAGAAATTCGCCTACTCAACAGGTCTATACCTAGTCTATTGAAATTCTGACAAAACAACATCTTACCTGAATTTTCAACTATCGGTTTCTTTTACTCTGGCTTTAGTTTTGAAGATATAATTCCTTTTATTTGAGTAGAATTTTAAGCCGCATCAATGGTTTTTTCAAAATTTAGGAAATGTATTTGCATATCTTGAAAACATTGTAAGAGGAAAGTTATGAGGCTGAAGCTAGTTTTGTTGCACTTCATGTAAGCAGAAGATCTATACAGCAACTATGACTTAAGTTTTTTTTCAATTTTTTTTTTAAATAATTGTTGTTCTCTTGTCACATTTGTGTTCCATGGTAAGTGGTTGGCACTCTGCGTTGGGAATTCTTTGTCCAAGGGACACAGGTTCAATTCCTTGCATTGCCAGTTTTTTTGGTTTTCACCTGCTATTTTTCATCTTAATTAAATGGAATCCCTGCTGGAGCTTTGTTGACACCTGCCTTAAAATAATTTGTCTAAATAAAGTATACTGTTTATGGAAGAGTAGTGAAAATGGCTGTAAATCCAATATTTCAATATTTTTTTTTTTAATTGTTGTTTTACTCTGGTCATATTGGTGTTCCTGGTTAAGTGGATAGCACTCTCAGTTAGAAATCCTTTGACCACAGGGTACAAGTTTGATTCCTGGCATTGCCAGTTTGTTGGGTTCGGAATAGTGGTCAGTGTTGTTACACATTAATATCATGCAGATTTAAACCAACTTTAAGATAGTTATGGTAAAATATCAACAGTATTCATTATTGTCTCCGCTATGCCTTCCTTTTTTCTTTTTAGTAGATTTGATATTTCCTAAAGTTAGAAGCATCCTCTTGAACCTCATCTTGCAGAAAAGTAACTTCAGGTGAAAGTAAATTTTTCTCAGTAATGACCTTTGCTCCCATATCAGCATGAAATACCAATAGCTAAAGCCTTTGATTTTTTGCTTTTGGTGCGCAGGGTTCATCAAACCCTGGTGGCCTACCGAGAAGATCCCACCGTTCGTGCCTACCTCGAGAAACACCCTTTTGAAGAACCCTAGGAGCCTTCACAAGGGATCGGCAACCTGTCTTTGACCCCTAAAATTTGTGGCTTTAAAGCGTAAAGCCTATGAATTAAAAAGGCCTTCGTCGGTTTGAGTCAAATCTGAACTGCCACCGGCCAAACAGGTTTTATAGTGATGGATGGCCCTTTTGCGCGCGAAATCGTGGTCGATCATGGGTGCCGGATAATCCGGCGTCAGCAATTCGGGAACCCATCGCTTGATATAGACCATGTCCGGATCGAATTTCTGGGTTTGTCGCCATGGATTAAACACTCTGAAATAGGGTGCGGCATCGCAACCCGTTCCCGCGGCCCATTGCCAATTGCCGTTATTACTCGCGAGATCAAAATCGAGCAGTTTTTCTGCAAAATAGGCTTCGCCCCAGCGCCAGTCAATTAACAAGTCCTTCACCAGGAACCCAGCGGTGATCATGCGGACCCGGTTGTGCATGTGACCTGTTTGATTTAATTCCCTCATGCCCGCATCCACGATCGGAAAACCAGTCGTACCCGTTTTCCATTTTTCAAAGTCTTCCAGGTTCGTCCGCCAATTGATTTGGTCATATTCGGGGCGAAAACTGCCTGTCGTGACATGTGGGAATTGGTAGAGAACCTGCATGAAGAAATCTCTCCAAACCAATTCACTGAGAAATGTTTCATTCAGACCTTGAGCCATTTTAACGAGTTGGCGAATGCTGATCGTACCAAATCGCAAATGAATCCCTAGCCGGGACGTCCCTTCAAGTCCTGGTAAATCCCTGGTTCTGTCGTAATTCGTTATGATCTCGGTAGGTACTGCACTGGTGGGAAAGGTTGCCTCAGAGGCCTTAAACCCTATTTGTTCGATTTGGAAATCCGAAAAATTTCCTTTTTCCCGGTAAAAATTATGGAAATGACTGGCAGTGGCCAGAGGCTCCAGTTGCCATGACTCAAGGCTGCGAAGCCATTTTCGCTTGTAGGGTGTAAAAACGGTGTAAGGGCGGCCCGCCTCCGTCAGGATCTCATCTTTCTCAAAAATGCATTGATCCTTGTAAGAATAAAACCCGACCTGGTTCGATTCAGCCAGCGTTTCAATGGCGAGGTCACGCTCGCGTGCATAGGGCTCATAATCGTGATTGCAGTAAACGGCATGAATGTTGTTTTGCGAGAACAGTTTTGAAAATACTTCGAGAGGTTTAGCATATTCCACCCTGAGCCCGGATCCCAGTTCGGTCAATTGCCGGTGAAGTTCCTTCAGTCTGGTGAAGAGAAAGGTGACCGGACTGGCGAGAAGCGGGAGACCCAAGTAAGGGTCGAAACCTCCCCGGAAAAACCTCTTATGATGCGGTCACCCTAGAGGCCGGTGTCACTCATGACACAGCCTTTGAAGATTGGGCCAATTTGGTCAACAACTTTCAAGGCGATGGGGCGATGTCGCTTTTAAATTTTCGCAAAGATATCACGATCGATGTCTTTAACCTTGGAGGGCAAAAAGTCCTTTCCTATAACGTTTTCCGATGTTGGGTTTCAGAGTATCAGGCTCTTCCGGAGCTTGATGCCAGTGGGAATGCCGTGATGATCCAAATGATCAAGTTGGAAAATGAAGGATGGGAACGTGATGTTTCCGTCGTAGAACCCGCTGAAGCATAAGTTCAAAACAGGAAATGCGTACAGGTACAAATTATTTGCCAGGGGGTTACTTTGACGCAGAGGGCGGACTTCACCGACTGGTGGAACTCAGTCCACTGAGTGGACGAGAAGAAGAATGTCTGGCTGATCATCTTCAGAAAGCAAATGCCTCACTCGTGACCAGGGTATTGAGCCGATGTGTAAAGAGGCTTGGTGAATTCAGTCCTGTTTCAGAGGACATGGTAAGAAACTTGTTGGTAGCGGACCGGCAATTTCTCCTCCTCAAGTTACGAGAACTGACCTTTGGTGAACTCATTCAAGCAACGATTCATTGCCCGTGGCCCAACTGTGGAACCCGTGTCGATATTGACTTTTCGACCCATGACATTCCTATTCGAGAGTCGGAAGAAAAAGGGCCCACATTTACGATGCACCTATCTTCCGAGGCCCTGATGAAATCCGAATGCGACGTGTCCCAGAACGAAGTTGTCTTTCGTCTTCCCAATGGTGAGGATCAAGAAGCGTTGGCTCCTCTCCTGGAAAAAAATGAAGCAACCGCACTGACGTCGTTATTCACTCGTTGTATTAAACAGATTGGCTCCATGGCCGGGCAAACGCCAGACATGATTCATCAACTATCACCTCTTGCGCGTATGGAAATTGAGCAACGTATGGAGGCCCTTGCTCCAAAGATTGACTTGACCTTAGGTGCGAACTGCCCTAACTGTCATCGTGATTTTACGATGCCCTTTGACCTCCAACAATTTTTCTTCGGTGAATGGCAGACAAGTCACGAATTGTTGTGTCGAGAGGTCCATTATCTGGCTTATCACTATCATTGGACTGAAAAAGAAATAATGGAGTTCCCTCGTGAAAAACGACGGAAATATATCGAAGTCCTGGCTGACGAAATTGAACGGATTAATAATGTCGTCTAATCTCCATACGGTCACCTATTTAGGGGAAGTTCTCAGAGATGCTCGAACACCCTTCAAATACATCCTCCCATAGCTTTTGACTCTTAAAGGGCACTAGAACTCCCAATTTCCCTCAAATAAGTCCCCTCCGAAATTTATACGAACGCACCATCCATAACAAGTGGCTCTGCAAACAAAATATACGATAAAACATTGGAACAATATTGGCTAAGAAGATATAAAATCATTGACCTTCGCTTAAGGTCAAAGAAAGCTGTTATGCAACTCAAATTTGCTCTTTTAGAAAAGATCTTGCCACACGCATGGTATTTGAGCGGTTTCTCACCCGTATGCACTCTTTGGTGCACCTTCAAATTTGCTGCTTGAGACAAGGTCTTCTCACATACGTCACATTTAAACAGTTTTTCATCTGTATGCAATCTTTGATGCATATTCAAATATGCTCTTTGAGAAAAGATCTTGTCAAAGACCTCACATTTATATGTCTTTTCTTCTTTATGTGATCTTTGATGTCTGTCTAATTTCCTATGCTTTTTCTTTCCAAGGGGCTTTTCAGACATGTTTTCTCATTTTCGAAGCATTTTGTTTCAAATTCCAATACAAATGGAATTGAGAAAGCACTCACAGATGGATTCTTCCCTGTAAGTGTAGTCAAATGTAGTGTAATGTAGTGTAGTGTAGTGTAGTGTAGTGTAGTGTAGTGTAGTGTAGTGTAGTGTAGTGTAGT
>JAAAKM020073195.1:81485124-81533733 GCA_010016025.2 Alatinidae sp. Z8VKAUB7J3 | reverse complement strand
CCACCGTCCGCGTCGCCCCCTGGGAGCAGGAGGTGCTCCATGCGATCAACTGCGGGCTGGGCGGGCCGTTCGCCGACGCGGTGTTCCTGACGCTCCAGCGCTCCGTGGTGGGCATCGTCGCCATGCTGGTGGCCATCGGCCTGATCTGGGATGCCGACCGCCGCACGGGACTGCGTGCGCTGGTCACGGCGCTCGCCGCGTACGGCGTCGCCATGCTGATCGCCGACGTTGCCTGGAACGTCCACCACCGCGCCCGCCCGGGTCGCGCCGTGGACGTCGTGCTCACCACCCCCGCCGAGATCGCGACGTGCGCCCAGCACCCCGACGCGGTGGTCGTGCGCAAGCATACAAAGACACATCTTTGGGGAAAAACAAAGGAAGCATTCAAATTCATTTATAACAACTATTCTGACAAGGCAGATTGGTTCTTCAAGGCCGATGACGACACTTTCGCCATCCCCGAAAATGCCAGATACCTATTGTCCCGCTATAATACCTCAGAGCCAATATATTTTGGGGCCAAAATAAAACGTTCCCAAAGCAACAGTTTTGCCAGTGGTGGAGCAGGTAATTCTATTTTTATTTTGTAATAAGATATTTGCTTGATTGAAGCTATAGTAGGGAGTTTAATAATAACCATATTTTCCTATTTTAGGTTGTATATAATGTCCAACATTATCAGTAATAAGTTGGTCGGTCACGCTAGTTGAAATGAATAATAAAAATAATGTATTTTTAACCCACTAAAATACAGCGCTAGTGGAATAAGTAAGAGATAATGAAAGAAAAATAACACGACTATACGAGAGATAAAACATATACAACGTAACCATAGCTCAACTAACAAAAGAGCCTCTCAAAGATAACATAACTATAAAACAAAACAGGTGAAAAGTAACGCCAAAATAAACGAACTAAGGGGTGGAAGGGGCCCAGAGAAAAAAGTAACCATTTTCCAATTTTGAGCCTAACTTCCGCAAAAGAAGTAATAATATCAGAAGCCCCGAAATACCGAATTATTTTCTTGTTCCTATAAGACCGGGGTAAATAAAGCAGAAACTTACAATAGCGGAAATATAATATACGCAATTCAACCAGATCCTTTTTTTTAGGATAGGTGAAATACCAGACAGGAAAAGTATTGAATGGTCACAAAAGCTACTATATAGCAATGCAAGCGCTTTTCGAGAATAATGACCATGATTAGCCACTATTTTCCATAACCTACTTTAAGTTTTCTTTAACATCCCGTACAATATTGGTCCTAAAAGTTAATAGATTCGAACAAATATGAATGCCTAGCCATCGCAATTCAGAGACGCAACGGACGGAGAATTTAGAACACGAAAGACAAAAGGGCATAGACTTTGCATTAAAGAATAAGTACTCACGCTTATCAATCCTCAATGACAGACCAACACTTTGGAAACGGCTGAAAAGAAGTAATCATCCGCATATGCAATATAAGAGACATTTACCAAATCACAAAAAAGAGAGGGCATAATTTTGGATTGCACACCCTGGATACAAATACTGAAAAGATACGGTAAAAGAAACACCACCTTGACGCACTCCTGAACGGATTGGAGTATTCCCATAAGAATTAGAAATAAACTTCAACCGAAGATTGGAATTACTATACCAAAACTGAAGAACCCGAACGACAGAAACGTTGACTCCAGAACTGACAAGGGGGCATATTTGACCACCAAGACCAGAAACTTTAAAAATATAGCCAGACACTTTAAGCTTCATATTCTCAGATAACTAGTATTTAGTGATGAAGTTACAATACAACAGAGAATGAAAATTTTGCCCAATCTTATACCTGAGAATCAAAAAATAAACAAACGGCTGAAAATACATGATCTGGAATACGTTCTGGCAATACAAAAAGCTCCTAATGTCTAAGATAATCAGTGTAACACATTAAACAACCTGCTTATAAATAAGACATGCAATAAATACATCGCAGCTTTATGCTGTAGATTCTTTCATAGCGCTAAAATAAGCCAGCAGACGATCATAATCCACACGAATGGATTCATCATTATGATTGATAAGGGCAAGAAATGGCTTTTCTGCTAGCTCAGGGTCGCTCCGAGTTAATGTGCGGACGTGCGCAACGGAGGGTGATTCAACAATTTTTGGCAACTCAAAAGAAGATGCTTTCCTCATGTCAACATTTTCATAGCTACGACCAGGGGCTACGTCATCATACAGTTCCTCTGTTGATAGCGGAGTTTCAAAAGAGCGCGTTTTCGGTGAGTGGCTATGAGCACTTTCAAAGCTAGTGGTGTCATGGCTACAGTTCTTTTCCTTTATGAAATAGGACGGTTGATGCAATGGCTCAGACACAAACCCTTCAAAACTAGAAGCTTCATGTGAATCTTTTCTGACTCTTTTAGCTGGTTCTGAGCATGTTTCGGAATTGAATAAATCCTGCAGTTCCTTCGGGATCGCTTCTCCTGCTAATAGCCAACTCCTCACAATACGACGTGTTTCATTGTCATCTTTCTCCCTCATTTTCACACCATCTGCAGAATCTGTAACTGAACTACCCGTAATAAAATCAACCAGTGAGATTCTTTGATTTTGTCCAGGAGACGAGAGATCGCTGGTTGGACTACTCATATTACTAATCGTATCTAACGTTTGAGTATTATGATGCGAAGACGAGAAGTCAGTTTGGACATCTTTGGAGAAGGTAGTCACTTGCCTATGACAAGTTGGGTTACTTGTAACTTGCTGGGGAGGAGCAAAGGCTAACGGATTTGTCCTGACTTCAACAGTTGACACCAGAGGAGGGGGTGCACGAACAAGACCGTCAGCATCTAATCCAAAACCTGGATTATTTATAACTCTCGGAATACGCTTTGTGTAAGTCAACGAATCGACTTCATTTTTTGTAACTGCAGTGATAGAAGCAATGCCAAAACTACGATATTTTTTGCTACCAACAGATGGATTTTTAATATCAGGTGTATCACTAGCCCTACCTAACCATACCCAATCATGGGCATGAGATTCATTATCAACCGGGATTGGCCTGTGGTGTTTGCTTCGGCAATGCCGACGATCCCCAAACGAAAGGCGTCGAGGCCGCCATCATCACGATGCTCGTTTTCATTTACGGAACGTTGATGACCATAATCGGTGTGTTTTTCTACCGTTTCTACAGACGTCGCAGACCGGTGGAATAACTCTGGATGTAACTGGAATTATTGGAGGTTAACCATGGAAGGAATTTTAGGCATGCCGCCCAATCACGCGGCTCATGGTGCTGAAATCGACCACACCATGTTGTTGGTGCATATCCTCATGTTGATTCTTTTTGTGGTGTGGGGTGCCTTCTTTGCCTATACCCTTGTTCGGTTCAGACGCTCCAAAAATCCCAAAGCCGATTATGAAGGTGTTAAATCCAAAACTTCTACTTATTTGGAAATTGGGGTTGCCGTGGTGGAAGTGGTTTTGCTGCTTGCCTTTTCTTTCCCGATTTGGGCGGAACGGGTTGAAGCCTTTCCCGACGAGAAAGATGCAACCGTGGTTCGGGTGATCGGCGAACAATTCGCTTGGAATATCCATTATCCCGGTCCGGACGGCGTGTTTGGCAGAACTGATTTAGAACTGCTCAATGCAGAAACCAACCCACTTGGGATCGATCGGGAAGATCCTTATGCAAAAGACGATATTATTACGTTGAACCAATTGCATCTTCCGGTGGATAAACCCGCGATTTTGCATTTGAGAAGCAAAGATGTCATTCACTGCATCAATTTACCCACCATGCGTGTTAAGCAAGATCTTATTCCCGGCATTGATATTCCTATTTGGTTCACGCCTCTGGTCACGGGTGAAACCGAGATCGCCTGCGCGCAACTTTGTGGCTTGGGCCACTACCGCATGAAAGGGTTTTTAACGGTCGAGACCCAGGCTGAGTTCGATGCTTGGATGGAAGAACAAGCCAAATTACTGGAAGAAGAAGGAAGTGAAGACGATTTTTGGGATTAAGCCTTAGGGCCATCCCGGAAAGGGAATCCACCTTTGCACGGTCGAAGTTCAGAACCCAGAGTGGTGATTATTGGCGGTGGCATTGCCGGCTTGGCCACTGCGAACCGCTTGTGTTCGCTGGTTGACCGTGAAGGGCTTTCTCTCAATATTCAACTCCTCGAAGCCAGTCAACGGCTCGGTGGATTGGTCAAAACCGTCCATTTGGGGAACTGTGTCCTCGAAGCGGGTCCGGATTCGATCATGGCCAAGAAAAAGGCCGGCTACTCGCTCATCGAACGACTCGGATTAAAGAAGGATGTCTATCATCCTACGCCTAAGGGCGGGATTCGCATTCTCAAAGGGGGAGCCTTGAAACCATTGCCTTGCGATTTACGTTTATTACTGAAGCATCTTCACTTTCACTAATTTGTTCATATTCAGTTTATATTTACAATTCCTATCAGAGAATTGTTTTTTGTTTGTTTTTTTCAGCATCAGAATTTCTAAGAAAAGATCATAAGTTATTTAATCCCTTTCATTTTCTTGTTGCTCTTCTTCTGTTTACTACGGCTAATCTTACTGTTAGTATCTTCTGAATTGTCTTCACTTCCACTATTTCCCAGCTCAGATTCACTATTTCTATCAGAAAATATTTTATCAGAATTCAGATCTGGGTTGCCACTAACTGCTGCCATTGAGGTGATAGAAGACTTTGAAAAAAGTCTCTCAGCTTCTTTGAATTTCCTATTTCTTTTATCCACGTTACCACCAGCTTTATTTGCACTTGACAAATATCTATCCCATCCTCGGATAATATTCCCATATAATTGTGTATCTTCTAAATAACTACCTTCAAATGCATAAATTTGTCTTTCAAGATTGGCAAGAGTCTCAGCCACTTCCATTCTTCGCCTTACCAAGTCTGCAAGCTCAGATTTTGCATCCACTATATTTGTTTGTTTTGACATTTTGCCAATTCCTGAAAGAAATGCCCATATTTACACTTTTTGCCACACAATCAACTTATTATTTGATGGCATATCTTCTAAAGCTAAGAACTTAATCCCGTTTAAAGAAGCAATCTTTTCTAATAAACTGATATCTTTTAATCCCCAAGCAGGATTTTGCTCCTTCAAAGTCAAATCAAAGCTTACATTGCTTTCAGGAGTTATTTTTCCATTAATTGAATATGGTCCATAAGTAATCAAAAGGCCGTTTGTCTTTAATACTTTTGATGCATTTTGAAAAAGGCCATAACTGCATTCTAATGGTGTGATATGGATCATATTAATATTCAAAACATAATCTACTGATTTTGTTTCTATATTCCATTCACTATACTCTTTTAAAACATCTATCACTATAGGCTGATTAACATTAATTAATCCTCTGCAATATTCAGAAATGCTTGAAAAGCTAGAGTCCTTACAGTCAGATGGCTGCCATATGATATTTGGAAAGTGTTTAGCAAAATGGGATACATGTTGACCTGTTCCAGAAGAAATTTCAAGGCATAATTCTTTTTCTCCAGGATTCACATATTTCTTGTAATATTTCTTAAGTTGTAGCAGAATGGGATCTTTGTTTCTGTCAGCTGCTGCACTAAACTGTTTAACCATACTGATGTGATAACTAAAATACAGAATTTACTTTAAGCCAAAGACCTAAAACAGGTATCAACAAGGTAAAGCATTACTCACGAAGGAAATGTGCATCAAATTTTCTAAATACATTTTCATTTGAATACTCCCAATGAGGTGGGATAAGAAGTCATAAGGAGAGATTTAAAGGAAATTGGAACTTCATGGGAGAGGGCAAAAAGTGAAGCTTTAAATCGATTGGAATGGAGGAAAAGTACGTGCATCTGTGTTGTCTTCAGGTGGTTAGGTGCTGCACTAAGTTGTTAGAAATAGGAGTAGTATCTTTGATTCTAAATAGAATTATACTCGTACAAACATCTACTTGTTAATAGAAGTCAAATAACCAAAAACACGTTTTTTTTATAGCTATTTTGCTCTTATAGAAAATGTGCGCTGTGCGACACAACCCCACCCCCGCTAATCTAACTATCCCAATCAATCTAAAAAAGTCATTACCTTGCAGCAATGACATAATTGACCCCCCACCCCCTATACAATTGAACCGTTCAATAAATGGATCCTTTTCCTTTTTTTCTTAATTTTCTCCTCTTATTTGTAAGGTTTGTTTTAATTTTTTTTGGACAAACTACTTCTTACCTTATATTTTGTTATTTTCTACCTAATTTTAATATTCATCGTTTTACATATTAGAAACCATGATGAGCACTGACAAATTTCCCTTTCAAGTTTTTCATTGTTTTTGTATTTTTGCTAGACTCTATCATAGGCAGTGCAATAGTGCTGCCTAAAGAAAAGGCGCTTCTTATAGAAGAAGTTGTCGTAGAAAATTTCGAAAGGAATTCATCCGATTAGGGACTGAGAATTCTAATGGCTTTTTTAAGAGTTAAAATTGATTAGAGGGCAACCAGCCGCCCCCTACGCCCTTCATTTCCCTTAAATCTTGAGATCTAAATTCTAAGTTTTGAGATAGCCATTTTGTATAGCATAATTGAGAGGTACAGTAATTATGTCTTTGAAGATGCCCCCCTCAAAGCCCTCAGGGAAAGGGCAAAAAGTTATGCTAGTTCCTCATTCTACCTTATTATATTCAGCAAGTTCTAAATTAATATACTCAGTCATTCCTGAGTTACGCCCTTTTGACAACCAGTGTGCACGTAACATTGTCTTTTTCCGCTCGACTTTCGCTCGACTCTCTTAGGAGACAGGATCTCCTTTACGCTTTAGATCACAACTCGACTCTTTTAGAACTTGCAATAATTCTTTGGAAATAGAAATAATCCTGTCATTCAACATTTGAAAAATCTGTCGTGATCTAAAGCTTTTTTTACTGAAGAATTGAGGTTAAAGATACACACTCCTGGGGCCACTTTTCAAACAATACCTACAACTAAGATAATTATCACGAAAGAATCTATTTCCTCTTTCAATTTTTTTAAGGTGTGTCTCCATATATGATACATGTACCAAAGAGACCTAATGATCAGTAAACAGGCAACCAAGCACGCACCGGCGGTGACCGTCGCAGCATGACCATCCTGCCTAACGACGACGCCTGGCGCACGCAGGAACATCCGCTGGTACGCACCCACGGCGAATCAGGACGCAAAGCGCTGTGGATTAACCCGGTCTATACCATTGGTATAAAAAACATGTCCGATGACGAGGCCGATCAGCTGCTACAAAAATTGTTTGCTCATGCCCTGCAACCTGATCTGATCTACGCGCACAAGTGGTCTGAACATATGCTGACGATGTGGGACAATCGGTCGGTGCAACATTGTGCACAAGGCGGCTACGACGGCCATCGGCGTGTCATGCACCGCACCACGGTGGCCGGCGAGCAGCCGCACTAAAACTTCGGAGCACTTTGAAGCCATTGCAGCCTGTCTACACGCAACTCTTTCATACGCTACCGTCTATACCCCACAAATTGTACGCCATTAACCTACGCCATTTAAAAAGAGCTATTGCATGCACGTGACTTTCCCGTTTGGCCGCCTGTTGTCCGCTTTGCTGTTCTGTCTGCTGGTCGGGCTACCCGCCAGCTTTGTGCACGCACAAACTCAGGATTACCTGCCACCCGACCTGCGCAGCCGGGTTAACCAGTTAAAGCTGGATCTGCTGACCATTCCCACCAATCAGATTAACGCACCAGCGCGCGCCCACCTGACCTGGGCATGGCTGAATGCCTATGCAGCAAACGGTGGTTATGTGCCGGTCAACGCTACCGCAACCATCGCCCGGGTACTGGCGCATGCTGACGCGGGAATGGCAGAAACAGGTGTGGATGAAATTGACTCAGCGCAAATCCAGGTTCTGAACGAAGTCATGCAGGAATTCACTTTTCTGGATGATGAGCCTGGCGCCATGGGAACACTGAGCGCTGACCCGGGGCCGTTTACCGCTGCCACACCGGCAACCATCAAACAGGTTTATACAGTGGGTAACAAAGCGGTACAAACTGGCGGCTCGTTCCTGATCGCCAGACACTTCATGGCCAATTTCGGCGTCTGGCAAACCACTGATGCGGACGCTGACCACTACATTTCCGTGCACAGCAGCAACCCGAAAGTAACCTTCAGCACGCGTACCGTACCCATCAGCGGCATGCACGGTGGCTTCAGGACAACGCGCAACACGTTGGCATTTCAGGTGGCGTCCGGCACGCTGCAACCGGGTGATCAGGTCACTTTTACCTACGGTGACACCAGCCAGGGCTCCTCGGGCATCATGACGCCAAGTTTTTCCAGCGATCGGATGCCGCTACCGATTTACCTTTCCTTTGCGGATAAAGGACAATACTTCAGCTTGCCCATACAGCCGGTGCGCATTACCGGTCAAGCTGTTGAGGCTATACCGAACCCGATCCTAGAGAAGATTTGAATGGAATGGATGTCGCCCGAAAACTGCTCATCCTGATCCGAGAATGCGGTGAAAAAATAGAGCGAATTGAACCTGAAAACTTGGTTCCCGGATCCTTTCCCCAGGATCTTTCGCCCCAAGGGTTTATGGCGAAATTACCCGAATTAGATCCTCATTATCAACAACTTATCGAAGCAGCCAATGCAGAAGGAAAAGCATTGCGCTATTTGGCGGAATACAGTCCAGGTAAAGTCCAGGTAGGCATGCGCGCCGTATCGGTGGATCATCCAGCCTATGCCCTGAACGGTACCGAAAATCTCGTGTCCATTCATTCGGAACGGTACAACGACTCGCCCTTGGTGATTCGCGGTCCCGGCGCCGGTGCCGAAGTAACGGCTGCCGGCGTATTTGCGGATATTTTGAGAGCGAGTTCGGCCATCGTGTGAGGGTGTCTTTGCCACGGTTTTCAATAGTATCCATCTGTTGTGAACCTCTAGTTCCAAATCAAATAAGGCAATTCTAGCGGAGGATGTCATGTCGAATCACAAAATTCCAGTCGCAGTTTTAGGTGCTACGGGTTCGGTAGGTCAACGTTTTGTGACCATGCTGGCCGATCACCCCTGGTTCCAAATTGAGGCCTTGTGTGCTTCGAGCCGTTCAGCGGGGAAGCCTTATCGTGAAGCCGTATCCTGGTTTCAAACCGCTCCCCTTCCGGAACAAATTGGTGAGATGATTGTTCGGCCCTGTGTTCCCGATATGAATTGCACACTCGCCTTCTCAGGATTGGATTCATCTGTGGCAGGTGAAGTAGAAGCGGCCTTTGCCAAGGCAGGCATCAAAGTGCTGTCCAATGCCAAAAACTATCGAATGGATCCCAATGTTCCGCTGCTGATTCCCGAAGTAAACCCCGACCACCTCGGACTCATCGCCAACCAAGCCACCGAGGGTTGCATCGTCACCAATCCAAACTGTGCAACCATTGGTCTGGCCATGGCGTTAAAGCCGCTCTACCAACACTTTGATGTGAAAGCGGTTCATGTGGTGACGCTTCAATCCTTGTCCGGCGCAGGATATCCAGGTGTTTCTTCGCTCGATATTATCGACAATGTCATTCCCCATATCGGTGGTGAGGAAGACAAACTGGAAACCGAAACCCAAAAAATACTTGGCGTGTTCGACCGGGGCACCATTGAGCATGCTTCCTTCCCGGTCAGCGCGATGTGCAATCGGGTCCAGGTAAGCGATGGTCATTTGGCCTGCGTCTCCGTCAAACTCGGAAAGCCTGCTTCTGAATCCGAAGTCATCCAGGCCTGGGAGCAATTCAAAGCAGAACCCCTGCAAATTTGATTTGTTTAGCATTGTAGTGAGGAACCTATGTGTTCCAGTTGATGAAAAGTTGAAATTTCATATCTGTACACAGGTGGTTATTGTATAGGCTAGTCAGATACTTGGGTGATAATCCAGGGAAACTTTGATGGAGTAGTGGATCTTCAGCTGCCCTGAGCAATGTTTACAAGAACCTAAGTCAGCCAAGCCTGAAGTTTAGAATATGTATTGCATCCTCAGTCAAGAGGTTGGACATTTCAGCTCTAGAATTAGTCCATATGAGGGTATTGAAGTAAATTAGAGAAATTCTATGATGTCCCATTTCCAGAAGTTGGAATCCCTGATGATACACTGCAAAGTAAAGTGATAGCACCATACAAGTTTCTGATTGCTAAAGATGCAATTTCTAATGTTTTCTACCAGATATTTCAAACAGAAATTGCAGTCATCATCAAAAATTTTTCCTAAAGCAAACAAGCAGAAGGCTGCAAAACAAGTTCCTATCTACTTGCTCATTACTAAACTGCATATATCTTACTAGTTATAATATACCTCAAAAATAGTAGATAGCTATGATGAGATTTTACAATTTATTTCAATAACACAAACGGAAAACTGTATATAAACTGTGTGACTAAAATCAACAAGAAACATGGAAAAGTGATTCTTCAATATGATCAGTTTTTGGAAGGAAGAGGCATCAATAGTTTGGAACGCAAAGAAACAAAACAATAAGAGGAAGAGAGAGGGAAAGGAAGAGAGAAATGGGAGGCAAAGACAGAGGCTAACATTATACTGCATACTTTAGCTTTTGATACAGATTACATACTTTTAGCATAAAAAACCGCAACAAATCATGAAAAGATGAGAAATAATATAAGTGACAGGAGAAACGAAATCTGTGTGCCAACGTCAAGTTCCTTAACTCGCCGTTAAGTCTGATCTACTTGCCAGGAGTGACATCGATAAAAATCAATAAGCGCTATTTTAGGTACGCAAAGTTTCTATGGTTTATTCCAAAGCAGCACCGAAATACCGTCTCGAAAAAAATTGGAATTACGAATCCAGTCAAAGAGGGTGGAAAATCTGTAAGAAGTCTGAGATAAAAGCGATACTGAATAAACTAGGACTTCGACAAGATTAACTCAAAATTCCCAAATTAATTTTTCTAGCTTACATATTTAAAGTTGCTACATATTTATAGAAGTATATAAATATATGTGTATGCAGATATCAATAATTAGAAATACAATTGGCTTAAAGACGAAAATATTTACAGCTGTTTACTTTTAGTTTTGTTCACAAAAAAAGAAAAAAAAAAAGAAAAAAGAAAAAGTGAAATGATCTCTAGTTTTGACTAGAATGTGGAAAAATTCAGTGTTTTTTTTACTGATATTAGCCATGTCAATTCAGTCTAGAAGACATATTAATAATGAAAGACTTATTAGGGCCATTACATTCGAGTTTCCCTAGGTTATTTGGATTGTTTCTAACTATAATTTATCTTAAAAAAATGTTTTGTCGTATTTAAAGAAATCTTTTTTTTTAACTTCGGAATTTGCTGTGCTGGTCTACATAAATAAGACTTCTCGTCCCCATCACTACTCTGGTTTTTCAAAAACTGAAAAGAGTTGTGCTAAGTGAGTATACCATCAGAACAGGTTCTTAAGATCAAATACGGGCCCAGGAAAAGTTACCAATCCCTCACAAGGAGACATAGGCTAAACAAGGTACAAATAGAAAAATAAAGAAATTCTTTGAAAAAAAATAAATAGTCTATAAAAAAGAAACAAGGCATCATCCTTGCACATGGCCGCTTCTAGAACAACTACTATGATCTTTGAAACTCACTCATTGACATTTTAAAATACTTACCCATACCACTCCCAATTGCTGCTTTTATCCCCTCCTCCCCTCCCTTAATAAGCTTTTATATATACTTATTGTGATTTTGGCAAATTTGGATCTATTTCCAATTTGATGCTTTCCCAATTTGAAACATCGTGGTTATGCAAAGCGCTGATTTTAAAACCCATTTCCTGTTTTGAAAATAAAAGATGTTGTTAACTAAATATTTAGACTGTTTTTAAAGATAGTGACAGTCATGGCCTATATTGTGCTATTTGTTGGGCTATATCCAACTCGACTTTGCAAGGGGAGAGAAGGATCTTTTAAAAGCATTTCGGAGAATAATTTTGTTTCAACGTTAAATCTTAAATACGTGTTAGACCATAACCCCCATGTTCACTTCTTTGATCAGTTTCAATTTCAAAGATTATTTTTCTTTATTGTTTGTAGAAATTAGTGTATATTAGGTTGGGGCTACAAGAGCGTGTCCTCGCCTGAGATCCTCATAAAGTGGAAACGGGGGATTTATATACAATCTCTTCACAGAGAAAACGCCGCTGCCGATGTGACAGTAGAAGCATTTTTGATGCTCAATCTAATGGGAAAAGGTTTTCAGTTTACTGCGAACACATAAGCGTAAATAATGATCAAGAACATCAGTGGAAATTTGGTTCAGCCACCTTTGGCTGACCCACCGTTGAATTATCACGGTGAATTATCACCGTTGGCTACCCACCGTTGGTAGCCAACGGATCCGTTGGTAGCCAACGGAAGGAAGGTAGCCAGCGTAAATAATGATCAAGAACATCAGTGGAAATTTGGTTCAGCCACCTTTGGCTGACCCACCGTTGAATTATCACAGCGACCACACCGCCGTCATGGCCGGGAAGGAACTGACAGCACCCGCTGTCACGAAGGCCATCGCCGCACCCGGCGTCATGCCTTGCTATACAAGGACGGCAAGAAGCGGCGGTGCCACGTAGCCGTTCAGATAAGCGGGCATGCCGACCACAGCGGCTGTCGCGATCGGCAGAACACCTTCGCCACCCACGAGTGAGGCGATGAGAGAGGCCGGAACGTAGGTTACGAGAACCGCTTCCAGCACATAGGCGAAGGCCAGCCACTTGGCGAGGAAAGCCGCATTGCTGAGGAATTCGCCCCGGAACGTGTTGCGACGCTCGGCCTCGCGCCAGAAAACCCAGGCGGGTTTGCCGTCGAACGGCGAGGGGCCGCAGCCGCATCGCTTCGCTACAACTTTGCGCAGCGGGTTGGAAAACAGACCCATAGCCATCAGCGTTTTGATCGCGAAACCTCCGAAGATGCCAAGCGACACGGCAGCCACCGCCTTGCCGATGGCAAATGGCCAGCCGAGCGCCGCGGCTGTAATGAAAAGGGTTGGAGGATCGATCAACGGAGACGACAGCCAGAAGGCCATGACCGCAGACAACGGTGCGCCGAGCGCCAGCAGGCCGGCGATAAACGGAATCACTTCGCAGGAACAGAACGGCGCCAATCCGCCCAGCAGCGCTGCAAAGACAATCATCCGCGTTTCGCGGCCTTCGAAGGCGGCGGCCACATAGGCCTCGGCACCCGACGCCTTTAGCCAGGCGATCATGACGACAGCGACGGCGATATAGGGAAGCGTGCCCAGAAAGGCGTTCGCCGCAAAAGCTGTGAAGTCCACTACGCGCGCCGGATCCAGGATCAGCACTGCTAATGGAATGGCAACAACCAGCGTCCAAGGGGAGGCAAGCCATTTCAGGGAGAACCGCGCCTGCGGAGACGTGTTGGCGATGTCTGACATGGTCGTGCCCAATGTCGATTGGCGATAAAACTATATTTCTAGTTATATCGCTCTAATATGATCGTCAAGTGATTTTCATGAGCGTGGTTTGGGGAGCGTCTCGGGCAGGCGCAACAGGGCGGCGAGCGATATCGCGGCGAAGATCACGATCAGGAAGACGGGCGCATAATCGGCGACGGTGCGCTTGACCAGGTAGGTGGCTGCCAGCGGCGTCATGCCGCCGAAAAACCCATAAGCGATTCCGTTACCAATGGACAAAACGCTGCAGCGAAGCTGCGCGGGAAGGGCTTCTGCGATCAGCAAGCCATAAACTGGGTAACCGCAGGCCAGGATGAGCCCGAACAAGCACTGACCTAACAGGGTCAACCCAAAGGAGCCCTGGTGCATCAACCACCAGAGCGGCCGGAGCCCATTTGGAGGTAGAATATTTGCATTCCAGTGTATCGAGTTCAGTTGCTTTTTGTGCTTTTTGGTTGGTCATGTTTTTATTTACTGATCCCAAAATTCAAATTCAGCCCACCGGGGCTTGTGGTAGCATGATCCTACATGATTTCTAGATCAAAACCTGGTATTCAAACACACTGATTTTGTGCACAGAAAAGGGGCTTATCCAGGGCGGGGTGGGGGGCCCGGGTTACCGGGTCAGAGCCCCTCTCCATCAGAAATGTTTTCAAATTCATGGATTGGTCATAAAAATGCAGGAATAAAGAAAACGTCTCCAAAAAATTAACAAAACACTTCTCAGACTCGTAAATTGGTCTTAAAATGCAGGTGAAAAGACTCCAGTTCGTCCAAATTCAATAAACAACATCAAACCTTTCAAGCTGTTATTATACTTATTCACGATCTGTTTTCACCGATTTATTTAAATAGACTGCGAGCATTAGAACTAGAAATGAGAAACCCTCGAAGGTTTACCTTATCTGCAGCCGCTAGTAGATCGTCTGCCATTCGATCTAAACAGGTGGCTTTACCTGTATACACAAAACGTAGCATTTCTCTAAAGACGTCAGATTCAACGTCGTTAATATCCGCCCGATTACAGCGTCGCTCTTCCATTTCATGCTCAAACATAGCAGCAAATACTGGACTCCGAGCTGAAATAGAACCAGCTTTATCATCATGAACAGAAGAAAACAAAAAGATATTTGACCGATATTTTGACAATAAAGGCACATCCCCCCCTCACATCTCTAGTAGTCTATAAAGCTAAAAAGGCTTATATAGAACTTAAGTATGGGAACCACCGACACTTAAGGCTGTTTTAATAATTCATGGTTACAAACTAGTCAAGGGGATTCAATACCATAAAATCCTTTTGCGAGTCTCGGCGTAGGCTGACCGTCAAAGACAAAAAGATCATTAGTAAATTTTGCAACATCACAGGTGACTCCCAAGGTGATTTCGGTGAAAAATGATAGGAGATCTTAAATGTTCGTAAATGGAGAGGCTAGTTTAAAACAAAGAAAATATATAATCTATTGCTAATTTTTAAGCAAAGCGCTGCCTATTCAATGTACATAGCCTACAACATAAATAGTATAGATCCTCTGCCAACAAGGTTTTCAATCATAGCGGGTAGAATAACAGGGAACTCCCAAATCTGTCAAATTACTCAAATGGTATTTCCTTTTGGCTGATTCTTAATATTTTTTTAAGTAAGTGTGCTTGAATATTGTTAGAAACTGCTCTTTACTGACCTTTAAATCCATACTTTCTAATGTTGTAAGCTTCATTAAATCTAAATATCTCTAACTTTACCCTAGGAAAAACCCCTTCATCGGGAAACATACAACGATACCATCTAGACATCAACAATCATCTCCCACATGTAGAGGCCATCTTTCGTCTGCTCCATCTCTCCATGAAAACTGACAGCTTTAAAAGGTGTGCCTTCGTTTTGGTCTCCCTTAGTCACCATTTCATTGAGTTGCATGACCATCTCTTCCACTCGATCATGCAAGTTTTCAAACTCTACGAACTGTAAAAGGGAGGGGCATTCAAAACAAAGAGCGATTTGGGCATTGAGATGCACCTCTTCTTCTGTTTCGCCAAAAACATGAAAGGCAATGTCTGCCACGTGTTCGATTTCAATAAAAGGAAACTTAAGAGGAAAACTCCAAATCGACTTGTACTCCGAGCTCCCTAAACTTTCATAGAGATGCAACGTAGAGTAAAACAGCGGCAACGGGGAAAAAGTGTCTTCCCACTCTGAGTGCTCAAACGGGTTTCGCCCTAAAGTGACATGCGGGAGGTAGGCGCGCTTATCAAACGTGTAACCTTCTGTTTCTAAAAAGTTGGTGAGTGTTTTTTGGTAGGTGAGCAAAGGGTCATCTTCTTTTGCAAACTTAGCGTGATAGGCCACTACATGCGCCATTTTAGGAGGCAAAAAAAGGCATTTATCAAAGACCGCTACCCGCCCGAGTTTCATAGGCGGTTTAGGTATTTTGGGAAGGAAACTCTGTACCTTTTCCCAGGAGGTCTTGCCCAAAAATGCCACAGTTAGGTGGCGGTGCGCTGGGTCGAGTAGGCGCGCTTTTGGCAAATTTTCAGGCCAAGGAGAGCGGACTTCAAACCCAAAAAAAAGGCGTTTTTCATCGTTCGTATTCATGACTATACCCCATAAAACTCAAAATTTGAGGTTTTATCAAGGAAGGCCCATTTTTTTGCTACTGAGCTGAGCTGCAGTGTTGAGAAACACGGAGCGAAGAGAAGAAGAAAAAAGGTGGGTAAAACTGACACAGGTAAAAACCAACTTTTGAGTTTTATGGGGTATGCACTTGATATTAAACTATCGATCGAATAAGTCAAATATGTAGAGGTAAAAATGAAACATCCTATGCATGCCAGACGTTGGATTATTTGGGGTCTGGCTGTTCTCTTTTATTTTTATGAGTACTTTTTGCGGGTAGCGCCTAGCGTCATGGTACGTGAACTCTTAGCTTCCTTTCATATTGGCGCGGGTGTCTTCGGAACCATGACGGCATTCTACCTTTACGCTTATGCGCCCATGCAAATTCCTGTGGGAATTTTAATGGACCGATTTGGTGCCCGAAAACTGCTCACTCTTGCTGCCCTTGCTTGTGGGCTTTCGGCTGTTTTGCACGCACCGGAGCCGCACGGGTAACCGTGTCCACGCGCGAACCAATGACCTGTACAACGGCAGGAAAGGCGGTGTCGGGAAAAGCATCACTGGCGGCAATCACTTCCTGACCCACGCTCAACTGACCCAGATACACCTCCGGCACAGAAAAATCGAGTTTGATGATAGCAATGTCGTCCAGCGTGGTAATGGGTGTGGTAGCGGTCAGCAAGGTACCCTCGCTGACATTGCGAAAACCCAACAAGCCGTCGAACGGCGCTTTGACCAGCCGGTCTTTTAATCTTGCTTCAATGGACTGTTGTCTGGCTTGTGCCGCCTGCAGTCGCGCGCTGGCTTCATCAACCTGTGACACCGGGATGCTACGTTGCTGCAGCAGGTCCGCTAAGCGTGCAAACTGCGTGCGCGCATCCTTAACATTCGCTTCCGCTTCAGCCAGCAGGGCTGCTTCTTCTTCATTGGTCAGCTCGACCAGTACTGCACCACGCTTCACCGTGTCGCCGTCGTTAAAACGTACTTTACTGACAGTGTCGGTGACCTTGGCGGTGACCACCACAGATTCGTTGGCGCGCGCGGTGCCAATGGCCTCCAATGTCTGCACCAGCGGGCGGTATGCCGCCGCCGTTACAGCCACAGCGGCAGGCGGCCGCTCAAAAGCACCACGAGCAGCGGACTCGTTACCCCCGCACCCGCCCAGGAGTGCGGCATACAAGGCTATGATCACAAATTTCCGCATATACGAACCGAAATGATTTGCGGCCGTCCAGTCTAGCGCCGGCCAGCTCGAAATGCTGCTGCTATTTCGGTGAAAGCAGCCGTACAATTTGCGTGCACAAAAATAGCGCGGTTTTATCGGCCAACAAAGTTCGCCACTTCACCCAGCGAATGAGCAACCGGCACCCCCACGTCAGCCAGCCGGTGGTGGGCGTGATGCCCGGTAGACAGCAGCAGACAATGGATACCCAGCGCTGCAGCCACCTCAGCATCATGGGTGGTGTCGCCGATCATCAGCGCACCTGCACGATCAATAGCATGGTTGCGTATCAACTATGCACCAACATCGGCCTTGCCACCGGCATGATTGTCCGACAATCCATATATACCGTGAAACACATGTGCAAGTTCAAATCTGCGCAGCATTCGCTCCAGAGTTGACTGTTCAGTATTCGACAGCACAAAGTGCTGCTGTCTGTGCAGCCCGCTGAGCACTGCAGAGGCTTCCGGGAACAAGTCTGCCTCATGCAGACCCCCTTCAAAGTCCGCGCAAAATCGATCACTTAACTGCTGAAAATCGTGCGCCTGCAGATCAAAGCCAATGCGTTCATAGTAGTTTCGCACTGGATAGTCGAACTACCAGGCGCTGGTCAACCGGGACATCCCGCTGATCCAGTCGAGCGTGTTCGTCATCGCCGCCGTCGTGATGCTGACGAACCTCGTCGTTGACATCCTCTATACGTTCCTCGATCCCCGCGTGGAGCTGACCTGAATGCGCGCGCTGCTCACCGCAAAGGGTCTGATCGGCCTCGTCCTCGTGTCGATCTTTCTGCTGATGGCGTTGCTGTCGCCGTTTCTCATACCCGAGGAACTGACGACCCAAATCAACGTCCGTGCCCGGCTGCAGCCACCTTCCCTCGACCACCTTATGGGGACGGATCAGCTGGGTCGTGAGCTTGTGTGGCGGGTTCTGCTTGGCGCCTCGACCTCGCTGTTCATTGCGATCACCAGCGTCGGGCTGTCGATCCTGATCGGCCTGCCGCTCGGCATCATTTCCGGTTATTTCGGCGGCTGGACGGACAATATCCTGATGCGCGTGGTGGACACGTTCCTCAGCTTTCCGGTGCTGCTGCTGGCGCTGACAATTGCCGCGGTGCTCGGACCGAATCTGCAGAATACGATCCTGGCGATCGGCATCGCATTCACCCCTTATCTGGCTCGCATCGTGCGAGGGGAAGTCCTGCGCGTCTCCGCGCTGCCGTTCATCGAGGCGGCCCGCAGTCAGGGGGCAACGGATGCGCGCATCATCCGCCTGCACGTCCTGCCGAACATCCTGCCGCCGGTGATTGTTCAGGCGACGATCTCCGTGGCTTTCGCCATCCTGGCCGAGGCGGGTCTGTCGTTTCTGGGTCTTGGAACCCAGCCGCCAACCCCATCCTGGGGTTTGATGATCCAGGCCTCGCGCGACTATCTGGACAATGCGCCCTGGACCGCCCTGGTGCCCGGTTTCGCCATCGCACTGACGGTGCTGGGCCTGAACATGCTGGGTGACGTGATGCGCGATGTGCTGGACCCGACAACCGTGGTCGAACGCTAGCCGCGGTTATCGATCCGCCAGATGGCGGACAAGCGCCGTCAATTGTTTGTCGCCGAAACCATCGTCCCACGCTTCCTTGGTCCGGGTGTAGATCAATCGTATGAACTCCGCCGGTGCGTCCACGGACTCGAAGGTCTTGAGGGCATCTTCCTGCGCCAGGGCATACACTTTCAGCGATGCTTCGGCGTGATCGTAGTTTTCCGCGGGTACGGTCCTGGCAAAGAGATCGCGATAGTCATTGACCAGCTTCAGCGTCGCCGGAAGCTGATCGGAAAAGACCTGCATGGGGATCCCGGCTTTCTGACAGGCCAGCGCTCCATAGATCATTCCGAACATGAAGCCCTGGCGCACTGTAAACAGTCCGGCAAACAGGGCCGCAAGGGCAGACGAGGGCCATCGAAATAAAACAATAAGCATTTTAACACACTATATTACTTTAAAGCAAAGAGCTAAAGGATATATCTTACTCTAGAGGTAGAGGTTGTAACATACAGGTGTAAGATAGTATCATGAGACATACCTCTTTGTGCCCCGTCCTCAGTTACAACATGAGATTCCCCAAGGTCCTCTAAGGTCTAGCATGTCGCGCAGGATTGCACCATTCTACGTTACCACCGGAGGTTCCCCACTAAACTAGCGAACCCACCCCGCCTCCCCATTGGAATTGTTTGCTAGGAACCCGGTAGAATTGAATGCTAGTGCCCTTGTTGGAATTACTCGCTGGTGCTTCCTTTAGAAATCATTGCAAGGGGTCCGGTGAAATTAGATGCTAGGGCCCCGGTTGGAATTGGATGCTAGGGGCCCCATTGGAATTAATTGGTTTGGCCCCGGTGGATTAGGATTCTAGGGCCCTCGTTGGAATTGGATGCTAAGGCCCCCGCTGGGATTGACTGCTAGGGCCCCGTTAGAGTTGCACGCTGGGGCCCTCTTTGGAAAATCTTATTAGTGCCGCCGGTGGAATAGGATTCTAGGAATCCCCATTGGAATTGGTTGCTAGGGCCTCGGTTGAATTGCTTGCTAGGGCCCGGTGTCTTGAAGGTTCCCTATTTGGGAGGGTCCTGAAGGTTTTTCCTTACGCACCTAGGTTTTTTAAACAATCAAAAAACTTTCATATAACATTTATGTTTGCATCTTGATTTGGCGGGATCTGAAGGTATAATATAACACTGAATGTAAAATATTAATAAAATTACAAAACAGTTGAACAAATAAAATGACACATAAAATGAACATGTTTCTGTTCTCTCTGTGTTAAGACTGTCAACCATTTCTTTGATATTTTGTATCTTCCAGTAGTTAAACAAGGCAATAAGGGCCCAGCCCTAAGGATGATTCAAATGTAATATCCTGTTGATTATGTCATAGAACGCACACAATATCAATTGCGCCTAACCAAGCAGTTAATTTTAATTTTCTTGTCGGATAAGAACATAGGTAATTGAAAAGAAACTTGTACAACTGGAAATAACAAATGGAGATTTTATTCCGATCACTTTATCAAAGCGAATAATGAAGACCAGACTCAAAGAGGATAACACGATCGGAAAAAAATTGAATAAAATTTCGCGAAATCGCACCTGTTGTTAAAGCAATATAGTATAATGCTACTTCAGCTTCAAACTTAATCTTACATAAAATGAGTAAGATTGTCCTAGTTCTCAGAGAGCATTGGTGAAATATTTTGGAAAAGTATTAAGTTTTATTTTTCATTTGAACTTGAGGAGGTGAAACCCAAATGTTCGTTACAAAAAGTCGGGAAATTGATCGTGCCAAGAAATATTTACAGCATTTGAATTGATCTGGGTGCCTCTTCCTAACCCCTGAGCTGACGAGTTAATCTAAATTACTACGTGGAACGCCAGAATTTAAATAAAGGAATGAGCTTGGAAATTTTTCTAACAATTCATTAGTGGAAGGATGAAAATGAGTACCAGGACAATTATTAACAGACACAGACAGCCATGGGAATGGCCCCACTGCTTATCAGGGAGCTAAACTGAGAGATTGCCCAACCTGCGGCGTATCTAGACTGCCAAGCATGAAGCTAATAAAACAATGAAAACTGTTCTGAAACATGAATTCAACTTTGGCGTACCCCTTTGTAGTATATTTCGCCGAGCAAGGCTAATGCTAATGAGGAGAAAATCAATCCGGTTGCTATTTCTTCACTCCTCCTTCAATACAGGGAATTTGTATTACCGGCATAATACAACAATAAGAAGACTAACAATTCATAGATGATATACAACGTCCGACTCTGACCAACTCAAGGCTTCCACTCAAGAGTACGGCCACGTGCCTACTTTACGAGTATAGGGGTTTGAATACTAATGTCACCATATGTGGCAAACTCCGCACCCTTTGACATCCCCCCACCCCCAAAGTAGACAATCATTCAGAATGACGACCTTGCATATACTGTTATGCTTGAATATGGTTGATTGTGCTTTTTACATGCTCGTTCGTGCTTGTTCACGCTTGTTCTTACTGAATACAAAAAACAAGACTAAAATTAATGACTAATAACGTAACTACAAACTACAGCAATCAACATTAACTTCATAAAACAGATCATTAAAGTTAATATACAATCAATAGATAGAGGAGTAAAGTGCCTCTTGGGTTCTGGTAACCTCTGGGCCAAAGCAAGCCAGACCAAGCGTATTGTCTCAATGCTCGCTGACTTCTGCAGAGCCACACATTTTCTCCACTTTACGTGACTACAAAACTCTAAGCTACACGCTTTTTCTACAGGCAATGCTGGAGCTTAGAGCGGCGCCTCAGGTAAATCGCGCTATGCTGCGCCCTGGCTATGCATTTGCGCAGGCGTCTCCATTACAGCTTTTAGTAATTACCTGACAGTTGCTTGGAGATATCGTTCTAGTTCTATAGCGATAATCTTTTGTTTAACTTGCTAATCAGCTAGAGACTTTGTGTGCCAACAATACAGTATATAATTAAGTTGCCTTCAATTTGTTTTCCGATTATCTACGTCAGTAAAACATTGTACTCTATTTTATGTTCTGAGTTCATCTCTTTTCTTAAGTCGTTGTAACTCATTCGAAGTAGATGGAGATACTCAAACGTATCAAATATTAATTTAAATTTTGCCGACATTGTGTGATCGAGGTAACAACAAAAAGGAATAATATTTTCTGATGAAAATGTCAAAAACAGCTTACAGATGAAGTATTAAAGCACTATTGTTGCCCCACACTTAGTAAATAAACAGAATGCTTCATAGCCGTCTATGAGAACTTAAAAGGTAAAAGGCACTATGAATGTGATTGCTTTTTATCATAATTCAAAAAGTGTGTGACAAATGAATAAATCTTGTAATACAAATTTTTCATAATCAGATTCTCTTTGGCAGTATTTGTAGAATCTTGGGAAAGTCAATTTGGAAAATACAGTCAACATTCATTTCTTTTTACTTCAAAAGAATAGACACTTAGGAGAATAGTTCGAACTTCGGAATGTCGATGAGGAAAGCAAATAGATGTTTCAATTATTAGATCATATATAGAAAAAGAAAAATTTTATTCAAATTTTGGAGGAGAAGAGAGATTTTTATTGAATGATTGAAGACACCCTGAAAACTTAAATTCGGCAATCAATAAATTTCCTCACTTAGTGGTACATGGTAGATCCTTCGTCAGCTCCCAAAACTTCCCCTTGTATCTGTTACAATAAACATTTGCTTGATATGCACTAAGTCTTGCAGGACAGATAAACACACAATGGCTGTTCTTATCATAACTACCCCCGATTTCTCACAAGTGTTGTACTCGTTTTCTTAGGTCAAGGTTTCTTTTTTTTTCAAGGGAGACATGGCACATTACCTTCCCCCACTTGCGACAGTGCTTACATTGTTACTAATCATTTCCAATTTAATAACAGAAAAATTAGTAACCCTTCTTTTATCTTTCATACATGTATAATTTGGGCCCATACTAATTTAGAGGTAAATAGTTGAACAAAATAGAAAATTTGTTAATGCGTATCTAAAAGTTTGAAATAAAGGAATAACAACTTTCCTTCATTCTTCATTCTTCATTCTTGGGTTGACGGGCATCATCAAATTATCCAAAGTAAGATGCGTTTGTACAATATTTTTATAAACCTTTATCTAAAAAAGGAGCCAGGTGGACTATGGCACTCTTTAAAAGGAAAAATGCCAGTATTAAATATTTTGAACTAAAACTGAAATGTGCAAGATATTTGTAATGGTTGTAGTTGACAATAACGAAACATTTGGTTGTAGTTGACAATAATGAAACATTATGGATTCATGAGTGCCATCGTACTGTCTGTCTATCTGTCTATGTGCTGTCCAAAAGTTTATTTTAAAGTAAAGAACTCCTTTATCTTCTTTCTTTTAAGTTTAGAAGGAGAGAATAAATTCTGCTTGCAATCTAAAAACACCATCATGTGATACAACACTATAAAATTTGACGATAACCTGTAGTGATACCTAAGTAACTCCTTAAGCAACTCCAGGCCTGATTTTGGAAAATTGCTATGCAACTTGAGGCCTGGCCCCCAAAATGGAGTTCCTTATAAAAAAAATCTGTGTACTCTCTTGCTTTCATGCTCCTTTCACACCACACATTTTGAAGACTGGCAAGGCATTGAATAGCTTTGGACTACACCTTGCACGAACCAGGCAATACATACCTCCCTTTGGCAGAGCAGATGATGAAGAAAATCTGCCTGTAAAGAACATTTTCCTGAATACTCTATAGCCGTGTTCACACCAAAGCTTAAAATGGATTCAACTGTAAGGTTTACTAGTAGTTTTTCCCATTACTTTATCAAGTGTAGTAATAATTCCAGCTAATTTTAGGGACTTCCATCCTTAAGTGCTTTTTCCTGCAAGTAATTACTGCCTCAAGGACTCAGCATCACGTACACAGCGTATAAGTGGCCTAACTTTGTCTGGCATTTTAGCTAATCATAGTTACGGAATAGGGCATCTACCATAGGCTATATATATGACTATGCAGACTTGAAACAACAGTAAACTTCTGCGAGGCTGTCAAGGTTCCCGAAGACTTCAATTGCAAAACTTTATACAAGGACCTACCCTTAGGTTCCGAAATCCGGCCCTAACATAGACGTTAAATACTTCATATGTGCAGATGTGTAGGACATTCAGGATCCTATATGGAATGATGGGAATATTGTTTGCCGTTATTGCCTATGCCACTGAACGTCTATGAGCATATGAAGTATTTAAAGGTAAATACAGAAAACAGTAAAAACCTCTGCCATTTATTGAAAAAAGTCTTTCAAAATATGTCGTATGAGACATTTGACAATGGTATGTTGCTATAAAATAAAAATTTATCAAATTTAGAGGTTGTTGAGTCCTAGTGAATAGACCTCAGATTTTCATAGTAACCTAAACTGTAGACTTACAACACCGATGGTTGATTAGGGCATTGTATACATGGTTAAATATACCATTACCGTATTTCCTCTAATTTTAGATCCCCTCTAATTATAGACCCCTCCAATTATAGACCTCCTTTTTGCATCATATCAAGTAATTATAGACCCCCATTAATTAAAGACCCCCTTTTTCGGTGCCTTTAATTAAAGAATTAAAGAAGACCAAATCCATATCTGCCATTTTCATATAGATATATAAAAGGGGGTTGTAGTTCTACAACCCCCTTTTATATATCTATATGAAAATGGCAGATATGGATTTGGTCTTCTTGGGACTGTCTATCCACGAAAATCATTGTTTAGTCATTCAAGTTCTGTGCACTCACTTTACAGATAGATAGATAGATAGATAGATAGATAGATAGATAGATAGATAGATAGATAGATAGATAGATAGATAGAGATATAGAGATAGATAGATATATAGATAGATATATAGAGATATAGAGATAGATATATATAGATATAGATATATAGATATATCTATACATTTGAAACTTTGACACGAAAAGAGCGAGAGGTCGTCAGCCATACTGTTCTTCAACAATTGAATTACACATCACTACGACAAGTGGCAGGAGGGGTCTGGGAATTAACCATTTCGTCGACGTCATAAGTATTTGCTCTCGATGTAGTTTCACATGGAGTGAATTAGCGATCAAAGTTACAGTGTAAAGAGGCAATATGCTGTACATGCAGACCAAGGAATACATGACAAATGAAAGTAATTACAAAATATAAATTTACAAGATGCATTCGAGATTATATGCTCCTCCAATTCCCACTTTACTCCCCTTACATATAGGAAGCGGAGAGAGCAAGTGTATTCTGTAAGTAAACTGTGTAATATGGAAACTCAAGTTGCTAGCTGTAACATGTTGTTTCAGTTTGTAGTGTGGAATTTATTTAGGACTTATATACTTTAAAGGAAGAAACTGTCGTGGGAAGAAACTTCGCAAAAAGTCGCGAACGCTTTGAATTTTTTGTATGTTAACTGTCGCGGGAATTAACTGTCGCGAACGCTAGAAAATTTAATTGTCGAGGGAATAAACTGTCGCGAATTGCTGGGCGAGTAACTTTTTTGGCCTCTTCTCTCCGCAAATGCCGAACCTTAAACAAAACCAAATAATAATTTTTCGAAAATTAAAAGTTTGTTATGTCACTGATACTTCAAATAGAAAAATTTACAATACGTTTACAATTTCCTTTTTGTGCCTGAAGGACCCACACAATTTTTAAAAAATTAATAACTGTGTTGAAATTTTTCCGACAAAATTTAAAAGTAGCGGGAATTAACTGTCGCGAACGGCCCTAAAAAAACTGTGGCGAAAGTCGCGAGATTTCTGTCGCGACGGTTTCTTCCCGCGACGGTTTCTTCCCGTGACAGTTTCTTCCTTTAAAGTATGACAGTTGTCACTATACGTGTATTATTTTTGTATCTATGTAAAACACGTGGCTATGGATAGCTAAAGCTTAGCTAGACATTACTTTTTCGCATACTCTCGTGTCCGGAATAAACGTCCCGGGACGTTTAGTAATTTACAACAAAATTTCCACCCAAGACATGCTTATTCCAGACACCCTGTTTATTGATTTATGATTTTTTTTTCACCCACACCGTTTATTTCGGACGCTTTTTTCTCTTCCGGAACATAAAATCATAAAGAAATAAAAAACTTCCTTCAATATTTTGGTTAACTAAAATTTGAAGATATAATAAAGGATGGAAAGGTAATTAAAGGCATTTATTAAAAACTTTTGATAGAGTTAGGCCTGTACAATTCCAAGACAACACATTCAAATACATTGTGCATCACACAACTTATTGAGCTTCTACTTATTGACATTTTGGAATTTAAATTTCTAGTTTTGAACTGTTTAAACTACCCATGCCATGTGCACTTGGGTGTCTAATAGACATTCCCCTGTGAATTAACTTTCCAAATATTTTGCACCAAGGACATTCTTATCCCAACCCCCTACCCCTGCTTATTAATTTTTAAGGAATCTCCCACCCATGATAATTTTTTGAGGAGTTACTTCAGCAGGCAAGTAGAACATATCTTTATTAAGATATGAAAATCACACATTAAAAAGATGAAGGTTGTATTACCCAAGAATTAGGAAGTTGCAATTGATTGTAAATATGATTCTTGCCTTCATTTTGACTTCATTTCTTAACCTTTTTGCCCCCCTCCTTCTATTACATTTTTCATCATTTTACAACCCCCCATCTATTCCAATCCCCCTCTATTAAATTATTGGGATTCCCCCCATTTATTCCAGCCCCCCTTCTATTGGGCACCCAAGAGTACATGGTATATGAGATTTCAATGTGAACATGTGTAGGTATATGTAGATGCAAGTAATGGTCACCCCTTTCAAGATATTTGTCTTGACTAACAAAACTCAGCCAGCTATGAATACCAGGGGAGGGATTAATACGCTGATGAAAATTAAAAGTTTTAATTTGGTGTCTAGTTTAATGTTATGGGTCACACGTGATAATTTAGGAGAAGATTACCATGGAACAATATTTTTTGCAATAACTGACATAGTTAGGACATGGACTTGTATTAAAAGTTAAATTGTAAATATTTCTTGGCAATGTTTTAAGAGTGGGGCAAAGTTTATCAGAGGGTACATGGCCACCTAATGCCCCTGTGGCTACCAGCTTGACCTGCAGATGGATAGCATAGAACATAGTTTGCATTGATATTTGCAGAGCTTAAAAAAGGAAATGAAATGTTAATATGGCATAGAACCAAAAAGTACAATTAATACAGGAGGCTCTGTTAAGTAGTAAGAAGTAGGCCTTCACCAATTGATTTTATCATGTCCTAATGAAGAGTGAACGTACTCTTGGGTGCCTAATAGACGTCGTCCCCCCCCCCCTTGCTAATTAATTTTTCAAAAATTTTCCACCCAGGACATTCTTATTCCAATGCCTATTAATTTGTACGTAATCTCCCACCCATGGCAATTTTTGGAGGAGGTACTTTGGCGGGCAAGTAAAACACGTCTTTATTCAAGATTCGATGAAAGTGCCATTTAAAAATGGAATTCCACTCTAACGGGTTTTACTTTGTCCTTTAATTTTCAAAAGGTTGTTAATGGCTAAGCACTTCAACAGCACTTGCAAAAGTGTAATGACTCTACAATCAAAAACGTTGTAGACTGACACCTCTCATAGGGACCATGATCGAAACAAAGTTTTTAGAACCTTTTTAATGCTATCCCTGCCAACTTTGTATACAGTGGTACTTTGTTTTTGTTGCATTTATCCTTAGATGTATCTTTTTGGCTCATATTTTTGTTGTATATTTTAAGGTAGCTTTTATTTCATTTGTTGTAATTTTACTTTTTTTAAATGGCAAAATACATACATACATACATACATACATACATACATACATACATACGTACATGCGTACATACATACATACGTACATATATACATACATAGGTACATACATACATACATACGTACGTGCGTACATACATACATACATACATACATACATACATACATACAAACAAACATACATGCATACATACATTCGTAGCGCACTTCATCAGAATGATCGAACTGTTTTCTTAAAAGAGCTAATCAGAATTCGGAACTACTTGATAGTTTGTATCTTGGAGGAATAAGCAAATGAAGATCTGTATGGATTCACGTAAAAAATCCAAAAGAATCCACAAATTGTCTTTGACTTGAAAGCAAATGTAACATGTTAGTTTTACTTGAATGCTAAATTGAAGAGGCAAAGCTGTTTAAATTATTCCTATCTCCCTTCCAGGTATTAAGAGAATACTGGGCCATGTGGAAAAGATGGTATAAATATCAACCCTTAGATCACATCAGGTAAGTTAAGGGATGTGACGTGTTTGCTGTGATTAAATTGGTACTGTAACAGTATTCAAGGATGAAGAAAGTTCAATTGAAACTTTAGGGACTAGCCTACTTCTCAAGTTTGAAAAGGAAAGCAAACGTCTGAAAAGTGCTGAGGTATAGCTGCTAAGTGTTTGAACAGCGTAACAGCTATGGTCCAAGTCCCAGTAAGCAATGGCGCCATTACGATATTTCTTAGCATGTAAGGATTTTTGTGAATGTCGAAGAGCACTTTAAACTAGTATGAAATGGAATAGCAAGTGACAAACTTGAATTTCGGCAGAAGTAACTTAAAAGCCCAATACGTCTAAGCGGTGTATTAAAGAACGTAGCAGCATTCATATCAGTGTGAAGCAGATACAACCGAATCAGATGCGCTCAAAATGCTCTCGTTTTATGTAAACTTTAATGTTTGCGGAAATGTTTCCCTCATTTTGCATTGTTATACAGAGCTGATACATTACAGTTCATTTTTATCACAATGCGTGTTTTTACGCATTTTGTTTCACGATCACGCACGCATTTTAGAAAAAGTAAATAGATGAATTATAAATAAGCTCAAATTAACACTCAAAAAAAAGAACAAGGACGCACTTAGTGACACTTGATAACTATGATAGTAATTTTTATGGTTGTTAAGGGTCAAAATAATTAGAGTATACTTTTACAATATTATGTGCATTCTATTACTTGAAACATGATGAAGAGAAGTGTTGCCTGACTTTTATTTTGAGCCTTAGTATTTCAATAAGTCCACTATGAGTATCTACTGTCTGAGGTTTAGTATAACATAACATCTCTTAAGGAACTTGCCAGACGTCTCACTAACACAAAACGCTAAACTAACACTAAACCGTTCAATTAGCTAGACTGCCACTTCTTTAGCTACATGGTCAGTCTTGACAAAATGATTCTGAGCCAGTTTATCAACTTTCTCTTCAACGCTTTTTACCACTTTGACGTTCTGTTTGCATGTGATTAAGGGAGTTCACGACAGTCTATCACCCTTGATCAGCAGTGGGCCGGACATTGAAACTACCCTAAATAAACAGAAAAACCACCAAACAGGCTATCTAATAAATAAAGGGCAGCTGGGGCGTCTAGGGGCAACGCCCCCCAAATTTGTGCTACCGGACAGAGAAGAAAGCCATGAGGCAGACGACTCAACAACCCGATAGGACCGTCTTTCACGGTATAGATACTACATCCATTCCTTGACAAAAGGCCGAGGAGCGAAGGGAGTTAACGGCACCTCTTTCGTGATGAAACAGAAAACTTATCCCATCGTGTCTTGCTTTCCTGCAAGTAGATGTTGATATATTTTACACATTGTAACGCATTCTTATTTTAAAAAGCTGCCAGTTTGCTACAATGTAACCCATAAGCAAATGTTTCTGGTGTGTAAGGAACGATCGTTATTTAGGAGAGCCCTATTATAGAAGAGATAAATATAGATTTTGAGTGCCTCCTCGCCTCTGGACCTAGCCTTCGCGCTCAAAAGCTACACGTATTTTTTATAAGCAACTCAGTTGAGGCCTCGGTTTAATCCAAAATCTACGCAACAAGTTAAGCAACTCCTAGATAACCTGCAAGATAACCTGTAGTGATACCTAAGTAACTACTTAAGCAACTCCACGCCTGATTTTGGAAAATTACTAAGCAACTCGAGGCCTGACCCTGAAAATGGAGTTGCTTATAAAAAACGTGTAGTCCTGAGGCACTTGATTTATTGAACTTAACACTTGATCGTTGCGAAAAACATTTTGTCACTTGAATCAATATCATTTTCAGAATTGACAGTTTCAAATTCAAAGAGTTTCTGTTGTCACGTAGTCAATCATAGGTCGCCTGTAAACAAGCCATAATAGCAAATTTAAAGCGAAACTCTTACCTGGACAGATATATTACAGAGTTACAGCAGAATCTGCTATAACAGTGAACACAATGGTTGGATAGTTTTAGGCCACTATGCGACCTGAAATCATTCTGCAGTAAAATGGACAAAGAAAATTTATAATAATGTATTTTTTCTATTGCAATACCACAGTCGTCATTTAATGAGCAACGAAGGAACAAGAAAAAAAGGAATATGGTCGAAATAGTCGCCCCACTAGTTTCACCGTGTGGCCTGTCTTTGTGCCACTCGCTGGCAGGAATGTATGATCTACCTAAAACAAAAATAATACCAAAATTTTACAAGACTGTAAATTTAGTACGACCGGATGCTTACGAAAACCTTTCTCCAATTTCATTTATTCGTAAAGATGCCAATAAGGGGCATGTGAAAAAGTTTACAACAATTTTATGTAGTTGATTTAGGACAAACGTCAATTAATTTCTTCTTTAAACAAGAGACAAAATTGGAGACATATTCTGCAACAAAAATTTTAAGTCTGCATATGTGTCTGTCTAGCCGTCTAGCTGTCTGCCTTTTTTGTATTAGATCAGCGTCTACAGTTTTAACTCTACGGACTCTACGGACCAAAGTTTTTTGTTTATTCTTGATGCATCACTACAAGGTTCAAACGGAAACTCCTTGCCTGATATGAGAAACTAAAAAATTTTGAGGTGCCCCCTCATAGAATAAAACCTTGTTGGGGTCTTGAGCAGCAGGGTTTACCGGGCCTATGAGGAGCTACGGGGACTTGAACATTTAAACGTTAGCCGTTACTTTGTGCGGAGCAATACGCTGGTATCCAGCTACTAATCTCTTCACTATGGATCGATTAAACTTATGTTCTTAAAAATTAGTAATCAGGAGCTGGAAGATTCCCTAGAAATGATAGAAATCCTTGATAGAAAATCCTTTCACTATGTTGATCAAAATATTTGATAAGTTCCCTCCAAAACAGATTCTACTCTTGCTTGGCAAGAGACCAATGCCTGCAGAGAAATAGCAATATAGATATTGCTGTGGATTTACTGACGATGAACTTTGTAACCAAGTAGCGGTTGCAAAGGCTTTGATCACAGAAAGAGATGTATTGCAGTCACATTAAATCAACTACACATTTTATAGAGATCTGACAATTAGTCTCTTTCATTGTTTACTATTCAAAAACATCCTTTCAGAGATGAGATATATCTAAACCTGAGAAGATAGGGAAATTTTACCTGCTTCAGGGAGCGAAGATACTTATGACCTTCCAGTGTATTTGGATCCGACGACACGTTAATTTCTGCTCATATGTACTGGATAAGAAAAGTTTAAGTTTATAAAATAATGTCATATATTCCCTTGCAATGTTTTAGAATGCAAGATTATTATTTATATTAGGGAAAGTTTTAATTTATTAAAAAAACGCAGCTCACAATTTTTGAAAAGTGTGTATAATATTTAATATTATAATAATATTATAATATTAAATATATAATATTTAAATTTGGCCAGTTTTATCATTGCACAAATCCTCTCTTGAAATTGCCTGATAAAATGCCAGCAAACTTCTCTAGCTGACAGCTACCTATCCTTACATGTACTACGAGGATGAAGAACAAAAGGAGGCGGAGGAGGAATACTTTTTAAGAGCTCCCTATATTTCTACTACTATATCTCAAATACCATTAACAACAATGTTTAAAATCTTTTGAAGCTATTCCATTGTACTCTTTACTGTCCTAGCCTCGCAGGGATCAACTTATACTCAATTTCTTCAAGAATTTTTAGATTATGTTTACGATTATGTTCAGATATTTTTATATCAACGTAAGATGTTTTTAAGAACTGTTAAATGTGCATCAAAGTTATTGGTTTAGATCTCTTTCTCTAATTCTTTGCTTAACATTGTCACGTAGTTTGTCTTCCAATTACCACAATTTCATTTTTTTTACCATATAAAAATTTCGTTACTCAGTGAACTTTTTTGATTGAAATAATTTTCTCAAGATGATTACAGTAGGAAAAACATCGTTCTGCAAAGGAGTTTTTACTTAATCTAAAATTGAAATTGTTCCTAGCATTTACAGATAATATTTTCTCCTCTGTCATCTTCTACTCTTACATTTATGTCTACACGTTGGACTGGGAAAATAATAAAATGCTAAATAAATCAACAACCTTTAACAAGAAGACAAATGGATTTTAAATTCCTTGTAAATTAGCCAAAATAAACAAGAGCAGAATTTGGGTTCGATGTTTCCTCAAATAACTAGTTAATCTAAACAAATATTCAATTTGAATTTAAAATTTCTTTAAAATCGATTCATCTAACACAATATGGTTTTGATATTTCTTTAAAAAACTAACCAATCTAAATAAATACACACTTTGGATTTATATTCTATCGAAATTAGTCAGCCTGAGCATGGACACAGCTTGGGTTCGATGGGTTTTATTTGCTTGAAACTATCAGCGACTTCACCCAAGCAAATAAATACTGATAGTGCCATTTGAATAGGATTAGGTGTATGTGATTAAGGATAAGTATCTTAGATATGAGAAATCAATAACATGCAAGGGGATGATCCTTATGTAGGGGCTATACATCGTATTCCATTATGAGTACAGACAACCTTATCCTCTCGAATAAGGAACAATTTCGGAATACTCTTGTGAAGTTAAGGGTATAGTAGAGCATCTATGATAGAGTTGGTAGACTGCAGACACATTTCTATGTCTGTTTAAATTAAGTAAAAAAATCCTGTTAAATGTTAATATCTCTGTAAGAATCTTGTAATCTTATGTAATAATTGTTAATTGCCTTTGAGTTTGGTTGACAAAATTAAGCAACGTGTTTCATCTCCAAACATTAGCTCCGAAAAGGAAACAGCCACCTCAGGTTTCGAAGACCAGAAACACCATCATGCAATGTTGCTCTGCCATAGGACAGTACTTGCTTGAAAACCCAGACTGTGCCAAAATGTATGCAGACAGTTGCTTCCCTATCAAAGACAGGGCAATATCTGCATTTCATTTGGCCATTATGGAATTTATTTGCGTTAAGGCAAAAGCAAAGTTAGCAAAGTTTCAGACAAAAAGAATGTGTTTTGCCATTGGGCATACTCAATTAATCTACAGTTGTAGCGAACTCTGACTGGTCTTAAAGGCATGTCATATAGGCTGTCCAAAGTCTGGCTGGCTCTTTCAAAGATGGAGTAGCATTTAAGATTTTGTTTGTTTCATTTCAATCATTTTTTTATAATTTTATTCAGAGGCCTGTCAGATGCAAAAAGCTTTTAAGTTCACAATGTTTTCGCATTTTCATACAGTATTCTTGTTTTGTACTGCAAACAAACTATTTGTTAATAATCATGCTAGCAAAATTGACAGATAGGATTTTTTTATCCTGCTTTCATTTTGCACCATTTTTTGTCGTGTTCAATTGATGCTGTGTGCCAGTTCATGTTAGTGTTGTACACGATGATGCCCTGAGGCCTTTAAACTGGTTCAGTACTTGTAGCTTCTTCAGTTGCTATCTATTACTGATGGTCAGGATTCAGTTCCTTAAAAAAGTATTGGTGTCATCGTGAGCGGGATACCACCTTAAAGTTCCCTATACTTCAATAAAGTTGCCATTACAATTACTAGTGGCACCACCCTTAGCCCCTATCCCCTGTCAGAAGGCAGTCTTTAGTGTAGAATTGTTTCAAATATTATTGATTGGATTGAACTGTTTTTACGTCAAGGTGATAAGTTTGATTTACACTGACTTGAAACCGTGATCTGTCCTGTACAAGCCTAGGCTTGTTGCCGCTTGAAATGTAGCAGCAATCACTGCATCATCGCGTTATCTTTGCTACTCCTCACTGTTCTTCCCTGCTTGAAAGATGTCATCCTAAGATATAAAATAAAAGGGTTGATCATCCACTATTAATTCACCCTGCTATTTCTCTTATGGTATGTATTGTATATACATGATTCAAAGTCTCCTGGTGATCTCTGTTGATTTTTGTATAGTCTGAAGTATTTTAACAAATGTCTAGCCTCAACATACGTCTACAATATGCATAATTTAAAAATTATGACTGTTAATATTGATAAATGTAGTGGTTAATTAAAAAGAGTGTGCCAAAACACAGATCACACGCATGTGCTATTTTTGTTGCCAAGGGTCAGAGGTAGTAAGCGTGGTTCGAGTGAGCTAAAATATTGATGAATAGAAGGTCAATGCTTTTTTGCAATATGTAATGAGCGAAACAAAGTGGCTTGTCACGGTCTCTCAAGTGCCAGACAAAGACGTTCATGGCCCAGAAAGTGAACAATTAAGCTTGTAAGTAGCCAGCGATATAGCTTTTGAAAGGGAAAATTACTGCAGAAAATATGACAGATCTGAATGATAAACCATGAAAGCTTACTATGTTAGACAGAATAGTACTCAATGAAAACCTTTGTGGTATTGGCCAAACTGACATTGCCGAAGTAAGAGGGGGAACTAGAAAGCATTTGAGGTACGTTACCAGCGTCACGAAGAGCTGCTGTTATCCGCAAAATGTTGTTACAAACTGATTACGCAGGATAGCCTAAATTACATGAGATAGCCAAACCTTCCGGAATCGAAACATAAACGTAATATCTGTGTAGTGTTACCTTGAAGATGATAAACTTCCATCCACTTCTACGATCAGTTACTTTTTCTGTAAACGTAGGTTTGTGGTACAAAGTATGAAAATTGCGTTAAGTAATTTCTTGTTAAACATTTCGCCAGACTCTGGTCACAGCAATCGGAGTAAAATAGGAAACTTTTCGCGGAGAATTTATGGGAAAGGATAGGATTGAAATACGTCACTTATTTCTCTAAAGCTGCCAACAGTCTTGACAAGTCCTTAACCTGGTTGTTATATGTATCAAAAGATTATTCAAATCTTTATATACTTTTAAGTGAAGATTAAACTCTTAAAAGTAAACAGACTATCATATAGCAACGCCTCATGACTCCATAATGCGCAACGCCTTACTTGTTTGTCATGTGCTTATCATCTCAATCCACGCAAACCACCGGACAGATAGGGTAATGCGTTTGGATTAATGAGCTATTATTCTATATTATGTCTGTTATTCGCCAAAGCCAAATCTCCGTTTTAACATGCCGCTTTAGAAGCCGCATTTATCAAAACAGAGAAGATGGTGCTCGGTCGACAAAAAGAATTTGTTTACAACAGCGCTTTTCAATAACAGGTACAGGTATTTCTACGATATACTTTGGTCTTCCCGTTTCCTATAAAGTCGTCATAAAAAGCTTTCTTTCTTTACTCCATGTGATTCCTGTTATCAGTGTATGGCAAAAACGTTTTGTCGTCCTATAATCTCAAATGATCTTTATTAATCTTGTCGTAGTAGTCTTGCAGTAGTCCCGAATCTCTGACAAATCTCACAAGACCAAAAGATTTCCTTCCCTTTTGTGAGAATCGTTCGTGTTTCGATAAATTTCTTGCAGCATTGAATGTGCACAGAAGAAGCCATATTGGAATTGATTCAAATAGTCTGCACAGCATTGAGGCCAAGTATTACCTCGTATCAATTTGGTTCAAAAATACAATAAGCACTGGTGAACAGCCAATAGAAGCATTGCTAACGACATCGAGCACCCCTACTTAGCCAATAAGATTGCAATGACGAAATCGAGCACTTATCATCAGAGAATATCATTGGCTCTTGGTAAATCAATGAAAGCTAACGGGTGCTGAAGGAAAATTCGCGCCAAAACCCTTAACCACAACAAGCTTGCAAGATAATGTAACTTCTGCGATCGAAGGTTGTGAAATGGCAGGTTTTTTAGTCGGTTTTCGTAAAGGCAATAGTAGAATTAAGGAGGGGTAAAACAAGAATAATAGCAGAGGCAAATTTGACAACAATTTTTTCCCAACTTGGCCTCAGACTGTTCTTTACACTTGTTAGTGCAATTCTGACTGGTGCTTTAGCACCGGCAGCACCGGTCTGGATCCGCCCCTGGGACCTGATCTGTAGTTTAGTTCCATTAGCAGCACGATTTTGTATTCTTCCAAATACATACCTTGATCACAGCAGCTTTGTACCATATTAAGTAATATTTTTCTTTCGTTTTGTTTTAGAATAAAAATGTGTGCTACTGTAAACAAAGACAATTTCTTTCAAATACATCATCAAATGAGTCACATATACTACCATCTACTTTATTGGAATCAACCTTTCCTCTTTCGAGATGGCGCTAACCCAGCCTTCCAGGAAGCTGTTAGTGCAATGTTTGCGTTAGATGTAAAATCACCAAGAAGTCTTCAAAGGATTGGTTTAATAAATAAGATACCTCACTCAAAAGGTATGACGTTATGAAAGATTTTGTATACTCCTTTCCTTTTCTTCACAATATGATTATCAAGCAAGAGCAACCAGAGGGGTGAGGGAGGGGAGGCCTCCCCTGTCCTAATATTTTTATCGAAAATTGTGCCCTCATCGTAAGCACAACTAGAAGGGAGGCCTTGCACTTGAACGCAAGACGCTAACTGGTTGGTCTTCATTTTTATGAGCCACGCGATTTTTAACAAATAAGCGTTTTGAGCCTAAAATATTTCTCAAGTCGATTCTTACATTTTTATGCTATGAATCTAATGTATTTTTTGTTAGAAATTAGGCTGTTAATTGTGGGTAGGGAAAAAGGTATATTATGTAGTCTTTTGCGATTTGCCCTCACAGCAATCGTTTAGTCAGAGCCTTAGATTGGGAAAGAGAAGGCTTCTTACGAGCTAAGTCTCTACCTTCAGCAATAAGCAGTCTTCTTTTTCCTTTTCTTTTTCTTCTTCTTTTTCTTCTTTTTCTTCTTCTTTTTCTTCTTTTTCTCCTTCTTCTCCCTCTCCTTCTTCTTCTTCTTCTTCTTCTTCTTCTTCTTCTTCTTCTTCTAAGTTCCATATCCTTTGAGGATGTCGGAGGCCATGTCATGCCACAGTTTTGTGTCTCCTGTTATGTGAATAACTTTGTTTGGTCTCGTCATCAAAAAAGAACCCATGACAGTTAAAAATGTTTCTCTTTGTATTCCTTTCGATCTCTTGTCATCAATTTTTACTATAAAATCGTAAGTGCTAGTCTTTACGTAGATACGACAGAGATACGTAGTGTTCTTAGACATAGCCATTCGGCTTTCTCAAAACAGTATCCTTCCAATAGGGCAGAAGATGTATCGCTTATTCCCATCACAACATGATAAGCAAACCGATTACTACGTGTTGGCTTGACTTGACTTGACTTATTTGCGTCGGTTCTGGCGACTCCTTGCTCTCCTAATGCAGTTCTGTTTCCATCGACTTCTTGTCCTCGGTGTTTCTTTTTCCTGTTAAGACGGGAAGGCCTGTGTTGTCTTTGATGTTATCCGTCCACCTTTTTGGCGATCTTTCTCTTGGCCGTGGTTGGTAAAAATCTTGTTTGTAAGCCTGGTAAACTAGAGATCCATCTTTTTTTCTGCATACAAGACCAAACCACTACGTCTTGAGAGTTACCTTACATCCCAAATCAATTATGATCCATAGCTACGAGACATGTGAATCATGTCGTGTGTTTGGTAATTTCGTCTTCTTAGCTCATCATGCCACTGCTGGTAAAAGGTCTTTATTTTTTCACTCTCGACAATCCTGAGCAACTCCCATCCTCCTACTACTTTACATTTCCCTCGTTTGATATTTCCACATACCTTTGGGCAATTTATATAGTTAGGGACTCAAATCCACATAGATTATCACATACGTTAAGATTGATGATAATTGCTGGAGGTCATCTCCATAACTGTCTTCTTAAAGTTATTTCACATTTCACATATTTAACTCACACGTAATTTTATACCTAAGATAATTTAGGGCGGGCGTACCAGCAGAAGTGATTCTTGTTTTGTTGAAAGCTTTCCTGATAGGTCCAACACGTATCCCACCAGCCTACATTATTTAGAAAGTTAGGTTATGGTATCAAACATGGAAAGAATTTGTGATTTTATAACATTTTGCGTCCAACAATGACCAGGGTACAAATGATGGGAGATTGATCAACAAGTTTGGGAGAGAAAAACCGAACAAAAGACGACGCGACTTCTATGTATTCCTATACATAGTAAACGTTGCAAAATTTATTCATAAGACGCTCAAAATTTGATAGAAACAATACCTCACAATACTTAATTAGGAGCGGTTTTGTTCCTATATGGAATTACGAGTCCTTCCTTGACTTATTCTACGTTCCTATGTCTTCTTTCCGAAGTGTTGCTTGTACTGAGTTTCAAGCATACAGGATCTCCCAACTGTTTCTACACTGAGCATACGTCAGTCTGGGTAATTGTGGGGAGGTGCGTGTGGAGTGGGGGGAGAATGGCCCCAAGTTTCAGCTAAGTGAAATCTGCTTGTAAGCTGGGCGGGACACAACTCGACCCTGTAATTGACTTATATGCATCGTTAAATCATCCTTTTATCTCCCATCAGCTATACAATTTAAGAGCTTTGCTTATAAATTGTATATTATTTTTCATATTTTATATTTACTTGTTTTTTACATTATCAACTTAGGCTGAATTGCGCTAAATATGACTGAATACACGTGACTTAAATAAAGCGTGCTCTCTGAGAACATCTTTTACACAGGCAAAGGTCCACTGAAAACAAAAATTTGCGCGTCCCTGCTTCAAAGAAGGGAGTATTGAGTTCTCAGAAACTACCCAATATCAACAACAGGTGATATAAAGAAATAGGGGAAGCCATATGTCATGAACGTTATGCTCCCAATTGATATCTAGATTTTAGGTATATTAAGGATGAGCTTCGACTGTAGCGCCCAAATTGAAATATTGAGATTGACTTTTCATAAGTACTCAGCAATTAGTTTTACTTTGCAACGAAAAGAATGAATTCGAGTAACAAATGAAAGAAGTTTGAAGGTACCTGATTGCACGAGACGTTCTCACTTGCAGAAACGACAGAAGTCGTTGAAAATGCATGGACATAATTTCAAAAGACATACATTCAAGACGAAATGGGATGATATTTGTAGGTGCAAATGCAAAATGAAATGCGTTATGAGTGAATCTTTGCAGACATCAATGGTATATTGCAAGACACCCTCGATCAGATAAACGGGTACTCCGGATCGATGGAGAGAAAAAGCGGATACCTTTCCTTACATAAATAACATCATGGTAGTTTACTATTGTATTCAAGGAAAGTCGATATTGTTGCGTATGTTATGCAGCCCCCTTTGGGCATGGTGCTACTCTCCCCTCCCCTCAATGACCTTCGTATTCTACTGCGTTTGGCACAATTCACACGAGAACCATCCAAAGTTTCTCTTATTTGTGGCCCTGAGCCACCACACTGTCTGCATTTAAGTCTGAGGAAAGGACGAGAGACATTTTCAAAACACATTGATACGAATATTGACGCCTACATATTTATGAAAGCTGCGAAAATAGCTGCCGTTCAAAAATTGGATTTGTCATGTTATGTCATGTTTGTCATGTTAGCACAGATCCGAAGTTAAACGCTAGTTTTCGCGTATATCGTGATTTTTTATCGTGGTGCAAATGACACCAAATTTGACAGTATCACGTAAAGGCCTTTTTTATACTTTGTGATGAGGTATATCGGGCATTGTGGTTTTTACATTTAAGCGAAATCGTTTTCGTTCGTTAAAAAATAGAATAAAAGGTACGTCACAATTACATCTTCACCATCACCATATTATTAACATGACCATCTTATCATCATCATCATCATCATTATCATTATCATCACCATGACCATCACTATATCGTCATCATTACATCATCACCATCACCATATCATCATCATTACCATATCATCATCACCATCGTCATCATTACATCATCACCATCACTATAATGTCATTACATCATCATCATCACCATCATCATCATCGTTATCATCATCATCATCACCATCATCATCATCATTACCATATCATCATCATCGTCATCGTCATCATCGTCATCGTCATCATTACATCATCACCATCATGTCATTACATCATCATCATCACCATCGTCATCATCGTTATCATCATCACCATCACCATATCATCATCATTACCATATCATCATCATCGTCATCGTCATCATCGTCATCATTACATCATCACCATCATGTCATTACATCATCATCATCACGATCACCATATCATCATCATTACCATCAGCAGCGGTAGTTTCCTAACCATCATTTACGGTACCTTCACTGTGAACTGATCTTTACCCAGGTGAGTCTTACTGTGAGATGCCAGGTCTACTTTTCGATCTGAAGATTAATTTCAAGCCCAGTTCTCCGATGTGCCTTACAGTCTTTTTCGTTCTTTTGTTCTTGTTTAACAGATGGACGACGAAAAGGGTCGACTGATCAACATGATTAAAGATAGGATTTTGAACTTAAAGTCTGGGGAAGTTCAAAATGGACCTGGAATCGACCTAACGACCATTAAGAATGAGTACGTCATTTAGTTATTTACTTATATGTCATAGATCACAGGTCACAGATTACAGGTCACAGATCAGAGGTCACAGATCACAGGTTACAGAGCACAGGTCACAGACTTGTCTTAATCCCTTTGACACCAAAGTATGCCTAGCCAGGTATTACCAGCATTGTATTGATATGTCAAAAAAGTCAATGTTTGTGTCTGTTTATATATACCGTTAAGAGTTTTTCGTCAGGTACTGGTCACAGTGATTGGATCATTTGATATAAAAATCTTAATGTTTAGTAGATAAGAATGACAAACTGTTTAAGGACAGGCAAGTTGTTAACTTTATTTTCTCTATTCTAAAAGCCGTGTATATAATTTGAAGGACGTTTTCTTCACGTAAGAAAAAGAGCATTGTATTTAGGCTGTCCATTTCTCGTGTTGTTCCGGACGCCAATTTAACCTTTTTGCCGTGACTGTTGATTTATCCTACCAATCCTACCTCACCCATTGTTATTTCTAATCCCTTCAATATTTGCTACACTTCTTGTAAACCGTGTAGTATTGAATTTTCAGTTTAGTTTGACAAGGATCAAAGAAAAGCCTTTCAAAAAAAAGTGTGTTACGGAATATTTTTTATATATTTACAGAAAGTACTGCAGAGACAACTACTTATTAAAATATAAGAAGTGTAAAATACTCTTATACAGGTAATAACTGCCCTCAGATTTTTATTAGAAGATCTCCTACTGCCCCAACCCGTTTTCAGGACACTAAAAGCAGTTTTTCCTCTCCTTAGCTAGCACGAATACTTCAATATACAGTCCCTTATTTCATAACAGACATGACATGATAACCTTGTCAATACCCTGTTGTAAATACTTAATCAGCTTTGTATTTCAGAGTGTTTAAATTAGATGATATTCATATCAAACATTCAATAACGTAAAACTTTTCAAGCAGTGTTGGCTGCAGTCGTGGAGCTGGCCATGAATAGTTAGGGTGGCACAAAACCAAGGGAAGTGAAATTTGGAAAGGTGTACAGATCCCAAGTTGGCACCTCAATATCTGAAAAACATTTCTATAGAGGCCTATTTTATCTCAGGACGGAGCTGGATCTTATCCCCTAGCTAAGGGCCTGGATGGTTCCTACGGCCTACGTACTTTGATGGATGATATCTTTTCCTGTAGAAGAACAAGTACAAGGAACATCATGTCTCCCTGGAAGAGAAAATCATAATACATGCTGATTAAGGCGTCTAGGATAGAAAGGAGGTTGAATGTTCCTTTCCTTGATGATTAATTCCTATGCGTACCCCACTTTTTATTATGCATCTGCAATTCCAACTGCGGTGGAAAGAGATATATCTTAAAATTTTTATTCAAAGAAAGTTGGGATATGATATCGATAAATATGTTTGGATTAGGGCTACATACATTTTATCTCTTTTAACCGTTTATTTCGATTTCACTGATATTTTATTCATTATTCCCCAATATTTTAAAGAATAATGCCCTTCCACTGCTCAGGTGGAACAGTTCCTGTTTGTGTTTTTAAGTATATGATAACAATAGAATAAAAACATACTGGTGTTGTTAGTCATCTGGTAGACTAAGTACGAATAACTGTGATCGAAGGTATGATCTGACCTTCGATTATTACTCAAGCAGAACGATCTTCAAATACCTCTCATTTAGAACAATAACATATTGCATTGATTTTAAGGCAATAATTAATGGTGACACTACAAAGAGCCACTAGTAAGCAAAGCAGGGAGTTTTTAGCCTTAATTAATTAATAGGTAAGTATGAGGTGTTTTATTCACAACAATTCTGTGCCGCGCCTATTTACTCCGATTAATCGATTAATCGGAAAAATCTCCACCGATTATTCGAATAGTAAGATGTTATGCTATGGACAGCCCTAGTCATAAACGTGGTAAATTTTCAGCAAATGTACGGGGGACTGTATCTTTCCACGATGTAATATATACTACATCTAATTAGAATCGGCAACAGAAAATAATGGTAGTAATATCATATCGGAGTGAGCAAATATTAATGACAATCGTGAGGTAAAAGCCACAGGCCCAGCGGCAAGAGTGTACACATTCTTTTTTTATAAGCAACTCGATTTTCAGGGCCAGGGCTAAGGTTGCTAAGGATATGATACACTTTCAGGGCTAATATTGCTTAATAGGTTGCTAAGGTTATTTTTTCTCTGTGATACCGAATCATGAAATCACCGAAACACTACGTCCATATATTGCCAATACTAAAGTAAGAAGATACCCTAAGGTATTTGTTTCAAATCAGAAAAGAGTTTTTCAGTCCTCATTTTTAAGAAAATTTGTAATTTTGTTCTGCAAAAAAATTTGCTAACTGCCAGGGCTGAGGGTTCGGAGCAAGTTGCTTAATGTTTGGCTAATTTGAGAGCTAAAGCCTTAGCAACTGAGTTGCTTATAAAAATAATAATGTGCAACAGTAGAAAGGCAGCATAGAGCAAGCAAAATACGATAGCAATAACATATTTGGCAATATCAAATGAAAGTAATAAAATGGCAGGTTCTACAGCGAATACGAAAGTAAACACCAGTGACGTGACAATGATGTTCTAGGGCAAAGTCAATAGAGCGCCATAGCTGCAACGTTATTAAAGGGCAAATTGGATCAGACAACAGCAATAACAAACTTGGCAATATCGAATGAAAATAATTAAGGAAAGAAGAGGACATCAGAGTAAGGAAGTAACAATAAATGATAGAGAGCACACTGCTAGAATGTTATTAGAAAACAAAATGGGTCAGATAAAAACAACAAGAAACTTGGCAATATCGAATGAAAATAATTAAAGAAAGAAGAGGACATCAGAGTAAGGAAGTAACGACAGATGATAGAGAGCACACTGCTAGAATGTTATTAGAAAACAAAATGGGTCAGATAAAAACAACAAGAAACTTGGCAATACCACCACCCCCGTGATGGAACTTCCTAATTATTTAAACTATATGACCTGCTTAATGATGTCGGCACCATTACCCTTTCGTTTTACTACCTGTTACAACTCTGTCTAATAAATCTGACAGTTTTGTTACATTATCAGCTATAAGTACAGCGTCATCAGCATATCTAAGATTTGTCAGATTATAGCTTCCTATTATACAGCCTGGGGGAGAGGGGTATAGCAGTTCGTTCATTATTGTCCCACTGTAGACATTTAACAGATCTGGTGAGCAAGCACATCCTAGCCTTACTCCTCTCTTAACTTGGGTGTACTGACTTAGCTTATTGTTTATCCTAAATGTTGCAAGCTCGTCCCAATACAAGTTCCTGATAAATCTCAGGTCCTTACTGAACAAGTTTTATGCTTTCACTGTCAAAGACATTTTTATCTTTCTAATTGAAAACTTACAAGAATCCAATTGAACGCTGACGAATAATGTCTGAAGCTTCAATAAGTCATTGCAAGCAACGGAACGTTGGAACGACGGAATAATGAACACGCACACCACAGTGTTTCCAAAAGTCTCTAACACTATCACTTAACTAGTTAGCGAAATTATGTTAAATGTTATAACATGCCCCTCTTAAAAGATACCAAAGTACAACAAATTGTTCTATGGAGACAGAGGTCCCAGGATATGCCCCACTGTAGGAGTCAGATCTTCAGCACGTGCTCATTATTCCGCTGTCGGAAATACGCAAAGTTTTATTTCTTGTTTGGTTAATGTTTACGTGTAGATCTTCTTGGTGATCGTGCTGCCCTTTCTGAGTTCGTACACCGAGGGGTGAATCACTAAAATAAGTCCCATACACTATCGAAATAAATGCGGAAAAAATCCATTAAGTCCAAAATAAATCCATTAAATCCGAAATAGATCCATTAAATCCGAAATAAATCCATTAAATCCGGAAAAAATCCATTAAATCCGCAATAAATCCATTGAATCCGAATAGATCCAATAAATCCGAAATAAATCTATTAAATCCACAATAAAGCCATCCGAACTAAGTCCATTAAATCCGGAAAAAATCCATTAAATACAAAATAAATCAATTGAATCCGAATAGATCCAATAAATCCGCAATAAATCCATTAAATCCGAAATAAGTCCATTAAACCCGGAAAAATCCATTAAATCCGGAAAAACTCCATCAAACCCTATTAATCTTTAAGTAAAACGGTTAAATCCAATGGTTTCAAAAATATTAATCAACTGAAATAGCTACAGAAACTTCGATAATAGAGGAATTTAAGGTATCAAGAATATCTGTCGGAGCAAAAGAACATTTTATAATGCCACGGCAATGAACTTTTGGTTCACTCTACACAATTTACCGTGACCAGTGTCCAGTGAAAATATTTAGGAAAATAAATCCGTCACTAAATTTTGATTCATTCTTTCCAATCCTGCAAGGCACTACGAAAGACAGATACATTTCCATGCTACAAGATCGCTGCTTTATCGAAACCGTAATGGAACTATTTAACCCTATTGGGTTTGAAGCATCCTACGTAAGTTCGTTACATAAATCTTCAGCTGCTACAGTTTGTTAAACTATGACTATTACCCTAAAGTGTTAAACTTGTAAAAAACTTTGGTTTTAAGTATTATAGTATCTGACATATTGGCCCATTTGTATACCAAGGTTACAGGTTAGCATGCCGCTTTAGTGAAATTGCAGTGGAATTTCAGTTTTTGCCTCAAAAATTGCTGACATTTTAAATGTAGAATATTGAATTACATCTGCTTACGTAAAATACTTGATAAACAAGTAAAATGCAGTGTTATATATCCTTAACTTTATAAATACTTTCCTTAAAGGGGCAATTTAACACAGAAAACAGCCGAATGAATTAGCGTATTTAGCCGACTTTTCACCACACTTACAATTTTCAAAATGCGTTTTAATCGAAACAAGTCGTGACAGATATTAGAGGTAAAACTCAGAACGTTTCAGCTCTTACAAATTTACGGGCGAGAAACGACAGGCAAAGGTTTGCTAGGGGGAGCTCCAAAAGCCCCCCCCCCACTCTTACGAGAGTAGAGTAGGGTTTTTAATGACAAGCAAATCTTATGCTGGAGACCTATCAAGGCCAACATGTGTTATCCGGCACCAAATGTTTCATGAGGAAATAACGAGTTTGTAAGGCTGTTCTAATGCACACTGCTAAAAGTTCTTTACTTATAATAAAAGTTCTTTGCCAGGCACTGACCATAGCAAACTATCTGGAGTGAGGAGGTAAGTGTTCAAAAGCAAGTCCTGTGGAAACTTAATATGGCTGATTGAGTATCACCAAAAGCGGTGAAGGATGATGTTTGATTCTTTCAGTGGCACAAATTGGTGTTGCTTTTTTGACTACAATGGGTGTACAGCACCCACAACGGTTTAACTTTTGGCGAATGCTGCATTAAAAGCACCATAATGAATTAAAGAGCGACCATTTGATAATTCTTTAAGGGAATACTCTAATTTATTGGTGCAAGTCAGGTTTTCAAGTAATGATTAGCCACGGTTAAAGATTCGTTGGGTGTAGTATTTACTAGTCACAAGCTAGTCCCTGTGTTTGGCGGCGATCTCGCTTTACTAAACATCCAAGTTGGCCTAACCTTTTCATTGTTGACTATGTCGGCAGTATCAAAATTTCCACTGTACCGACATTCCATCCTTGATCCAATACCAGGAAATTTACTACAAAAATGCTTAGATATTCTTCTACCAGTCATCGCCAGGATAGTCGATATTTCTCTACAGAATTCTACAATGCCAGACTGTTGGGAATGAGCTGCCCTTTCACCTATACTGAAACAACCACAGATGGATTTTGAAAAATTTACAAGTTTCCGGCCAATATCAAATCGTACTTTGGTTTCTAAGTCCATTGAAAAAGTAGTAGAGTCACAAATAAAGAAATATTTGTCAGACAGTCAGCTGAACGAACTTTTTCAATCAGCGTATAAAGAGCATCACAGCATGGAGACAGCTCTTGTATATATCCAAGACAACCTTTTACGAGCAATTGATAGGAATGATTGTGCGCTTCTCCTTTTATTTGATATATCTGCAGCATTTGATATTGTGAATCATAGCATATTACTATTGAGGCTCTCTTCACGGTTTGGTATCAAAGATACAGCACTACAATGGTCTCAATCCTATCTGACTGACCATCAGCAATTTGTGTATATTGATCAGTCGCAGTCGGAAATGAAAAGCATAGAATGTGGAGTGCCCCAAGGTTCTGTTCTTGGTCCTCTACTGTACCATCTGTACACATCACCTTTTGGTGATATTTTGGGAAAACATGACGTTGCTTTCCACATGTATGCTGATGATATTCAGTTATACATAATTTTCAAGCTATCACTTGCAGATGAAACGCATGTAGCTCCCCCTAAAATTAAGGGCTGCCTCAATGACATTGAAGTATGGATGTGCAATAACAACCTTAAGCTCAACAAAAATAAAACTAACTTAATATATCAGAGCTCAAAATACCAAAAGCAACCAAGCATGCCCACCTTCGACATTGGAAATGACTATATTGTGCCTTCTGGGATCTTGCAAAATCTTGGTGTTTTATTCGACCAAACAATGTCATTAGTCAACCAAGTACCAACTGTTTGGAAAACATCCTTTCATCAATTACGCGGTATTGCTAAAGTTAGAAAATACCTAGACAAGGAGACAACAAAGACTCTTATCCAAGCCTCTGTCACCAGTAGATTAGACTATTGTAATGCTTTACATTACGGTCTTCCTAAGGCCACTATGCAAAAACTGCAGTACGTTCAGAATACAGCAGCACTACTCATTACTTGCAGCTGCAAATTTCGATCACGTGACGCCTATTTTATATAATTTACACTGGTTACCCATTAGGTATTGAGTAACTTTTAAAATTCTTTCACTTCCTTTAAAAAGTCTTAATCCTTTGGCAATCTCTCAATCAAAGACCCCTGATGAGCAGTGGGCCCGATATTGAAACTACCCTAAATAAACAGAAGAACCGGAAGCTACCAGAGAGACAATCACGTTTTTGCATCAAATTGAACCAAAGCATTCCCTCTGCGGTTCCTTCTACTATCCCATCGATCATTCCAATTTAACTCAAGGTATTAGAAGCTTGGCAGGTTACTTTGGAGTTCCTGAGCCAAGCAGATATTCATTTGATGGTTCTCACTACAGAATAGAGAATCGGTACTGGAGCAGGTACAGCATTTGCCGGGAGTCATATATGGGAAACTCAATGTTTAGAAGCTGCAAAGACGTTAGCTATCCTAATATACAGATCAACAAGCTTGACAATGGATACCATACCATCAGATTGCGGTCAAGATATCTTTACATTACCAGGCATGCGCAAGGATGGGGCTGGGGGACTTCTGCCGACGATCCAGGTAATTCAATTCTCAAGGTATACAGTATATATATATTGGATCTGATGGTCCAGTGGTTAAGGTTTGGTCTTTCAAATCGTGGGGTCGTGGATTGGAATACCCTCAGCTCTCTAAAATAATTCAAGCTATAATGCTCAACTCATTGAGAAATAGAAATATATATATATATCCATATTATATTTTGATAAACTCAGCAGACACAGTAATGTTTTCATATATTTATCAAAAGCGGAGCATTACCACAATAGCTTGCCTTTTGCATTACGTTTCCAGTTAAAAAACCCTATCAAATATAGTTGTACTCGAAATAAAATGTTTAAAGCAGAAGCTCGTAAGACGCGTCAAGGCATTTTAAGTCATTTTATATGGTTTTAATGCATCTTTTCATGTAGTTTTATGTTTTATTTTATATATATAATTGCTTGATAGCAAATTACCATCGAATTGTCCTAATTACGTGGACGGTTGATAAAACTGTGGTATCATGTTATATGAAATTTTATTGTCGACAACGTCTTTTAGTCAAGAAATTCCCGGTGATATCACTCTAATTTCATGTTGATTTAAATTCATTCATTTTAATATCATCTCATTCCAACATTCACTAAACACTGCTTCTTCGTTAACTTTTTTAACTAACAAACTTTTGAATGATAGTAC
>JAAAKM020073195.1:81400124-81482624 GCA_010016025.2 Alatinidae sp. Z8VKAUB7J3 | reverse complement strand
TACCGCCAGACATCGTTTCATTTGAGTTCTAAATTACAGCACTTCCTAATTGTCGAAAGATACTTCAATGAAAACCTTCCGTCAACTCTACAATTTGACGTATATTTGATGTGTAGTATCTGGAATTCATTAAATTATTTATTTAGAGGCAGCACGTCTATAAGCAGCTTTTATCAAATTCACGCTGCATCAGAACGAGGCTTAACTCGTCTCTAGAATTATAACAAAACTGGAATAGTAGAGGCATTGATCGTCATTACACTTTAAGACGGTGATTTTAAACTACTGTCTGCGGGACACTAGTGTACCATGACAGATGGACAGGTGTGCCGAGGTAAATTGTCAAACTACACTTAGTTAGTTACTAGTTAGTTTTGAAAAGAACACTAGAGAAATAGAAAATATGGGGAATCGAACCTGAAATAGTAGTAGTAGTAGTAGTAGTAGTAGTAGTAGTAGTAGTAGTAGTAATAGTAGTAGTAGTAGTAGTAGTAGTAGGTTAAGGACTTGTCAGTTGTAACAGATGTAGTAACGTCCTGAAAGCAAATGGCGTACCAAGTTTCTTTTTTTGCCAGTGCCAAGTGATTTTTCCGCAGTGGCAGCACATCAGAGTTACCACCACAAACGTTGAGGTTCGATTCATCTCAGTCCCGCAGTTTTCACCATTCATTTATTATCTACGTTATCTTCAATTCACGATAAGGTAAAGCTGATACTGACTGACCTTGGTGAACAGCGATGCCAACCTGCTTTATTTCTTTAGTCACCATTTTAGCTTCCAGTCATCCATCGATAAGCATAAATCTCAGGTTCAATGTAATTTGGAGACGAGCCTCTCTGTACCATGTTATTTGGTCAAGGAAGGGCTGACATGGGTCGCATCATGTTGACCAAAGCCCATTGAAAATTGATGATGATTTAAAGGTTTGGATAAATCATCATTCCTGGTCACCTCTTGAATAATATTCGTAGACTTGTAAATTGAACAATTTACCTTTAAAGCACGTAATAATAAAAAAATATCGGCATCAAAAAAATTGCAAATGACTTTAAGTAGAGGATTCACAAGTAGGCCTACACATGCGTTTTGTTTTACCTTGATCAGTTTGGTCCTTGCAAAGAATGATAGTGGAGTGAAACAATATAGATAACACAATTGATGATCGAAGCAAAAACTCAATGATTACTGATTGGACCAGGAAGAAAGTAAAACGGCGCGCTGAATTCAAACACTAACTCCGTAGTAGTATTGCAAATGCTTTTGGCAGAAGAAATCGTAGGATTAAAAGTTTACTAAAGCAACGAAGTCTTTAGTAAACAACTTCATTTACATTCGACACTAGATAATTTGGACCTCTAAAGGAGCTGAAACGTTTTCAATATCAACAAATTCCATTCCCATGTATTGAAAATCAATTTTCTTTACTCTAGTTGTCTATACAAAGAAACAGTTGTACGTCCATTGCACTCTGCCTGGATCATGTCCTCTTATAAATTTTTCACTGGGTTAAATTAAATTTCGAATAAGCACAGCAGTCTCTATAAGAAAACATACTAAGTACTGCCCTACAATATATGTCTTGCAGTCACAAAGCTTAGGAAACCGAGGACAGGGCAGACACCCGAATTGGTTGTATAATTCAATACCTCTTACCTTTTTGGTCTGCTTGAGCTTCGTATAATCCTTGTAATTTTTCACCTCCCACCCTCTGGGAAAACTTTGCCATCCATTCCCCTGGTTATGTGGAGACAGTTTCGTGGTTGGCTCCCTGCCCCTTTTTCGAATGTTAATTGTTTCAATGAAAGGTTTTTTGAACTCCAATTAAGTATTTTAGTAAGCTCACTGCCTTCCATAGGGTAAGCTAAGTGGAAGTACGCATGGTCTGAGGTTTTCCATGCTGACTGTTTGATGTTTCCATAGATAACAAGTTTAAAGAATGTTGTCGACTTTACTCCTTGAAGGGTCTATCCTAAGGATGTTGCAAAGGCTTTCGAAAAGTAAAGATGCGAACGCAAAAGTATGAGCAAGTTATTAAGTATGGATTGAATAATGAGAAAAATACAGAAAGTGTTTAGTCCACTTTGAAGGATCGTGTTAGGCGTTATGAAGAGTTTTAACTGTGCGATGAAAATGATTAATCATGCATTATCCGCAGGGGCAATATGATGTTGTAAGAATGCATTTGTTGCCTAAAAACGTTAATGAAATTAAGTAATCATCAAATAGAATTTATGGAATCGAATACAGAAACTGGTGCTCTTTGGTAGCAAACTATGAAATCTCTAGGTGCATATATCTATACGTTAATAAAGATTTCGGAAAAGAGGAGACTACGACTTAAAAGAAAAGTTATGAAATTCAAATGCATAGTTTCCATGAGCAGACAAATGAAGCAAGCCATTCTCTCCTCTATCATCAATTCTCTCCAAAGAGAGGAAACTCGTGAACTACCTTGATGATTATGAAGAAGAAGAAGAAGAAGAAGAAGAGGTAGAAAAGAAGACAAGATGCAAATAACGTTGGCACAGCAGATGAAAGAGATGACTAATTATTAATATGTGCTTAATTACTATTAACACTCATTTTCTTAGTATTATGGCAAAAATAAAAAGGCGAGAATACACTTGCAACCATAGAACTTCAACCTACATCAAATAACCCTGTTGCAACACACGCCTTTCTTCAAAAATACCTCTGCCCTATTAAAATAATACAAACATGGTCTGGGTAACCTCAAAGAGCTATCTTCTTATGTGTTGCTAAAACTCTATATTGGCCTAAATGGAATCTTAAACTTTACCTACATATAATTTTCTTTCTGATAGTTTCATGGTTGATAGAAATTTCAGTACAATTCCCTTTCCCGTTGTCCCATTCCCATTTCTGGAGGCGAACTGCATCTCATCCACTGTCATTATCACTCACACTTGTTTTTCAAGGGCTCCCTCCATCACATTCAATGTTTGATCGAACAGTTTGATTTCTCTTATCAACGTCGTTAAGGGCCTCTCTGCTTTTAGATTTGCACAATGACACTTTTTGCGAACACATCACATTTTTTCCTTTTTCTATACAGTTTTCAAATTTGATTGAAGACCCTGATCACCCTGGCTTTGACTTTTTATTGATCTTGTCTCTTACGTTTATAATTTCTCTGCCAGTCATCTTCCCGAACAGTCCTTCCTTTAGCGGCATACCTTGCATTGCACAATCACATTCTGAACCCATTTCAGCAGATGCTGCACATCCACATGCGGCTTCTTCTGCTGCGGCAGGAGTTGCTTCTGGTTGTGGAGGAGGGCTTTGAGTTGAATTTGAAGAATCATCATACATACTTCTTGTTTGTTGATAATCAGAACCATCTGCTAGTTGTGCTTCACCTCTGTTGGTTTGGTAACCACCAGATGAGGCACTAGTTTGATAACCTACTAATCTATTTGGGTCAATTCCTTGTTGACCAGTCTTCTCATTCTTGAGAGCACGGTTACTAAACATAAAGAATGCACCACCAGCAATACCTGCAATGGCTGCCATTCCATAGATAATCATAACAGGGAAATCACCTGTTGATGTAGTAGCATAATCTTCTGGAGGAGTTGGAGTTACACCTGCAATCTCAACACCATCAAAAATATCTAAAGCACCAAATCCAATTGCATACAAGTTTCCTTGGTCTGATGATTGAACACTTCTAACTACATATAGTTGGTCTGCCATAACTTCGGCTTCAAAGACTCTTTCTACTTGTCTTCCTTCTCTAATACTACTTTCACCCATTGTCCAACTAGATACAACATAACCTGCAATCTCATCACTTAGACCAAATGTTCCAGCATCAACGTTGATACCAGTTGGGTCAAATAAGAAGTGCCAGTTGGTTAATGGTTGTTCTAAGATAAAGTTGGCATCAATAAGATTTCTTTCCAAAACAGATTCAGCTTCAGTTCCTACAAAGAATGCTGCAGCTTCTGGTTCTACTTCAAGTAAAATGTTAATTGGGAAATTGAGTTCATATCCATCAATTACAACATCTCCAGTTGCAGACATTCCTCTCCATCCTAAATCAATCAGGGTTTTTAGAGAGTCTTGAGTGATTACATAGTTTGAAAGAGTTCCTTCAAGGATTACTCTATAGTCAACAGATGTGTTAATGTTTCTTGCTTTAAGGTGAATATCATAAGAGACGGTCAAGTCAGTAATTTGAGCTTGACTGCCATCAGCTTTAATTTTTTGATTAATTTGAGCCATTAAATCTTGGACGCCAGGATCTGAGGAATCAGCTTCACCAATAACTGACCATTCTTGACCTCTAAGGGTATCAAATAGTTGTCCGCCATTTGGGTACTCGATGAATACTGTTTTTTGGTAATTCATCTTAAATGGAGAAGTTTCAGTATTTGGATTAATTCTTGCATCCATCTGGGCACCAAAAACAGAACCAGTAGAACCTACGACAATAAGACCAGCAAGTAATACGGTTAAAACGACTGCCCTAGACACGATCTACTGAGCAATTATTTACAGTAATAAACTTATCCAAGACAGGCAGAAGCGGCCATGGCCATTCAAAGATTTGCCAAATCTCAGTTTCTTCTCTGACCGCTTTTTATCTTTATCAAAACTGAAATTGATTGTGTCAGACATTCACAGCAGGATATGCGTATCGACACGAAACACTCCCGTCCACACAGTGACTAAAGGCACCTTAGTGGAATGTGAAAAAACTGAATTTGAACCCAGCCTACCTGCTCTCCGCCCCCACCCCCAATCTGCCTTACCTTCTCCCGTCGCTGGGGTAGGGGCGAGTCCCCCTGCTTCTTAAAAGTGGAACAAAGGGGATGAGAGAGGCTAGTGTTTTCATCTGCTGTATCAGTCTTCAGAAGCTGAGAAATGTGACATAATACAAGTCACGACACAAAATCTGCTTATCATTAGGCCTAATCTATTTGTTCCTTTCTTCAACAATTTGCACATTAAAGCCTTTTAACCCTCTACCCCTTATTTTACTTAATAATCGTAAGTTGACATTTACGGAATCTTATTTTGATTTTTAGTACTTCTTATGTACACTTGTTTCTTTTTTATAGGAATTCTTTTTATAAAAATCATGAGGCTCAAAATCCTTCAAATCTAAGAATATTTTAAGAATCACCCTCAGACTCAAATGGCACCAAACAAAAATTAAAAAATGTCTTTATCTTGTGGTGCAAAGACTTAAGGCTCCTGTCTACTCAGAAAACTTTTAATTCGAAGAACTCTTCAGTGGAAGTAAAAATAACGTTTTCACTAGTCATTTCTTCATTCGCTCCATGAAAGTCCTTGAGAAAAATTTAAGAATCATTTAAGAATATTTGAGGCTCACTTCAGTAAAATTTTTAAGAATCATGAGGCTCAGGCAAATTTATGTAATTCTTATTTAAAAAAAGTGTACGTCATTAGTACGACAGCCACAACTCTAAACAAGCAAGGGGCACAATACTGGCACACCTTTGTTACATGTAGGTAAAAATGTACAATATTAATCACCAGTGGGTTTGAAGAATTGTTGATGCTGATTTTTAAGTAAACTTTCGCAACGGTTTTTTACAAAGTATTCATAAGATATGTTACGGTACCGTCATGCGTCTGAATTACCTTTTGAACTGAAAATACGCACAACATCGCCTACGTTCAGGCTGGAGCCGTAAAATTCCGTCTGTAAACAATGTGGCAAGCTTTCCATGTAAAATTTAGGAACGTTTCAAGTCAGTGAATCTAAGTGTGCTCAAGGCATTGTTTCAATAGGAACAGAACTTGAAAACAATGTGTTTGAGAGATAGTCCAACATCGGTGCTTAATAATTTGCTTTTATTCTTCATATGCAATAATATTGCCCTCTTCCATTTTGTGCTCAACTTCTAGACAGAAAATGTCTCACGAGGAGGAGACCCAACGCAAGAGCTCCCTGGATTCCGATCTTGCAACAGAAAATAATGGGTCAGCTGCAACAGACTTCTCTCTAAGCACGGGAAGACCTCAGCAAACTTCCACAGATGGGGCCTCGCCCCATCCCTTTATGCCTGAGGTGCGGCACAGCACCTCAAGATGCCGACCACCTATTCCTGCAGTGCCCTTATAGCTCAATTTCAAATGGATACGCAGCTATCCTCGAATGTGTCGGTGACTTTTTTGATTGGTTGGAGCGAACTGGTGTGGAGGTGTGATCACAAGAACTACAACTAGGACCACGAAGAATTAGTTATACTGAGATAAGATTGTGGTTGAAAACCAAGCTTTGAAGATCTATTCAACAACATATTTTGCTGGGTGCTACTCATTGACTTACTATTTGGGCAAACAAAACTATTTTAGCATTTCTCCCATTTTCCATTGAATGCCTTTACCAGCTGAGCTTTCAAAGCCCGATAGCTACAAACTAAATGTATTGTATAACGTATACAAACTAAAAATGTGGGGCGACAGATAACAATGGATGAGGATTTTTCAAGTTCTCCCAGATTATCAGGTATGGGTGAATCCAAATAGACAAAAGTTTCATACTGAGTGAACAGAAAGAAACTCAGAGACTAAATCGCCATTATGCTAATATTGTATACTGTATTAAAATTGAAGAATGCTTATTTCGAACACATTTGGTTCATAGTCTCTCATGCAATTTTTAGAATTGAAAAGCGGGCTGTAGCTAAAAAAAGTTGAGAAGCACTGACTTATGAATGAAAAAAGTTTTTCAGTTATTCAAAATTTTGTTTTCCCAACGTCACTGTCCTTCGTGCATCAGCATATACCCTTTATCAGTAGCTTACTTAGCTATTCATTCCTATTTTAAGCATTATCCGCGCTGTTAATCGACTACATAACTTCTTTCCCCATTCGCAAAGGCGTTCAATCAATGGCAGATCCGAGGGGACTACCCAAGCCAGGTCTCCTACCGAGTATCCTCCATTAATTTCCTTCTGGCCATCGAGTAAAGATAGACTGATTGTGTATCGTAGCTTGCTTGGTTTCAGAATGTTTAGTAAGGACGGTTACATTTCAAGTGTGGGCAATAGAGAGGGTATAGGGAAAATTTACATAACCCACCTTGCCGAGTGATGAAGTCGCCCCTTTGAAGTATGTCCCTCCCAGATCAATTACTTAATCCTCCATTTTGTCCATTGTTTTAGCATGGGCAATGAAAAGCACCAGCCCTAATGTGCCCTCCAAGAATCCTTTTTCTAGAATAGCCCTGCTTCTATAATGCGCTTTGTTACCTATATACAATAAGGACGCTACTCGTTTTAACTTTAGCTCATCAAAATCACCTTAATAAATCAAAATCACCCGGACGAGGACAAGACACCGCGGTGCAGTTAGTGCACTATATTCAATCCTTCGACTTAGTGGCGGCCATACAGCTACGGACGGCACTTAGTTTCAAGAGGAATTGCAAATAGTAGCCATTTAGCAGTTACATGCGTACAAATGTTCCTACTTTAATAATTCCATCTTTTTTTAACAACTATCCTGGATTTATAACTCTCGAGGAAAAGCAAAACTTTTTTACCCACATAAACTAGAAGATCGCATCTATCAAAAGCACCAGGGATATGGATGTTAGAAACTCAATTTATCATTCGATAAAATCTAGAGGGGGAGGGGGTGCCAATTCAAAGGGTGAGAGGGGGAGGGGATGCCAATTCAGTAAACGGATGTCATTATTGCCACCTGATTTAGGAAATTCTTATTAAATTCCATATACAGAAAATGAAGAAGACAGGAAAGAAGAAGACGATAGGAAAGTAGAGAAGACAGAAAAGAACAAGAAGGCAGGAAAAACGACGATTGGAGAGAAGAGGAAAGGGAAGAAGAAGACTGGGAAGAAGCAAAACACTGGGAAGTGCAAAAAAGTAGGGAAAAAGACGAGGAAGAGGAAGAAGAACAAGAACAAGAAGAAGATGAGGAAGAAGCACAAGAACAAGAAGAAAATGAGGAAGAAGAACAAGAACAAGAAGAAGATGAGGAAGAAGAACAAGAACAAGAAGAAGATGAGGAAGAACAAGAACAAGAAGAACAAGAAGAACAAGAAGAAGAAGAGCGGAATACTACTGTCTCATAAACGACTTTCGTATAAAAAAGTGAATCTATATATTCAATTTTCTGAGAGAATGAAAAAACAAAACTGGATCACTCTAGCCTACCAATTGAGTACGTAATAGTCACATTGCCAACTAGTGTTGTTTAACAACGTTCTTAAACATCTATTGCTCCTGGTTAACCACGCACAAGAATATCAGAACATGAGCCAAAGGTTTGAATTTTTTATCAGCTTTGTTTTACAACTACTCAGGGATAATTTACAGTTCGTTTGAACAAGTGCGGGGTCTTTAAAATAGTTGACTTAAGTTGCCACAAGGAAGCTTGGGCCTTTCACAAAAGTTGAACATTAGACATTAAATGTAAGAATGTAAATATAATTGTGGGACCAATCTAGAGACGTTTTTTTAATCACATCTTTTTCATACCACAGTGGTCGATCTTTATTACTTTCTGTTAATATATGTTGTGGATGGAGGAACTCTGTACCGAGGTACAGTTACCACTTTTATGACGACTCAAATGACACCAGAAATATACTGTAAGGTAGACAGGTGATTGCGGAGACTAGCTGTAACTATTTAGCAACTTCGAATGAATTTTTCTGGTGCTTGTGTGAATGGGCCGAAGAATTGGCCTGTATGAAGCAACCTATGTTAAAGCAGAGATAGGGAAAGTGTGGCTTTTAAGAGAATTGCGAAGATTATATGGTAATGCAAGCTGAAAGCCATCCACGAAGGATCTCAAGGCCAAAGAAAGCTGCAAGACAGCTAGCAAAGGCGCAATCGAGAAATATCAGATGATTGGACATGAAATTAAAAAGTATGAATTTGAAAATTTGTCGAACTTGGAGAGAATCATAAACACGGGCTTATATGAAGGGTTTCTTATTCATACTTCGCAGTACGTTGTTACCAATGACCAGATGAAACGATGCTAGAACGAAACGAAGAAGGGTAGTTTTCGTCATCTTAATTAGACATTATAACTTGCAAGATGAAGAGCAGGATAAAGAAGATTGGTAGCAAGAGCTAGAACATAAAAGAAAATGAAATAATAGGAAAATTATGATGATAAAAATGATGGTGGCTGTGAAAGTGTTGGTTGTAGTAGTTATTATAATGATGACAGCGACGTTGAGTAAAAAGGAGAAGTTAGCAAGAACGGTTGTAACAAAGAAGATGATCCTAGTGGCCGAATTCAAATCGTCGTTGTTGTCTTGCTGACACACGTAGCTAAGAGTCTACTTGTTGTATCAGCCGGGAGACATCGCACTTGCCTGTTAGTTTGTTTAAGAATATTTATTCAGCAATTTACTTATGTGTGGGATATTGATTAGCTCTCTTTAATATCATTAATTGTGCCTTATACTAGTTTTCATATTATTAGACTTCTGGTCTTTTCTCCTGGATCGGTAGGACGTTCTCTTGTTTCCTACCTCAACAGCATGTAATATATTTCATTTCTAGTAAACTGCTACAACTCTTGGATTATCTTTGTGTCTTTAATTGCTACAGTAGATTCATTAGTTAACCATGCTCTTTGAAGTTTTCTGTTTTCAACTATTGTTTGGTAGGCTTATGCCTTGAAAAACATGTGCGCCTCGCGTAGTTAAGTTTGCTTGTCCCACCATACCACAATCTAGAAGTAATGGGCTTCAGGCGCCTACAATGATATGATTGATGTTGGCGTTGATGAGATGATGGTAATGATGATCGTGATGATCATGATCATGATTATGATGACGTCGATGATAATGTGATGACAATGTTAATAATGGTAATGCTAATGATGCTGATGATGATTATAATGATAATAATGATAATGATGATAATGATGATGATGATGATGATGATGATGATGATGAATGATACATATGATAGCAATACGCGTAAGTAAGCAAAGCTAACTTGCGTTATAAGCTTACAAAACATCTTCTCAGGTCTTATGATCACAGTTCATTAATAACAAATATAGATTACATCCTTAAGGGTTAATCATCTTATTTGAGTCAGAATATTGCATTTTAGCATTTTAGCATGATGACATGAAATTAAATAGTAAATAATTCCTAATAACTATAGCTTTATAAAATCTTACATTGAGATATTAAAGTGTATATTTTATCTTATACTATTTTTTGGTCAGGTTATGTAAGTAACAGGAAATTAAATAGATCGATAAAGTACCTCATCTTTCCGGATCCATACCTTCACTTTTCCAGACGAAATTAAACGTTCATTCTGCCCACAAAATAGGAAACGTGTCTCCAAATCTCTACTCCTGACCTTGCAAATGATACAGCGTTACCTGCTTTCTTTTATATTTCCATCTCACTTCTTTCTCTTGAAAGTAAATCTATTACGACCAGGCACAGATTCTAATTAGGGATCATGCTTATGTAAATCATAATTCCTGGTTCACATGGAGGACAAAACGGTTTTAAGGAACTTAAAATAGATATAAATTGTTTTTAGGCCTTAAAACCAAACTGATTCACATGATGGGACAAAATAGTTTTAGTCGCAAGGCATTAAACCATTTGATTCACATGAAGGACCAAAGTGTTTCAAGGTACCTTGCAACCAAAACGAACTAGTCGCAAAGGGATTAAGAATATCAGCAGGGTGATTGTGGAAATCAGCAGGACTATTGTCCAAGCAAGGATTACTCAAACAAATCAAATAACTAATTTGTTAAATTTAACAAACCAAATTATCACATTACACAATCTGGTGATGGTAATTGCCACATGACGCAAGAGTACTAACAAATGGTGTGTGTAGACAATGCACACCCCGGGTGGTTTCTTGAAAACATGTTTTAATGGAACAAAAAATTTTGTTCCCTTAAAACCGGATAAAAACAAACGGTCTCGAGGGCACTTATGATTCACATGGAGAACAAAACGGTTTAGAACCATTTTGTTCTGAGCGCTGGCGACCGTTTTGTTGTTCTTGCAAAGAACGGGAAAAGTTTGATTCACATAGAAAACAACTTTGTTTTCAGCGTTAAAATGTTTTTGGTCTCGCGGCTTAAAACCGTATTGTCCTCTATGTGAAACAGGCATAAGAGAGCTTAGCTGATATCGTGTATGTTTCCCTCGTAATCCAACATGCTCATCATGTGTCCACGAGGCACATGGGCTAGGGTAATGAAGGATTTCTATTGGCCAGAAATGGCATCAGATTACCGTGAGCCCAACGTTTGGTCTTCCTTTATGTTCTGGGTCAACAAGATCGTTTTAACATTTAAAATATGGAACGTTCTTTATAGAGAAAAAATGGTACGACTCAAGTCTTTTAAAAGCTCACCCGCAATTTGGCTCTAGAATAAGCACGCGAATTTCATAATCCAAGAAGCAAAACGTTTCCCAGTACAATCTATACTGACTATTCTACAGACTTAACCCGCACTGCACTGACCAGCTCTTCATCTAATACCCTTTGAATTGACAGCTAGAGAGACGTAAGTAATAGCAGGGAGTAATACAATATCTTTATATCAGAATTTTTTCAAGGCCAACCAGGCAAAAAAACCCATTTCAAATCAAGAATATTCATAGGATCCGGCCGAGAATCATTAGCCATTTGCGCGCACATACTAAAAGGGACCCCCTTGGAGCGTATTTGAGATTATAGAGGAGGTAAAATTGAGGCAAGGGGTACTAGGGGTCCAACAGCGATTGGCAGGTCCCATTTTTGTAAGTCAAAATGTCAAAACCAAACAAATGGATGAATAAAAATTGTCTCATTTTTCTCCCACGTTACTCGTATTTTTGTTGTATATATGTAAGAAAGCTACGACTATTGACTGACCGTTTGTTTCATGGCACAGCGGTCTCATGTCAATGAAGAGAAACAATAACGAGTTCCTATGTACAAACAGGGGAAAGGGTACTTAGACACTTTGGTGGCTCGAGGGGTGAAATACTTTCAGAGCTTAAGAAACCCTTCGCTAAAACACAGACAACTTTCTTTACTCCTGTATTACAAAAAGCAGAAATTTGTATAATTTTAATTGAACCGTAACTAAATAGGATAGTAAACACCTTTTGAAGGTGACGTAGGAAACGAAATATATAATATGCAAGGCCGCTAAAATTCTCAGGTTGATAATTACGTTAAGGAAGTGCTCCTTAATTTACCTCTGTACCATGTAACTAACTAATCATTCCGAAAAGTATTGGTTAGGAAAATGATATTTTAGCCTACTATATGAGGTGTCTCTTTGGAATTCAGTTTGGATTCTGTTACGGGTACGCGAGCTACAATAATGGGCCGGTAGACATAGGCTACCCAGTGAACAGACTTGAGTAAAATAAATCACGCAAAATAAATCATTATTAATAAATGATCACTACTAACGAAGAATTGATTATTTCTAAAAAGTACCCAAAAAGAAGATTGTTCGTATTCAATTGTTCATAATGTTCACAATGTTCATAATGTTTATAATGTTCGTGATGTTCATAATGTTCATAATGTTCATAATGTTCATAATGTTCATGATGTTCATAATGTTTATAATGTTCGTGATGTTCATAATGTTCATAATGTTCATAAGGCCTGTTTGGTTCCCTAAGGGGGTTCTGTAAAGGTATCAGAATTCCTTTCCTCAGCACTTCAAGGAAAGTCTTGCCGCATGAGATCAATTGTAAGATCTTTGCTATCATTCTAGGGATCTCTTTAGGACTGTTCTTGATCATTTTTGCAATAACATTGTCAGGTCCAGGACTCTTGTTGTTCTTTAGTTTTTCATCTATCATTGATATCTCCTGTTCAGTAAATGGTTCCTCAATTGTCACTGCTTTGTATTCTCTCAGTGATTCTTTGACTGGCTAAACAAACACATCTCTGAAGAAACCTGTTATGATCTTCTATTTCTCTTTCTGTGTGCTTACTACCATTCCATCATTGCCCAAAAAATAAACGGTTCTTTCTTTTCCTCCATTCTCTGTATAATCTTGGCGGCCTCATAATACCTGCTAGTAATTAATATTTTTGACTCAACTTCATGTAGTTCTTTCTCCAGTTTGGTATCATTTAGTGTGACGAGCTTAGCTTTTACATCATGCAGGATCTTTTTCTCTTTGTTTTCAGTTTCATTCACTTTCAAATGATATACTTGAATCTATAGAAACAGTGGATATTCGTCACACACTCCAGAGTGTTGGGTAATTACTAACAACCCCTTTTTCTCCCCTACCATTTCGCTAAACATAATTATTGCGATCCTGTCACAAAAATGACTCAGCTTTCTTTTGCTATATTGATCACCTATTTCTGGCATGCTAATTTAAAGCTTTGAGGCCAAGCAATAGTAAGATTTGCAGGATTTAGAATTTAGTGGCAGGTCTACAAAACGTCCTCTCTGCTGCCATCACATTAACTCAGCTAGATATGTTTTATACTGCTCATTGTAGCATTTAATAATTAAATATCAAAACCAAATGAATCATCAAAGTTGGGAGAAGACAACAGAATAATCATCATAGGTTGAGAAACTTGATGCTCATGATTTAGTTCGAATCAAGTCATAGTGTGACAGCTCTGTACGAGTTAGGCCTCATTAAAAACTTAAATTTTACGAAGGCAAAGTGAAATACAATCATAAATATTCACACTGTCTGTCTATTGGTATTTTGCATGACTTTACAGAGAAACTAGCAATTGCAATATATTTATGCTAGAGTTTCCTATCAGTTTATGTACAAATAATAAGGCTTGTTTACCTTGTGCAAGATGTGTGACATTTGAAATCTGAGTCATTAAGAAACTGAATAAAAGTCATTACGGAGCAAACTGTATCTATTCAAGTGGATAACAGCATTCTAAAGTGGACAATTTCTTCAATGGGTTCAGCCAGATACAAACAAAGCTATTTTAAAATTTACAGAAAGAAAACAGTGATCAGATATAAAAATTCTCGCTGTTTTCACCCGGCATAATGGGGACAGTGAGATTAATTGAAGTGGATAATTACAATAATTACGATAATAACAATAATAACAACATCAATAATAATAATAATAACAGATAATAATAAATAATGACAATAATTCTGTTCACCTACATAAATACTTAAAGTCTGCATTCCGTAAAAAATACAGCGATGCTGCTACGTGAACAAAACATGTAGGCGGTTAGGGATAATATTTCCATTACTTTTGATCAATAGTGCCCTATTTGGTTATTGCCTTTTCGATACATTGGTAGTTAGTAACCGTCTCTACATTTATGCGAAAATCTATTCGCAAGCTATCTCAATGCCAATAAAGGCAAAATGGTTAATTTCTACAATTCTTGGCCCTTATCCTAGGATTTTGCATTTATTATTGCATGTAAAGAACCTTTTCACGGCCATTTATCGATGATTTGCGTTCAGTGTCTGTTTGTGTTAGATGTGGTCCTACCTAGTAATTGACTGCATGTTATAGTTTGGTTCTTCGCCTGGAAATCGAAAACAAGGACACAATTCCGATACTGCCTTTACTTGTTGTTTATCCTAATAGTAACCTTTACTTTTTCTTTGGGGGAGTTTTTATAAATTTGTTTAATGTGTTTTACGAATTTAGAATTCGGGACAGATCCAATAAAAGTCTCAAGTGCTCATGTCATTCTACTCTGACCTGCAAATTTCTTTAACCCTCTTTCCGTTACTATGAAATTTCCCTAAAATTATACAAATTTGCATCATATCTTTGAGACCTGTAACCCTATTGGAAACCAAATGGACCCATAGCCCAAGGGCAATACAGGGGTGCTAAGCTCCTTAGAGGTACCCTTAAAATTAGCCCATCAAGATTAACACATCTGAACTATTTTTAAGCAGTTGCAATGTCAGCCCCCGAAAACTCAGAAAATTGCCTGTCCCCCATGTTCAGAGTAATCTCTCCATTTTTTTACTTTTGATCATGAGCCTGGGCCCCCAAAAGGAGGCAATTCCTTATTGATAGATCTGTTGAAAGCATTGATTTCTTGGGTGCTCGTCCTTCGTTGACGTTTCTCCCAAAAGGACACTAGAATTTTCATACCAAGCTTGCTGGCAATTCTTATTTCTGCTAAAAGGTAACTGTTAGACTATCATCTAACGGGTGTGTGATGATTTACTTTACTGCTGATGCAATTGTCCGGCTCAAAAACGCCGATCTAACGGTTTTGAAACATCCTATTCAAAGTTTGAATGGAACCCATGTTTCCAAATAGTAACGTACCAAGCGGCAATGGAATTTCCCAACCTACAGAGAAATAACTCCGTAGTGGGTGATTTCGTTAAATTACACGATTTCTGTGTCATCAATTTCATTTTCACCTTCAAAATCATCAATTATATCTTCTACGGCTTCTTCGTCCTTTTTTGGCACGACTGAAGTTTCTGCTGGATTGATTGATGGCTTAAGTGTTATGGGAGGCGACACCTTATATTCAGGAAGACCTGTTTTGCGTTAGAGTACCTTATTACTTTAGTTTTGGCAATGTGTGGACGTATGTGAAAATTTTCGGTGATTTCACGGTTCGGTATCACAGAGAACAATGCTTTATTAACCTGTTAAGCATCCTTAGCCCTGAAAGTGTATCATACTCTTAGCAGACTTAGCCCTGAAAATCGAGTGGCTTATATAAAACAATGTGTAACCAAGTATCTAATTAGCGACATAAATAAACAACTAACGAAGTAGCATAATACAAAGTAACTGATAGTCAAAATAAACAACAAATTTACTCATACCATAACTAACTAGTTTAACCGGGAACTAACGAACGAATTAAAGAACTAAATAACTTGAAATGTAAATAACTTACCAAAAAATCTAGCAGACTGACAAACCAGCATAATAAACTAAGTAAGAACCAATGTAAACAACTAACTAATAACCGAACAATACAACTTAATAAAAATAAAAAACCCTGAAACTAATCAATTAACTAGGAAGTTAACTAACAACCATTTAAAATGTCTAATTAATAATCTAAGTAACTGAAAAACTAATTAATCAATTAGCGTACTGACTAACCTGACGACTAACTAAATAATTAACAGATAACATACATCGATTTACTATTTAATTATGTAACTAATAATTCATGCAAATAAGATACTGCAGTATCAATTAGCTAACCAAGAAAGTACAACAATCAGTTAATTTAATAATGATAAAATAGAAATGTACAAAGATAAGTCACTAACTGAATGATTAAACAGTTAAAGCTACAAGCATAGAAATAGAAATCAAAGAGAAAAATCATAAGAAATATCAAACGGCGGAGGTAAAGACGGGGGACTGTAACAAAAGCTTAATAAAATTTGCGCCAAATATGTAGAATGTATATATCAATCGATACGGCTTGATGAAAGCTAACAGAGTATGGAATAAAGGGAAGATACCTGGTACTACAAAATTTGTAGCACCCACATCAGTATGGCTCTTGCAAAGAACGAGTTGTTTAAACATTCAAGCATCATTTATGATAACTCGCAAACAACGAAAGGGATCGAAGCAAAAGTTTGTCGACCACTGATTGGGCGATCGTAAAGACCTACCAACAATTTGGAGTGTAGAACTATCTTGTGGAAACAAAACACGAATTTCTTCGTTTAAGACTTGACATTTTAAATATATTTTGCAGGAATACCCATGGATTTTAAGTGCATCAGATGACCAGACTATTCGTATTTGGAACTGGCAATCAAGGACATGTGTTTGGTAAGAGGAGGTTTAAATTTTGTTATTCTAGGAAAATTTGTTTCCCATAAAAAGTTTAATCTTAAAACATTATTAAATTATGAAAGTGCGTAAGCTGTAGATACTTTACACCTTGGAATTTTTTGCACTTATTATTGGTCAGTCATTGTTATATTCACAACAATGTCACCAATGTTTGTTGTAGTCACGTTGAAACTGCTTTTAGATTTCTTTCCTGATTTCATGACATAGTCTAACAGAGAGTACTAGTTTGCATAACAGATCCTTTAAAGTTGCACTCAGTTTATAGCATACCCTTTTCTCCAAGTAGATTGTCTTAATTTTTTCAGTATACATTTGTTATAATTGAAAACATTCTGTAGTGATTTATTGCATGTTGTTGCCAATTTTCATCCCAATAGTGTCTTGACTGGACATAACCACTATGTGATGTGTGCCCAGTTTCATCCAACTGAAGATTTGATTGTTTCAGCATCACTGGATCAAACAGTGAGGGTCTGGGATATTTCAGGTAACATATGACCCACATTGTTTATATATCTTTCTTATCTTGACATTTCATCTTTTAATGAGCAGTTATAGTCTATTGACATTTAAATTGCCCTGTGGATGCTTGTTTCTTCGAATGATTGGATTCTGTCACAAGGGAGGTATTGGCAAAAAGGACAATGAAAGCAGAAAGGTGCATTGTAAAACCTTACTATGAAAAATATAGATGGGAGAGGGAGCTGTATGTCCTATTTCCATTCAGTTGTACTGTAGATTGTAAATAACAGGGTCACTCAAAATTGTAGTGCATTGCCCCACTTATTCTGTATTCTAGCATCAACTGCTTTGTGGAACTAATTAAAGTTCTTTATAATGTTTGGAAGGTAATAAAGGTGTGTTTTTAACACTAATTGCAAAAAGTATGAAGTCAGTGTTATGAAGTTCAGCAGCAAAGCATTGACTAAACACACATTGTTGAGCAGCAGATTGCATGTAGCCTCTACAAGCTTAAAAGCTACTGTTTGCCCAAGTTTATCTAAAATGAATTATCTGGCTGCTCAGTAGAGAATGGAAGACCGAAAAGAGAGGCTTTGTCTTATTCTCTCTATTGAACAACCAGAATGATCATTGCAGGGACATCAAGTCAGCGGCTTTAAATGTTGTAAAGGCTAAAAGTAACTTAGTATTTATCAAAGTGAATTTAATGATCATAATTGTTGGATGAAGGCTATTGTAAGATAGTAAAAGTTATTGATGCTGTAGATGAGTTCGTTATAAGATAAGTGAGTCATTCGTTTTCTTGGTCAGTAAGTAAGATGGTTCGGTAGTTGGTTTCAAAATTGAAAAGTAGCGATAAATTCTCTCTCCTTCAATAAAGCCATTGTTGTTTTCCTTCATGATGAAAAGTATAAATGTACTTTCATAATTTTTCTTGAAACTCTATATGCTCCTTTCTTTGGAAAACTTTGTTCTGGAAATTAAAGACCCTCTCTAAATATAGACCCCCTCTAATTATAGACCCCTTCTTTTGGTGACCTCAGTTAATTATAGGCTGGTCTATAACTAGAGGAAATACGGTACCACCATTTCAGGCTGAAGGCATATTATAGAAGATGGGAGTGTGGTACCATTAACGTTAAAACCCGAGATACGGGTAATGGAGAGTGGGAATCTTAAGTGAAGGATAAGAGCTAAGAAGTGTAGGAAGCGTGAGTCGTTGGAGAAAGAGGGTGCCACGGTAACTATGAAGTGTTGAAGCCAGCTACTGTTGAAGACTAACGGAGAGGGTGTTAAGTTAACTACTAAGTGTTGAAGCAAGCTACTGTTGAAGCGTACGCAACTAGTATTACATTCCACGCAAGCTATCTTTTAACCACATGCGACCGTAATCTACTCATTCTGAAGTACATAGTTCAGAATGCAGGTATTTGGCATGGGCACTCGAGGCGGGGACGCTGTTACCATCAAACTTCAAACTGTGGAGTGAGGGACCGAAAGAGGGTCGTAATAGCAATGGTCCGCGAGCTGCGGCCCGCTAGCCGGTCGGGATTCGCAAATGACATTCATGGGCTCATAACCTGTCAAATATGAGAACGAATAATTCAGCAGGAAATTGTTTCCATAGTAGAAGCGTAACAGGCGATAATAGAGCCATTTTTATCATTGTTATTCCTAGTCAAACCCGTAGAAATACGTATCACACAAGCTTGAACTTTGTACGATGATCAAGTTCGTTTAGGGGCGGGAGAGAATTATTTTTTATGCAAGAGGTTGTGGAGTACTGACTTAGAGAATGAGCTGTGTAGAATTTCAGTACAGACAAGACACTAGAGAAATAGAAAATATGTCACCACCGGTGATCGGACCCTTGGCCCTCGCTTTCGCGGCATGTGCTCTAACAATTATGCTAGGTGACCTCCGATTTAACAAATTCGATGTCTCTAGTCGCCACATAAGTTCCCAAACATCCACCGGTGGACATCGACATCCAGCTCAACGCAATTGGAGACCAGCCTCTCTGCACTATGTGACTTGACCAAGGAAGAACTACCCACCAGCCCGTTTATCTGTCCAAAGGCCATTGAAAGTTTGAAAGCGGCGATAGCATGGGTCACATCTGTTGTGAAACTAATCAGCACTTTCCCAACTATCCAACTTCGACACAAGTTACAGCACCGATTTTGTATCGATGTTGTATATTTCAAGTTTTTGTGCTCAAACGTTTCGGTTTGAATACGCCTTGTAGACTGCTGAAAAGAATGTTTGTATTATTGAATCTTTATATCTTAACTTATGAGCTCTGCCGTCATTGACAATAAGGTATCGCTTCATCAACTGTTTTGAGAGTATCACAATCGATTCTATTTCGGGTCAGTCAAAGGTTTAGTGTGCATGGCGTAAGATTTTTAAATGGTTTTCCCCAAAGTTGCAAAGTCTGTCCTTATGTTTCAACGTCGATGATGGTCTGACAGCAGTACTGTCTACAACGATCGCTGCCTACACTTGGACGTGTCCCTATGCATCAGCTGTTAATGACCGCATAACTCAATCAATAGTGACGAGAAACAGCAATGGCGAAAGAGCATAGTGCTGTCTGACTCCTTAGTCTAGTTTGTTTTAAATGATTTTAAGAACGCATTGTTCGAAACGACAGAACATTCGAAGTGCTTTTAAAACTTCTTGATAAAGTGACTATAAAATAATTTTTTTACCTTTACGTTAACACAAAATGGGTGAAAGCATTGCCCGCATTGTGCGCAAGTGATAAGGTAGCCTTCTTTCCCTTTGCCGAAACTTCCACAACACATGCAGATATCCTGGAATGCAAAAGAGAGAGAGAATATAGTATGAATCTACAAGAATGGATATGGAAGAAAGTAAATGACGTCAAACCGTATCCAACGAGCGCGTCATGGCTACACGACGTCCTTGAATGTTGTTGAGGCAGTTTAAAAGCTGGAAAGGAAATACAATAAAACAGCTAGGAGTGGGGTGGCTGTGAAGATCACATATTCAGCAGGGTCCTCATATCCTTGGACATCAAGTAGTTGATCCTATTTGACAATTTCGTTCAACAAAGCAGTCAGCGAAGGCCTCACCCTGACTGATACATGTGCGCCGCCTTAAAAAAGCTGTAGCGAGGAGGGGTTTGATAAAGACTGCTAAAACAAAGAACAAATTTCACCAGTAGAATAACTGGTATCAGTATTTTTAGGACTGTACTGCTTGCAATCTTGCAAAATCACTAAAACTCGTGAGTAGGTACCACCAAAACCCCTGTCTAGAACCGAATTATCCGTACAAATATATAGAGGTAAATTAATTTTTTTTGCAAAAGTAAGAATTGTTATAAGGGGCATACCTGACTCATCGAAAACTGATCTTTATTTGACACAACCACAACTGTGGAATGTAGACCTTCTGTTTCATCCAATTCATCAGCTGGTAACGATTCACTTGGTGTATAACACTACAGCGAACTTTCAAATTGATCACAGTTTTAATAACACTATGTTCATATTACATTTTGCCTGTACTGGCATCCAAGGTAAACGTGAGAGAAAATATTGACGCTCAAAGCAAACGCAGAGGACAGCTACACATGAATTTGAAATAAAATATCAAGCAACTGTAAATGATTGATGACAACACCACGAAGATACCTGAAGCTATAAAAATTCGAGACATTGCTTTACCGGTCAATCACCATGATAACGATGATGATGATGATAATGATGATGATGATGATGACGGTGATGATGACGATAATGATAATGATAATGATGATTATCATGATGATATGGATGATGATGTTGATGACAATATTAATAATAATGATGATGATGATGATAATGATGATGATGATGATGATAATAAGAACAACGGTGATAACGATGATCATGATGGTGGTGGTACTTGTGGTGGTACTGGTGGTTGTGATGGTGATGGTTAGTTAGGCAACAATAAAATAGTAAGACATTACTGTCAAATATGGGCTAAAGTCTGATATCGTAGAATAGTTCTCTTACCTTAATCTGTGACTGCCTTCTTGTCTCCAAATGTTTTGACTGCACCGTTATCTTGAGAACCGGAAGTTTCTCATGCTAGAGATAAAAGTTCAACTCTTTAGAACTGTGGTACAGACAAAGCGATTTTAACTTCAGAATTTTATCAATAAATATACTTCCATATTCAATCTTCAATTCTAAGTCATATATTCAGTTGCATATCTCAAAATAAGCTAGTTATGACCTCAGATATACAGCACAAGGTATTTGGCCTAATATCCAGATCATGTGAGCTATGGAATGGATAGTAAACTGATCTGACGCGGTGTGGCCGAATGGTAAGGGCAGCTGCTTCTTGTTGTCCTACTGTCATACCCTTATGCAAGATATGAACCCTACTTAACATGCCAAGATTTAAAATTGGAACGTGGCTACGATCACAAAAAGCACGTAAGCGCCTGTTATGGCTGCTCTGTGTACATTCCCCTGGGGGTCAATAAAAAACAATTTATAACAGCAGGCCTTCACTGTGAGATAAATGTCGGGGCTAAATGTCGGATGCACAGCCCCTTTGAATGTGCCTGGCATAAAATAAGCGCCATGGAGATGCAGAGTACTTCGGGTAACTAACAATCCTCACCATATATATTGCAGAGAAGTAAATACTAGGATGTTTGAGCTACTTACTAGGACTGAACAGTCAGTCGAGCCTGAAGATCGCAAAATGCGTGAAACTTGAAGTAGCTCAAACATCCTTTTTGCTCTACATTCCTATGTACTTCTAACGTTAGTTATTACATCATATCTGTTGCTAAAGCTGCTGGTAAAATGGTTAGATCATCCTACTGCTCTAGAAAGTATCTGACGCCTGATGCAATACTCTACCTGTATAGAAAGTCAGATACGCCCTACGATAGAGTACTGCTGCCGCATCTGGGGAGTTGCTGCTCAGAGCACTCTTTCTAGCCTTGACAGAGCTCAAAATCGACTTAGCAATCTTGTCAGAGATGATCTATTCAGTCCCCTACAGCCCCTTTCTCACAGGAGAGACGTTGCTAGTCTTTCTCTACTCTATCGGTATTTCAATGGCAAGTGCTCGACTGAGCTTCAATCCCTACTTCCTCTTCGTAAATGTACAGCAAGAACGCGTCTTGCTACCGCCACTGCATAGAATTGTGCTTTCTCCATGTGCCTAACGTCAAACGGAATCTCCATTAACGTAATGAACAGTTTTGTTCAAGAACCTCCCATCTTTGGAACGCGTTGCCACAAGATTACTTCCCCGAGGACTACCATATGGGCACCTCTACATCAAAGGTCAATAAGCACTAGTCATAAACATCCTCATAAGTCATCAAATTTTATTAACTCTATTAATATCTTTCGTTATTCATCATCATTCACCTGTCAGTCTATCCATCTCACTAACCCTTATCCTCGAGTGAATTTTAGCCTTGATAAATGGTGACTGGCTAGCACAAAAAAACTCGCGCAAAAAACAGACTATCGACTGAAAGTGAAGAATATTTCGACCTATTATGTTTTTGTATAGCTTGTGTAAAATGATAATGATTTAATCATACGGTTACTTGCGTGATTTTGGAAGTTGGTCAAACAAATGAGATGTAACCGATCGAGAGGGCACATTGAAGGGAAATTTGGAAACGGAAAAAGCATTGACATCCGAAGAAAGGAAACATTGGAATGATCTGAGCATTTGTTCGGGAAAGGCCACTCTTTGCTAGTAAACATGACCTTGGAAAAAAACGTGAGTTATTGAGGGTCAGGCCACTAGCGCATTGGCATCTAATGATCGAGCACCTGATAAGTGTACTGGACTTCAAAATTAACAGTTGAAACCCAGCAACTCGACCACCCACGGGACATGGTTAAAATGGTTCAGTTAGCATGATGGCCGTGTTCATGAAGTCGAGGTTCTTGATGGAATACGATGCTAAATTTCGAAGGTGTTGTCTTTAGGTACAGAAGAGAATGGAAAGATTCATTTCGCCATTACGAGTAATGTAAAGTTAAGAAATAAAAATCTATATATAATTAATTTTACAGATGGTAAAACAGTGGACTACATAGATATGAACTTATGTTATTTCACCCAAAGCCTACCAAAAGTTTAATAAATTTTATCACTCGCGGAATTCTGTTTTATGATACCCAATGTTTCATCATGTTTCTGAAGTTGCTCTTCAAAAAAGGCCTGAAACAGAAGAGTGTACATTAAGTGTTGCAAGTTAAAACATTACAGTAGTAATAATAATAATAATATCATACTAACAACGATGTGCAAATCCATTTAAATTAGATCGTAATTCTAATCGAACATAAGAAAATACATTCAGGGAAATATACTATTAAGCAAAGGCAATAAAGGGGGAATCAAATTACCTAAGTTACCTTTGGTTTTACGTCTGGTGGCGCTTTGTCATACGTAAACGTAAATACATAAACTACGACAAAACTAACATAAATATACAAACCAGTGGTTTGTCACACAGTAAATGCAGTTGTACTCCTCCCCGAATAAAACTCGAGTATTTCCCTATTTACCGTAGCTACTGGATTAAAAACGTTGAGACTAAATTCAGTATGTGTATGCCAAATATCTGGCTTTACAAATTATACATGCACCATTTACTCTATTTCCGGGCTAGCTAGAACCGTATCTCACACCATAAATATCGTAGGCGCACTTCGTTAAGTTGTAGTTGGTACTTGGAAAATGATAATTAACCATTCGAACTATTTGCTGCCAATTAGTGGTCACTCGTAAGTTGAAAATTCGAAGCACATTATCAAGATTATTATAAAAAGACAACGCAGCAAACCACCGGTAATCTCATTCCTAGCGTGAAATATGGGGACCATCACAAACAATTATCACATTAGGGTGTCGTAACGCAGCTCTGCACTCGAACCTCTACCTGTACTCATGAGTCAACAGGGTTTGTGGTTTGTGACCCATTCCATCGCAATCTCTCAATCAAAGACCCCTGGTGAGCAGTGGGCCCGATTTTGAAACTACCCAAATTTAACAGTAAAAACAACAAACAGGTTAACCAATAAATAAAGGGCTGCTAGGGTGTCAAAAAGACAACGCCCCTTAATTTAGGCTACTGGGCTGAGAGGCAAGCCATGAGGCAGGCTCAATCGCCCATTCCATTGCGCTAACTCTTCTTTATGTAAAAGTAAAAGTCCAAACGGAAACACCTCGAAGGTTTACTAGTAAATCAGTGCATCGAGAGAAACATCTCCGTTTTGTTGTCAGTAGTACCTCTATCTACAAGCCCAAGTGCAGCATTTCCCGCTATAAGTACACTAGTTCAGAACGGTGCTTCATTTAAGAGCATTCACCCTGAGCTAAACACCCTCTATTATAACGATTGAGGTTCAATTTGGGTTTAATAAAATAAATCCGTGGCACATGAAAACCTCTTGATACTTACCTCTGTGTTGCCATCTTCTCGTAGGACTAATTCTTTCGTAACAACAAGTATTTTGTACAAGTATGACGTTGGCACCTAATTAAATGTGAAGAATGAGAAGTAAAGCCCTAATTTGGTGGTAGTGGTAGAGGTACTTGTGTAGCCAATATATTTTAGAGTCTCCGAAATAGGTCATTTTGTTCAATTTCAGGACAAAAGATCTCCAACAACGTGAGAAAAACTGATGCATACCAAAAGTTCTGAACGATAGGTCAGCTATCACGGTATTTCTCAAAGGGGGTCTGGGGACATCCCTTAGGGGGCATTTGAGATTTCAAAGGGGGTAAAATTGAGATAAGTGGCACTAGGGGTTCCGAATAATGTTAGGGAGTCCAGCTGCAAATAGCATGCTCCATTGCTATTCTTACGTCAAAATGACAAAACCAATCATAATGATCAATAAATAATGTCTTCGTCTACTTCCATTTCGCTCAAACTTCGTTTTGCACTTGGCAACCAAGTCTGGACACTTGATTGACTTTTGAAAGGAGTTTAAAATGTTAAAGATTCAGTTACACCTTATGCTGGAACTGACCAAGTAATACAGCAAGTGTATAGTACCCCGATGCTTTCGCTCATTTAGTCCGTCAATTTTTGTTTTCATTTATTGCAATAGGAAAGAATGGAAAGGTAGAGGAACACTGGTGTGTCCATGACGAAGGGCATTGGCGAAATGAGCTAGTATTGTCAATAATAGTGATTAGTCTATGGGGGACCCGAGATTTCATCAATAAAAGCCCGTAAATATAACAGTCAATATCATTCTCAATGTTATTGTCAATTTTATAGTTAATGTTATTGTCAATGTTATAGTCAATTTTATAGTCAATGTTATTGTCAGTGTTTTTGTCAATTTTATTGTCAATGGTATGGTCAATGTCATTGTCAATATTATTGTCAATATTACAGAGCGTCTTTGGGCCGCGTAAGGATAGCAAAAAAAAATTGTGCAAAGGCCTATTTCACTTGCAGCGAGTTACGGAGAAGTTGCTAAAAAGAGCCAGGGTAGCCTCACAAAGTCAACTGTCAGATTTGACCCTGTCCCTTGCAACGGAGATAGTTAATATATGCTCTGGAGAGGGAGTGGAAACAGTGATTAGAATAAGATAGATGATATACGACTAACCTCTTATGTCTGTGCAACTCGATACTCTGCAACTATGCAGAGGAGTACCAAAGACTTACTTTGGCGTGTGCACGAAGTCCTGCGAGTTCATATAGAGGGAAACTTTTCGAAGAAATCGGAAGCCTTCTCTTCGTCTTAAAATCTTTTTCCTTCTTCTTTTTCATAACTGTTGGCCTTTATTCTTCTTCATGATACTTTTCTACTGTCTTTGTACGCTATTATTTGTTCAATAAACAGAAGTGCTCACCTATTGGCTATTTCCATATCAAAGTTATCTAAAAGTTTTTTCTAAATAGCCAACTCCACTTATACATTTCACTTTAACGAAGTGGATCCAAACAGCTCAGGTGGATGTTTGTTTTATTGAGCATGCAAATGTAAACAGGTATTGAGTCGCGTTTGATTATCACCCTGGATTTTCATCTAAAAATATCAGCACACCTGCAATGGTTATTGCACATGCTTTTCCAAAACAAACTTGTTAGTTCCTTTAAAAGGTGCCTTTAAACACCTAAACGTTCAATTCGACAAAAAGTAAGCGCTATACATCTTCTTTACGAGTCAACCGCCTTCATAACATGCAGTCGTTTTAAAAGGACTGTTTCATGGAGTCACTTAACAGACGTATTAAACCATAAAGAGGAGTTAACGCAATAAAGAGGAGCTGCAACGCAATATTCCAAAGCTTCCCTATTGGACTGTATGTGGCCAGACACCCCCGCCATTGAAGGAAAAAACTGCAAATCGATTTGAGAATTACAAGAAAATGAAACATGACATAGACGAATCTTGTTTGGTCTTCCTTTTATTTTTCTCAACCGGCCTTAGAAAGTAGTTTAGAACTGCAAATTTCTTAATGTTTCATCGATATAAAATCAGCCGCAAAACTATAAATGGTGATTGCCTTATTATTAATACTAACTTTATAGGCAATCCATGCTTTACTTTCGTCAGTTTTCCCCTCGTCTACTACAAGTCTTTAAAAATTATTTTCTCATTTATTTTTTTAAATTCGAGTTCCCATTAAATACCGGTTAATCGTCGCACTCAGTTGAAGAGTCGTGAATTGATTGTGGCAATTCCATTTTTATACTGTTGATGATACTGCATTATCAAAGAGATTGTTCCAACTCTCGTCTATGTTATCTACCTTGAAATAAAACAATATTAAACATAAACAAAAAAAAAAGAAAGACAAATAATTGTTTGAAGGAGATGATAAGAGATCGAAGGCATTTCCTTCAAAGCTGTTTATTTTTATCGCTTTGTTTACACGCAAGGCACATTTAAATTCGGTTTACAACCGAACTTTACCTTGCAGCTTATACCGGCTGTTACTGTTTTTCTTGACCCGCTTCCTGTGGAGTGTAGACACATAGTTACCACACACGGCGCATACATGCCTTTTGGCCATCATAGTCACGTTCCAATTTTACACCTTGACACAGTGAAGCAAGATAGAGTCTGCACCTGGCTAAAGGGAATTACGGCAGGCCCAGGGCTGAAACCTCTGAACCTTATAACCGTTGGATTATGAGTTTACTGCTCTATCCCCTCGGTCACAAATGTATTTGCAGAGGATATAAGAGAAAAAAGGTTAGTAATAAAGGTTAGGAAGAGGAAATCATATTGTTAATTTACAAAAATACTCTTTCATGACTAAATAAACATTACTTGAACTAAATGCCTTCTTCTAATAATAAAACCCCTAATGTATACGGCTCTTTTTCTCTGATTAAAAGTTAGTAAACACCCGGGACGTTTTTCTAAGGCATTACGGTGTGTAAACGTCACTCTAACGTCATTTTGTTTCATTTTTTACACCATGTTAATTTTGTCATGTCGTAGAATCACGTCTTTTGCAAATAGCGTCGTGATGACACTACAACGCCCATTGTTAGTAGTTTGTATGTATTTTTAAACCAGCAAAGTTTCTGTCAGAAGTGACTGTAAATCTGTATTTAAAACCGGAAAGGGAAGATTTTTAATAAAACATTTTTAAAAATATGTTTAACAAATAGAACTGTGTCACCACTTGGTACTGACATTTCATTTTCTCATTTTCTCTAAAAACCCGAAAATTCAATTTATTGAAACTTGTAGATGATAGCTAATGCTAAGCATGGAGTTTCTCCTCCATTTCTCAACATATACATATTGGAAAGTCTCTATTACGAAAATTGAAGGTTCAAATAGAGGATCTATATATATATAAGTTGGTACGAATTCGAACGCCATAATTTTGAATAAGTAAAACATGACTTCCTTCTTTTGTTTGTCTTCTTGTTCTTTATCTTCTGTTTCCTCGCCCTCCTGTTTGTCTTTTTTATAGTCATCTTCTACGCCGTCGTCTTTGTCGTCTCATCGCCTTGCCATCATTATTCCCTAGTATTTCCTCTTCCGCGTCTGTTTGCACTATCATTGCTACCTTTACATGATATCTTTTGCTTTGTAGGTATAGATGACTGTGCAAGTAACCCATGTGATGATAAGGGTACACTCCGGTGCAATGATCTGATCTCCAACTATCACTGCGTTTGTAAGAGGGAATTCTTCGGCAAGCTGTGCAATAGAAGCAAAGGTATGTGCTCTTAACTGATTTTATATTATCTACGATCTATCTATCTACTAGCATAGTCAGCTTTGTCGTATTATGTATAAGTCATAAAATACACATTTTCATTACCTTTTCGAGATTATACAAATATATATGTATATATGTATGTGTATATATATATATATATATATATTTTCTCAGCAGACACATTGCAATTATGTATAATTCTCAAAGAGTTGAGCATTACCACAATAGCTTGCAATTGAAGGGCGCTGACCGGATTCGAACCCACGACCTCATGATTACTAAACTAACGCCTCAACCATTGAGCCATCAGGCTCAAAAGCTAAAAGCTAAGGCGGAGATTTCTCTAAGATAACAAGGCCAGGAAAAGAGGCTAAGATATCTCATACAACGCTGTCATTTCAGGAGTCCATCTGGGAGTGACACACGACTTTCCCGTGTCAAATACTGATGTCAGACAGAATCCCCTTTAGACAAAATCGCCCAAAGGATGTCATGTAGTCAAAACAACTCTCGGACAAAATCCTCCTGGGAGAAAATCCCCTCAGAAATCATCCGTTTTAGATAATAGCCCATCGGACAGAATTCCCTTGCGACGATACCCATTGGGACAAAATCCCCTCAGAAATCATCCATTTGACATAATAGCCCATCGGACAGAATTCCCTTGCCACAATATCCATTGCGACAGAATCCCCTCAAATGTTATCACAGCAGTTTCAAAAGTGCGGCGGACACTCTCCCACCCCCTTAACGAGAAGATTTAATGATAGAGGAAGTTGTGGGCGCTGAAACTGAACAGAGTTTGTGTCTACTAAGACTGAAGACTAAGGATGTTCAGAATTTTTTTCGGATTAGCCAATGACTTCAGTTCCAAAAATGTATTCTAAGTGGGTTCTGTCTGGGGGGGGGGGGAGATTTTGACTCAAGGGAATTGTGTCCAAGGGGATATTGTCTCGAGTCAGTTCTATCCTATGGTATTATATTTTATGCGATGGGCTTTTGTCTCAATGTTATCTTCGGGAGTTATTTTTGTAGAGAGGATTTCGTCTGTTTCGTCTGTACAATATAGACGTTGGATACAAGCTGAGGCAATCGATCCGCTACAGTTATGATGTCATAGTGTTTTCCAATGATCACTTATCCGAGTGATCAACTTGTAAATGTAGCTCTTCTTCATTAACTCACGTCTTGTTTTCCGTCTATTTTCCAGTCAACACTAGATACTCTGATTCCTTCCGTGCGTCTATTGCCTAACTACTCATCAGGGGGCTACACCGAGAGATTGCGTCTAATGTCTAACGAATTCTGCCCGTCAAAGTCGTGCGGCCTTGAGAATCCCCCTGCTTTCTGCTCAGTCTAGGAAACTTTCATTTAATTCATGAGTAGGGTTCATGAGTATTTTTATAGCAAACAAACTTCAGCTTATTGTATTTTGCCAAAGTCGTTTTTCTTAGGAGTCGTTACTGACTTGAAAAAGTCTGTGCGGATAAAACATAACGATTCAGCACTTGCAGTTTAAAACTCATTTAGATTTTGCTGTGATGAAACATTTCTGCCGGCTTCATCTTCTCAAAGGCATACTTAACAATTCTAATTTGTCGACGGATTTCCTTTTTGTACCTGCCATCATTGGTGATGGTGCTAGTGAAATATTCAAAGCTGTTGACTTGTTGCAGTGTTCTTCTATCCTTACATGAAGTATCAACACATTGAGACTACCTTGTTGTCGTTACGAAATCATTTTTACTGAATACACGCTGTTCTATGTTCTTGATCTGTGCACTAATTCTTAAGTTGAAAGTATTGATACAATGCAAACAAAAACAGTATCAACGCGAAAGGGCGTTAAACATTTTTACTTACATGCATTTCTCGCCAGTACTTAAAGTAACAGAGTACACACGAAAGACGTCTCACCTCATTCGCTAGATCATCTTTGAACATTAGATTTTCTGCAAGTCTTGATGCTTGATCATTTGTTATACCCTTGTTAATGTCAATCCGTTCCTATTGTAGGTAAGATAACAGCACTGTTTCTATATGATGTTAAATATAAAGATCGTTGAGCACAGGTCATAGTATAAAAGCATCATAATAAGACTTATGGCAGGGAATACTGGCAATAGGTGCATTTTTCTGACATTTAAGGTGGTTATTGGGTACTTAGCATAACAATAATACTGTAAGATTTAATAGTAATGGATGAGAACGAAAAATGCGTACAGAAAAGAGAGGAAGGCATATTGTACACGGAAGATACACTGGAAGAGGCAACCATACTGTAGGATGAAAACATAATGGATGAGTAGAGCGTATTGGAGGAGCACTGCATATAGGAGGAGAGGAGCATATTGGAGGAGCAGAGCATATTGGAAGAGCCAAGCATATAATATTGGAGGAGCAAAGCATCCTGTCAACGTAAAGCATACTGTAGGAAGAAAACCTATTACAGGAGGAAAGCATATTGGCAGGGCATAGCATGCTGGAGGAGGAAAATATGTAGGAGAGGCAGAGAATATTGAGGAGCAGGACATAATGGCGAAGCAAAGCATGCTGGAGAAAGAAAACATATTGGAGGAGCAAAGAATATTGTAGGAGGAAACCATACTAGAAGGAGAACCAATACTGAAGAAGGGACGAATCCTGATGGTGGTAAAGATCGAGGAGGAAGAAAGCATCATGAAAGTAGAAAGAGGGCATAAACCAAAAGAAAAGTGTTTGAAAGGAGATATGTATATTGAGGAAGGAGCAGAAGAAAGTACATCACCAACTGAATGAGTACGATAAAAGGGACGGAGGAAAGCATACTGGAGGAGTTAAGGGTACAAGCATAAAAAGCAAAAGGAAAGATCGCGATTACGCAAAACAGCAATGTATAAGGCAGCAGCATAACATAGAACGTACGGTAAGAAAGGCTTCGAAGGAACGGGAGATACCTGCCTGTGAAGGAAGAGAAGGAAGGAGAACAAGAAGAGTCTCATTGTCTTATGTATAAAAGATCAGAATGATAACATAATGGTTTTTGGTGGTTCAATTGTGGGCTGCACACTGTAATGGACAGCAGAAGATGGAGATCTGTCATTTGCCCAAACCCTAAAGAGGACGGAACTTAATGATAATGATCTTGACTTGCGCTGTCAATGTTAACTAAGCTACTACATTACTAGTTTAGGATTGCACAGCACCTGCCCCATGGTATATGCATAGTATAATATAATGGTAGGCATATCTAAAAAAGGCTATACTTAATAGTCTAGGCCTATGCCTAGGCCTATACACGTTAACGACATTTGCTTGCACGTGACGAAATGTTTCTTACTATGGTGTAGAATATGTGTGTACCCAGTGTGCGAAGTAAAATATTCACAACTTGTAGTTGCATACAGTTTCTCATAAACTTATAATACATGATCGGGGATTTCAATATAACGATAATATAAAGCTTGCTAGCTAGCATGGTATGCATTTTACACTGTAGTAGAACGTCGATGACATTAGCATATGATATTACTTTTCTGCATACAAGTACTTGAATCCTATGCTATTTTAGGGAAATGGAGGATACCTCTCAGCTCATCTGTTATTCGTAATGTGATGTCAAGGATCAGCTCTGTTCTAAGTTAAGTAGGCTTATGCATCCCAAAAAAGTGCCAGTGTGGTAGAACAATATGCATTGACACAACTTCAACGGGCTTTTTTCAAGGTCCCATTGCGTACTAATGGTTGATCCAGTAATCTTTGTTCAAGTAATGTAAAGCTCTTAGAAACGTTTCTCATTACCTCAAGGAGACTTTGGATGTGATCATATTTGGGATGAAGGAAGGAAGCAGGCAGACAAATATTTACAGTTTCCAATTTAGGGACAGGCAAGTCACTCTGGAAATTTCACTTATCTACTAGAACACAATATAAATAGATTAAAATAACATACTTTATAAGAATCTTTCAACAAATATGCATGCACATGTACAAAGCAGGAACCCTTTACAGTCTTTAAATATAGTGTACAATTACTAAGTCTATGTTGATTTTTTCCACAGAGATGGAGTATTCTTAACTTAAAAGTCCTGTCAGAATATAAGTAACATGCAGAAACTCAGACCAGCACGATCAAAGAAGACTTACATAGTCCATCAAAGGTATTGACCATGTTTATTATCTTTCACATCTATATTCTTTGTTACTTAACATGATCTTTCCCAGGATCATTTACATACTTTGTAATGATAGGAGTATGGGATGGAAGGGTATGGGGCACTATGTCCACTCCCCAAGTTTAAAAAAAGCAGAGTTCAAGGACTAATGACTGCTCAAGTTTGGGCCTAAATGGATAACTTTTCAATATAAGTGTTTGTTTTGTAAAATATATAAGAATCAAACATTATATGTTGCAACTTTCTCCAGCTTTCTGAACGCGGATTTTCCATTCGCTAATCTACGTAATACAACAAAAGAAAACCACTTCGTTTTAAAATGCCACAATCTTTCTTTATTTATGCACGGCGTTTCGGCACTCGCAGTTGCCATTATCAAGTGATGTTAAGATTTTTACAGCGCAGCTTAATAAACTAGTGGGAAAATGTTTTAAATAAAATGTAAAATGCGCACGGAGGAATAAAAATTCAAAGCGAGTTAAAAACAATACCCTAATACAATAGCTCGGGGGTAAAGAAATATAAGCATGTACCGTAGTCAAGGAGCGGGTAGGATAACTAAACGATTATTTACAATTAAAAACTGTATGGTTAAAAGATTGTTTATCAAGTAACTAAAAGATGCAAGCGCTCGTGATAAAAGACTGTAAGATAATATAACATTAGAAATCAAAAATAATATAACATTAGAAATCGAAACTAAAATGTGTAAAAAGAAAACTTAAAGTATTTTTAGCAATCGTGTAAAACCTTCATCTTTTCTATTAATCGAGGGATTGTTCCATTTAATAAATAATGCTTCTGCTATTTGTAGGCTAGTTCTATCAGATGATCGAAAGATGATCTAATGTTATATTATCTTATAGTCTTTTATCACATAGCGCTTGCATCTTTGTAAGACAGTATTTTCCGTGGACCGCGCGGTTGCGTTCAATTGAATTGTAATATAAGTTGCAGCATTGTCCGTTAAATACTTTTATCGGTTGTAGACTTTTGCGTCTCCGATAGTAATTTGTGGACCTTCAGTATATCTAGTGAAGTCTTCTATGGGCCTTAAACAATTTGGTAGTAAACAATGAAAAGTAAAAGCTGTCAGACGTACTTGGCGTCTTTGCCTTCTAGAAAGAGAGCACAGTTCTACTTTCAAAACAATGCTCCTGAGTCTGATTTATAATAGATAGTTCAGGAGCAAAACAGGCTCGAAACAGATTTAATATGAATCCTGTTCATCGAAAAGAGAGGATTTGGAATGTTAGTTTTGAAAGGAACACTAGAGAAATAGAAAATAGGCCAATGTTGAAATGACATATTTTCTGTATCTCTAGTGTTCTTTTCAAAACCAACATTTCAAATCCTCTCTTCTCGATGATACTCTAACTTTAATGGGCTCTGGATTGATGACGGGCCGGAGGGCAGTTCTTCCTTGGTCAAGTCACATGGCGCTGAGAGACTGGTCTCCAATTACGTTGAGTTGAATGTCGATGACCACCGGTGGATAATTGGGGGCTAATGTGGCTACTGGAGAAATAAAAATATGTTACCATCAGAGGTCTCCTAGCTCAGTTTGTAGAGCGTACGCCGCCATCAATCTTATAATCAAAGTTTTCTCTTCTTATTGCTCTGCTCTTATATGACGAGATGGAACCGGATTTGGGTGACAAATCTACATTCGCAAAAGACCCTGAAGGTAAAGACCATCGAGACTAAATAAATGAAGAAGAAAAAACATAGGTCTTCATTTAGGTGGTCAGAAGGCGTATAAAATCGAGCAAACACTATTTCGCACGCTTTCCGAAAGAGAAACTCCACCTATGGACCTATGCTTTCCGACAGAGAAACTTCACCTATGCACCTATGCTTTCCCACAGAGAAACTCCACCTATGGATCTATGCTTTCCGACAGAGAAACTCCACCTATGGACCTATACTTTTCGATGGAGAAACTAAACCTATGGACCTATGCTTTCCGACAGAGAAACTAAACCTATGGACCTATGCTTTCCGACAGAGAAACTCCACTTATGGACCTACGCTTTCCGATAGAGAAACTCCACCTATGAATCTATGCCTTTCAACAGAGAAACTCCACCTATGGACCTATGCTTTCCGACAGAGAAATTTCCCCTGAGTCTAAAATCTCAGGTCAAACGTCATGTTTGGCTGCGAAAACAGGGATTCTTAAAACCATTTTCCCTCAGATCGTATGTGAATAATTCCCAGCAAGAAATAAGATATTCCCGAGTGTAATTAGGTGCTACTGTAACTATTTAATGTATAGTTGGAGCCGGAGTAGGTAAGTCTACTACTATGCCTGGCCAGTATTGTAATCAATCATGCTTTCACGGTCCACAGCTCCCTAAAACGTTGAAACCTCCCATCTGAGGCTTTTAGCATTTCACTGCTGTTGGCCTAATGCTTGACGACTTCTTTGCAAGCCTGAGAGTGCTTACATAAATATTATTTGTCGGTTGCGGGAAAACAAGGTGCTACGCCGCTGTTTGTTAATTTTGTCCTTCTGCATATTTTTACGCTTAGGCAATCCCGCCCGTAGCTTGGGGGTGGGGGCATTTCGGGCCAATGCCCCTCCAAAAATTTAGAATGCCACCCCAAATGCTTTCCTACTCATTAAAAATTTTCCTATGAGGTGTCGCGATGAAACCTGGATAGAAATACCTCTGGGTTGCCTCGCATTGTTGCATACCTTGCTTTTACACATCTTATACAAGGACATGAAAGAGACGATGTTCTTTCAAGTCATGGTCTTGTGTGAGATCGGGTTAGACCACTGCCCTACAATTTAAGTGATCTTGAAATCGAGTGACCTATTTATTACCTTTGACGCCAACAAAAATAGACGACAAATAGTTATAACAAAATACAATGCACCTGTACCATAATCCATGGATCAGAACGTATGCACTCAAATGCCCTTGTTTGCAATATAAGAAGCTTTCCGAGAATATTATCAACGAAAATTTGTCGACGGGAAAACGGATAGTGCTTCTTTTGCTATTAAAGAATATGCTAGCGTGCCAACAAACTAGTGCTCCAATACTTCACATCCCCTATTGCTTCCCATTAGGCACGAATCATCACCTCCCTTTCATCCTTTTTTTTCGTATCAACGCAAGTAAAATTATTACTATGAGTATTATCACACTCATCGTAATCATGATCATCACTACTGCAACTACTACATCATCATTACTACAATTATGATCATCATCATTGTCATAATCGTCATTACGATCATCATCACCATAATCATCATCATGATCATCTTTACAATCATCATCACCATCATCATCGCCATGATCATCGCTATAATCATCATGGGGGCTCGGTCTGCGGGGTTGGGGCTGAGGTGGGTGCAGAACCCCCAAGTTTGTTAAAATATGATATTTTTCCTGGTACTTTCATAATTCTTTAGTAAGAAATAATAATGAAATGATTTTCATGTCTTTTGAGTTTTATGTACCATACAGAGTTGTGTTCTTTGACAATTTTGTCTTTTCATTTTATAGTGAAGAAAGATGTTAATTGGCTACTAGCCATACAAAGACAAAGACGCGACGTATCATAGTTTTGAAAAACATTTAATTTCTCTCATTTTATAGCTTAAAGACCATGAAATGGCTATCTAAATTTTAAATCTTAAATTTAAATGGCATGTTACCTTTGACTTCTCCTGGATTTATATTACTTATTTCCATCAAAACCACACACGAAATTCAAACTCACTTGCTATTAATAAAAATCGGAAAACCTTTGACCTGATACAAGGGCAGTTATAGTAGGTAGATGTGATGTCAAGAGAATGTGAAGGGAATTGATCAGAACTGAGGGGATTGATCAGACCTGAGTCAAAATTCCGAGTTAAAAAATTGTGATGAATTGTGAAAAGATGATATAGACAACTTCAAACCATCCAAGGAAAAGAGGCTACAGCCACTCTATTCAGCTATTTGTTTGCAATTCTCGAAGTTGCACAAGATACCTCTCTTGGTAAATTCTACTTCAAACTGACCCACCTTGGATTTAGTTTCCTATTAATATCTATCATAAGCACAAATTATGCTTAAAAACAAATTATAGAGACTCCCAAAATGCTATCACCTCTACCACAGTTGTGTCATCACATGGTACGTCTGAAATACGTAAGAGTATGTCCTCAAATTTTAGGACGTTATAAATATAAATACTTTTTTGTAGCCGAAGAAAATTCTACATGGTTTGGTTTCCCGAAAGGTACACCACTCACGATGAAGGGCGCATGCGATCTAAATTAGCTCCCAATCATCCACCGGTGGACATCGACATCCAGCTCAACGCAATTGTAGAGCAGCCTCTCTGCACCATGTTACTTGACCAAGGAGGAACTGCCCTCCAGCCCGTCATCAATCCAAAGCCAATTAAAGTTAGAAAGTAGAAAGATGGTGGTGACAAGCTTTTCTAATTCTCTAGTGTTCTTTTCAAAACTACCATTTCAAATCCTCTCTTCTCGGTGATACTTTCTAAAAAACTTTACTAAACTTTCACTAACTGCCAAGCGGAAATATTCATATTTATTGCAAGTTCCCTATATGTAAACTCTTCCTTATATTCGTTATTTCATTTCCATAAAGCCAGAAGGGGACCCTTATACAATACCTGGAATAAATCAGCTGTTGATAATCACACGACATTTAGTAGGAGGAGATTGCACCATCAATCTTAATCATCCGAAAGTCATAAGTGAGAATTTCACAAAGCCCAACAATGGAAAAGATGTCACCTGGCCAGCTGGTGCCCCTGGAGGGGCCGGATTTGATGGAAAACAGGGAAAGAAAGGACGTTTTTCTGAAAGTAATAGCTTATTTTCTTACTATCGTTAATACTAAAAAAATTTATAAGACGCGGTGTAATGATTTCTTTTCAATATTTCATACCTTCGTTAATATACATTATCATGAAAAACGATTTTGATGTTGATTATGATGATGGTGATGGAGATGGTGATGATAATGATGATGATGATGATGATGATAATAATAATGATAATGATGATGACAATGATGATGATGATCAAGATGGTAATTATAATGATGACAATAATGATAATATGATGATGATAAGGAGGAGGAGGTTGATAACGATGATGATGATGATCAAGATGAGAATGATAATCATGATAATAACGATGATGATAATGATGATAATGATGATAATGATAATCATGATGATAATGATGATGATGATGGTGATGATGGTGATGATGATGGTGATGATGATGACGATGATAATGACACGATTATCATAATGTCTTGTTAATAAGATTTGCCTTTCTGTGCCATGCGTTGGTATTTTTTCTAGAGTATATTGCATTTTATTGCATAATTCTGGATTCACAATATAAATTGCCTGCCGTAACTAAGCCCGATTTCAAAATAAATATTTACTATTCGTAGAGGAATGTTGAAAATGTTTGAATAAAGCTAGGTGTCCAGGAGTGGAAACAAAAGTGCTAACATGCTTCTTCGAGTTTTGTTCCGTCTTTGACAAACTAATAGCTCACTATGAAAAATGTCATTGTCACGGCACGACCCGTAGGCGCAAGTCGCAATCTTCGCACAATCAACTCACGTGAAAATCTGTACCTCTCATGCGATAGTAATATTAAATCTCAATATTTATCTCCAGGCAAGATCAGAATACCCATGCTTTAAGTCTTTACTCAAGTTAAGCTACCATGGCCTTAAACTTATGAAGAGCAACAACAGCACATAAAAAGAGTTTTCAATAGAAGTTTCCTTAAAAATGGGAATAGATCTTTATATTTCGGACAGAAATTATACCATTGGTAGAGACAACTGTCAATAATCAATTTTTAAAAAAAAGCCCTGTAAATTCTGGTCAATACAAAGTTGCTGTCATGAAAATGCATTGACATCGTTGTCTGGAATTATTTGGCAACAGCAATTATCGCTGAAGTGTATCCATTCAGCAAATAATCTACGTACCCAAGGATGCCAATATCTGGCTTACAGAATGGTATGTAACATAACTGGATTGTTGAATATAGCCCTATTCACTTGAAGGGGCATGTATGCAACTGGCATCCTTTAAGAAACACTTCAAACTCTTCCCCACAGTGAAATATAATCTGGGAACAGTGACTAGACGTTATTGGAAATTGAGGCCTACAAGGTGTAACTTCATACCTATATGTACCTGTACCCTGAGAATTTGTATGCATAACAGAAAACATACTTTATACTAAGGCACTATGTATAGCATGCATTTCAGAGGAGTGATAGGGCATCTGACTCAGTACAGGACCCTGAATCATTATGGTTATAATAACGAACAGATTCATAAGTCACATGTATACATAACAATACCAATGAAATTTATAAATGCCTGAAAAGGATTCACAAAATGTTGCCTTATCTTTAATTCCTACGGTTCCATTTGATTTCCAGAACAGGATCAGGAGTCAGGTGGTCACAGAAGATGTGGAAATAGACTGCTGGGTGACATGCTGGTCTCAAGTAGGTTGAGACACTATGGTCATATTAGACGCAGAGGGGAGAATGACACCTTGGGAAGGATATTGGCATCTGAAGCACCCTTCATTCTCAAGCCTTGTCTTGAGAATCCCACCGAGAGACTGGGAAATGTCAGGCTACTTGCAAAGTATGGAGAGGCACCAACATGAGGTCCCCGCTCCCGTGGGGAGGGTGATAGCAGCATCAAGGTACTGCCCTTAATTAAAATAGAGAAATCGATGCCACAAGGGTCACCCCACATGACAGATGACAGTCAGGCACCCCTTCATACTATGAGAGCAGCCGTCTTGGGATTCCACGCCCAGTCCTGGTGGTCGTAAGCTAACGTCATATTTGGAAACCTTACTTGCCTATTCTTTATTCCCAATCACGTGACTTGAGACACAAACAATACAGTTATCCGCCATGTTGGAGTACATCCTAGTCACAGATATAAATATATACAATATCTGGTTTTTCTTCTGTCTACTTACAGTCAGTTATACATGTAAATAGTTCCTTATGTATTTGTTTTAAATCAAAAAGGAATTATTCTGTCTTTATTTTTAAGAAAATTTGTAATGTTGTTCTGTAAAAAAAGTTGCTAACTAAGTGTCAAGGCTGAGGTTTGCTAAGCAAGTTGCTTAATTTTTTTGCTAATATGAGGGCCAAAGCCTTAGCACATAAAAAATGTGTATATCACATATACCATCACGGTGTGCCTCTTCTGTTAGTTACTACTGAACCATCACTCTCTTGCTGTTGTTGAGTCGTACAAACGTTGGATTTCGGCACCTAATTCAAATTATATAGCTTTCAAATAATGTAACAGAATAATGTTTCTCAAAAAGGGTCCAAGAGTAGCCCTGGTTGGTATGTGAGATTTTAGAGAGGGGAAGGGGGGGTTAATGTCAGAGAATAGGTACTAGTGGGGTCAACTCTTATAATAAGGGAGTCAGTGAGGAATGCCACTGAATTACTTTTTATTTGTTAAAATTACTAACAAACTGGTTGATTATAAAAAGCCAGTGGCATTTTCTATTGTTTGCCATGCACCAAATTGCAACCAAGTGACACTATAAATAAATCTACTCTCCTTTTTCTCCAGTGCTTGCTCATATGTTTATTTTACATCTAGTGAGAAGTCAGGACCAGATATTGATTAACAAAAACAATGCTCAATTTCTACAGACCTAGGGGAGGAAGGGGAGGGGTTCCTTGGAAATTTTGATAATATTTTGGTAATATAATTTCACAGCTTGAAAAACTCTGTAATAGAAGATTGGTTTCAAATAACTTAATGCTACTTAGTCCAATAATGACTGACTCCTTAGTCTGACTGGCCACATAAATAAGGTATATATATAAAGCTGTCAGAAAACTTCAAATGAGAACTGATTAATACATTAATTCCCCTTTTCTACATTCTACTTCCCTATCACATAGGCTGTCCTTCACCTCCATTTTTTGATAACTCTACAAAGCTCATTGCCATATATTCATTGGAGGGGGGGGGGGGGGGGGGTTCCTCCCTCTTTCCAATGGAATGTTAAATTCCAACAGTTATAATCCCCGATGATCAGTGTCTAACTTTCAGACTTCGTGAGTCATTCACTTTTTGTAAACTTTCGGAAACTTTGTTCACATGATCTAAAACCAAAAGTTATCACATTTTAAAGCTTTGCTGATTAATTTATTCCATAATATTGAAAGGAGAAGTTAAAGTGTAGTACGATATGTACATTTGCTTATTGATCAAAATGTTAACAAAACATACAACTGCTTCACATTTCAACACTTCACCACCACCACCACCACCATCATCATCGTCATCATCAACACAACCATCATCATCATCACCACCACCATCATCACCATCGTCATCATCATCATCATCATCACCATCATCATCATCGTTACTCATATTGGGAGAGCCTCATACCATATCCTCCAATCTAGCCATTCCCAGTTCCCCTTGACCTTTTACCAGTACCTTATAGGCTGGTAAGTTGGCACAAATAGTTGTTTCTACTTTAAGATTTTTACTGTACTAGTTTCTTAGGATATGAACCCCCCGTACAGATTACTTGGCTTTTAGCCCTCCCCCGCCCCCTTATTTCCAAGATAAGAATCTGAGGAAATTCACAAAATTGACGGAAATTATCACTTTATATGTATGTTTGAAAAACCGGAACTTTTATTGATATATGGTATATTGAGTCTAAAACATAAAAAGTAATCAGTATGCTACTTCAGAGTTAAGAGACGTGATGTGGTAAAGAATCACATGTACTAAACCAGGGTGCTGTTAGGTAGGTTACCAAGTTCCTTTTCTCACTACCTTATCCAAGCCAGATGCCAATGCCAATTTACCTGCAGCCGCAAATTGCAGTAGAGGTTGCACTCAAACCTTCATCTTGCTAAGACTACTCTCTACCGACTGGGCTCACTCCCATGCAGAGATTGTATACTACGTAGAAATGTTTTCTGTTCTTTACAAGCTTAACGCATCCATAGATGTGGTATTTATAAACTTAAAGACATAGCAAATATTGACAGTACTCTACTTGCTATTGTATTTGATGACAACAATGGTTTTCCGTATACAGACAGTCAAAGCATAGAATGCAACTTGAAAACCTCAAGGAAAAGGATCCGTCATTTTATCAGTTTTTACTGGAGAACGACAAAGCACTACTTGAGTTCGATGCGTCAGATGATGAAAGTGAGGCAGCTTCTGAAAACGAGGGTGACGCTGAGCTGGAACTTGCTGATGAGGTTTGTGCACTTAGTCTGTTTATGGTTTGAAGTACGACATCACCACCAGCAGCATTATCGTAATCACCAACATCATCATCACCACCATTATCATCATCATCATTGTCACCATCATTATTATCATCGTCATCGTCATCATCACCATCGTCACCGCCATCATCAGCAGCAGAATTAGCAGACGCAGCAGTGTAATCGTCGCCATTATCATCATCGTCATCACCACTGTTATCATTTTCATCATTACTTTCATCATCATCATTAGCAGCAGCATTATTGTCATCTTCATTATCATTGTTACCATGATGATCATTACCATTGTTGTCATCGTTACTGTCTGTCACAGTCGTTTAGTGCCCAATCTTTCTCTCTCTCATGCCGCGTGTGTGAACTCAAACTTCCAACTCATTCTCAATGAGAATGTGAGGAGACTATCCTGCTCTGGCTGCCATTGATTTGCGTATGCTATTTAGGTGACCTAACAAATAAACCAATTATAAACAGCAGAAGAGATTCTTATATTGTCATATGCAAAAAGAATTTAAAGATAATCTACAAATTTGTTCCTGGAGCACATGGCCTTCTCATTGGGGGTTTAAGCATAACTGATATCCCATATCTTGCAAAATATGCGGATGCTGCAAGAATTCTACTTACAAATTTAGAAGGTTCAAAAGAAGGCTCTAGCAATGTTAAAGCCCAATTAGGGAAGGCGAACTTAATAAAGAATCTTCTGGACCCACGAACCTTAATACGGTTGGGAGCATGGAATGTCTTTACAACTTTCTGACGAAGGAAATGCAAAGCCACAATTAAAACGCTCCGCACGCATGCAAGCATAAATGAACCGGGTTAGCACAAATGGTAACTTGTGATGGATGCATTATACCTGTATGGCTATGCTGTTATCATGCTGAGTGCAAAGAAAATGCATTCGAGCAAAGGTAGCTCTTATTCTGAGCAAGTGGGCATTCAGATCTGCAATGGAATTGGAGCGAAAAAATTTGAAAGTGTACACCGTGAGCTTAAGTATTGAATCTTACTGTTATACAGCATACCACATACTATTGTGTCGATGGCAAGACTGTGTTGCAAATTCTTCAAGTACAGTGTTATATTGGAAAACATCGTATTGGAGCAATTCTTGACCTGGTGTTAGACAAGGGTCCTCTTTTTACCAATACCGTTTTTGGTTGTCGTGGACTCGGTGATACATAAAATAATATTTCACAATCCACTCGGAACCCAATGGACGTATAACATACATTTGGTACATTGCAAAGACAACCTTGACATTGTATCTTCCACGCATAGCAACTTCCAGGAAAAGAGTAGGCGTCTAAGCCACTTTAAAAAACAAGTTGGAATGTGTATTAATCAGGGAAAATGCGCATTAACTCCCTAACAGTGTCACCATTTGTTATCGAATGAGATCCGCTAAAGTGTGTTGGTGAAATTAAGAAGTTAACCTAAGAAACAAGTATCACATTTTTAATAGTAGTGTGAAGTCAGCTCTGTTGCATTGCTGCGAATGTTGGAGGGTAACCAAAGTGGATACCATAAACTTAGAATTTCTCCACCATAGATGCCTCAGGAGAATATAAATCATTACTTGGCCAAATATCCAACTATGAACTGCACATGACAACAAGTAGGAGAGATGTGTCCTGGCACATCAAAACAAGTACGCTAAAAATGACTTGGGCATGTCATGAAAATGCCAGATCTGGTCTTTGTTCCCAATTCAAAGTAAAATTGACGAAACTTCGACTTAGAAATTACGTCGGACACACACTGGAAAGAAGGCCTACATTTCTCTATTGAGGTGTGACACTTGGTCGAGGGCAGCGCTTATGCGAAGCGACGATTAACCGATACACCATGAAAGGTATGGTCTAATAAGTGGCTGATCGTCCAAGAGCATGCCAACTTGACAAAATGCATTTTCGGAAAGGGGAAATATCGCCTAGTTTGTAACTCATGGAATTACACAAGCAAGTAGCACCAGACCTACATCGAAACGATCCAGTAGGACACTATCATTTATTGTGATTACGACATTAGAATTTACTCATTGGTGAGGCCTGAAGGGTTTTGTAATTAGCGTCCGTTAGAGATGCCCTCGTGTTGTGAACAAAAGATCCCATACATTGAGGGCAAATTTCTATGACGTACCTTTTAGATCTTTAACACATGTTACTCGTAATTTGTCAGAGCACAGAGCGTTTGGAATACGTGGTTTTTACTGTAAAAGGTCTTGGGCAATGATAGGACGTACGTGAATAGAGTTTTAAGCCATATGTTGTTTTTAATAGCTTGTAGGAGGGGGGGGGGACGTTTTAGACATTTTCTTATTTGTGTCCCCATTTTACACGTTCCTGGATGCTGCGTTTGGGTAGTAAACTTTGTGGTAGTTGACGTGCGGTCCTTTAACGGTGTAGGGTCTTGGGCAGTTACCTGATTCCCCCACATCAAAAAACCGCCACTGGTCATAGTTATTCAATATTTCATTCTTAGTGACACGGGAAAGTTGAGTCGAAATGATTGGCATTAGGATCCTCGTAAAAAGTTGATCGGCAAGGAGGCTTCTAGATTTCGTTATTCACGCATTTTTCAACTGTGAAGAGTCGTGTTAAGGCTAACATTAACTTTATGTTTTGTCCTGTACAACTGCATGAGCACCCGAGTAGCAAAGACACTCTCACAGTTATTGCGTAGGTTCAAAATTAAGGTTAATAATATAATACAATAATAAATAGCAAGGTTAAAAATCCAACAGCTTTATAAGTAATTTTTTTATTCTTAATAATTAGTTACCTTGAGATACAATACTATTTACTACTAGAATTGCAAAATGCGATTTAATTTGTATGTTATGGAGTTTACAGTTTCTTGCAAAGTTAACCTTAATAAATGCAAAACATGAACTCAATTATAATCCCTACATCTGTAAATATTATTGCTGCACCTACATCCAGTCCTTACTAGTATGTAACCACCTCCAGTGAACCCTTCTTCTTTCAAAGACCTTGTACTGTCCTTGTCTTTACTTCACGGTTGCTTTCCTGTTGGTTACCGGCTTTATCACATCCTAATGCCTTCACCAAACGTAGTAAGAGTCGTCGACAATCTCGACGATTAAGAATTCTTGCACAGCCTTCTTCGTCTATTGTAAGCCTACAAAAGAAAAGGCAGATGATTTGTAAAAAGCACTGTTTTGATACATGAAGTGCAACTAACATCAGGGAAGATACATGTCTGGTACTAGATGTAAACAATTAAATCAACTGTCGCACTTTACATCTTTCTACAGTCTTACTGGCTTGCTGTATACAGTATCCCGGTCGTGGAACTCTTGCCTACTGCGTCTCTTTCACAAACAGAGAGTCTCCTTTCTTTGATTTCTTTGATACCCCAGGAGCTATACTGCTCTGCTAGAATTGCTCTGTTGCTTCCATGTTATACCGACCGCCTTTTAAACAACATTGGTATGGTACCTTCCGAATAATAACCAATTGAAGGTTGGCGAGTAAAAGTTTCAATGGACTCCATTCAGTTCATTGTGATAAAATTGCAATTTAACCGAAATCGAGTGTATCCCGTTCCTTTAAGGTCCGCCCATTAGTGATAATTATTTTACCAAACTTCAAGTTATTTGAAAACTCTTTGCTCTTCCATAAATTCAATCATTGGCGAGCTGTCTTCTTAACACATTTCCATACCATTCCCCAAAGAATCCCATGTGACATTTTATCACTGTGGTGAAACGTTATCAATTGTGGAGAAAAAGATACAAATCCGTGTCAAGGAAGAACGTACACAGGCAATATAAATGAAATAGTATAATACTATCCATATATTTATAATGTCCACAAACCCAGCCAATCTTACAACACTCTCCCCCTCCTTGTCATTCAAAAGGACGATATATTTTCTTTCTCAAGAAAATTAAAGGACCTCCTTTCATGCCAACGTCATGAAAGCATGTCTTTCAACAGAACTTCTGCCGAATTTAAGAAAAAACTGTGGTATCTACGGAGCAAATACTGCTTCGGATTTGTTAATAACTTAATCAAGAGCTTCACAAAGAAGCCTTCCGTAAAAATCTAGTCGAAAAAGAACACTCGTAATTTCCCAGTGTATCAATTTTACGAGCTTTCAATAACTTCCGCCCACATTTAATCAACCCCAAACTAAATCTGCATTGTCAACAAAACGACTATGAATTAAGAAACCCTCTAAAAATTGCAAGGCTTTTTAGCTGTCTGTTGAAGATGTATATATTACCTTGCTAGAATGAGAGAGCAGTTGCTGGCTGTCCATATATCATCTCCATGCAGGAGACAAGAAACTTTTGCAATGGTGTCGTCTAATGCTGCATTGCGCAATAACCAAGCTCTTCCTTCGTGAATCTCAGCCTATTTATCAGTAAATCAGTGACATCACATAATGGTTTGAAACATTCCAGTAAACGAAGTAGACGGTTTCATCCGACTACCTACCTGCAGAAATCTGGACCGTTAATTTTTGAATTGTTAAAACCTCTGTTATGGGTATTTCTTGCTTCTTGGCACAGCAAGCCTGTTGTCTCATAGTGACGTCAATGGAAACAGTGACGTCAGTAAATTTCTCTCTCGATGGTAGGGGGCTTTGTTGTTGTTACTGTAGTGGCAGCACATGAGAGTTGAGACGACTAAGATTGGGTTTGATTCCATTTGATCCTTAGAGTTTTCTTTACCGAGATATTCTATTACATGTGTAAAAGTTAAAGTATGTCAGTTCCAGGTTTGAACTCTATCTGGACTGGGTTCTTTTAAGATGGTTATTTCTCTCGTTAATACTCGATTGGATGGTCAGTGGGTCTGTTAACTCCCGAGAAAGCCATGCCCACCCAAGGTTTTAGAGGAGTAACAGAGAAAAATTTACAAATGGTTAACAAATGGTTAACAATCGCACAAGCGCCTTAAGCCCACCGGCTATTACAGGCCGTTCTTTTAATATTAAGGATTTTGTAGGTAAGGCCTGAGAAACTGGAGTGATTCTTGTTGTAGTCCGTAGATTTATGACCCAAAAATAGTGGTAGACACTTAATCACATTGGGGGGTGGGGGTCACGTTCTAAAGTTCCTCGCACGGGCTGTTATATACAAAGTAGTAATGTAGGGGCAACATTTCCGAAATACGCAATGAAACGCTGTTGCTGGAGTTGATTTGTCTTGGCATGTTTGCATGACTTTGTTACCTTTTTTAAGGAAAAATTATTGTGGGGAATGGGGTGGCTAAATTTAAGTGCCCGCCACTGTCCTGAATCTAGTTCGTATTTAAGGGCCTTTGCAAAGTTTACAATTTAGAACATTTGGAACTTCTGTGACATTCCATCTCTTATAAAAAAAGCTTCAAAAGATTATGTCCTTGGTAGATTTTAGGAAGAGACAACTCCTGAAAAAGAATCGAAAAGTGCTTCTTGGAGTATCAGTGAAAAGTACCTAGTCCAAGCAGTGTTACGTGTTGAATAGACACGCACAAGTATGCCAGAGTGTTTGATATGAGTTATTTTTGACACAGCACCCTTAACGTATGTTTACAACAACAGGGAGGGTATGGCTAGGTATGAGGTAAAGTCGTTAATGCAAGCCCTTTGAAGATAATCTTCAAAAATTCAAATTGTGCAGGGTATACGTCCTGTTTAAGAGAATCCCTGAACTCAGGTTGCCCCAAATTTCAAGTATTTTAAGAATCGTGATCACTTTCGTTATCCGTACACTTCAAATCACTCACTCACTCACTCACTCACTCACTCACTCACTCACTCACTCACTCACTCACTCACTCACTCGCTCACTCACTCGCTCGCTCGCTCACTCACTCACTCACTCACTTACTCACTCACTACGATTTACGATTGTACAAATATCTAACTAGAAAAAGTGTACAAATTGTGGTTGAATAGCAGTCGTACTGATCCATCCACCCAACACCCCATCTTTCAGTGTCCGAAGATAAAAGTAATTATCATCGTATGGACTATGCAAGATTTAACTAGATTGAACAGATTCGTCACGTTACGAGTGCCATTGGTTCGAGATATTTGGAAATCCAGTAAACTCCTACAATTAGGATTATTTGGAGCCCACGTTAAATAGATAATTACAAGAATTGCCGATACATAATTAAGTGAGGGGTCATTTATTCTTGGCGGGGAGCTTTTGATATGTAATGCCTCCTTGTAAATAAACATACGTATTGACAACACAGCCATTTGTAATCTTAATCCGTTCTCGATCTTCTTAGGAAAATAGAATAAAATGTCATCGTTGAGCAATTTGTAAAACTTTCAATCTAATGGTCTTTCGCCATCAGTCAGCAGCTGGATGATGTCGGCCAATGAGAATTCATTCCTACCTCCTTATGTTTTAAATCGATCATGGGTTTCTAAATGGGTGATCTAAATTTGGCCGTAAATCTGATAGTTTAATTAAAAATGTCTGCGTTATTGGAAAAATTGTGGCTTTCCGTTAATCTATTTGCAATCGTATTGTAGATAGCAAAATTATTCAAATGACGTAGCAAGGATAATTTATCACTAAATTATTAGCAGTACGTAATGGACGAAAGATGTGAGGCTATTACTGTCATCGTAAACACGATGAACACTTCCGAATGTATTTATTTGATCAAATAAGACTACATCGACGCAGATACAAAATTGCATGATGGGATATCGCATATAGGGCAAACAGTAATAGGACGTTAAACAGCGGCATAACAATGTTTGCATGTATTCTTAAGAGGACAACGTCAATATGATAGTGCTGTGTTAAGAGAAAGTTTTGATTTGGTTACGAATATATTTGGAACCGTTTTTTGTTGATTGATTTGTTGTCTAGTTGAAAACGGTGCAGTGCAGTACATTGTTGTGGGACTTGATATCGTCTAGTGTAGTGTAGTTTTATGTGGTCTAGTGTAGTACAGTGGTATTTGATGTGGTCTAGTGTAGTGTAGTGTCGTGTTGTCTAGTGTAGTGCAGTGGTGTGTGCTGTGGCCTAGTGTAGTGTAGTGTAGTGTAGTGTAGTGTAGTGTAGTGTAGTGTAGTGTAGTGTAGTGTAGTGTAGTGTAGTGTAATAAAGAAGGGGATCGAAGCAAAAATTTGTCGACCGCTGATTGAACAATCGTACAGACCTACCAACAATTTGGAGGTGCCAAAATTGTTAGAACAATTTCAGAGAAAACACAAAACTCCTTCTGTCGGCAAAGTAAAGGATCCCGCGTTTTTGATGAAACTGCTTCTAAAACTTTCAGATGGAAAGCTGATCTATCTTTAGCTAATATACGAAAGCAATCATTGGTATAGGCCTACAAACAGTCGTGCTGGTGTAGTAAATGTGTACCGATGGCCGATTCACAATCTATCAGACCCACATTTGCTTTACGCTTTCGTCCGGTTGTTGATGCTCACGAACAGCCTTCATATATCTCAACGCGGATAGAATAAGTTGCGAGATACGATCTGTAAGTCTTGAGACGTCCTTCCAACATAGCTAGCATCACACTGGCATCTAAATTCATAAATGACATTACTATTTTGTCTCGTTGGAATGAAGTCCTTGTAGACTTTAGGCCACATGCGTTGAGCTGTGAACACAACCTTAGTCTGCCTACCCCCAAAACAAAGACCAACAGCTTTACTAATCTGGGACTCGAACTTGCTACACACTTACCCTATATACGGTAACCTTAAAGGGACTGGGCACTTCTTAGGTCCATAGGGCTTGTCAGCGGACCAAGTTGAAAGTTTATTTTTGATGCGACGGTTTACAACATAATTGGGATATCCATTCCACCGAAACAAATTCCTCAGTTTTGATGGTTCCTGTTCTATGTAGCATGGTGAACAAATCATAAGATCTCTATGAAAGAACTGATCCCTCCGATCCATCTTGCGCTTACCGCGCTAACGCTATACCAACGAAACTGTACCAATTAAAACTTTCTCAAATAGCAATCAATAATCTTTATACGGTGTCATTGTGTGTATTGAACTTTACTTTGCCCAACTTCATAGTGCGGATTCCATAACATTAGGATCCCAATACAAATTTTTTGTTAAAAAACTGTTTTCATGAAAAATTTAGCACCTTGTACATTGGACCATCCAACACTACTATCCATATGAGGGTCACGAGCTATGATGCTACGAACCAGTTGCGCAGCAAGATATCGTATTAAACAATGTATTTAGGTACTAAGGTTTAAAAAACAAGAAATGGTGTACACATTTGACTACAAGAAACGGGTCAAAGCCACCTCGTTCGTAAGAACGTATGCTAATCTTCACATCCACTTAAGGGCCGGAGGCAAAATGATGCAACGGGTAAGCAACGGGTATTGTAAAATCTATATTAGGGAGAAGTATTCCACAAACATACCAATAATAATTTACTTCGCAATAATAATTTTTCCTCCCCTTCCGCAGAATTGATAGGTTTTAAGCAACTCATTGCAGTCACTCTAACAAGGGTGCAATACACGGGTCCATCGGTCATTGCTTCATGTTGATGACACTTCTAGTTCTGCGAGAATGTCATTGTTTGCACGTATCACATAGTGTTTTCATGGGCCACAGACTACCACTCACTGCCCGTAGTTCGCAATTCAAAGCTGCCCGTTAAATGCAGAGTTTACTACAAATTTTTGCTGGGACCTTTATTTTAATGCTTCCCTTAAAAGGAAGCTGGCCGCAAGGACAGAGTTGCCTGTAATACAATTAAACAAATGTAATATTTGCGCATTTTTTTTGTCAGTGACTTTGACATACCAGGAAATACCAACATGCTGCGTAGAGCATGGATAAAATGCCTATATGCATGTAACTCGTCGTAAGAAGTCATGGTAGAAATGCCGTAAGGAAATTAAAACAGTCTCGTCTGGAAGACGCACTGTTTCTGTCGGCATAAAGTAGGGTCACGTAATCTGATTGAAACTGCTTCCAGAACGCGAAGATGGAGAGCTGACGTTTCTTTAAATAACACCTTAAACATACTGTTGGAAGTATTCTCGCTTTATAGAGCACTAAAGCAATGACGTCACATGAAACATTTTTCTAGGAATTCTAATCATAACTGTATCACAGTCTCACCTCTGCCACCAATTGCCCGTATACAAAATATTGCGTTCAAATCTCATATCAAATGTGGGAAACGACTGTTTCAACTTGCAAAAGGCCTTAAGAAAACACTATTAATTTTGATCAGTTCATAAAATCATGACCTGGGTTCAAATAACAAGGTTTTGATAGGCATGATTCAAAATTTGAAAGGATGTATCTCAACGCTTGTTCAAGATATCGTTCTCAAATTTGGACCGGTTATATTTGGACAGGCTATAATAACAACAGAAATTCAAAAAATGATCAAACTTCTAATATTTATTAAATTGTGACTTCACAATTAAGTACTCCATTTGCACTCCATATGAGTTTAGTCTCTTACCTGAAAGATCTCTTTTGTGACTTGATAAAATATTCAGTTCCAATAAGAACTAGACTGATGAGTTTGAATTCGATGGTAAGAAGTCGTCTGATATATTCTTGTCAGACCTGGAATCCCAAATAGCGGCAACAAAACACATCAGATCTTCCTACATAAATATGTTTATAAAGATGGTCATAGCGGGATTTGAGCCAAAAAATTGGAGAGAAAGAAAAAAAGTTTCGCAAGATGCCGGGTTTGCAAAATAGAAGATGTAATGTCATACATTTGCAAACAACAAGCCAATATCTTGGACATATTGCTCGTCGTAAAAACACCAACAATGGGAAGAGAAAACATTACATAGATTTTCAGACCCATTCCAACTACGAATAACGATTGTTAAGATCTAAAAATGGACTTGAAAAAACACGGTTAGTTAGGAGAAGAGACTAAAAAAAATATTCCACTTCGGGGTTTTAATATATGAATCTCTTCTCGATGATGATTCTTATATTCTTGCTGAATTCATAAGATTATAAGCTACCTTTAAATGACAACACAAACTTTTGCCATCCAATTCTCAAAGTGTTTTCTCTTCACACAAAGCCAATATATCTACACGCTATCACCTTTTAATGACGTCACAACTCTGAGAAAACATTACATAGATTTTCAGACCCATTCCAACTACGAATAACGATTGTTAAGATCTAAAAATGGACTTGAAAAAACTCGGTTAGTTAGGAGAAGAGACTAAAAAGAATATTGCACCTCCGGGATTTTAATATATGAATCTCTTCTCGATGATTCTCTTACTCTTGCTAAATTCCTAAGATTGTAAGCTACATTTAAATGACAAGATTTTGATAGATAGTATTCAAATTGAAAGAGGGTATGTTCTCAACTTTTGTTCAATCTATGTAAATGTAGTCTTGTAATCTAATCAAAGGAATTATATGTTCTGAACCACAGCATTACAGAGCCATAAAGGTAGGGCCACAGAGGTAGGGTGAGCCACTGAGATGGGAGTGGCCTATGTCTTCCTCACCACCTTTTATCCTTCCCTAGATAATTATGATTACCCATTTCCCTGAAGAGTTTCAAATTAAATAACTACCTAACCATGTAACTAACTGAGCTAACATATTCAACTAACCCTAGCAAAAGTACCTAAATCATCACTCAAATTGGTTTATTTTATTGAGTCCGCCGAAGATCAACTTTACTTACATAATACTGGCTAGCATTAGCTTCTCTTACAATTGTGATGCTATACGTAGTATATATAAGAATACATTTATCTAGCATGGAAAAGTGGGAGGTCATAAATTTCATCTTAGTGTCTTAAATCAATAGGTTGTTTATACTAATAGATTATTAATTTTGCAACATTTGGTAAAGGTATGGAATGGTTTTGACCCAGAAAACGACTTTGAAGAAGAAACTTGGTGGAGACGACGGAAGTTGTAGGACTTCGCTAGCGAGATTGAGTAACATTTGACCTTAGATCTGGCTCTAGTCCTGAAGATGTACTAGAAGCACAGGAAAACGGGAAATGAACAGTCTTTCTATTAACTAGGTTCTGAACAAAGACCACAGTTTTTGGTTAACTCGATCAGCCACCTTTCACCTTTCACCTTTCACCTTTCACCTTTCACCTTTCACCTTTCACCTTTCACCTTTCACCTTTCACCTAGTCACTTTATTCTTCTCAGAAGTAATTGTTTGGAAAGGTACAATTGAGCATACTTTTAAACTTGAAACTGTCTCATGCCTGCATTCAGAAACCTGGCCCTAACCCAATCGATGGCACGTAATTAAGTACGTTATGTAATATTTAGGTGAAAAGCATGGAGTATTAAGAGTGAAATCACTACACAGCATCGACAAACAATAAATGAAATAAATTCATTACTCAACAGTTTATCGAACTTGAACTATCAAGATACCTTCTTTGGCTAAATTAAACCCATGCAAACTTTTACAGTTGTTTAGGTTGCTCCCGCCTCCATTGATGTACGGTGCACAACAATGCCAGAGCTTTTGCGACCTACTGGTCTACATTTTCAAATTAATTGATAATTTCAACATCACGCACATTTGAACATCAACAAGTAGTCATAAAACAAATAACAAACAATAAAATGCATTTTAATATAAAATGTTTCGATCAGATTTTGTTATTTTGTAATAACGTATAATGAAGAAGTTGATATGGGGGTTGGGATCGACCCTTATTTTGATGTGGGGGTTGGTGCAAAAGGTGGGGGTGCTGCTATCAAATTTTGATCTGGGGGTTGCAATAGTAGGGGGTGATTTTTTGATATGGGGGTTCATACCCCTCTGCACACTATGTATGCCTTTTGTAAGTATCAAACTGTGCCTTGGAATTATCCTTAAATGAGGAATTGAGTTTAAAGCTAATTTAAGTACAGGTTTACAGAAAAATATATGACAATGAAGTTTTAAAAAGGTTATTATTATTATTATTGGTTGCCAGGCTCATATCAAAGAGAAGATATAAATGGCACATGATTCAGTATTACGAATAATGGCTGACTTCCTTCGTGAATCTATGGATAATATTACTATCTACTGTGACATCGAGAATGATCTGTTACCGTCAATGTTATCTGGACAAAAATTACGACCAGATATAGTCATAATGAAGATGTTGTATGTGCTTGAGCTTACTGTTGGTTTCGAAAAAAATTGGCAACAAATTATGAGAGAAAATCAGAGAAGTATTCAGACTTTTGTGATGATTTAAAAGAACCTACGATGTGCATTTGATTAATTTGTCGATGAGTGCCATTGGGGGCATCGCGACACTGATCATTTATACAAATGATGAACGATCTAAACGTGGGAAGCAAGGACTACTTGCGTTCGTGTATAGGCGTTGTTACTCGTATGGTAGGGGGATATCTATCTGTGCCCGATCTGTTGTTATTTTTGGCTTGTTGTCGTGCATCATCATTATTATTATTAATTTTTTTCTTTCTTTATGATAAGGTTTAGTGTGTTGTTCACCCTTTTTTAACTATATTGCTATTTGTATACACAGACAATTAGCTTCAGCTCAGTGGAAAGCTATATCTTAGTAAATATTTAGTTGGTATTCAGCCCAAACTATGTATATCCTCTTTATCTCCCAATCATCTCTGCTGTTTCAACCCCATGCATGTAGATCCAAATTCTCAAGTGTGTACTGGCTAATAGATAGGTACAGTTTTTTTTTTATCAGTGCATTGACTAAATATAAAAGGAATGCAACAATGGAAGAATTATCATAAATTACTGCTTGGAGCAAATGTAAAGATTTTTCTTCCTTGTAATGCTCTATGATGACTTCTATAGGTTGTTTCATGAAGTTGCTTGCTATATTTGGGTTGATGAGTCAAGAGCTTCTTGATTGTACTCCTGCTGTAGTCATTCTTTGTCAAGATTTTGCTTGAATGCATCTACCAAATCAGCAGCCACTGTATCTTCAGAGTAGATTCTACAAGTTTGTTACTTACTGGCTGAAGAAAAGGCTTATTTATTGGGTTGAAGAGTATTTGTTGAAGATTTTTTTTTGGAATACTCTCTAATCACTAAATGTTCCAGTGGGGACAAGGAGATCAGGAAGAATATTTTTGGAAATTATGTTGCCATATTTCCTCTAGCATGTAAGAGTAATCAACATCAAATTATGTAAATCTTCATATATGTATGTATGAAGATATGGCATTTGTTTGAGGCCTTCAACCACTTTGATTGCCCTTTGCTGAACTCTGTCTATGTTTTCTTGGAGTAGGGTGACACCAGGAACATTCCAACCTCTATGGGTGGGCAAACTAGTGCCTTGTGGAGCTTCATAAATACTTTTGGGTATCTTCTGGAGATAGTTCTTTTGATCTTTCACAACAGTATCAATATTATATTGGACTATCAGTATCATGGACTATCCTATCATCAATAAGTATCAATATTCTAATCATTGTTTATATAAACAACAGAAATAAACAATAATCAACCTCTACTTGATAATCTGAACCATTTTGTTGATAATTTGGCTAAAATCCCAATAGCCTTCATTAGCCTACAAGTCAGTTGATGATGGTTGGTAGCCTACAATCAGTTGATGATGGTGATACAAACTCTATTGATGTGCTGTGACCTAGTTTAAATTTATCCAACATTTCCTATAGACAGAGTGTTTCTTTCCCAATGTGTTATATACTAATGGATGCAGAAAAAAACGCTTAACAAAATAATACCATTTTTGTCTTATTCTGTTTTTTATTAGACAATTACTTTATTTGTGATAAGTGCTATGTCACTGAATTAGTATTGATTATCTTTCAACTGTTTTTTTTTCTTCAAAGTTGTAATAAGTGTTGCCAATATTATTGATAATCTCATTCTTAAGAAAGGTGTGAAAAGAGGTTCATAGTAGCATCTTCAACCTCTGAACTCATTACGGCGTTTGAGCCGAGAATCAAACCTCATTGCTTCAATTATCAAAACCTCTCTCGGTTTACAATCCAAGTACAATATTTTCTCCGTGCCAATGGGACTGTAAATCATTCTTCTTCGAAGGTTAAATTTTCGTAAGGGATTTTCTGTGCTCTTTAAGGCCTCTCATGCGAGTAAGTTCAAGGCTTTTTGTGAATCATAGCACTTTAATTTGTGCCACCAATTTACGATGTGGCCGTTAAAATAGCATAGTAGTTTTATTGATTTGTGGGGTAAAACGCAAGTGCCACGCAAGCCAAATGATCTGGTGCAGCAAGGATAAGAGTGTTAGTAAGTTACCCAATTGACTTAGCCATAAACCTAATTCCTCAAAATTTCTAGAGTATAGTAGCAAATCATGAACTCGTGTCAACTAGTCTTAATGAGCAGAATCTAATGAGGAAAATCAACAGAGTAGGAGACAGAAGGATTTCAGAAGTATCCCCCACTCCCCCCGCCAAATACAGGTTCAGATCGGTATATGCCATCGATAGTTTACAGTATATCTTTTAAACTATTTTGTATGGAAATGGAGACAGTTAGGAGCTATAAGTGGGCATTATTTGTTTATTAGAATCCAGAAAAGGTTATCCATTTACTCTCTTTTTCTCCCAGTGAAACCTCTGATAGCTGAAGAAAGAAGTCGAACCATCAAAGCGAAACTAGGAACTGACATTACTCTCCCATGCACAGTCGTGGGGTCACCAACACCCCTCATATTTTGGTTAGATCGAGAAAACAAAGAGGCTGAGCGTGATGACAAGATATTAAAGTTACCGTCTGGTGAATTAGTGATTAAGAAACTTGGTGTAAAAGAAACCGGCAAATATGTATGTAAAGCTCAGAACCAGTTTGGTGTTGCAACTGTCGAAGTTCTCGTCACAGCCACAGGAGTAGGTGAGTGTCCAAGTACAGCTATGTAAGCTTCTTTCGGTGTACTTTGCAGCTAGGGTAATCTGTTCGAGATTGTGATTCGACAAAGTAGAGTATTTCTTAGAAACGTTAAATTGATCATAACCAAAATATAGACCTACGTAAGGACTCCTTATACAAACTCCTCTGAACCTCATTATTCGTATCTAACAATTAACCCTCCAATCACAATACTTCCACTTGACTTTCCATTTACAAGTTGCATAATAACAGAATCAAAACGTTAGCCTCGCTTTCCGTTTGAGGATTACCAAATATGGTATTCGCGGGGGCTCTGCTAACATTATCGTTCAGGTAACAAGAGAATCTATTTAAAAGATGAGCACCAAAAATAAAGCCATGATGTTCGAGATCTTAGGTTAGGCACCGCGGTTTTATCAGATGCCCGTCTTAACTGTACTTTCTCCCCTGATATTTGACTTCCAATTTAAAAGTAAATGGTTTAAACTCGCGCAGTTCCACATGTATGCCTAGTTGTCATTTCCCTCCAAATTTCATATGCCTCCAATCCTGTCAATAGCGAGTCACACAATGCTGTGGTATCGTGGTATACATGTAAAACAAAGAGTCTCAAATTTGTGAACAAGATCTATAGACGCTGCAAAATAACTAAATGTTTTCTTTGGAGATTTCAACGTATTGCTGCAAAGGAAAATTTTACCGGGGCCCGTATTTGTATAAAATTATGGCACAAAGCGCTACGTTGAAATTAACGTTTCAAAAATTAACGTCAGCATCTAATTAACGTCAGCATCTAATTAACGTGGATTTTATTAACGTTTTTTAATTTCAAAAACGTTAATCAATTTTCAACGTTAATTTGGTGTATTAAGGTATTCTGTTTAGCCGGTTTACAAGGCCCACAGTCTGATACAGTATACTCCCATTTATGATCAGGAGGTGGCAGAGAGGACAAGTAATGGCTATTTTATACTAGTAGCTGAAGGTGCCCTTTAGGGCTAGTCTTAAGATACTTCAGTTTGTGTGACTTGGTCTTGTTTATCAATGTAACTAAGCATAAATCTCTTTTACATTCTTTCGATATGAACCAACCTGTTTCTGAACATTTTGGCATAGACGCCCTCTTACTGTAGGATGAAATGCACTTCCTCTTATGCGGATATAGACACAGAGCTGGAAAATGATGTAAAGTTTAGGTGAACCCCTTTTTGTCTGCATGAACTGACCATTTTCAGAAACAAGCACTATTTTTCCATGTAGTATACACTACGTCTGTTTATTCGTGACCCCATTCCGTAGTTAAAACACATTGCTACGGGAGCCTTTAGCAAGACGGAATTAAAAATGGGATGCTGTATTTCATCATCCCGAGTTTTAGACTGCTGGGACCATAAAAGACGTTGCACAACCCTCTGTAAACCTTATAGTAATGTTTGTTGAACGCTTGCAAACATTTACGTGTTTTGAGGCCCCACCCTCATTTTCTTAGACACATTCAGACCCTGTTTACACGGGTACGGATCCAAACTGGTACGGATCCAAACTGGTACGGATCGGCCTCGTGTTTACACGCGACCTGGTGGATCCGAACTCGTTTGGATCTGCTATCCGTACCAGTTTGCGTCCACTTATGAAAGTGGACAAGTTTGGATCCGTACCCGTGTAAACGCTTGGGATCGGATCCAAACTGGTACTGATCTGCTGTAGTCCATGCTGCTGTAATCAAGGCCACCACGGTCCAGTTCTTGTCCAGTCTTCTATGCTAGAGGGTGAGGGTTAGATTTCCCAAATGGCCATTGGTGATGACAGGAAAATCATCTGGCATTAAAGTGCTCTAAGTTCTAACAAAATTCCATATATGTGGACACTGCCCTAGCCTCTGCAAAGGGAGTGCAATATGTAAAACTTAAAAACCCTCCCCAACCCCCCAAAAACAACAACAGGAAACAAATAAATACTTATAAACCACCAAACTACTTAATGCAAGTAAGGGTCTCCCTCATGGCCATATTGTGTTTCAACAGAACACAAAATATTGAAAGAAACTATTCAGCACTGCCAATATAAGTCAAAGTGGGTAAACATCACTAAACAAAAATTCACTCTTGATATGATTAAAAAATGTTACATCTTGAATGAAAATTTAGCATAGACACAAAAATCCTAATTGATGTCCTACAAAACTGCAGATGCACAAAGGTAGACATACATGTGCACATCCAGCCTCTCTTTGACATTTGTATGAAGGAGACCTTTTATTTTTGAACAGGAGTATCCAACTAACAAAAAAAATTGGTATAACAGAAATCTGAATCTCTTTAAACAGGAATTGAATTCTGATATTTATCTTAAGTAAAGATGCTTGAAAAATTAACATTATTGTACCTTTTCCTCTGACGTTTTTTCCCCTGTATACCCTTGGACAAAGGGATCATTTTAAAGTGAGTAATGGCAAAGAGGCAAGGTTGGAGCACACTTACACAGCATAACTAAGTTTAACCTATATTTGGATGACTCAGATAGGGGTTCTGTTTCTTTGGGCATTGTTAATTATTACTTTAAATCACCATGTAGTAAAAATGTCTTCCTAATAGTGAACACAGACATATCGTTATCATTCTTGTTAATATCTGTGCATATATTTATTATGCCAAAATATCCATTTTGCATCACAAAAGTAACACAATAATTAACTCTATAGCTAAAAGATTTCCTTATCAATTTTTCCGCAGCCAATTATGTAAATGTTTTATAAGAATGTAAGATGCTTGCAAACGGGCTGGAAAATACATCAAAGTATACCATGAGTTTTCAATACTTCTCTTTAATAAGTTTTAATGCAACATGGAAAGAAGCTGGTTATTAATACCACGAATATTCAATTCTTAATACCAAGAAGTTGGGTCACTGGTTGGTTTCATAGAATATATACCATGTCAAATGTAGATAATGACAGATGGAAGCTTTTGTTTCTGGTAACTCATGTTAATGGCAATAATTACCTTGCTCATGATTATGTGAGTTCTCCTTGTTCTCATCAGTAACACCCCTTACGTAGAACTTAAACAATGGTCAACAATATTCTTGGGATGTGGCTATTTCAGAAGCCAATAAACCAAAGAATCGTTTTGGAAATATTGCTGCATGTGAGTATATAGTAACGGTATCAACTACATACCAGTGGAGATACATTTTAACTTTTTATAGTAACCTGCAAAAACTTATTATCTCTCCCTGAACGTGCCTTGTCATTTGAAATGGTTGACAGTATAAATGGTGACCATTTCATGATCAAAGGATATGGTGCAGCGAGGTCTAAAATATTGGATATTTAAGTCATACTGTAGACTAGAAGCTAATATTGTAAAACTGTTAACATTGAAAGTCATAATAGGCCAGTCACTAGAGATTAGAGTAACTTAACATAACAGTGTAGGTCAAGGGTTTTAACTCTGTTGGTTTCTTTTTTGCCTTCTCCTTTAAGTTAAGAGAGTTAACTTTACTTAAATATTTTTTATTGACTATTCAGTCGTTAATTTCATTTTGCAAAAGATAATATTTGCTTTTTAATGTGTGGTTTTATATGAAAAGTATTACTTTTAACGGCGGAAAACTATAGCAATTAAAAATTGATAGATGGGTATACAGAAAGATTTGAACAAACTGTCATTCAAAGTATAGGTACCTCCAAACTGAGGCATCTATGTGTGCAGTATTTGCAACCGCAATTGTAGTCGGTACAAAATTCTATACAGCAAGGGAGTTTCTCTAAAGCTAATTTTAATCTTTATGTGCTGATTTGTACAATATGACTATAAAAAATCTAGACATTTATGGTGTATTGTAGGAAGCAAAAGGCCTCTGCATGGTTAACACTTTGCGTCATTAAATTGACATTTTTATATTCTTAAAATTCTGAGTGAACAGTTGGGAGAGACTGAAAAACCCAGTATTACTGTTGGTAGAACCCAGCCAACTGAATTGTCAAATTTTACTGAAACCTTGTATAGTCTTTCAGAGTTGAATATTTTGACGTTATACCTATTTTCATCTGATTCTCGTTTTTTTTCAAAGACTTCGTCCCGCAGACTATCAACATGGAATATATTCTTTATTTAATGTTACAATTTGTAGCATTTGTAATTACCTAAAGGCGCAAGCTTCTACCCAAAGATGTCTTGTGGGATTAAGTGACAATCTATAGGTCATTGGATTCTTTTGCAACGATATATAACACCTATTCATTATGTCTTGTATAAATCTTGGAAAATTTTAGATGATCACTCTAGGGTCAAGCTACTTCTGGAACATGAAGAAGGTTCAGACTATATAAACGCCAATTACGTTGAGGCAAGTAAATTTGCACAATTTTGTTTATCATTACAGGCCATTGGCCCGCAATACAATACTGGTTACTAATGATCAAGTCTTGACATCCACTTAGTTTTGGGTAAGTGTCTAAAACAGTAAGTGTCACCAAATGTGTATAATTAAATCAGTAACGTTCATTAGTTTTCCTTATTTCGCTCGCAACGAAATGATCCTGAGGTCAATCAGCGCAACTGATTTTAAGAATTGCCAGACATGGTCGGGAATCGAAATCTAATTGGACTGATTACAATTACAATTTCCAAACCACATCTTCTGCATGTTGTTAGACTTTGAATTTAAGGATATAAGTTTGCTGCCTTCTTAAAATAATGATGAAATTTTTAGGTGAAAATAGTATCTTTCAAATTAAATGGTAACATTTAGAAAGTTTATTACCTCCATCACTAAAATCCCTTGTAATGTTTTTCTTTGGTCTTGACAACGGAATCTCGTCGATCCAACTGTACAGCAATTGAAGTTGCTCTTCATCCATTTCAGTATTTGAGTCTGCCGACATGGTGATATTTATTTAAAAAATACTTTCAACGTAAGCACTATTTGTCAAAATGCCTCGGACGTTACCCATGAATGGGTAAAGCATCCGAAATTAGTGCTAAGTTTCAAAAGACTATAGGATTACAGTAAGTTTGTAGCGAAATGCCCAGCCTTAAGATTTTGATGTATGATATTGCGCAGTAACGGTGGTTTATCTACGTTGAATCCATATCCTACAGAAACAGTAACCTTACATAGATAGCTTTGATTCCAAACGAGGGCTGGCGTTGCTTTTATTACGGTGTATTTGTTGTCCCATCAACCATTCGATCGTCGTTGACTGCTGTCTTCTCGTCCATTTTGATCACAATACCTATCTTAGCACGATCACCGTAGAAGTTCCTTGTTGTCATATGAACCAATCATAATAGCCTCGGTTTCATTTTCCTGATGATAATGGGTGATGACAAAAAGGCCATGGAGAGATGGATTATGGAAGGATAGAAAAAACCCATGGTGTTCTATAAATAACATATTTATAGTATATAGTTTGTACACAGGCTCTAAGGCTGGCTGGACCTTTGCAGGCACGAGGGGCAAGAGGACTATTCCCAATTCAAAGGAAAACTTCTTTGAAGTGATAATTTTTTGTGCTTCTAAAGACATACTAAGACATTTGAGTTGCCGAACCATTACTTTTTCTTGGGGAGAGGGAATGGGGGACAAAAAATGGAAATTGTCTCCCCTTGTGTAATAACATTGGAAGCAGTGGTATACAGATGGTGGTGGTCATGGTGCCATAGCCGTCTCCTTCGGTACCTTGACCTACAAAAATGACAGTGTTTGATTCACCACATGAGGGGCGGTGCACGTTAATCAATTCAAGCAATTTAGCGGCTAATTGATCAACATAGAACTGGTTCACACTTCACCTCTTATTTTGGGAAACTAGTTCCTCAGGAAGCGTGAAGACTCCACTACAGTCGCAAGGTGTGTTAGTGAATTGTATAAAAACATTAGATATTGTAGTTAGTAAACTTAGACTGAAAACGAGTCCGAAAAGGTGAATGCGGCGCAGTTACTGGCCCGTGCTTTGTTTTCCTTTTTGCAGTGGGCATTAGTTTAGGTCACAAAGCGATTTTTGCAACTGGCTCTACAGGTTGTGTCGCATAGTGTACAATAGTTCAATCTGAATTTTGCGAAGAAGCCCAGTTACGACCCATTGTATTTTAGAACCTGTTGTTATTGGAGGTTGGATTGCCAATAGCTTTGACAGCTGAATTTGAGATGGCGAACTTCTTCGATATTTTACTCTCTTTTTGGTATTTATAGTTTATCTTAGTCACCAAAAGTAGCGAACCCGTGACTGCTTAGCTTCAAGTTTTAGCACTGGTGACCGTTGCAAACGAAAACAGAGTGATTGTTATATTGTCGTACGTTAAAGTGCAACTCTTCACATGTCGTCTATCTCATTGTTTCCGCTGTGCAGCTTTATGACCTGTCAATTCAAAAACTTCGTAATTCAAATAGAGCTCAACAGATCAAGGAAAATTGAACTATTGTACGGATCTAAACACCAAACCGATGAAATGTGGTTCGAGCGACTCCCGGGATACTCATTAGCGTAACGAACCTCGCATGTTAATGTACTATTGTTGTCGCTCTCTATGTTTGCATAATAATAATTGTCTATTCGGTAATTCTGGGCATTGCTTACCTGACTTAAGTTGTACTTCGTTCTTGAAAGTTATGTTACCTTTACCCTCTACTGTAGGCTGAAGACAACGATATGATCTTTGTTCCCTTACCAAACCGAAAACATGAAGGACGAACTGTTTATACCTTCGGCAAATGCACAATCAGTTTGGATCGTAATGTAATATTTGTAAATAGTCAGGGGCAGTGGAAGCCCATAGGGCTGTCAGAACTTGTAGATATAGCGTGACATATGTGAAAATTTCTTTGAAATAGTTTTAACAACAGAATAGCTGTTTGTGATCCGTGCGCTACCGTTTTTGTGCGACGCTGCGGGCAATCGTGTGGCATCAAAGACAGGGACTAAAGCCCTGGCCAAACGACTGGATTTTTCATTCGACTTTTCACTATACAAGTGTTGTAGAGTGGATTTTGCTTCTAGTCAAAAAGTCGAATTGATTTCTATTGTTCTCCTACTTGTATAGTCAAAAATCCAATCGTTTGGCCACCTTGTAGAGTGACTCGACTTTTGTAACAAAAAATGAATGAATCAATCAATCAATGAATCAATCAATAAAAAAGTAAATAAATAACTAGATAAATAAATGACTAAATAAATAAGTATATTCATTAATTCATTGATTAAATAAAGGACTAGTTTTTTCTTATTGCAGAATCCTACAGCTTGCTAAGAGAAAGATGACAGCTATCAATATCAGACTGTACGGGTAATCTAATCACCAAGACAGTTTTAAATTAAGTTCAAGGCGTAGCGACCACTAACATAGGAGTTATCATAGTGATTACTATGTTGGTTCATAGTTGAAATTAAATTAATATCCTGAGAGGATATTTTCAAACGACATAAAATTTAATACAACTGTTTTCACGAAGGTAAAAAGATAATGCCATTGATTTAATTGGGAAATGGAATAAATGGTTACTTTATGACTGACTCTGAGGGTGTTCCACATGATTATTATCTTTGTATTTCGTCAAATTTGAAGAAGGTAATGTTAGGTGTATGTATACTGTTTTGGAAGGTGATTGTGTCAGAAATACAAAGATTTTAGGTTTGGTTTCTTCGACCATCTTTTCAATATTTTGGCGCATTTGTTTGTGCTTGATAAAGGAACTCAATCCCGGTCCTCTCCTTAAGTGGTAGGTTATTTTGCTGACAAGAGGGCATTGGTTGAAAGACAAGAAATAGGCTTGCTCTGTCTATAAGAGTGAAAAAGGATTATGTTTGCTCGGGGGAGAGGATGAAATAGGGTAGAGAAGATATTTTAAGATTTGAGGAGAGTGCAATTAACTTTAAAATCGTTTAGTATTAACTATGCATTCTGCTTACCGAAGTAAATAGGATTATGGAGAGTATTGAAAGTAAGACACAGTAAAAACTCATGTGTAATACTTTAATACTTTTATAAGGAATATCGATGGACTATCCTACTATGGGCTGTGTACACAGAGTACAAGAATTCCAAAATTGGTTCCAACTTCAGGGTGGCAGAAAAATGAAAACTTCGAGGGAGCGCGAGAAAATAACGTCAAAATTTCCTGTGAGGTAATGAATTTGTATTGTTGTACAAAAATAAGTGTATTGTACCCGCAATGACATAAAACACATCCCGTTTGGGATCGCTTTTGAAAATTAATCAAATCAGACAAGATGATGGACGTTTGTTGTACAAATCATACTAAATGAATGCTGAAAGATCTGGCAACATATTTATATTTTCACAGCGATAGCTCAATCTCAATTTTTGAATTATACTTATAAGGCTTGAGATCGCGCTTTGCTTGACTTGAGCTCGCTTCGATGGAACGGCGTACCCGCGTTCCCAGGTTTTCTGCCACCCTGTCCAACGTCCACCTAAAATGATTGAATGTATAATCTCCGTTTCTCGATAGGCCAGATTTATTGGTTCGTGCTGCTCGCCACTACGAGGGTGCCTTTCAAGTGCAAGTACGAAAAGCAGTGACGACAGCAAAGCAGGTAAGGCTGAAGGGGAACACCAAAGTGATTGCTTCACTTTTTATGACTATTTTTGTGAAGATCTCCTCCGATCTTTGATTTAAATCTAACAGTACAATTTAGAATACAACGGGTGAAACGCCAATTTAAAACGGGAAAGGATGAGAGCGTGGGACCATTTGAAAGTATCATGTCGCACGTGATAGTTTTAGGGAAGGTAACAGCATATCAATGACTTTCTCGGGTAGATTTTGTTGTCTTATGTGAATATTTATGGACAGAATAAGGAAGAGAGGCCGCATAAGAGTTACAAAGGATGGATATTATATTTAAATTCCATATCTCAGAACTTTCTAAACCTACTTTTCAACTATTCTCGACGGTTGGTTTGTATATCAATCTCAGTGGAAAAGCGTAAAACTAACAAAGCCGGGAAGACTTAAAAGAGTCGCCACTCAAATTAATATAGACCATTGTTACAGTTTCTAGGAATGCGACGTTTCAACCGCATCTTGCTTGTCTTTATCAGATGTTGCCTGTCACTTTATGCGGGTTATCCACGATTGATTGATATCCGCTCCCCATACTTGCTAGGACACTGCTTCCGTTGACGTCGGCTCCGTTGATTCTTCCATGTTGTGTCTCTTTATGGTGGATGTTTTTAACCCCTGTCCCTTTTGATGTTATTAGGGTGAAGTCTGATTTGCATTGCTTCCTTGACCCGGCACTCTTTGTTTATCGGCACTCGAGTCTGTGCTTCTTCTTCAACAAGGACTTCAATTGCGATCTACCCTCCTCACTAGCTTAGAGCCCTATTCTTTAGTGTGGTTACAAGGACTTCTTTTTGCTAATGGAATCGCCCTAAACAAGGCTCACGTTCCACTGCAAAGTGCTACCGGAATGAACGACATAGGTAAAGTCATGGCCGTAGCCTTACCAGGCACGTACGGTTTAAACATTCAGTGACCAAGGTGGGTTTTTTGCATGGAAAGATCGCTATTTTACAAGCCAGTATAGCTATATAAAGTGACCGTCAAAAAGCCAAGAACCGTAGAGACCATTTGTACTGTTGAGCCATAGAACCACGGGGAAGGTTAACTCACATTTATTAATTATAATTTCCAATTTGCTGATTCACCGAGTTGACTTAAGCCTGTATCTGAACAGTAAAAAGTCAACAGTTACATGTCATTTTCAGGAAGAGAGTCGCGCAAATTTAAATATCTCTTGTGTGTTGATAATGTTGCTTTAACCCAAGCCCTGGGATAACTGAAATACCAAGACAGATTTGACACCTGGGATTCCGAAGCGGAAAATCCATTTTACTCTGGTGCGTGTGACCGCAGCTAATGGTAGAATTCCTTGTTTTCAATATCATTGGGCATCTATGAAAAACTGAGGTTATTGATTCCTTCTGTTTTTATAAAAAGACATACGTAGAATTTTTAAACAGTGTTTTCTTTGTTCATAAAAATTATTTCATAAGCATTTTAGGTTAAACTTCATAATTTTTATTTAAGCAAGATATGTTTTAAATAGTGATTAATTTCATTTATATGTCTGTGCATATATATTTTTTATCTGTACATACTGACATCATGCAATTTTATAAAGTTCCTCTCGTGCTTAAATCATGACAGTACAACAGTTTCATGTCGTTTTTTAATAAATTACAAGGACAATTATGTTGAACTTCACTTACTTCTTTTGTAATGTTTGTACTCCCTCGACACTTTTATTTTCTTTAATTTCTTCATTGTTCTTATAAGTTATGATATACTTTGACAACCATAAAGACGTCTAGTTGGGCAATACCGGCATTTTCCCATTTTCACAGGAGAGAGGTTCTATCATTTTTTTGTGTGCCATATACATCATCTTCCTAATAAAATCTTCCTAACTCATAAATTCTCTTTTAACTCATCCTGCCGACATTGGAAGTTGGTCTCTGGAAGTATATAATCTTCTTCTTCGTCTTTGTACCTGTTTGATGGAAATATGCAAGTTCGTATTCAATGGATGTCTAACTTGATCCCAGAAAATATGAATATAGTTTAGCTTTCATGAATACATTGTTTAGCGCTCATACTTGTTTATTAGCACCTAGTCATTCCATTTCAAAACCACTATCAAGCCATGAAACTTAATAATGCCAGAGTCTAATGTTCAATTTAAATCCTAATCTATGTCTTTATCGGCCACAACTGTGAAGATTTTGGACGAAGAAGTTTCAAAGACACAAGGAAATTGAACCACAGTGGAAAAATTTGATTATGGCAGACATCGTCAAAAATGCTGTTTTCCCATTATTTATAAATCTGAAGTCTGGAAGGCGGACAGCTTGGATTTTCTCTGCTCGGCTAGAGCGTTCGCTTTCATAATTTTACTCAAGGCAGGGCTGCTTTAAGATCCGATTTTTCGCTCCATAATTTCTCCGATTCTCAAAGGTCCTCTTTTGTTTTTTTCTTCTTCTTCACCATATTCTTCCTCTTTTTCTTCTTCATATTGTTATTATTATTATTGTTATATATCGAAGTTTTTTAAGTTTCTGCATTTCTCTTTGTAAGTAACCGGGTCTCTTCCCGAGACCTAAGGGTAATTACAGTTACACTATTTGATCATATTGGGAATGCGTTCTGCACGCTGGAATGTGAGCATTTCAATAGTGCCAATGAGCGTATTTGCACTTTTTAACATACTGGAAAAGCGTTCTACACGCTGGAATGTGAGCATTACAATAGTGCCATTGAGCGTTATTACACTATATGAACATATTGGGAATGCATTCTGGACGCTGGAATGTGAGCGTTTCAATAGTGCCAATGAGCGTAGTTACACTTTTTGAACATACTGTAAAAAGGTTCGGCACGCTGAAATGTGAGCATTTCAATAGTACCATTGAGCGTAGTTACATTATTTGAACCCATTGGGAATCCGTTCTGCACGCTGGAATGTGAGCAGTTCAATAGTGCCAATGAGCGTAGTTACTCTATTTGAACATATTGGCAATGCGTTCTGCACGCTGGAATGTGAGCATTTCAATAGTACCATTGAGCGTAGTTACACTATTTGAACATATTGGAAATGCGTTCTGCACGCTAGAATGTGAGCATTTTAATAGTGCCAATGAGCGTAGTTACACTTTTTGAACATACTGGAAAAGCGTTCTACACGCTGGAATGTGAGAATTACAATATTGCCATTGAGCGTTATGACACTATTTGAACATATTGGGAATGCAATCTGGACGCTGGAATGTGAGCATTTCAATAGTGCCAATGAGCGTAGTTATACTTTTTGAACACACTGGAAAGGCGTTCTGCACGCTGCATTGTTAGCATTTCAATAGTACCATTGAGCGTAGCTACACTATATAAACCTAATAGGAATCCGTTCGGCACGCTGGAATGTGAGCATTTCAATAGTACCATTGAGCGTAGTTACATTATTTGAACCCAATGTGAATCCGTTCGGCACGCTGGAATGTGAACATTTCATTAGTGCCACTGAGCGTAGATAAACTATTTGAACATGATGGGAATGTGTTCTGCAGGCTGGAATGTTCGCATTTCAATAGTGCCTTTGAGCGCAGTTACACTATTTGAACATAAAGGAAATCCGTTCTGCACGCTGTAATGTGAGCATTTCAATAGTGCCAATGAGCGTAGTTACACTATTTGAACATATTGGCAATGCGTTCTGCACGCTGGAATGTGAGCATTTCAATAGTGCCAATGAGCGTAGTTGCACTTTTTAATCATATTGGAAATGCGTTCTGCACGCTGGAATGTGAACATTTCAATAGTGCCAATGAGCGTAGTTACACTTTTGGAACATACTGGAAAATTGTTCTGCACACTGGAATGTGAGCATTACAATAGTGCCATTGAGCGTTATGACACTATTTGAACATATTTGGAATGCGTTCGGCACGCTTGAATGTGAGCATCTCGTAACAGTATCTTCTTACTCGTCTATTATACAATTTACAGCAGAGTTGTATTTAAAGGATAACCAATGAATTCTAAGTGCTTAATACGTAAATAGGTACTACAATCTGATAGCCATTTATTTTGTACCGTGTCTTGAATGCTTACAGGCTTGCAGTTTATTCTTTTTTTCAACACTGTTATGATACTCACCTGATATATCCAATTGGTTGTTCTATTGTTTGATCACATGCCTCGAGAAAGGAAATGAGCTACTTCACTTAAGGATATGACATGCGAATAAATTTAGTGATCATATAGCGATAAAGAGACACCAGTATACTAAAGGCTTATTTGGTCGAAAATGCGATAGTTAATATTAAAGATTTTTTATGCTGTTTTGGAATGACTTACAAGACTGAAACACTAGTTTACTGAGATTGTGATACTTACTAAATATGAATGTCCTTTGTAGATATGACAAGCTAAGGCTTTAAATATTGTGATAGATCAGTATTTACCAAAATAGGATTTAATTGCAAGTGGGATGGTTCTTGTCATACTGTTTTCATGTTAAGTTGCAATGAGTAGCAACAGCTTGATACTCTTTAATTACATTATTATATGATTTTAATAGCGAATCCATTATGAATGTAAAACCATGTATTTGGGTAAAGCGATCCGTCAATTTGATAGACGTCTCTCTAAATATCTGGTTGTTTCAGCCTTGATTGGAAAAGGCTGTCTAACCCTCCTTTCTCTTTTCCTCTTGTAGAACTGACTGTGAAAGAGATTTTTCTATTTCAAACTTTATCTTTCTTATTTCAGCATCTACTTAATTCTGTCTCATTCTCAAAGAAAGCCTTCTTTTGTGTAAACTTAAAGCAAGGTTGAACTTAAAATTCTTCAGTAAATATTTCTCTCTACTAACACTTCCTTTTCCACCTTGTTTCTCCCCTTATCACTTATTTTCCTCCTTAGGAGCAATTACTACTTTACTTTTGTTTGTTGTATATGGTATTGTCCTAGTCTTACTTTATTAACTCGTTTCTTCACGTTTGCAATCTACCTTTAAAATGATGTGGGGAAACATCGAAAGCTCAGGATCTAATTGATTGTTTATATTATATCACGTTAGCATCATGATTCTTTTGCGGCCATATTGCTTGGTTTTAATATTTATCATAAAAGTAGATTATAATGCAATCCAAAACGTATTAGTAGGAGTAAAGCAACATGAAATACTGTCATTTCGAATCTTTGCGTTCGATTGTTCGAATCTTGCCTCAAGTTTGAATCCTAAACGGAGAAAGATTTAACTTCTGTTTCATAATTTGAAAATGTTTAAACTAACCTATTACCAAGTCCTACCCCTGGCATGGTACATGGGACAGCAGGATTGATATACAGGAGTGTTTAATTACGAATACAATAGCAGCAATAAAAAAAGAACAAAAAAACCAACAATACTACTAATAATAAAGCTAATATTAGTAATAATAATAATAATAATAATAATAACGATACACAGGAGCTTTCCAAATTACATCTGCTCTTCTTCAATGTATTGTAAACAATTACGTTTGTGAAAGTGTAAGGGAATATAAATTCGGGAAGATTGAATCCTCTTACAATATGCTTCACTAAATGTCTACTATTTCCCTTCGCTCTTTTTTGCCGTCAGATGATTCTTTTGCATGCAATGTTCATGACCATGGACTTCTAAATAATAACATCTGGACTGGAAACCTCCTCAAGTTGAGGCCTCAAGTGTTCAAGATGAGGCCGACTCTAAGTCTAGTCCCCAGGCCTTTTCTCAAAAGTCTTTTGTCGACTTCAGTCGTCAACTTCAAAATCGCCATTTTTGAAGTTGTTTCTGTCACGATGGCCAACACTGTAAGAGTGGCTATAATGCTATTATTTAGAAGTCCATGTTCATAACATTAAAGAGAGTATTATGCTAGAATAACTGCCTCTTCGTATTCGCTTTAATATTTATTTGTCCCTTGTAAATTATGACCTTTTCCCGCTATTCCTTTGTTCATGCGCGTGTTAACATTTCTGTAATGTTACCCATCAATGTTCATTATTCCTATCTTCTCCATAAATGATTTCATCCACTTACACAATTAACTGCATATCTCTAGTTAGTTTTAAAAAGGAACCAATCTCAGTAAGTCTGGCTGGTTTTTTTATTAGCACATTACGATTTTCGCCTGGCATTTTGCTTGTTACTTAATAGTGTCAAAAGCATTTCTCGAATAAATTGCCAATTCGTATTGCTACTTAGGATCATCCGTTACTCAAATATTAACATCGCCGTTTATCCGTTTTTGGCATCAACACTGATACACAACATCGGTTTACTCTTTCTATTGACTTTTTATGTAAAGTTTGAAATGTTACAAAACAGTCTTGCTGATTTCTCTTTCCAAACCTAAAATAATGGATGTCTTTCACTTAGAGTAGTTAATTTGAAGCACAGAAGCAGTTGGGAGAAAATTAGTAATTATAACGAGAACAGAAAACATAAAGGCATATTTGTAGTTTCCCTCTTTCTTAATACTAACTACGAACATCACAGTAATAGACTGTTATGCAATTTCATCAAAAAGTCGTTTAATATTCGGTCCATAACACTCGCCAAAATTACCATTTCTTGGGAGTAAATCTGCGACATTTGGCACGACACGCGAAATACTTGTGCACTTTCTTTCCACGCACGTGGATGCGTTGCAAGGGACCAAGGGCAGTGGATCTTAAGGTCTGACTGGGAGCTTTTTCTGTCATCGAGTATAGTGGTAGTGTGGTTGGTAGTGAAGCAAAACAGCAACTTTAAACGGATATTCAAAACGGCAAATCAAAGTTGGCAAAGGTTAGCAAAGGTTACTTCCACTTACAACCAAATAAGACTGTGATTTCTTTGTTTATCAAGTGTTTTGTACAAACGAACAAATTTCAACGTTCTTCTTCGGGAATATCGACGTATTAAAAGGCAAGATTAAAATTACACCGAAACTACATGCTGACCGGAGACTTCGATACACAACAAGAACTGCAAAATTGCATACAAAACTAAAGCAGAAACGTTTTTGTCATCTAAGAACTAAAGAATAGCATTTAATGTGTTTCAAAGTTCAATGCAAGGGAATTACGGTTGCATAGTTACATAGTGGGTATCAAAGAACCTTGGTTTGGCAACATGGATGCCATTTTGGTACATAAACAACAGATGGTTTAACTAAAACGAGGAACTTCGTTGATTGTGTCACAATTTACTCCCGAGTTCTTTTGAAGATGTTTACAGTTTATTTGTTTCCAAACAAACTCCACCGTTTCCTTCCCTGTCATGACTGGGTTTCTGTTATGATTGCATCATTTTTGAACTCGTTTTGAACTGAAAGAAACCAATGTGGTATTTCACATAACCTGGTCTGGTTTGAGTCGTGCAGGAAAATTTCCATTGCATCAAGGGGAAGGCACGCTGGTGATTTTACTGAAAAAGATCTCTGTCCTTTGCATTTTCCATCTTGGATGATTCCCCAAGTGACGAGGGATGGCGCAATATCAAACCATGCACAGCAGAGGTTATTGTTTTGTGGTCTTAATAAGGGGAAATCGTGATTCGTTTGGGTGAACAGAAATTGGAAATTCCTGTCTTCATAATAAAAATAGAACGTGTTGGTCGACAGCCAAGCCTACTTATCATGTATATTAACAAAATAGAGGAGCTTGGACAATGCTCTTGGCAAAATATGAAGTGAAAAATGAGGATCACTGAACGACCTTCTAAGAAACTTGACACCAAGGTAACTTATGAGGTTCAGAAATTTCAGCGCTCAGTATTACAAAATAGAATGTAGACTTTTGACTCCATAAACAAACTGAAATAAATCCTCCCTGAGGGATGTATTTGGAAAGCAATAGTCATTTATATTTAACAGGGACGTGCCGTGGCTAAGGCAGATACGCATGCAACAGGGAAAATACACCAACACACAGGGACAGGGCTTGCATATGGTATTTTGGGCTGAGGAAAATGAAAAGAGTTGAGGCCCCACCTAACTTGGCTTTTGATTTCAAAATGGTTTGGACGTTTTTCATGAATACTGAGGAAAGCGTGTCAATGGTAGCATTTATGTTTCGACATGCCTTGGATTTCTCCCAAGGCTTGTGCTGAGGTTGAGAGAAATTGTAATCCTTGTACCAGTCTTTTAAGTATATATTGTTTACCTCATCCCCGCCATAGTGCCATTCGTTTAATGGTTGTCCAGCTCTTTCGTGCATCTTCTGAACCTCGGATATTACTTTGCTAACAAAAGCGTATGTTGATGTCATGCAGGGGTTCAAAGCAGTTGTGCGATCATAGTATTGTATCGAACGCATGTTGGTTTCATCATAGGGATCCAATAGTCGGTATTTTTGTGCCATTTGCATATCAAGCTCTTTGTAACGCAAATAACGCATTTCCATGGCGATAACAGCAGCTCTGGCATGCGCAGGCATATCAATCTCTGGAATGACTTTGATAAAACGAGAATGAGCGTACTTCACAATCTCTTCGTAATCAGCAACAGAAAAGAAACCACTGCCTTGATTGTTGTAGCTAGGTCCAGAGCCAAGTTGTGGAAGCAAGCATTTTGTAGCATCAATGCATCTTTTGGAGGCAAACTCTGTCAATTCCTCTAGACCTTGAATCTCTACTCTCCATCCCTCGTCGTCAGAGAGATGTAAATGCAAGGTGTTCAATTTATAAGACGCCATCGAATCGAGTAGTTTAAGTATTACTGTTTTGGATTTGAAATTACGTGCAACATCAACCATCATCCCCCGATGGTGAAATCTTGCATAGTCAGTGATGTTAACGGTTCTGATCAAAGGTTTACCAACAGTAATTAAGGAAATGAATGAGTGAATACCATAGAATGCTCCTCTAGATCTTCCCTTAATTATTGTGTATGACTGCATGACTTTCATCTGATATGCATCGGTCTTATTTTGAAGATGGTTTGATGTTGGGTGCTGGAGTATAACATTATAAAAAGTAGTTTCATTCTCGCGCTCTGGTAAAGCCACACCAACTCCAAGGCTTTGTAGTTTAATTCTTAGAGCATCTTTTGTTGTTTTGCTAAATAGTTCCCAGACCGGGCCAGACAATCTGATACCACCACTTATATTAGCATAGTGTTCTCCTCTTGTTGTATGGACAGGAGTAGGTAGTATATGTCCTTCAAGCTCCTCTGAGGGTAATAGCTGAACTCCATTGCGCTTATTCATTTTGTACCGAACAGAGTGGTCCACGATCATTGACTTGTCTGTATCCATGCGTTTTAATTTTTGTGGGGATATGACATGGCAGAATTTACTGGCGCTGGAAACGTCAGCCGTATTATTGATCACCTTGAACGAGAAGGAAATAATTGATTAAGCGGTAAACGGTCAAAGTAAATCGATAGCTATCCTTAAGTTTACAATAATCATCAAATAATAAAATTATCCCAAATGACCTAAATTGAATTTAGATGGATCATCCTTTGGTTAGTTCCAGTTCACTTACTCATAAAATTATAAAATACGTTGTTACTACACTTTATTGTATAATAAATGCAAACTTTGCTCAACACTCTCATAAGTTTTATTTTCTTTACTTGGTAAGGCTTTGATTCATATTCTTCCATTTTCTCATCCAAAGTCCATTCCGTCAGCATTACGCCTGACACTTAACTGTAAACAGAGGATAATTCTTCATTGTCAGTTTTTGAAAAATGAACTGCGGTTAATTGTAATATGTTACAACTTGGATAAAAAGAGATAGGTACAGTCATACATACGTGACTATCTATGCACTGACAGTTAACGAAATAACTTACGTCTGTATATCGTACATTATCATCTCTTTGTGAGGCATATACATCCAGATGGATACCCAGGAAATAGAATTACGGATAAGTAAATGAAAGTCTTAATAGTTAATGTGGAAATTTATCATTTGTTTCGAGAGTGGAATCACGCCCTTTCGGCCACGCCGCTTTGAGCCAAGGTCTTGCATTGTGAAAATGACCCTCTCTCGAAAGGCCTGTCCTAGATCGGAATGGGAGTTGTCATCTCCACATCAAAATGATTCAGTAACCTCACATCAGTTAAAAAGACATCTTACAAACGTGTTTCTGATGGAAATGTTTGTCTCCTTGATTAGTACCATACTATGACGATTATTGCAATTGACAAGATTACTTTTGAAGGTTTTTACATGAAGTTATTATGAAAGCACAATAGTTGCTGACATTCGAAATTGCGTAATGACGTGAGCAACCTTTGTCTTGAGAATCATTGTAGGGTATTGTTTTTTAGTAAGTAAACGCTCCCTGATTCTTTTATCCAAAATCTAAACAATTCATACATTTTTGTTCACGGTTGTTCAATAGGAATTAAATTTGACCCTCGTAGGTACATGTCACCGATTTTGCTTTGAACCTTCAGGGATTAGTCTAGGGTTGCTGTCTTTTGACTTTTCACAGTTCATACAGGTATTTTCCCTCAAGAGTCAATCCCCACCAAGTAACAGGTGCATTGATAGTAAAGATCAAGTAGCGAAAGGCAGCAGGACGGTTATCAAGAGAAGGATAAGGTTCGTTATTTCTTTGTCTTCTAACGTTTGTAGAAATTAAAGTTAGTATTGAGTTCTTTCCACCGTTCATTTTTATACAATTGCTCTCTCCAGAAAGTCATTTGCTTTATGTTTAGGTTTTAGAGAGGACTATACTTAATGTTGCAAGATTCATCTAGATCAGGGACGTTACAATTGGCGCCATGACTCAGTCCTTCATATAATAGCTACTTATATTGCGTCTGCAAGCAAAGATCTGTCAGTTTACTGTGACGTTGCTGGTTTTCTCTCGCCTTCAACAATCTCTGGAAGTATTTTTCGACCCGACTTAATTATTAAAAGGAATGACTTTCTTTACGTTGTGGAACTGACCGTTGGCTTCGAGACCAAAATGAGTGAAAACTTTAACCGGAAAGCTGACAAATACACGCTTCTGTGCTTAGAATTAAACACAAAATATAATGTTCGACTTATAAATCTTAGTATGAGTTCAATTGGTGGGATTTTCAAGGATAGCAAATCCTTTTCTGATCTGATTAAACATTTAGAAATTGAAAATAGAGATTATCTAATCAGGAAAATCATAAGTTGTGCAATACGCTCTAGTTATTACATTTTTTGCAGAAAGGATAAGGAATGGACTAATCCTGAGTTACTTATTTGGTAAATAGAATTATTTTTTTTAGTAGTATTGTTGTTGTTTCTGGTTTGTTTATTTTTTTAAATTTTTTTTTCTTTCTCTCTCGATGATTCAAAGAATTTCTTGTTACTAGGGTTGTATATCGTAACAGTATTAATATGCCTTTGTAAGAGAGTGTCATACTGTGTATTGGTGTTATGGTGAAATAAAATTTGAGTTTAAAAAACTACTATAATTTTTTAAATATTATTATCATTATTATTACTATTTCCAAAAAGTTGCCGTAGCACTGTCTTTAATACAGATACAAGAGAAAATACGACAACTTTTAATTTGTCGATCCCATACAAGGTTTCAAAGATATTTTCATTATCGGTTTATTCTCGGGTTTATTAGAAGTCCTGCACTACCTTTAATGCAGATATACGCGGATGAATTCTGATGCCTTCATTCTCTCTCTTTTTGTGCATTATTATCAAGGAATACTGGTTTTCCTTGCTTGAGTTGATAACACTAGACTTTGAAAATAAATTAATCCCTCATAATACCAAATAAATGAACATGACAATAATATAACAACTAAAAGATAAAAGTGAATGAAAGATACGCAAGTATTCGTAGCTTCTGACGGCTTTAAAGTTTTTTTGTTTTTGTTGCTTTATTCTCCTTCTTTTTGCAGTTACACGATACAATTATATTTACAGAAGCTGAAAGTTCTTGAAAGAGTTCTATACAGAGTTCAGTGTGATCTTTGGTTGTTCCGGTGAATCGTTTCAGGCGTAGAATGAGGAACTGGAGAATTCCGTAAGGCCAGACAGAACTGACTGAAGCCTTGTTAACCGTAGCAAGTCTCAATCGTCAGTAAAACGTCCATTACAAACAAGTAGTTTACGAAAAGTTTTAAGAGTTCAACATTTAAAAAGATCTTACGTGGAGCAAAATATCAAGGTGACGCTTTGATAAAGTAAAAAAGAGACCTTTCTTGTAATCGATAGGAAAAAAAACAATCAAACTGAGTGAGAATGACAGTAAAGGTTGGTTTGCGATAAAGAGTAATATTTAAGGAGCCATCAAAACGAATAATCAAAGCATCTAAGAACAGAAAGTAGCATTATTCTCTACTCGAACAGTAAACTTAATGTTGGGATGCTGAGAGTTAATAAAATAAAGAAAAAGTTTTACTTCTATTACTACTCTAACTGAGATTTGAAAATAGCATAACAAGCATCAACGTAACGTTCATAAAACATGGGACGAAAAGAAGATGGGCATGGTGACATAAACTTATTTCCGACATGTCAAAGAAAAATGCTGGCAATGAAGGGACGGGGGAACCCATAGCTACCCCATCAACTTGGTCAAAAACGAACGGGATGGGATAAGCTGAGGGTGGGGATGGAGGAAACTTTACAAGATTTGAGAGAACTTCGGTTAAATCAAATGAATAGAAGAACGCCTAAAATATTACACAATTAAAACTCAATAGAATAAAATGTAAAGTACAACAAAAACCAAATACGTATGGTTTTCATAAAAGAGGTGGAAGTTGGGAGATTACACCCTTGCACTGGGTTGATCATATTTATTTTTAGGTTGCCCCAATTTTGCGAGTCAACTTCAATAGATCTACAGGTTTTGTCTAAGCAGTCCCACTGTCAATATATGACCTAAATATTTAAACGAACCACCCCAAGTTTACTCTCACTGCGGTGTCCCACATGCCCCTTGAGCTCAAACTTGGGAGAAACGACTACTCCAGCAAATGATGCGGCAACATATTCACTCTCAGTAGTCGATAAGGCCACAACTCCTTGTTTTTTGCTTACCCAACTGATTGGACCTCCACACAAATGAAATACATATCCATTTTGGCTCTTTCGTGTAGCTATATCACCTGCCCAATCTGCATCAACATATCCAGAAAGTGTTACATCTTCACCTTCTTCCCCATAAAAACAAATACCATAATCAACAGTCCCTTTTAGATACCTAAGAATTCTCTTAGCTGCTTTCCAGTGTGTTTCATTGGGATTAGAAGCAAACTGGCTTACAATGTTCAACGCTGCTGCAATGTCCGGTCTTGTTCCTATTGCGATATATGTCAATGAACCAATCAACGCTTGATACTCCTTTAATTTTACTGGTTCAAGAGTACTCTTCTCAAGACGTTCTCCAACATTTTGTGGTGTTGCTATACTCTTACAGTCTTTCATACCAAATAGCACGCCCGTTCGCCCGAGTTGGTAGCTTACCCCTACTAGTGTTGTTACGTCATCAACGCAATTTTCTAAAGGCCCGATTTTGTGAAGTTGTTTCCCGTCTATGAATCAGAAGGTTTATTGAACAGTGAGCCTCTAGAGGCACCCCCTCCCCAGTGGCGGGCGTAGGGCCTTTGGAGTCACGGGCAGTTCCTATTTGTGGGGTCCTAGTAAAGAGGTTTGCTTGTTGGGTTGTGGGTGTGGTTTGCAACCTGGCAAAATTTCTTGAAATTGGCGTATTTTGAACTGATTGTAATTCCCGTTTTACAGGTAATGTTCTGTGAGACTGGGATAAGATATGAAGATATTTTGTGACTGTTATACGGGGGGGATTTCAGCGCCCCTTCAACTGCTAATGTCGGCTTCCCGGCGTATGTGAATACCATTCCGTCACCGATGTTATTATCTATCGAATTTTAAGGGATACCAGATTCCTCTGGGTTTCTACGTTTGTTGTCAGTATGTATACAAACGGATGCTACTATTGTTTCAGTTTGGATTAACGTATCACTTGCCGCATTGAGTACCTTTGTGGCTGTACGCCTTCATCATATGAAAGCCCTGTACATACAGTAATTTTCACGCTGTTTACAGAACAATATTGTATTTTATGTTTTCTTGGCTTTTTGATCTGGAAATTTACTTCTTGAAACCGCTTTTAACGTGGTGCTGTGGAAAGCATTGGTTCCCACAATTGAGATTTGATATTACCAACGACTTTCTATGAGATACGAGTTACCCTACTAACGTTAAGCAGGAATATCTACCTTCGCGAATTTTAAGTAAGAAAGTACTTTCGAGGTCAATGTCAATACGTTATACATTGCGAATGGAGGGCACGTAAGCCCCTGATATACTGGTTGGTAACTCCGCACTGGATTCTCATTACCTGCTAACTCTAGTTCCTCGGCCTTGTCTCGAATTATATAAGTTGAATTTCTTTTTGAATTTCCCTAAAATGTAAAACGCAAAGGTTGTGTACGTTTTCTCATGAAAGAATTTTTAATAATAGATAGCTCTTTACCGACTTGCACAGATAAAATAACGGAAAGCTTGCGTAACAGCTTTTGGCCATGGACCTCAGCCTTCTCCACTTTGCTATCCACTTTGCTATCCACCAGTGGCGAAGGCAGGCGTCCTGCCACTCATGCTGGGCAGGAAATTGGTTTTCAAATTAGCAATAAATCTGAAAAAGCAAATTCATTTATGGCTGAATTTATACTACATTAAAGCGATGATCTGTATTAGCAACATCTGTACCCTCGAATACCCAGGAACACTGCATCTGATCCCTTCCGCCTAGAATGCAAATTGACGTAAATGCTTGTAGTTTTAGGAAGGTGAGTCAGTAACGCACCTTCTGTTGTAACAAATAAGGTAAAGCACATTCCTTGTATGGTTATTCTAACGGAAACAGGAACATATTCAGATTCCTTTCTAATTCGTGATTGGTTAATGCAAAAAGGCGTAATGGTAAAGGTATGAGGAAATTGTGTGTAAAAAAGGGCCTGGCGTATTGGTGATCGTAGGACATGAAGAGTATATGAGAATTACACCAGAGTTTTCCTTCGTTGCGTTCTCTCGATTTTTAATTATTCAGAGCCTTTAGAGTTAGATTGAAATCTACAAAACTTGGTCCGTCGAACCGGATGGCGACAGAAGATAGAGTGGTAAACGAAAGAATAAGAGAAGAAATGGAAGAGCTCAAGAAACTAAGGGTCACGAGGGGAGCGCATCGAGGATACATCACCAGAGTAATGCCCCAAGTGAAAGATGTGGTAAGAGGTTACGATGGGAGTAACAAGAGAGACATTCAAAAATATCAATCGATGTTGAGAGAGAAATCTGACATCTTGAAGAGTTTAGATGAAAAAGTATTGGACATCGTCAGTGGTATTCAGGACGAGGAAGAGTCGATCAGGGAAGTTGAAGATGCCATGGCAGTTCAGAGTGAAAAAGAAGACGTACTCCTTGAGATGACAGAGAAGTTAGAAAGAAGTAGGCTAGCAGCAACATCATTGGAAAGTTTAGCCTCAAGTTCAGTAAATACAAAAAGAACAAGAGCGAAACTGCCGAAGTTGGAACTTCAGAAATTCAGCGGTAAGCCTCAAGACTGGCCTGAATTTTGGGACGGTTTCTGTAGTGCCATACATAATGACGGACAGCTGGCCAAGGTAGACAAATTTAAGTATCTTCGCAGTTATTTGGAAGGGTCAGCAAGAAGCGTTATAAAAGGTTTTCCACTCACAGAAGTGGATTATGATGCAGCAGTTACATTGTTGAAAAAAAAGATTTGCCAGGCCGGATGTAATCAGGATAACACATATCAACGAGTTGATTAACCTAGCACCCGTGTTTAGCGAGAAAAGTGTTCAACGCCTTCGATCTTTTCACGATGAAACCGAGACTCATTTTCGCGCAATGGAGGCTCAAGGAGTAAACAAGGAAACCAGGGGAGGGTGGAAGCGGTTGTGGGCATGCGCAGTGAGTGCATTTTTGAGCCGTGAAAGCTTCTCCATTCTGGGCGTTGATGACGAAAATTTCATCGGTAAGTTTTGCTTTTTTCTTCATTTATTCTACACTTTTACTATTATTTTGAACCATTTGTGGTTATTAACGACAGGATTTCATCGTACTGTTCGGAAGTAGGTAGCAAACAGGCGTGAAGGCATCGAGGGCGTTGGCCTGAGGCTGTATCAGGCATCCAGCTTTCAGCCCGCTGGGGAGCGGGTCGAGTCGGATTTTCGAGGCAACTTTCGCTTTGACGGTGTTGAGCCCGGTAATTACCTGCTTAGAACCTTCAGCCCCCCGGGATATGTCGACATTGTGTTCCCCGATAGGGTCTGTATCGGCACGTGTGCGTTGTTTGAAGGCACGCCTTTGGTGGTTACCGACCGTCCGATTCGGGCCTTAAAGGTGGTGTTGCCGCGGGCCGGGACCATTGAGGGCACAGTCCGTGACCCCAACGGCCAACCGGTGATTGCACGGGTGTCTGTGTTCGGTGCCGAGAACCTTCAGTTTGTTGATGTCATCACGGATGCCGACGGCAACCCGCACTACTATGTCGATGGCAAAGCGTTCTCTTGGGGCGACAAGCTTTCCTTTCAAGACAACAACGGCAAAGAACTTGCGTTGATCAGTCAAAAACTGTTGTCATGGAAACCAAGGTATCAAATCATCATTAACGGCGAAGTCTTTGCCGAAGTCATCAAAGAATGGACTTGGTGGAACAAAAAGTTCACGCTTGATGTCCCCGGCCCAAACGACTACGCCATCGACGGATCCTTTTGGGCTCACGAGTTTTCGTTCACTCGACAAGGCGCGACCGTGGCGACGGTCAGCAAAAAACGGTGGTCATGGACAGACAGCTACGGAGTCAACATCGTCGATGGCGAGGATGAAGTGGCCGTGCTTTGTGCCTGCATCGTGATCGATCAGGTCTTGCACGATGAGTCCAACAAATCTTCCACCAACAACTGACCACTAAAAACTTCACCCCATTCGGTCATCTGGCTTTCGAATTCAGAGAAGCCGACTGCAAAGCCACGCTCAGCCTCGGCGCGAGCGTTTTGGCCTCGCCCGCAAATGCTCCGTCAATGACTGGCGAAACGGCGGCCAAAATCGCCGCAGGTGACCTGATCTGTCACCGGCTATCGCAACAATGGATTGCATGATTGTATATTGCAACCATTCTTTTTTGCATCGAGGAGCATACGTTGGC
>JAAAKM020073195.1:81387141-81400114 GCA_010016025.2 Alatinidae sp. Z8VKAUB7J3 | reverse complement strand
CCAAACGCGCGGATGATTTGGAACGAATCATCAGTCATTTGGATACCCTGTATGAGCGCGGCGAAGTTTGTCTTCATCCTGACACAAAGATAATTGTTACGGATGGCGAATACGATGGATTGCGCCGGCAACTGAAGCAGTTGCGGCCTGATTCGACGCTGTTCGATTCCGCCACCGCGTCGACCTATCAGACTGATGTTGGCAAGATCGTGCATGATCCGCCAATGACCTCGATCGAAAAAGCCAGTCATGAGGATGTGGCGACTCAAGAAGAAATGTGGCGTCTTGAAGATCTTGTCCAGCCTCTGCAGGCGCCCGCGCTCATCCGGCGTGGCCTTTCCAGCAGCTTTCAACACGGCACGTACATCCGCCAAGACCGATCGCCGCCCTTCCGCGTCCGGAACCATCTCCGGCAGGCCCTTAGCGTTAAGGAAGCGTAAAGAGTGGCAGGTCCTCAGCCCCGGCGGTAGGCCGCCAGGATTTCGCGCATGATCCGCTTCTGCAATGCGTCCCGCTGAACCATGCTCCAGTGGCCGGCATCTTCGAGATCCGGCAGGTTGCGAATGTCAACGTTGACGATCTTGCCGGAAAACCCCGAAGCACCTTTGAAATCGCCGGGATTGTTCTGATCTCCCGAAGCTTAGTAACTGATGAACCGGCGTACGCCCTTGGGTACATTCGGCGCACCAAGGGAATCCATGACGATGACGAGATCGACCGGAATGCCGTCGGCCGTCAGCGAACGGGCGATCCTGACGGACGCGCCGGCCCCGAGCGAGTGCCCCACCAGAATGATCGGGCCGCGCCGGTTCCTTGCGTAAGCCTTCTCGATCTTGGACAAGACGGCGTTTTCGCTCGTCCAACTCAGCGCATGAGCAGGAACGCCCTTACCGCGCAGCTCCGCCGCCATATCGTTGATACCGCTGGAGAACAGATCGCCGAACCCGCCGCGAAACATGTAAACCTGCGCGGTGGAGGCCTTGCCCGAAGCCGGCAGCGGTGTCGCGGCAAAAGCGCGAGCCTGGGTGCTCGCCGTCTCGGTGGACGTGCAGGCTGCGAGAAGAATCATGGCAGCCAGTGCGACAATCGCCTTCGCAATCGAACCGTATTTTCTCAACGCCGGTGCCCCCAACAACACGTCCCTGGCCGCCTGCATACGCCAGCCATCGAACCTCACCGCGCTACCTGCTTCTCCGGTAGACGGATTCGATCTCCTTGACCGCCAATCTCTGCAGCTCCTGCTGGTTCACGATGTTCCAGTGGCTTGCCTTGTCGAGTTTCGGCAGCGTTCTAATGTCAACATTGACGATTTTCCCCTTGAACCCGGGATCGGGTTTGAAATCGCCGGGGAAATTCTTCCAACCGGATGCCCGGTAATTGACGAAGCGCTTGACACCCTTTGGAACGCGCGACGCGCCGAGCGCATCGAAGACGATGACAAGGTCGACCGGAATTCCGCTGCTGGTGAGCTTGCGGGCCATCTTCAGCACGACCTCAGCACCCAGGGAGTGGCCGGCGAGAATGATGGGCCGGGCTTGCCCTTTCGCATATTTCTGCTTGATGTCGTAAACAACCGAATTCTCTCTGGCCCAGCTCAGCGATTGGGCCGGAACGCCGCGGGCCCTAAGCGCTTCCCCTTTTTTGTTATCGCGGCGGCGGATATCGCTCAAAAACCGTCGGGCTATTATTTCCCTAGCAGGCTGTTGCCCATTCAAGATTTTAACATTTCCTAAGGTTTTTTTTTATTCTTTCATAAAATGTTTTAGACGCTTTTAGGTTCTAAACTATCTTTTTATGTTTAGAAGTTTTTGCTTGTTAATGGGCCTCTTATATCTAAATCTCTTTTTTTCGTAATTTCATTGGAAAGTACCTTTTTTTACTTTCATCGGAAAACTGTAGAAAAATGCCTCTTCCCTAGATTTTGAAAAATATATTTTGTGATCGCCCCCCTAAATTTTGTGGATTGAATCCTCCGATTATTTCTAGGTCCTACTCATTACTAGCTGAGCCTGTTGTTGTATTACGATAGATGAAGCTAGTCTTAATATTATATTAGCTATAGGCTTCCTGATCACTTGGTTAAGCCTATGTTGGTTAATTACTAAATTATCGTTATGATTAAATAATCACTAAGTTTTTAAATTTGTCCAATTTAAGTCACTTTAACTGTTCATCTATTCATTTAATGTTCAAAAGGCTCTAAAGACGGATCTACTCCGTCTTTGTTCTTACCTGATGGCTAGAATTACCTAGAACAAACCCCCTGTCTCATTAGGAACTATCTGCACCGCTTCTTACCCTATGTAATAATTGTCAGAGCTTTTCTTGTTCCAGCGACTGGCTTAGGTTAGTCCGAACTAGCACTAATCTAACCATAAATTAATTTTTTAGAAATTCCAGTTAACATATAGCTGTTGCTTATCGCCTTCGTTCTTAAACATGACGTGTTAGCGTTTTCACTCAGCATAATACCTACATCATAAGGTAAGATTTATAATACTTAAGGTCATAATTTTTGTATCATTAGCCTTTCTGAAATCCAATAATCACTATGTATAACACGTTTAAAAGTTAGAATCTTTAGCCCATAGCCTACTGTCAAAATGCTACAGTTTAAAAATTAGTTTATATATTTATAAAGTTTCAAAGTGTGTGCATTAAAAATCATGCAGAAGTCATGAACTCATGAGTTGGTAATGGAATTTAGATTCCATCATCTAGTTGGGCTCCAGCTGGACGGCTTGGATTACCTCGCAATTCAATGAATTTCTCATGCTCAACGGCTGAACTGACGGATGATCACTTCTCAGATGAAGTTAACTCCCGACACGTTATGGTGGTCATGTCGGGGTCAGGCTGTAGGCTAGTTTTCCTGTATCGATCTGCCATTCCTGCACAAATTCACTTTAAAATTTGTTCAAGATCCAGATGATATTTCAATCCAATGCAATATTTCATACTTAAAAGGTATTTTAAAAGAACTAAACAATGTGACATTCTATTACTTTTTTTCGTACTATATTGCAATACTACTACATTAATATATACTACACTATTACTTTAACATACGACTTAAATTAAAATGTTTAAAATTTTTTTTTTCGAAACATGAACAACAACAACCACAAAAAGAAGTAAATTCAAAATATAGCCAAGATTACTGAAAAGAACTAATGAAAGTAAACTGGTGGTTTAATATATAATGATTCTCATTCCTGGAAGTCTCATTAATTCTGAATTTATTAATGTTACTAAAGAGGAATTGTTTACAATTCCATATTTTGTTTTCAGTATGCTAGTGGGCTTCAGTGTGCTCAGTGTTCGCTTTTATGGCTACTCTGTCATATATCAAGCATCTGATAAAACTGCTCAGAGCCCTAAATAAGGTAACATTTCCATAAAACCCCTTTTATTTTATGTACTTTGTTGTAAGAACGTCTTCAAGAGGGAGAATCACGTTAAACTTTGAAAGAAATAGACCCTCCCCCTGTCCTGAAAAAAATCTCGCCACCTAAACAATTCAAGAATTTAGCTAAAAAAAACAATTGCTAGTACTACTACTACTAACAACTCATCGGAGCACCAAGCGGTGCTCCTCCTCTTCCACCCCAACCTATTCAAAGCCCCTCCCAATAAAGCCCCTTCCCAGAAAGTTCCAATTTCCATTAAAACCTTTCTTACAACCTCCCCCCCCACCCCGTTCGGGGACGGCCTACTTTTTATTTCTTCCTAGATGGTTGGCAGAAAAGGACGGTCTTTAGCAATTTGTCAGGTTTCATCCGTAGAACGTGTCTTAGCCATCTAAACCTTTCTCAATATATCCCTTAAAATTGGGATCGACCCACAGTTTTGAATAGGTTAGAGTTTTAAAGTCAATTAAGAATAAAGACAAAAATGAAAAGAGATGACAAAGTTTGTTATGAAATCTTATCTCGCCATGATAGACAGGACATATTTTCTACGTATACGATAGTCTTGTAGTTATGTCGAGTTAGTGTTTATCAATTAATCTTTAGTAAACAACAGAAAACTGTAAATATAGCCACTTTTTTAAATCTTTATTTTGGTATCAAAATGTTTAAATTAGATTTGACATGGGCATTTCGACATTGCTGCCCAATTTAATCTATGCAAGTATGGAAAGGATTTAACAAACATTTTTCGACATAAATTTTCCAAAATTGTGCAACGCAATTTAGTAAAAAGTTTTTGCTGTACAAAATCAATTTGTTTTTAACATTTTTAACTCATTCAAAATTAGAATTATTTAAAGAAACTACTGGGGTACCAAACCACCTGAGGCCATCAGGCTACACATGCTCTTTCTCCTTTTTTTTTGTAATTAAATAAGCTACTATGGGGTTAGTAGTTTCCAAGTATATTTTCAATATATTTTGTTTTATTTCATTAGAATTAACCAAACTTCATTTGTCGAGTGTTTCTCGTATAATACATATGTACCTGGTTTTATTCACCAGCTATTATGAAACATTTAAAATTATTGTCAGAAAAGTTAACAAGATTGGCATTAGAATGCTTCCAAGATTTCTAGACACTCCGTAAAAATTGAAGAAAATCAGCATGTTTAACAAGCTGATTTGTTTAATTTGTCCACAACAAAAAGTTTCAACCTGGTGGTATTTAACATATGCATGCAAAGTGAGTTCTCCCAATTTATTTGTCTTTTAGGTTGAAAAAAAAAGACAAAATAAAGCCAACCTCAGCAGCTATTGAATAGCCAATAACTACAAAAATGGTCAATAACTACAAACATTTCCAGCCATGAGACTAAGCCTTTTTATTGAAAAACAAAGAAACAATCATCAAAAACACCCAGTTTAGTGGCTACTTTGGTTGTAACATGACTTATGTCTTGCAATATGCCTTGTTAAACTACATCTTTGACTGTAAGTATTTCCACAGCCATTACAGGCAAATAGCTTTCTGCCACCACATTCATATCTAGTATGTCTTAGCAAGTTTTCTTTCCAAGTATAACTCCGTCCACATTTTGAACAGCTCCATTTACCTAAAAAATATATTCAACAATCAGCAGACTATCAAAAATTTGAATAGATAAAAAAGAAGATGCCAACTAGAGGGGAAACGGTCAATTATTTTGAAGATTTGAATGAAGTTTATGTCGTAAATTCACCAAATCAAAGGTACTGCAGAAATGTGTATTAAATAGTCTGATGAATAATTAATCGCAATTCCAACATTTTAGGGCCAAAGCCGGACCACGATGAGGCTAGAATTCGTATAAGAGACAGGAGCTGCTCAATGAAAGTGACTTTCACGGGTTAACCTAATAAGGACCTTGACAACAAACAGCCTTGCACAGTAGCTTCAATTAGTAGTTCATCGAGTATGTTCGACATAATTGTAGCAGTATCTTTTCCCAACAAAAAGTACACTTCACACAAGGACTGAACTGTAATCATGCACTGAAGTACTAATGCCATAAAAAACATTACCCATTGATTTGATTCGGCAACACTCAAAATGATTTGCCACATGTAGCATTATGTTTTTCGCTCAGACAATATCATACTGACCTGTGTATCACTGTCTAATTTACAGGAAAAATTCAAAAGAAGAAAAAGAAAACAAACTTTGCTACTACAGAGCATGCAGAGAAAATGCTAAATTTACCTAAGGCAAGACTTCATGAACCAATTAAACATCGTCTCAAAGCCAATCTGAAAATAATAGTCTTTTGATTTTCGAAATCTGCATGCGGAAAATTATTCTATTCTTATGGTAGCCTCCTTTTGCCAGAAAACCTATTGCTGCAAGGTTGGGGAAAACAAGGCTTTCGCCTGATTTCCTGAGTGCTTAACACCCCCTTCCAAATATAAAATTCGGTTCCATTATTTTATTACTTTGTAATTTATTATATTTCTTACATTAGTGTCTGCTTACCCTGAGACTTAAGTTGTTAACTTTTAAGCTGTTCAGAGCAGATCAACCACAAAAAAATTTCAGCCCACTTATGAAATACATGAAAATACAAACCTCCCTCCCCCCGAAATGCGTGTCTTCTTGGCCCTGGCAGCCATTCTTGAAACTTCCAAGCCAATCGAAATACAAACTTTTGAACCATCTGTGGGTCCGAAATTTGGAGGCTTGTGACCAAACTAAAAAAAAATATCGTTGGCCCTATTTTTGACCTATTACTTTTGGCTATTTTTGGGGTTATAATTAAATTTGTTTTATTTTTTTTGCATTGGGAGGTCTTTGATTCAAGAATACAATGTTATGAGTTTCAAGCTGATCGGAAAAACAAAATAGCGGCTTTACTTGTAAGAGTTATTAGAGGCATATAATAGTAACAAGTTTCAAAGGTCAAGTAAAAAAAAAAAAAAAAAATATAGAGTTTTTTTATGAGAGTGGAGGGGGCAAAGTGATTGGCTTTATTGCTCTTCTCCCTTCATTTGTACCTGAGTTCAAGTATTAAAGCTCCTTCCACTGTGTTTATTTAAAGCTTTATGTGGATATTTTGACGAATTTTAGCTTCACTTTTTAAGATTAAATGTCCCTCCCATGCTAATAGCCGATGTGCAGTTACGCAATACCTTAGAGCCATGAACATTACTGAATAAAAGGTCAATAACAAAGGTTCTGTTTATGCGGATTGCCAAATGTCCATAGGGATGAAAATGTCCCCGCGCAGATGCCAGTCCTCTGGGACTGAAAGATTAGAAAGATAGCTTTTGGTATTTCAAAACTGATTGGCTGTTTCAAGACTGTCATTCAAAGTCTTTTGGTCCAAATAAGTGAAAAAGATTATTTTATAAAACAAAATGAAGTAAGTTGGATCTTGGCTATGGTATTACACTAAGCTTTAAATTTACGGTAGGATCAACTATATTTCAACTATAGATCAACTATATTCAACTATAGATCAACTATATAGGATATATAGGATCAACTATATATCCTATGTGCACCGAATTGGTATGATCCCCAAGAAAAAAAAGAAATCAAACTTAATAATCAATCATTACCAACCTTCCAGTCCCTCTCGCTTAAAATATTTTTTGGTTTTAGCAGACCAAAAATGACGTAATAGTCTTTAGAGCGGTTACGGGCAGGAGATAGTAGTCCTAGTCCTGTTTGTAGCAATTTGATTTCTTTTTAGATTGGACTTGATCATTTGTTTTAATTCCTCTTCGTTTTAAAATTTAGTTATTCATTTATATACGTTTGTGTTATTTTCATGTTTGATGTTGTTATTTATTTCAGTTTCTGTTCGTTTTGTGTGTCATGTATTAATTGATAGTTCATTTTTGGCCGTTTTAAATTTGGATTTATATAGACTTTATTCTTGTCCCTTAGGTTTTAATATAGCTCTATTTTTTTGTTTTGTTTTTTAAACATATTTTTCGGAAAAGAATCCTTTAAAATTAATGTACGTTAAGAAACTACTTGTAGTTATATGCTTGATCTTTACACAAAATATTACAGAGGTAAAAATACACTTATACTGTTTTGGTTTGTATTAAATTGCTTCATGTAAAAAAAGAAAAAAAAAACCTAAATCAAGCACAGCAGAAGAACAATGTACCACAAACCATTAAACTACTCTCTGTTTAATCTAATATGTGAAAAAATGGAGATTAATTAGAATATATTACTATTGTTTGTCGAATTAAGCATTACAATTAAGCTAATATTGTCTGCGAAAAAAATCCATTTTCCCACAAGACTTTTTACGGCAAATATATTTGGGAGGTGAACCTAAAAATCTTTATTGAAAACGTGTCCTTATGACCCCCGTGTAACCTCTTGGCTTTATTAAACAAGAGAAGGGCTTGTTAGTCAGTGACATGCAACCTTTGCCAAAAATTATGTGAGAATTTGAAATTTTTACCAATTCTTTTTAGTAACATAATTAAGGATATTCATTTTAGTAACATAATTAAGGAAACGTCACACATGATACACATTCGAAAAGCTATTCTTTTCCTGGGATATTATTTGGATCTTTGGATTGAAGGTTCCTATTGGATTGAAGGTCTTTTCATTAGTTAAGTGACATTTACTAAGAGTCCTTTATACTATTAAATAAAAAAACTTGTTTTTTTTTCAAAACGCAAAAAGAAACCGACAATATCTGATTGTGAAAAAAAAATTTTTCGTGCATTTCCAATGAAAAATGTTTCAAGGTACAAGGGGTGAAAAACTTTATGGTTTTCATACCCTACTTCATAGGACGTCATAGGAGATTAGTTACTAGAAGTAACGATACCCCTAAATGTGGCTTATTGCTCAAGATAGGGGACAGAAATTTTCTTAGAAGAAGTTTTCGACTATGATGATTCAAATGGTGCAGTCTTTATCCCGAACCAACACTCTTTTTGAGGGGGTTTCAGGATGCAATATTGACATTGAAAATATGCAGTATTACTAATATTGATACCTGCGTAACAACCGTGGGAGAGTGCATATTTTTTCTGTGATGCCTTATTTTTCTGCATAAAATACATTTAAGGTCTCAGTCGACTTTCATCAGCTTCTAAAATTTCAAAAGTATGTAATCAGTGATGACAATAGTGAAAAGTACTGGAGCTGAACTCCAGTGCTGAGGTGTACTATGGCCCATTCCCAACTTTAAAAAGAAGAATTTGTCTAGGGTCATGCTTTCCATCTGGACTCCAATGCTGAGCTGGACTATGACCCATTCCTGACTTCAAAAAAGCAAAGAATTTGCCCCGAGTCCTAGTTTCCAAGACTTTACAATGCTTAAAATGTGTGACAGGCAAGGCCGTATCCAGGGGGGCTAAGCCTACCCCCTCAAAGTTTTTGTCCGAATCGTAAAAATGCGCTTCAACAAATTTTTAAATACATTTTATTGTATCCCGCCGCGGAAAAAAATAACCGCTTCTCCGAACAAAAATCCTGAATACGGCCTTGGTGGCAGGAGACATTTATAAATAGACCAGATTAAAATGTTTGTTTTTTAGATCCAACCTCCTTTTAGAAAAAGAATGATCGAAATGTGTAACAGAAAACGTTAATGAATGAAATAGAAAGGTTTTGTCTTCGTTTCAATTCCCCCCCTTCAAAAAAATAATCGCAAAATGTGTGGCAGCAAGGGAAATATTACCAATGGGTGGGATAGAAACAGAAGAAAGAATTCTTGAAATATTTGGTAAAAAGGGAATGGATTTGGTAGAAATATTTTGTTTAAGTTTCACCCTCCTCTCCCTGCTTTAATTTAAACTAACTTAGTGTACATATTTACCGCAGAGAAGGACGCAATGGGAACTTAGCCCCTTGAAATCCTAAAATTTTCAGAATTTTTGGAAATTTTTTTATTCAAATTATAAAAAAAACATGGCTTTCCCCCAAAACTTACTGGGTATTTCTTCAGGGATAAGGTTAATGGCAAGAAAAGATTATATAAGATTCCGAGCCGTTATTCACGGTTCGTGCCAACAAATAGAAAACAAACAGAAAAAAAACAACTAAAATACAACAACCTTAATAAAACCCACAAAATAAAGTAATGAAGATTGAAACCAATCAGAGTACAATTGCTTAACTTTACGTTGAAGCTATACACTTACCTGCAGTGGTCTTTCGCCATAATGGGTTTTATACCGTTGCTCCTTATTTAGAAATCTAAAATTCGTTAGCATTTAATTGGAATCTGGCCAATTTCTCACCTGAAAAACATAAATATAAGAAAAAATCACAAACAAATAAATGTCGAACATTCAGTACAGCCCTTTCCTTGAAGTTTATAGTGTTCAATTATCAACTGAAGAATGTCGTAATTGAGTATACCGGTTGTATTTATGACGTTCGAGAAAGCTATTAAGCCTCATTACCAAAATTGTCATTACCGTATCTCTGGGGAAACTAAAACTTACATTACGTAAGTATATTCAAAGGAAAATAAAACTATAACAAAGGACATGAAAAGATAAAGGGAGAGGGGCAAGAAAGGTTTGGTACTTTTCTGTTAGCCAGTACACACTCGAGAATTTTAATCTATAAAATCAGACAACTGTTTTATTGCTGTTTATATCGGATGTAATTAGTTTCGGCTCAGTGGAAGACTATATTGTAGCTATATTTTAATAAACATTTAGTTGTTATTTTGGTTAAGTGAGCTTTGGGGTGGGGGGTCGCAGGAAGGTGTAGTTGCATAACAGATAGCAGTTGATGGAAAAAATTAAGTTCGTGTGCAAAAATAGCCCTTTATTTATTCAATAATTATTTCAATCAAATTAGACTCACAAGTTCATTGTAATATGTATTCAAACACAATTATAAAAACTGCGAAAAAATAAAAATTAGGAGTAGTTAATAAATTAGATGATAACGGCTATTATGTATAGACAATTTTCATATCAGTTAATAAAACAATTTGCCTCTACTAATAAAAATCAACGATTACTCTTAAATTCAGTATCTATTAAAAGAGAGTTACAAAGCTACTGCTTTCATGTTTAGCTATTTTTTTTGGGGGGGGATCATTATATTTGAGAAAAAATGGTTTACACCAAACCAAAATTCTTAGTAGCTTCCCTTTTTTTTACTGTTGCTAGTATTGCATTGAATGTTTTCATGTTAATAGAAGTCAAGTTTAAAGTCACTAGAATAATACAAAAAAAGAGTTTTAGTTATGCTGAGTATATTGTTTGGTCTGTCGATGAAAACAGTCGATAAAAAAAACTTTAGGAACCTCTGTTTGATTAAATTGCCAAAGAAAATCCTTAAAGAATTTTCAAGAGACATTTTGCTTTTAAGTAGACTTCAATGTTGACTTTGGAAATTCCTAACTATAAGAACAAAGACCAAAGAACAATGACAAAGGAAATAAGTCCTGTACGCCATAAATACGATATAATTTACGGAAAACAAGACGAAAAGAGTCTTTGCAAAAATTTGAAAAAATTGGAAAAAGGGTCAAAAAAGCTATTGCGCGAAAATTCTTAGATATTTGATTTTTTCAGAATTATCGAAAATCTATACGTGTATTGAGCCTCGAGTTTAAGAGGTAGTGATGCCGCACTGTAGGACTATTATTTCTAAGGCTTCAGGTAGTTCCACGAAACAAGCGTTAACTGATCTCTAAAACTTAATATATTGTCATTGAGCAAAGGTGGAAGGCCCAAAACGCTTTTCGGATGTCTGATCTGAGTAGGGACTCATTTTGCAAGGTTTCACCCTTATAAGATGATAATTGTTAAAGTTTATCAAAGCTGAGTTCCTTCCGAAAGGAAAAGTGGAGATAGGTGCATCAAAATATCTTCTCAGGAGATCATTAATGGTCTGTTTGCAGTCCTGAGGGTTTTATTCACCTAACTGAACTACTTTCCAAGGTTACAAATTAAAGATTATTAAAGATTACCATGATAGTTATGGTTATACAGCCATATACGTCTTAAAAATTAGGGAAAAGCGTCAATTCAATTATTGAATAATAAATCATATTTTTGGAGTATTTGGCAGTAGCGGGAATGGGTGAAAATCATCAAAAAAATCGGCTTAAGGCACCCGACCTTAAGCCGAAATAAACATGGGTTATGTTTAAACTTTTAAAGTCAAAAACATAGCATGTTTTAAACTGTTAATGTTTAAACTTTAGTCAAAACAGTTGAAAAACTTAACTAATTGGTTTTGCTTATTTAATTTATGGTTCAACATGGCAACAATGACAAAAACGTAATAATGTCCTGAAAACATCAATATTTTGATGCAATAAGAAGAGGTATCACCCTTAATCAAACTTGTAAATATTTTTCACATTTTTTACACTGATCAAACTTTTCGTGGGAATGCCACAGACTCGTCCCACGTTTAAGGAATTCTCTCTATTTCTATTGTGTGGAAGCATGAGTGTCCTTCAGAGTAATTGGTGGCACATGGGATGTCGACAATGCTGACACAGTAGTTGTTTGGTCTTTTTATGGGACGGGTTACGGGCGTGGCACCCATCCTTGCGGCGGCTGGAATTGATCTTCGGGCTGAGTATGGCCAAGCTGAAATTCATTCACTACGCTACCACAAGATAAATCAAAATGATAGGTGGTCAAGTTCATTTAAAGAAAATGGCGACAGCAAAAATGAATAAATAAAATGATTTCTATTTTATTGCAAAATCACTTTCTACCAAATATAGTTAATTGCTACCACAACCACACAGTCTACTCATCTTAAAAATATTTTAAAGAATATTATAAGAATATATTGACTTTATAATGCCCATTTTTAGCTAAGGTTTAGGTTTTCTGGTTTCTATCCATTGTAAAACAAGAGTTGTAGGAAATCTAAAGCTTATAAAGAACTAGCTTATCCGTCATGCGTTGCTGTGATCTCAAGAAGAAGAAAAAATCAAGGAAAACCCCCCCCCACCCATTAATAACGATCTTATTTTAAGTTTGTTTTTGGAAAATTCCCATCTAGCGGATCTTGAGAAAGGGAGGAAACTAAATCAAGTGATCTTAATGAAAACCAGATCATGAGATTAAAAACATCAGAGAAACCTACTGTAGAGGTCTGAAGCTCCTATATACAAAACCGTGGAATTTTGAATTTTTTGCCAACAGCAAGTTCACGGATGAGTGTTTCTTTGTGTGTTTGGTTTTTTTTTTTCAGGGATAATCGTGTCGAACCAGTGATCCTCGAAGATCAGAGGACTCGTTTAAGCGGGAATAAAAAGTTCTAGTGCCCTTTTTAAGTGACCAAAAATATTGTAGGGCAGCTAGTCCCTCTCCCATCCGAGCTTTTTACCCAAAATTATCCGACCAAAATTTGAGATAGACATTTTCTTCAACATGGTCAAAAGATCTATTAACTATGTCTTTGAGGATGACTTGACCCCTCACAGGTCACAGGGGAAGGGCCGTAAGCTATGAACTTTGCCCATTGCTTACGTATAGTGTTGGCTAATGCCTAATGGAAAGTATAAAGATATTTTCGTGGGGGGATTTTCTGGTGGGTGTGCCTACGTGGA
>JAAAKM020073195.1:81354214-81377531 GCA_010016025.2 Alatinidae sp. Z8VKAUB7J3 | reverse complement strand
CGAGTTCGGCCAAATGACGCTTTTCTTCACCAATGATGTTAAGCGCGGATTCTTTGACCTGAGCACCGGCTGCCGAACCATCTTCCGATATACCTTCAAGGAAGTCGGTGATAATGCGTTGTTCGTCGTCGCTACGCGCCTTTCTGGCAGTCGCATCCAACTCACTCGCCCTATCTGACACAGCAGCAGCACCGCCTCTCTGGGCAATGACAGGGTCACCAGTGGCCTCACCAGGCAGCAACCTTAACCCGAGTCTTTCAGCAGACCTGAGGCGCTTCAGTGTGCTGTTGGACAGCTCGTCTCCGCCCAACTCAATAATGCGTCTCGCCGTCTTTGCACCCAGAAATTCAACGACTGTCCGGCCGACCACCTTACCGACAGCACCACCTAGCGGAATACCGCCACCCAGCACACCGCCAACAGCTGCGGCCTCACCGCGGTCCGCCGGGTCGTCCTGAAACTGCAGCGCACTTATACCGGCACCAACGCCGGTCTCCGAAGCCGCACGTCTTGCCAGTGTGGAACCACCACCACCAACGGCTATAGATGGTGCAAGTTCCCCAACGAAGCGTGAACGCGCTGCACCTGGTGCATTGGCTGCTGGTGTTTCCTCAAATATCTCGCGCTCACGGGTAGCCCTGTTAGTTGAAGTCTTTGGTGATAAGGTGAATACGTACGAGTGTTTGCCTATACATACCAACTGTATTTCAATAATTCGAATTTCGGAAAAACTGTCAAAACATACAATGTAAAAGATATACATAACAACAATAAAATACTCCTTCTAATTAACAGGCGATAGCAAAGATACAGATTCTAAGAGCCTTCATTCGTCAGATATATCATTCCAAAAACAATATTTATTTAAAGTGAACGAGCTGTGAACAATGATCTTATTTTTTGTTCCTTTCATATAGTGGAAGACCTCGTTATTTGTGGTCTGTAAGTAAGACGGTTTGTAAGGAAAATGAAGTGGCTTTAACTAAAACATTAAATTTTTTCCGACATGGAACTGAATTTTCATTTTTGAATTATACATTTTGAAACTTTGCATTGTTTTTATCAAAAGGATGAACACGTAAAAATACTTAGTTTCGTTGAAAATATTCACAGCGAGTCCACAGCGATTGAATCAAACACTAGTCAGGTCGACGGAAACTCTAATAAAAGAGCTAGAGTCCTCGCTGTGTCAACCGACCCCATACTGAACGAAGCTAAAGTCAGCACCAAACGATTACTACTACTATGAACTCATATTAGCACCAAGTCACCGGAAGGAAACAAAAGTTGAGCATACATCTCTTACACCCCAATATATTCAAAGCTTCACTTTTTACTCCCTCATAAGTTCATTAAAGGGATCTGTAAGGAGTGTCAACTTAAATCATAAAATCGATTATTTTTTAGTTTAATTGGTTACTAAAATCGATTAATCGATAAAAGGTTTTCGATTGGGCACCTGAGATTATTGCTTGACCCCGACAGGTAAGAATCTGTAACTTTGCCTTTGATATGTTTTAAAAACGAACGAAACAGAGAATGAAAATACTGACCACTTAAATGGCTAACTACAATTTCAGTTCTCGAGCCTTTTCATATAAAGAAATCAAATAAACATTCAAAAGAAGACATTCAAATTAAAGACTGGACAGAGCTAGCTTAGAATTCAATGAATGCAACGAATGTTTCTTCAATGAAAAGTTTTCACGAAAGAATGTGTAACAAATAACAAGGAAGGTCACTTTTTTTTAGAGACAATTTACCTGGAAAAATAGCTTCGCGTCATTACATTCATGGTTTCATTAGAAAGCTAGATTTGTTTTCTTTATTCAGAAGAGAAATTTCCAGATATTTGCGGTCTTTTTTTTGGTAAAACTATTTTTTTTTTGGTGGGAAATTCGAAAAAAAAGATTGTAAAATACAACATATGATCAAAACGCTAAACTAGAAAGATATCTTTATAAACAAAGGAGATAAGTCGTAATCTAAAAACCCGTGCAAAATCTTAAATTATAAGGTTTCAAAAATCTACAAATAAATTTCCTAAATTTAGAAAAAAAACATTGATATGGCTTAAAATTTAACTCAAATAACAAAAATTGTATTATCAGAACTGAAACAGAGAAAAAGAAACTGATAACTGAAAATTAAGGCCAAATATTGTCAATTATCAAATTTATTTGACTTAGAAATCAGAAGAGGTTAACATGGAAGCTTGGCAATATCTTTGCAGAGTATGTTTTTGGCCCTGGATTCAATAATCTGGATTTTATAGAGAGCAGAGGAGAGAGGTAGGTACTTCTAAATACCTTCCCAGGTCACAATTTGGTCTAAATCCATCCCTGAAAGTTCTATTTTCATAAACTAACCCTTTGCAAAATAGCCAAAAGTACCAAAACTAAAAATTTACCCAGAATTAGTGCCTTAATTATGCCCCAGGGAAGGTCTATTATCTTTGTTACTTCCATATTTTCAAAGGTAAGAAAATTACATTGCCTTCAATACAGTTCTGTATGTTAGCTAATCTGTCTTAACCTTGAAAAAAATGTTTTTCAGAATTTTGTTTTCAGCCTGATTCTCTTTGACTAGCCTAGCTTTTGAAAAGGCACTTCTTGAATTTTGTTTTTGAAAGCTAATAATTCAGGAGTTTGTGAAGTTATGAGGCTTAAAATACTTCTGTGAGTTAATTTGTAGTTGACAGCATAATTCAGGTAGGATGAAAATAAATACATCACTTGATGCCTTTTTTCTGCTCTTCCATAAGTCTATAATTGTTTCAGAGTAAAATTGCATTTTGAGTCTTTAAAGGGCTCTAAATTAGTTTCTAAAAAAAAACTGGCTAGCGAGAAGAAAAATGCTGTTATAGCAGATTCAGGAATGGTAATTAATATCTCGATTAGTTTTAACAATAACATGTTATTCCAAAAAAATATTGATAGGAATTTTTTTGAGAAATCTATACTAGAGAGGCTTCCAAAATTGTGTATGTCAGTTACATGTTAATAACACTGTATTAAAATGACATGGTAACAATCGAATTTCATCTTGTGTGTGACAAATCCCACTGCACTAGTTTTTTTTCTTGTCAAAAAAGCTTGTGTGTTATAAATACTTATATTATTAAAAATTTTATGTGCCAGTGTGCAAATTTAAGTCAATTTCAAAAACGAATATAAATTACCATAAATTGGTGTGGTATCGTTATCTTTCTGACCTTCAAAAGTCTATAGTTTCAATTCATATTTACTGAACTAACAATATAGTATCATACAATTTATATTAAGTTTATTACAATACTCTTAACTTAAATATTGCTCAAACTTAAAAAAATTCATTTTTTCGATACGAGAAAACTTCAAAATCTGTTTGGACTTCCAAGAACACAAATGCATCTGCTTACGAGTTGCTTCGGAAATTTTGCTTAGAAAGCCAACACGCTTTATTGCTATGTAAAAGTTTTCGTGGGAATTCAAAAATGTTGATGACCCCTGATGAATTGTTCACTTAGATGACATAATTTATAACAATCAACATATCCAGAGTTGAAGATTTTGAAATAATTCTCTGTGAATTATGTAGCAAACGATTATAATATTCGAATTTTCTTGGAGCATAAGAGCTACAGATCCTTGCCTTTTTCTCACACTGATAGGTATACACTTGTTAAGAGAGTACTTTCACCTTTCTTTTTGTTACCTTAGTTCTTGGTAGCAATTTTTTCGGTGTTCCTACGATTTTCGCTTGTAATAAATTCTAACGGGTCTAGCTGGAATGCTGATAAAGGGTATAAATTACCTCACATTACGAAGTCTCTAGGTTTATTATACTGTGGTGAAGTATTAAAGGATAGATACTGCAGTAATATTTTTTTTAGAACTGCAATTAGAATTCTGGCAAATAGTTTTCTTTCTAGAAAAGTTAGTTAATAAGATGCATGGATTAAGAAAATAACCACGGATGCCCTTAATTTTCCAGGCGCATGTTTTAAGCGTATCATGTGCTTTTGAAAATTTTTATGTCAAAATTTATTCCAAGACTCCAGCCGATTTTTTTCGTTCGATTCTTTTGCTTTGCTCTACTTGGTAAGGTTTACTATACGTTTGTTTTTCGTCTTTGTTTTAGCTTTTCTATTTATCTTTTGCGTGCCATATAAAGCCCTATTTTGCTTAATAAATCTTCTGTTACATAATTGTTTCGTTTTTCATTATGTTACAATCGCACCTTTAAATAAGGGAAGACTTAAGAAAAATTCTATGAACAAATGCTACACCGTCGAATTTTTCTTGCTTGAATATACCTACAATTGTGCTTGCCTGTACAACTCAGGTTTTTTTCTTCTTTTGTTTCAAGTAAAATAACGTTTAAGCTTAGCCCGAATTAGTTTAATGTCTGTCCATGATAGCATGCAACAGCACATCGCCACATTTTCAAGGCGAAACTCAACAGTGATCATCCTGAATAAGATCAGAACAGGACCACAAAGTGTCCTGCGTATAACATCCCGGGATTAAAATCTCTTAACCATATGTTTCCGGGGAATTCCATCCATAAGACCAAGGTTCTCAAGAGAATACAATCATTACAAAACTTTGAGGAAAGCACCTTCTACCATACGTTCCTGTACTTAAGTGCTATTTTAACACAAGCTTCAAAGACTACTACTATTACTGTAAAATAATCACAGCCTTTAGTCGTCAAAACGAACTGCTAATTTCCATGATCACAAGGTTTCCACAAGAGTTGCTCGATCCTAAACTTTTAAAGTTTGTAATGCCAGTTAAACACGCAATTTTGTGAGCAGTCTTCGGATGCAATCAGCACCAGAAGAACAAGATACTTATATCATTGATTTAATTAGTTTCAAACTTATTAATTTAACCGTCCTAGCCGAGTGGTTAGCTTACTAAACTTGGAATTTTTGTCCGTGAGGACAGGGGTTAGAGTCCTGGTCTCGATGATTACTTGGTTCAGATCAGGGGTCAGCGGTGTGACTCAATAAGCCCAGCAGGAGTCGACCTAGCTCCCAATGCCTAGCTGGAGAAATCTGGGAGAAAAACACAGAAGGGGTCAGAGGGTTTACCCCCACCACGCATTGCACTCTCGGCCAAAGGCAGTGAATCAGGAGATCAACACCTGCGCTGCGCAGACTATTGGTCAGCATACGACTTTTTATTTTTCAAGTTCAACTTTAAAGTTAAACTTATTAATTCACTGAGGCAGAATTGCGATATCACTTAGATCAAAGAATATGAGTATCTTGTAAGAGTGGTAACCGGTGCGTGATGTCTAAAAATTACGACACCAACCAGTGTTTGATATTTTTTTTCATGCTCTGTAATTGCGTTTTGTTTCGTTTGCAGAATCTGAGGTTAGGCACTTCTTAGTATACTAGTTTTGCTCCATTACACTCATTTTGCCTTGATAACACACTGATAATATGCAAACTAATGTCAAACAGCAGATGGCATTAGCAGGTTTTTGCTTATTCTAAGCGCCAATTTCCGCTCTTGCAAGGTACCCATACACTTCGAATTAAGATGTTTTCTTTGAAAATAATATAACTTCCTTAAAATACTAAATCTTCCTGTTTTAACACATTCTTCAATCTAAAAACTGATCAAATGACAGCAAATTTCCGTGTAAAATTGCCTCGTCGAAAACGTAGCCCAGTGCCGCAGATAAAACTTTCACAGGTAACATCAACCTTAAGTATTAGTCTTTCACTTTAGAGACGTTGCTTAGGCTAGGTAACTAGCATAAAGGTAAGATAAATATATATTGCAATCCTCTGCCATCCAACCATAGATGATCATCGTTGGTTTTGACACAAGTTACACTTACCGACAGTTGTCCAGTCCTATATATGAAGCAAACTTAAAAAAAAGTTTTTTTTAATAGATTTAAGATTTGAATATTATATTTAATAATGTGCAAAATTCAATCAGCCGATCCGATGAATCAGTCGACATCAACTTAGACGTGGTTACTCCTTGCAATGTACACTGAGTCTTTTATGCAGTGGCAGCTGAGATCTCCCAGCTGGCTACAATTGAGCAGAAGATCTATTTTGCAAGGTTTCACTTTTATAACACACATATTTTTAAAAGTCATCAAAGGTCAAGACCTTCTAGAGAGAGAAGGAGTGGAGATATGTACTTTAAAATACCTTCCCAGGACATACTTTAGCCTGTAGAGCCATCCCTGAAAGTTTCATTTTCCTAACCTAACCCCTCTCCAATATAGCAAAAAGTAGCTAAAGTAGAATTCTACCAAAAATAGTTGTTTTAGGTAAATTTTGTCTATGTGTCAATCTAACTAGGCTACTACTCTTCATATTTTGGGAAACATATTATTAGAAGACAAATCAGGTAAAGTTTGCCTAGGGTAGGCTAGTTGTACTTTAACATTGGATATTACTGTGAGTTCAGAATGTCTATTATTTCTAATACAAAAGTTGTTCTACTTAGTGAATAAACTTGATTTTAATTTAGGGTCTACAGTCCTCATTAGGACATAGAAACTTGCTTCTGAACTGCTATAATTTGACAAAAGGAAAAGTAGACAAAGTTAACCTTAGTGGTAGATTTCTTTCCTGAAATAAGCCCCACAATAACAACAGAGTTTGGTAAAAATTTTGTAATTAGCCACTTTTAAGGGAAAAGAGGCAAAACAAATAACAGGGTACTAATGCAGTGGCTGCCCTCCTCAGAAGGAAATGCTATAACATTCTGAAAACAACTTCAAAAATTCTAATATATTTAAATTATTCCTAAAAGTATTTCACTGTGCTTTGCTCCATCATGTGCAGATATTGCAAAAATTATATATTCTCCATGCATTCCTCCCATCACTTGGTTCAGGTTTGCATTCTGAGCCAACACATTCTGAAGAATAAGGATAAATTTTAAGTTTGTCTCTTTACTTAGCTAAAGTGAATGCACCACTGGATACATCTTTTTATGGTATTTTTTAACATACTAATCACATATTATGTAAATTGTATTTTGAAACCCTTGAATAATACCTTATTCATTGTTAGAAAATGGTTACCAGGAATTCTCAGAACTACCTTAGAACAGTCATAGATACTTACTTATTTCTTTTCTGAAAGGGAATTACTTAACACCCCCCCCCTTGGTGGATAGATATAAAGTCTGATCTATGTATTCAAATTCTATGTTTCAATATCATGACTCTTGCCTTCTTTAGTACTTTTTAGCAAATGTTAATGAATTGACAGGAAGCAAAGAGTTGTACTTATTCTAAAAAATACTGTAAATTTATTATGTGCTGTATGCTGATCTGTCAAGGGTGAGGGGAAAGTAAAGTACAGTAATGCACTTTTATTACTGGTATAAGTGAATAGGCCTTTACTGCTGTATTAAAGTAGTTTTCATTCTCTATTTACTGCAGTTTCAAAATAAGTGCTGTAAAATTCAACAAATATCTCAAAGAAAGGCTAAAAACTCGAAAGTTCTTCAAGGTAACAATTTTTTTTTTCATATTTGAAAAGAAAGCCTATTAAATTCCGTATGATTTGAGACAAAAACATATAAACTATTTTTATTTTTAAAAGGTCTGCGATTTTTTTTTGTAGCCTATTTGATTGGTGACCTATCCGAGTGTGAGAATGACAAAATTTTACAACAAAATATGCAGATAATCGGTATAGAACCGCAAGAACTGCCCAACTTGATTGAAAGTTCCCTACAAAATTCCCATTGCTATTCACCTATCCATCTCAATAAACAGCAAATCCAATAGCGAAAACTCATTAAAAATGGTATAAAGCACGCCAATATTTTCTAGCTATAATTTGTAGCAGACGTTTTCTGCAAATATCTTGTTTTGCACAACAATTGATAAACAATTAGCTTTTTCATCAAGGAATTTTTCATGACTCAACGCATTACAGTTATCCGTGGCGACGGCATTGGTCCCGATATCGTAGACTCCACATTAAAAGTACTAGATAAACTCGGCTGTGATTTTGAATATGACTTTGCTGATGCTGGTCTGATGGCATTGGAGAATCACGGTGAACTGCTTCCACAAGCAACACTAGACCTAATCGCTAAAAACAAAGTAACCCTTAAAGGACCATTAACTACACCGGTTGGCGAGGGGTTCACTTCCATTAATGTGAGTCTGAGAAAGCAATTTCAATTGTATGCCAACTTACGTCCAGTCCTTTCTTTTAAGGGAACACAAGCCCGCTATGAAGATATCGATATAGTGACTATCCGCGAAAATACAGAGGGTATGTACTCAGGGCTAGGACAAGTGGTGTCTGAAGACGGAACAGAAGCAGAAGCCATGAGCAAAATCACACGTGTAGGCGCCGAGCGAATAGTTCGTTTTGCTTATGAGCTGGCTAGACGTGAAGGACGTAAAAAGGTCACCGCTGTACACAAAGCAAACATCCTAAAATCAACTTCTGGTTTATTCTTGAAAGTCGCCAGAGAAATTGCTGAAGAATACTCTGACATCGAGTCTACTGAGATGATTGTCGATAATACCTGTATGCAATTAGTGATGAATCCTCACCAATTTGATGTCATTGTCACAACTAATCTATTTGGCGACATTATCTCTGACTTGTGCGCTGGCCTTGTTGGCGGTTTAGGCATGGCACCAGGTGCAAACATAGGTAAAGATTGTGCCATTTTCGAAGCTGTTCACGGCTCTGCACCTGACATTGCTGGCAAAAACCTGGCAAACCCAACGTCAGTCATGCTAGCCGCGGATGTGCGACGCTTAGCGTCGCACATCCTGATTGAGGTGCCCAACAACGCCTCGGCAGACCAGTTGCGAGAGGCCGAAGCAACGGCTGCAGCGCTGGTGGAACGTGCACGCGGCGGTGAAGCCTTCGAGGATCTGGCGCGCGAAGCGTCCAGCGATATCGGTTCTGCCCAAGAAGGTGGTGATCTCGGCTGGATTGAACGAGAAGATATGGTTGAAGCGTTTGAAGATGCGCTGTTTTCGATGGAAGCAGGGACCATTTCCGACCCCGTCAACAGCGTATTCGGCTTTCATGTGATCTGGTTGCGTGAGGTTGAGGAAAGTCGCGGCAAGTCCTTTGAAGAAGCTCGCGATGAACTGGCTGCCGATTACCGTGAATCCGAAGTCGAACGTCTATTCCTGGAACAGCAGGAGCGGCTGTACAACCTGAGTTATGAGGATCAAGGCAGCCTGGGTGGCGCGGCAGAGGCACTTGCCGTGGAAATCCAAACCGTTGGCCCGTTTCCCCGTACCGGGGGCGAGGGCATCGCTACGGACCAGGAAGTCATTGAGGCCGCGTTTTCCGATCAGGTGCTGCTGGAGCGCAATAACAGTGAAATCATCAATCTCAGTGACACCCAATCGGTGGTGCTGAGGGTTCGCGAACATACGGAAAGTTCCGTTAAGCCCCTGGAAGAGGTGGCCGAGCAGGCGCGCGCCAGTTTGGTCGCCCAGCGTTCCCGTGATCTGGCTGAGGCCGCGGCAGACGCCCTCGCGGCGACGCTCAGTGCCGACACTACGCTGGCTGCGGCAGCGCAGGCCCAAGGCCTGGAAATGTCAGAAGAGCTGGACGTGCCGCGCTCAGGGCGGCCTGCCAGCGTTGATACGGGGCTGGTACAAAGCGTCTTTCGTATGAGTCGCCCGGGCGCCGAGCAAAGCACCGATTCGGTGCTGCCATTTGGTGGCAACCGCTTTGCCGTCGTGTCGCTGTTCGGCGTGAAAAACGGCGAGGAAAGCGAAGGCGGCGTTGCAGCTGTGGGCAGCCGCCTCAGTCGCGCCTTTGGTGCCTCGGAAATTGCTGCCCTGGATGACGCTCAGCGCGAGCGCGCCAGCATCAGCGTCCGCGAAGACCGGGTTAACCCGGTCCAGTAACTCGCGTCTGGAGGCTCAGCCGCGCCGGTCGCCACCTGATCGGCGTGAGCCCTGACGGCGTGCTTTGACACGCCGTTCAGGATCATAATTTTCCGTATCGCTCTGGCGCCGCTCACCTTGGCGCCGATCGCCGCCGCCGCGTCGTTCCTTGCTGCGTCGTTCCTCTGTCATAACTACTCCTTGTGTCTGTGACGGTGCTCGACCCTGAGCATTTTTCCGGGCCAAAACTATTCTGCATGAGAAAGCTGAATTTTTGATCACCTTTCACATACCATCTCTTTGATCCAGCCAGGATTTCTGGCTTGTGTTTGAGAATATACACAACAAAAAGTTGAATAATAACCATTGTCTGAAGTTGGTTTTATGTTTTGGTCATTGTTTGGTTTTAGGGTTTCGCATTGGTACATTTTCGTCTACCTGGTTGGCAAACATTTCAAAAATATAGACAAGTCGAAAAATGATGCGACAAAGTCCTGTGGTGGCGCAGTGGATTTGACCTTAGCTTGGTAATACGGGACCCACAGATCGAATCACGCTGCAGGAATGCACTGCAGTGCCGACGCAGGGACCTTAGTAGTCAAGAAGCGTCGTTAATTCTTAAATGATGCGACAATGGTTCTGTTGAAAATAAACATATATTTTTTTTTAGTAAACCCTGTCGATTCGACCTCCATTAATACTGAACTCTAAATTTACTAAGAAAAGAAGCTGACAGGTCAAATACAATGTATAAAGCCCTTACGAAAATAGCAACAATCAGGAAGTTTGTGATATCTTTCCATTTCTTCTAATCCATAGCTGCTATCTATAACGAAATTTAATCTTCACCGCATTTTTAGAATAGGACACCTAATTCAACAGATTTTTAAGATATTATTTTTCCCCTCAAGTTTTACTAATTGCTTGAAAAGAGGAGAAACACTGTTTATTCATAGGATTATTCAATAGAATTTCAAAGTTTTTTCTAATGTAAGTTTCTTGCCCTTTCAAAAGTTTCCTAGCAAACTTTTGAGGTCTGTTCTTTAAAACTATGCTCCCATATAATTCCTAAATGGTAAACTCAATCTAACCACTGAATTTCTATAAACAGTTAGTTACTTGAGAAAATCTGACGCAAAGCTTATAAATTCTGAAAAACATATTAGTTGAAGGATGTAAGACGTGTCGAGCCATACTGATGGCCACTGGCATCAATTCCCAAATAAATAGGGGACGAAGCAAGCCACACCTCCGTTAGGTCTTAGTTCCGATACATTTTCGAGGGTTCTGGAGAACTTAGAAAGTTGTTCGAATTGTAATTAATATGTTAAACAGATTAAAAGAAAGTTTCTAACCATAATAACAGTTAATTTAAGTTCTAAAATTGCATTTCGAAAGAGGAACCCATTTTGAAAAAATGTTCCATGTCTTCAAGTCTGTTTTTGTATTTGTCCATATTCAAGCCAGTAATATTAAGGGCAGCATTATTCAAGTACTGTAACACTATAGAAGACAGGCGCATAGAAACAATTACACCCCGAAGTACCAAAAGACTAAATAGCTATTACCCTCGAAAACTAAAACTTTTGAAACATACTACTTCCTTTCTCATGTACTATCCCTTAAATAATAACCTATCTCCACACATACTTCACTGACTCATATATTCCGAAATAAAAATGTTCATGATTATAGCAGTTATTCTCAAATTATTTTCTTTTTTCATTATTACAAAGAACCAATTCATTATTTTACTTATTAAAACATTATTTATCACAACACATTATTTACTGCAATGTTTATTTTAACAAATTTATCTAGTATTAAGATTTATTTAATAGATAAATTCATTTAATACATAATATGTTTATTATATAAAAACATATTATATATTTACGATAAACGATTTTATTTAATATTTAGATTATCTATTGCAACAAATCTGTATTTAGTGCAAAAACTACAATTTAACACTCAATTCATCAATCAAATTGGTTCGGTGTGCGCGTAACTCATTCACCGTGTAACTAAACCCCTGTGCAACCGAACCTCCTTGTAACTGAACCGCCGTGTAACTCAACCGTCGTGTAACCGAACCCCTGTGCAACTGAACCCCCTTACAACTGAGCCACCGCGCACTCTCGTATAACTGAACCGCCCTACTCAGTTTTTCAGTATTCTACAAATCCAAGGCAATATCATTACGTAAAATACAAGTTATAATCTTTACATATTCAACCTTGTTGGAACTGATTGTTTTTTAGAATCAGGATACAAAATCCTGTCAAGATGATTGATAAAAAAAAAGTTGTTTTGTTGTAAAAAAAAGAAAAAAAAAGAAAATCGGACGTTACAAATATAAGGGGGACTACCCTTTCCTAGTCCCCACCTCTGCTTCATAGTCATAGAACTTCGAAGGTCGTGGAAAATCGTTTGATTAGAAACTGAGAGTTCTAGTCCTTTTTTTTAAAGTCAAAAGTGATTGGAACCCAACCAGCTGCTGGGGGGGGGGGGCATTTTCCAGCAAGATATTTTTCACAGGAAGGTATTTTCAGAGGGATATTATTTTACGGGAGGTGGTGTATTTTCCAAGGCGTAGGTAAACATTTAGACCCGTAGACAGTGAAAGGGAAAAGGAAACCCCAATAACAGACATAAAAAGGGAGAAACGAATATGGCTTTAATGGTTCCAGACATCCGACTGTTTTTGTGACAACTAAACAGAGCTTTTTAGGAATTATCTTAAAAGTCATTTATATCATGGCATTAACAAATAAACAATTCCAACATGGTTGAACGTGTAAAGATTCTAACTTGTGTTTTCCCCAATGATATTGCCTTGTACCTGTAGAATAATGAAAAACTGAGTATGGTGGCTCAGTTCCACGGTGGTTCAGTTACACGTTGGTTCAGCCATACTGGGGTTCAGTTGCAAGGGGTTCAAGGTATGAAAGAATTACAGATATGTGTTCGATATTGGTACTTATACAGATATGAAATCCAGAGCAGACATTTATGCACAAGTTCTATAGGCCATACAACAAGTGATGACCTGTATAGGAAGATTGTCAGCCATTGAGCAGAATCAGCTGCCACTTGAAAACTGATCATGCTTGGAATTGACAGACTAAACATCAACAAAAGCATTTGGAACAAGTTCAGTGCTGAAAAAAGGTGTCCTCCCGAGGGCTGATTTTCTCGCTTTCGTCATAGACGATTAAACTTTCATACCACCATCGATGAAACAAAGGCTAAACACTGTTAAGTTCAGTTAGTGAATTTGGATTTTGACGGTGTTTGTCAGCGTCCAGAGGGTTCCCCACTTATTCCTTTGTGATTTAAACTTTCTTTGTTAGTGTTAATTCCTTTGGTGAAATGATGTGTAGTGTTAAGTGTTTTTTATTTTTATCGGGAGATGGGTAAATTATTTTACACACCCACCAATCTGTACCCGTAGAGGAAGTTGATAATCTTAGGATCTGGAATATTTCGTCTTGTGAGGGTTGCCCAAATAGGCGTAGGTGTATGGATTCGGTTATTTGCAGCATTGCACTGAAAAAGCTTGACCATTTTCATGTCCCTTTGAACAGAAAGAAAACCCAGTACTATGCTCTTCAGGTTGTAGATTTCAAAGGGTTTTGTGCTGTGTCAAAAGCTACCGGTTTAGAATAGCCGTTAGGAGAACTGACTTTAGAGTAAGGTATGTGTATCACTTATTAAGGTTTTGTAACCCTGTCAGCAAGAAAATCCTTTAAGCTAGGCTCTTTATAATTTACACTTTTTATATCAGCTCTCCTTTCGCAAGTTCCTTTTTTTTCTTGTCCATAATTAGGTACACTAAGTTGTAATGATATATTTGACCCCGAATTTCCATTTATGTTATCACTATTATTCACAGGTATGATTTCAACTCAATTATTTTCCATATCAAAATATGAGGTGTTCATCTCTAAGTTCACATATAAGTTAAGACTATTATTTTTATCAAATATCTCAACCTTGTTTTCTTCTGAAAACTCTTTAATTCACTTCCATTTTCTGGATTTAATAATTTTCTTTGTAAATTACACTGCAAAATGGTATGAGGGGTCTCTCCTTCTATTGTATCATTAGTTTGTTCCCCTCCAATTTCGTCCGTTACAGGGATCAAAAGGTTGTCTCCTATTCTTGCCCTCTGTTTCGTTATTTCAGGATTCATTGCTAAAAGGTTTCGGGGTTCTTTATTTTTTGGGCTGTCTAACATTGACCAAGCGTCTTTTACAAGTTTTTAGCTCACGTAACAAAAATAGATTCTGTATTAAGTTTAAATGATTGATTTTAGTGTAAACGAATATTTTTGCAGAAAATGTTTTGAAAAAATGTCATTTGTATGATAATGCAAGCTATATAGTGTCTTTTGTCAACCATTGAGTGTCACAGGCTTGGAATCGTCATGGATTATGGCAATCTGGTAATTATTCTAGCAACGATCGATTCTAGTGTAAACGAATATTTTTGCAAGAAAAGAATATCTTTTATTACTTAAAAACAAGAAAAAGGAGACAGAGTCATTTCGGCCTATTAAAAGAAAAACAATAACTCTTACCAACATTCATAATAGATGAACTTCCATTTCACTCTTTTTGTATACTACCTAACCGGTAGATTAACAAAAAGACATAAACATGTCCTACAGAAATGCAAAGCAAAAAAGGAAAGGAAAATCACAATTTAGCCTTTAAACTTTCCTCGGCCTCCTTCTGAAAATCTTGCATCTTTGTCGCTTTAAGTCCCATATTTCCCTTGATTTTCAGTTTTCCTTAGGAAAAGGCTTTTTAGAGTTCAGTCGACCTGACATCAGTTTAGATAACTTTGAAGACCACACTGCCTTTCCATAACGAAAGTAAAACAGTTCAAAATAGGGATGACAAATCTATTCACTGTCAATAAAAAGGTTTCATCCCTATTCTGAATTGTTTTACTTTTGACATCAGTTCAAATAAATGCATACAGGAGATTACTACGTCTGGACAAGCACCTCTGAAATTTTGTCCAACCTGTAAAATTAGCAAAATGCATGTGTGTTTAGTAAAGATTTTTGCACCCCCTACCCTCCAAAAGAAATCCAGGATATGCCCTAGGATGCACTACTAGTTACTTCAATTATTGACTATCCATAGAATTCAGTCTTTAGTATCAATGTCTATTGGAATTCACTCTACTGGTATCTTACAATTATCCAGTGAGATGCAATTAATTAGTGACCAGTATCCCCATAAGCACTTTAATGAGAAACCTATCTCTGCTTTCAATGGAAGCCCTATCCCTCCTTTTCCGTGACATCCCTATTACTCCATTCTCGTGGCAAATATCCCTCCATTCCGACAGCAGCCAACAGGTACATGTTACGTAAGTTGAAATGTTTTCGAAACGATGCAGGAGCTAATTACGTCATAGGAAAAGTTTTATTTGGCTGTTAAATAACAGTTTCTTTGATTCTTTAAAAAACCTTCAAGGACCCGCCAAATCCTATGATACATAATAGGGTTTATTTGTTATGGCACTTGGTATTAACCAAGTGACATATAGCAATAGTAATTTCTGTCGGTCTGTCGGTCTGTCCGTCTGTCTGTTAGTCCCGGTTTTGCTACTTTAGGCACTTTCCGAATAGTAAAGATTAAGTGCTATGTAGCAAAGTAGAAGAAACGATTTTGAGAACTATTTACTTGAATCTTTTTCTTCTAAAGCTAGACCGCTGTTCTAACCAACTGGATATGCAATACATTATCGTTGCTATTTCTGCTAGATGTTCTGTGAATATTTAAAACAACTTTTAAGTTTTTTTGCACTAAAAACCTGAAATTATTGTCTGAAGCAGCCATTTTATGCTTGACTGACTGTTGTTCAAAGCTGCAACGGCATCACCTGTTTCCCTTTCTTCGTTTCTATTAATGACATAGAAAAAGATAACAAAATTGCCCAAGGCGTAACAATATTTAAAGAAAATACTCTACAGCAGAAATTAATGTCCCACATCAACTAATTAAGGCTGAATTTTTAAGAAAAAATTACAGAGTTCAAGAATCATTTACATGTTTATAATGATGGATCTCTAGTAAGGAACAAACACGCCACAGCAGCAATAATCCCACTCACCTCTCTGACCATTCAAACGCCTGATCCACTTGACTCCTCAGCTTGGAGGGCTTAATTGGCAGCAATAGTTGAATTGGTGAAGGCAGTTGAAATTATACCTTCGTATTTACATAAAGTTGCAATATTTTTGGATTCTCAGACTGCTTTTAAGCTAATAGGAACTTTAAACTGGAACGCAAAGGTCACTGATTTGCAGGAGATAAGAGAGCTACTCGATTCTTTATCCAAGGTTGGGGTAGCAGTGGCTTTCCAGCATACCTTGAGTCATTTAGGTATCCACTACAATGAAAAAGACGACAGTCTTGCTGTAGAAACAGCATAGTCTATCAACCCGGAATTTGCTAAAAAAAAATTCAATCGCACTTAGAGGTGCAATTAGAAACTGTCCCCCTTACGGAAAGCCATCTCATGCTCTCGTTCCAATTTTCAAGAACCTGAAACAATCGAACCTACTTGAAAATAAAAAGCTTAGTAGTAATACTGAGACAAGAAGAACAAAGATGAAAGCAACATAGTGACCCAAATTGTAGATTTTGCAACTTGACTGAGAAAAACCTTGCAACAATTTTTCTTCAAATGCACGGCAAGTACTCCTAGAATTTGTAAACTGTAAGCCATATTACAAAATTATGAACTTCCACCATACTTTAACCTAATTGAGGATGCACCTTCCATTAAAAAGGTGTTTTACAGAGAGACAACTGATATCTCAAAAAATTTAGATTTGATTTGAGGGGTTTAATTTGTATTTGCTACGTCTATTGTAAAATCTGCAGAAGAGAGCTTGATCTAGTAGGAAGAGCCGCATCCGTACAAGCAAGCCTGTAGGCCGTAAACTACGGGAAACAAGCAGCTCCAGCATCGAGGCTTTTTAAAGAAGTTTAAAATCATGTGGAAGCTGCGCTTTTTAAATGTCGCTTTATAAAGGTTGTCCTCGACGCTTTTTTTCCTCGTCTCATAACAACCCGGCGCGTTTGTGGATCTTTAACATAAGATGCCAAGAGCCTCTCTTTTCGTTGCATGCATCAATGACACGGTTGACATTCTTTTGATCCGTTTACATAGCTTTGCTAACGAGAAACAGCCCAGGTAGCCCTCTCAAAGAACTAAGTTTATTTAAGCGCTCTCTTATCTCTTCAAGTGGGTCTCTAACATAGTGAAAGATTGTTTAATACTTAGATCAGAGAACATTGGAAACTCTTATGAGGGGGGAAATTCTTGACACTTTAACATGCGTTTAATACTTTAACACTCTAAGATGTTAGAATGTACTTTAAATATTTATATTTTAAATGTTTTAAACCTTGTAAGTAATTCGATACTTTTATTACGTTTAATAATTAATTAAAACTTCTGGCGTCTGAGAATACGGCATAATTTAATACAAATAAAAAATTTATTTAAAATTTAATAAAATTTAAGTTTCAATTAAAAGTCTATATCCATTTAGATCCAGTATTTATATTTATGAAATAAAAGCATTATCCCGTTTCAAGAATGGATTATCAAATAGCAAGGGCTAGGTTATAATATAGAGCATAGGCCAGTTTAATAAATATCTATACAAATAACGATACACTTACTGATCCCATTTGGCAGTGCTGCATTAATCCATAAAATAATGCGCAAAGCAAATAAACAAAAATTAAGTAGAACCAACTTTTTTTTTTTAGATTTTTATATAACTATCTGAGTTTGCTGGCTGATGACGTTCATTGGTTTTCCTTATGTGGGTGTTCTGAAAAATAAAGGAGGACTTGCTTGATGTTTTCCAGAAAAATTGCTAACGAATTGTTTTGGATACCAGACTGACTCACCGTGTTTCAAACAGTAAGCTACAAGAAAAATGTGGGCCAATCCCGCTTTCTCGGGCTATAATAAGAAAAACATTGAGATAGCTAGGGCATGTTCTGCGGATGAAGGATGACAGATTCTCCAAGATTGTTCTTGTCGAGCGACAGATTAGGGACTAACGAAAAGCGGGTCACCCCCCAATGGATGGGAGGATGTCGTAAGGAAAGAATTAATGGAAATAGGAACTTCTCGGGCGAATGCACAGAGGGAGACTTTGAATAGATCAGGATGGAGGAGGAGCGTGTGTAGCCATGTTGGCCTTAGGTGGCTTGGTGCTGCAGTAAGTTGTTAATAGTGGCAGCAGTAGTGAAAATAGCGTAGTTTTTATTCTACCGATCAGAAGTCTTGCCTTTGAGATGGTTCATCAAAGCAGCGGACTACCATCGGTTCGGACGTGTCGATCGGGTCGAACACCGCATTTATTGCCCCGGTTTCCGTTGGCGACAGCTCGCTGATCGCCGCTGGAAGCGTGATCACCGACGACGTTGAACCCGAAGCCCTTGCCCTAACCCGAGTCACCCAGGAAAACGTCCCCGGTAAAGGCAAGCGCATCAAGGATCGAAATGCTGCCGCAAAGGCCGCTGAACTGGCGGCGAAGAAGGAGTAGAGCCGATGTGCGGAATCATTGGAATTGTCGGCCGCGGCGCGGCAGCGCCCCGATTGCTCGATGGTCTGCGCCGGCTTGAATATCGCGGCTACGACAGTGCCGGGATCGCGACGGTCGTCAATGGCCATATCGATCGTCGGCGGGCCGAAGGAAAGCTCGATAGGCTAGCGGATTTGCTTGAAACGGCACCGCTAACCGGTGATGTGGGAATTGGCCACACACGTTGGGCAACACATGGACCGCCGACCGAAGTCAATGCGCACCCCCATGCCTCCGATAGGGTAGCCGTCGTTCACAACGGCATTATTGAAAATTTCCAAGAGCTTCAGGCAGAGCTGATCGAGGCCGGGCACACATTCGAAACCCAAACGGACACGGAAACCGTGGTCCATATGCTGACGCACTATCTCGATCAGCAGCATTCGCCGGCCGAGGCGGTTTCGCTGACGTTGAAACGGCTGGAAGGGGCTTTCTCGCTCGCCATCGTGTTTGCCGGCCGGCACGATTTGATGATCGGTGCGAGGCGAGGCACACCGCTTGCGGTCGGTTATGGGGAGGGCGAGACCTATCTGGCATCAGATGCGCTGGCGCTGGCGCCCCTGACAAATCAAGTCTCCTATTTGGAAGACGGCGATTGGGTCGAACTGTCGTTTGAGGGAACAATCGTTCACGACGAGAGCGACGCCATCGTCGAAAGACCTGTGCAAACATCGTCCGTCACCGCCGGGATGATCGGCAAAGGCGGTCATCGACACTTTATGCTTAAAGAGATTTACGAGCAGCCGCAGGTCGTTGGCGAGACGCTAGACGTCTATATCGATGCTGCTGCACAGCGGGTGGACTTGCCCGATTTGGAGATTGATTGGGCCACCGTTCCAAAAGTGACGATTGTGGCGTGCGGCACCGCGTCCTTTGCCGGTCTGATCGCAAAATACTGGCTTGAGAGCATGGCCCGCATTCCATGCGAAATCGACATCGCGTCTGAGTTTCGATATCGCGAGGCGCCATTGCCGGCAGGTGGGGTCGCGATCTTTGTTTCGCAGTCCGGCGAGACGATGGATACGCTTGAGGCACTGAGATACTGGCGCCGAGCCGGCCGATACCACCGGATGACCCCGTCCATTTCTTTCAGGTTATCGCGGTTCACGGTCAACGTGGTCGCGGCTTTGAGTTTGCGGCCGCAGCGTTTGCGGGTGTCGCGTAACAATTGGGCTGCGCTGTCCCGGACCTGATTGAGTTCAGCTTCCGAGGTTGGTTTGGAAAAGCCAACGCGTCCCCGTTGGGTGGTGTCTATGTGGATCGACACTGTTTGGAGGCCGCTGTCCTTGACCAGTGTGGCCAGATAATCGGGATTTTGCAGGAACACATCGCCATGCGTCATGACCATGGGGCTGAGCGAGAGGTCTCGAGCATGGCGAACGATGCGGGTTAACTCTTCCACCGGGAGCAGGGTAACTTCGCCGGAAGTGATCTGGACATTGCCGCCTGGTCCGAAATACCTGCGCAGTTCCTCCAGATGTTGGCGAACCTCTTCGAAAGGCATCGGTTTCTGCCGATTGGCGTCACTGCCCAAATAGCATGCGGTGCAGCCGAAGTTACAGCGCTCATTGACACCATGCGTGGCGCCGCAACCGACCACGTAATTGCCGATCACCTGGTCTTGGGTTCGTTCCTGAGTTGGAATTTCCTCGCGGCGTCTGGCCAAGGCATCCAGGCGTTCGTGACTGAAGGGAAACAGCACCATGCGCAACCAACGAAACATGCGCTCGACTCCGATTTTAAGATTTATTTCACCAAGCTTAACGCAACCCGTGCGAAGGGGCAATTGTTCTTGGGATTGCCTCGGCTTTAAGGAGCATTCGTGCTAAAAACACTAGGATTCCTGCTGAACTTCCCAGGCGGTGGCATCTTTATGCTGATTCTCATGTATATCGGTTTGGCCCACGCTTTCTATCTCTGCTTGCTGATCCTGTTAAAAAAAGAAAAAAAACACCACCACCGCGTCTTGGCGTTCGTCTTTTTCATGCTGGCCCTTGTTTACGGTGTAGCGATCTTAGCCTTGGTTCAGCACGAGGATTGGCTTTTTCTGATCATCAATGCCAATTTATTGCTGGCCCCCAGTCTTTTTCTATACTTACGCACGCTTTTGGCGCCGGAAGCACCCTCTTGGCCATGGTATGTGCAACACGGCAGTCCCTATGTGATTTCCTGGATCATATTGATCTCACTTTTGGGCTGGTTTGGCGAAGTGGAATTGAACCGCCAGTTTGCGGAACCCTCGATTTTTGCCAGATCTTGGTTACTCAACCTGGTCATTCTGGCAGAGTTTTTGGTACTGCCTTTGTATGGTGTTCTGAGTTTTGTTCGTTTAGGCAGGCATCGTCAACAGGTCGGTGAGGCTTTTTCCTTTTTGGACGGCATTGATCTGCGCTGGTTCTATCATCTTTGTACATGCCACAAAGCCTTTGGGGAAATACTAAAATATAATGTTGTATGTGTGTTTCGTGATGAATAAATTTTATCCTGTCTTAGCCTCGTTGTAGTATATTAAATGCAAAATGCATATTAAATGCGTTCAATACCATGTAGCAATTAAAATTTTTCTCCTTGTACTATCAGTTACCAATCCGGATATTTAGCCTGTTGCTAAGATAGGTTCTGATCATAACTGAAGTTACAAACAACAAACTTTACGGGGGCCTCAATTCCATTCTACAAAGGCTTGCGGCATTACAGGGCTATCATTGGTTAAGGGAGACAAAGATATAGAGTTTCAGTAATTTTGGCAGGAAAAAGGAACTTTGAGAACGTTGTTGACTCCGAAAAACGGATTTAGATGTTGTTTATCGCATAGAATGGCACAATCAACATCATGCTCGATATTCATACCGATCTCTTTAAAATAGCAAACTTGACGTTCAGCAACAATCGCATGTAGCGCCAACATCTTCTTGAAAGACATTGGTAGTATCAAGATTATCCAACCAGCTTTCCATTATTTGTAAATTATTAATAACCGTGTTGATGGAGTGACGAAAATTAGAATGTGCATTCTTTCTATGTTAAGATGTTTATAAGCCTTTGTTAATGACGTTGTAGTTTTTACTCCAAAATACATACCTTTTGCATTTGATGGCGATGCATTTGGTCAAATATTTGTTTTTCTTTTTAAAATCTTTTTATTTGCTCAAATAATTAATTTTTAATCGGCAGTTTTTGTGATTACCATCCGTTAGAGAAAGGGGATCAAATATCTTCAATTAATTCAAGGATAAAAGTCCAAAGATTTTTTGGGATTTCCTCAATAATTCCTGTTGTCAATCCACACTCTTCTGTCAATCCTAGCATTAATTGCATAGAGAATGTTAATAATTCTTGTTTTAAAAGGCAATGGGGTACTAGCCCATATAGCAGAGGTTTTTTGTAGTAATTTAGAATAAAACACCCCTGATAATTTTATTCACCAAGCAACCGACATCTAATAATTATCAGCACATAATCCTAGCCTAATAAAATTCTTTATTCCTATTCATAGAATCAGCTATATTAAATTATTCAAATACTTGTCAGTTTTTCTATAAGATTCATATTAGAAATCTCTTTCAAATTCAAGCAAATATAACCGCTACTAATGTTTTTTGAGAAAAGAAAATCAATTTTTAATTAAAAATGAATTTATTCACAGAGTTACAAGTCCGCACATTTTTCACACCAAAATTGGTAGCCTCTGGCAAGTGCCTAATATAAATCCAAAATTAAATATTTTACATATTATTTTGTATCGAAGTTATTTTTATTGGATCTAGTTTTGGCGGAAGTCAATGTGAAAGAGGTAGAATATGTAAGCGATACGACCGGTCTAATCAAGAAAAAGATCAAGCCTAACTTTAAAACGCTGGGTCGTCGCCTGGGCAAGAATATGAAAGCCGCCGCACAGGCCGTCAATAGTATGAGTCAGGAAGATATCGGTCGGATTGAAAAAACGAATAGTTATCCGCTTACGTTAAATGGCGAAACCTACGAGCTTACGCTGGAGGATTTTGTGATCACCACGGAAGATATCCCGGGCTGGCTGGTCGCTAACGACGGCCCGCTGACCGTCGCTTTAGACGTTACGCTGACCGATGATTTAAAAGCCGAGGGAATGGCTCGCGAATTGGTGAACCGTATCCAGAATATCCGTAAAAACAAAGATTTTAATGTAACGGATCGCATCAAAGTCGCTATCGAACGGCACGAGACCGTAACTCCGGCCGTACAGCAATTTGGCCATTACATCCAACACGAAACCCTGACCGACGAACTGGCGCTGGTGGAAGCCGTCGCAAATGGCGAAAAGATCGAGCTGCCGGGAGCGGTGGAATTGGGTATCGAGGTGGAATTGGCTTAGCGCATAGGTCGAAGGAAGGCAGATTTTGCGGATACCTGCGGATTGGGAGGCTGTCTAAAAAGGCGTTCGCAAAGGACGCAAAGAAATTTTGACTTTGCGTTCTCTGCGGCCTCTGCGTGAAATTAAACTTTGGCCGCCTCTGCGAAAAACATCTTTTTAGACAGCTTCGGAACCGATGGGAATCTGCAAAAATTCGCCGACATTCAAACTGGCAACACCTTATTTTCTGCAATTACAAAAACCCGATCGCCGGGCGCCGGTTTTACCCGCTCCATACCGGTAAACATGCAGATCCGCTAATAACAACATTTTTTCTTCTTTCCAGAACAAGGCCCGAAAGGGATGTAAATGGAAGGTATGACCTAAACATTGCATAGTGTGGATTCCAGGAATTGGCATGGGGCAAAGATAGGAAAATTGGCGGGACGAATGGGCGGTGGACGGTGGAACGGTGGACGGGAGAAGAAAATGGTTTTTGC
>JAAAKM020073195.1:81149519-81350338 GCA_010016025.2 Alatinidae sp. Z8VKAUB7J3 | reverse complement strand
TCATTAAATTGAAGTCCCAATCCGCTAGCTTCATCGATTTTCTTTTTGTTCACCTTCAATGAGTTTTAACAGAAAGTGGCGCAACCATTGCAGCTCATAATACTTGTGGTCAATTTCCTCCATCCACTCATTTTCTAGGCTCATCACTTCGGCACTCGACTGCCCTTTCTTCCCTGTAAGAACTAACAATTCACGACACTGCTCAATGGAAAACCCCAGCCCACGCGCTTGCCGAAGAAAAAGCAGTATTTGCAAGTCGCGTTCTTTGTAGTTTCGATAACCGTTTCTCAAGCGCTCAGGACGGACCAGCTTGATATCTTCATAGTAGCGAATGGTTTTGGCGGACAGTCCTGAACGTTCAGATGCTTCTCCAATATTCATCGATATGTTTTGATCAAAAGCTCACTCGCCGGTGCAGTCTAACGGCTGCGTCGACAATCATGCCGAGGCATTCTAAGTGAGGAGGATCATTCGCGTTACCTTAGCCTGCGGTTATCTGTTTTCTTCATTGTCATAATGCAGATTTTATTGTGCTTCCTTTTGTGCAAGACCCCGGTATCGCACCGTCAATAATCATATATCTTATACACATAAATTTTTATAGGTTTCGACTAAATGTTTATTGAGAAAGCTTCTTGTGCCAAGTTTAAGTTTAATTGAGCAAAATATCTAGCTGATCAATGTCTCCCTTTTTTTCGTCTTCGTTCCTAGGAGTTGCCAGTTTCTACTGGTTCCAGAAACACAATGCTAACCAACCCGATAAACTGATGTATGCCTCAATACCTATTATAGTAAGTTTTAATTTCATACTTTCTGACTTTATTGGTGACGGTAAGTTTTTGGATTTTCAGTTATTGGATTTTCTTGTAGTGTGATAATCGAATCTGTTCTTTGCTACTGTTAGATAGTCAGATGGTGATCAGTGGAGATCAGTACGCGTCAACTTGTTGTAAATAAGTTAGAATGCTACTTCTATGTCATTCAAAAATTGAATGTCGATCAAATCCTTTTAAGCCTACGAAACATTTTGCAGTAAAAGAGGTGAACGTCGGTTGGTCTGATTACTTTAATCGCGTAAATTAACGAGTGTAATAGTTTTAGTAGATATCGAAAGAGATGGGAATATATAAAACACGATAGATAAATTTCACCATCTTTGTCACAGATTGTGAAATTGCGACTGGCACCATCTTTTAGAAAATGAGCTATTGTTTTATCGAGGCCTGTTGTTTTGTTGCTAATTAGGGATTACCATTTAGTAACAAGATTTTGTTTTTCGGCAAACTGGAAGGGCAGGTAAAAATTAAATTATTTCCCTTCACTATAGACGGTATGTCATGAGCCACAGTCTACCCAGTAGATGCAAAATGGTTAGCAAACACGAAAACAATCTAGTGCATGTTCATGAAATTTTCGTCGTCAGTTGAACTTGAAAAATGTATATGTTTCTCTTTACCATATGATTTCGTTGAAAGCTTTGTACAGTTTGCAGGATTCTTTTGTATTGCCGTTCATGAAGCTGATTTAATAACTGTACTTGTTTCTCCTAATATCTTTGAATTTAATAGCTTAGGTTTTCTAAACATCAGTGATCGAAAAAGTTAGACTTCACAACTTCGTATCGACTGTAACCACGGTCACGTATTGATTCTCGTATTTTAACAGAAATCCATAAAGAGTTTACTAGAAGCGCAACACTAAATTACTCCAAGAAACAACTCAATCCAAGTATCAACAAGGGTATCCATACTGTCGCACGTGTCAAGTTCGTTCTATGTGCATACATACTGCATAGGCCTAGGGCCAAGCAAGAAAAGAGTTTGAAGAACAACTCCATGACAAAGATGAAGAAATCCGCATCGCAAAAGCAGCGACAGAGCAGGCTCAACGTGAATTAAGAGAAGCACAATCATCTCACGCAAAAGAACTCGAGCGACTCAGGCTTGAGTTTACTTCTAAAAAAGAGCAGTTGTCTCAGCAGCACGAAGAAGAGACTGAGCGGCTAAGATCCTCACATGCAGAAGACCTCGAAGAAAAACTTAGAGCAAAACAAGAAACATTCGATGAAGATTTTCGACTGCTCGAAGAAAAATACCAGACGCGTGAGAGAGAACTTAACTCTCACTTCAAATCGGCAAGAGAAGACTTTGCACGACAAATAGAGCTTTGTGAACAAGGTTATGTAGAGCTAGAAAAGAGTTTCAAAAGGTCCGAAGCAAGGCTCAGAGAAGAGTTCCAACTCGCACTTGAAACACTTGGGCACGAGAAAAAACAGGCCCTTGCCCGAGCCAAAGAGCTTCAAGAAAAAGTCTCAGGACTCGAAAAGGTTTTAAGAGAAGCCCAAGAAAAAGTTTCAGATCTCCCTGTTTCTTTAGCAGAAGAACTCGATGAATCTCCCTTCCCAGGAAAGCACATTTCAGGAAGGATTGAGCATCTCTTGCAAGAGAATCAACGCCTCAACATGGAAATGGAAGAACTTCAAGCCCAATTGACGAAGGTAACAGAGTCCCACTTAAGTGAGCGTGAACACCTAGACGAAAGCCATCGACAGGAGCTCGAGAGGCTTGCTCTAGAGCACCAAAAACGAATCCTCAGTCTTCAATCCGAAATCGAAGGTTATACCGATGAAATTGGTCGGTTACGCAAAAAAGTCAGTGGACTGCTTTCAGCTCAAATTCATGATAAACAAGAGCTGCATAGACTTGAAGAAGCCAATCAAGAGCTTTTAACAGAGATCCGAGAAACTGAGCGACGTGTTGACTCTCGCGACCGGACCATCGAGCGATTGAAGGAAAGAGTTTCAGAAGTTGGACGTGAATCAGAAAAGAAAGACGAGGCAATTAGGAGTTATAACGGCGAATTAATCAAGTACGCCGAGCAAATTAAAGAATTGAGACGAACAGTTCAACAACGCGACAAACAAATCGAGGAGCTTGGCCAGACTCTTTCTGATTTTGAAAGGGAGCGTGAATATTATTATAGCGAGCTACGAACACAGAGGCAAGAAAACAGCAGAATCTCAGGACTCCTTGAGGGTCAAACTCAGCAGGTCGCTCAGTTAGAAAAAGCTTTAGAAGAAAAGTCTAGAGAATTCGACGAATATCAAGAAGAAACACAAGCATTTATTCAGAAAATACAGCGAGAATCTGAGGAACTCAAACCAACCAAAAAGTGAGAGTCAATGTGGGGTTTTAGCGTTAGGGCTTTATGTTTTTTGCACAAAGTAAGCCGGGGAGGGCTGTCATTCCGCCACCTGGCGGTGAGCCCGAGCCACAGATGAACAAGCCTTTGAAGGGGGTCGTGTAGTTGGGGCAGTCCAAGATGGGCCGAACCAAGAGTTGGTCGACCGCATGTTCACCGTGAAAAATATGGCCTTCCCTCAAACCGAATTGTTGTTCCAATTTGAGGGGCGTGAGGATTTCTTTGTGCCTGATCTTCTTGCCGAGATCGGGAGCAAAGCGGGACAACGTTTTAACGACCGTATCTCCCAATTTTTCCTCTTGATCTGCGTCCCAACCCGCCCTGAGATGGTAAGGCACGAAGTGGGTGAGGATAGAGAGCACCGTCTGGTTTTCCTGGGGCATGACCCGTACATCCAGCAGTGGATTCTCAGAAGATTGACCGTACTTTGCAAAATCGAAAGACCGTTCCATGTCGTTCAGATCCTGGCCATTGCGTACATGGACGATGCCGGCTCTTCCACAAAACTCAGGATGGCCTTCACACAGGAGGTTGACGACCGCCGTTGTGCCCCGGCTCCGGTATTGGGAAATATCCCGCTCCACCCTCATGCTGAGTTGGTTTTTGGGAATTAAATCCAGGAACAAATGCTTGGGGTGGCAAGATGCCAAGATCTGATCAGCCTCTAGCTGTGTGTCGTTAATTCGTAGACCCACACATTTGCCCTGCTTGAGGAGTATGCCGGTTACCTCGGTTTCAGTTTGAATTTCGGCACCGTAATGGGTTGCGGCCTTGTGCAGGCTATCGGCCATGGCTGCAGGCCCGCCTGCAACGGTTCGGCCTTGAGAACACTCCCACAACAAAAGATTGAGATTGTTGCCGGGCGACCAGGGACCGGTTAGTGAACCATAGATTGCCGGAGCGGCCAAACCTGCTTTCAAGAGGTCGCATTCAAACCACTCGTTCAACCAATCGGCAACGCACATGGCCAGGATGCGGAGAATTTCCATCATGTCCTTTTCACCGAGTCGGCGTAAGGCGACGCCCTTTTTCAAAAGCTGCCACAAATCAGCTTTGGAAAGCCGATCCACATCGGTGGGCAGATCTGTAAACAAGGCCCGGATGAAAGGACGAATCCGGTCAATGAACGCTCTGTATTCAAGGTAACGGTCGGCGTCTTTTTGAGAAAACGCCGAAATTTCCGAAGCGGCTTTTTGAGGATCTTCATGGAGCAGGAGGCCCTGTCCTTCCTCTTGAGCAAACAGGATGGGCGCTGCTTGGGATTCGAAACTTAAGCCGAAATGGGTTAAGATCAAGTCGGAGATTTTATTATGTTTATTCATATTTTATTCATATTTTCATATTTTATATTGATGCTTTTTTTCTAACATTGACAGTATGTAATTGATTTCAGTAACTTTTGTGTTGTTGTTGTTTATTTCAGTTTATTGCAAGAAATTATTTAGGGTTTACCTTCTGCAGTTTTAAGGAAAATCTGGATCTAAGGTCGCATGGATGAGTGTTAGGTTACATTTTGGACACCTGCATGGAATTTTCGCTTGAAGCCGAAAACAATAGTATTAGGTTGTACTTGAGTCATAGCCAGTGTGCTGAGTTAAGTCTATGTCAGAGAGGACTCTGAAATTAATCCGACCAGCTTCTCTTTCTTTGAGCAGTGTTTCTATTTTAAGCTTAAACAACCAAGCTAAAAGCTGGCAGTTTTGCTTAAGATGTGCAGTGGTTCCCTGGCCTCATTGCTTTGTTTTATATCATTGACAGTATATAATTGATTACAGTAACTTTTATGTTGTTGTTGAGTTTATTTCAGTTTATTGCAAGTAATTGTTTAGGGTGTAGCTTCTGCAGTTTTAATGGAACGATCTACGGTCGGATGGATGAATGTTAGGTTACATTTTGGACAGCTGTATGGAATTCTTGCTTAGAACCAAAAATGATAAAATTTGGTTGTTCTTGAGTCATAGTCAGTGTGTTAGCTGAGGTGGAGTTTAGTCTATGTCGGAGAGGACTCTAGGGAAATTATTCCGATTAGTTTCTCTTTCTTTGAATTGTGTTTCTATTTTTGAGCTTAAGAAAAGCAGGCTAGCAGCAGGCAGTTACGCTCAAAATGTGGAGTGGTTCCCTGGTTTCCTTTTTTTTCTAAAAAAAAAAAAAAATCCGAAAATTCGAAAAAAAAACACTGTATTCCCATGGATTTGATAGTGTTTCCATACACGGCTACTTCAGCTAGCCGTTTCTGTTTGTGATTCTGTTTAGTATGAAATGTTTTCTTTTCTTGGAATTAACGTAGAGAAATGGTATCACATGCGGCTTCAAGTTTTTTTTCTTATTTTCTTTTTTTTTTAAAGGAATTTGGGGGCTTCTCTTTTCCTCATTCTTAGAACTGATATTAGAAAGTTTGGTTATGACAATGAATTTCATTCTTGGAACTGCTATAGATACGATTTTCTTTTCAACGTTAATGAATACCCCCGAACAGGTGTATCATAGTGACTATAAGACATATGCAATCCTTCAACCTGTACTGTTGTTAAAGTACTGCAGTAATGCATTATTTAATACTTACTTACCCTCTAGTACAATCTACCAATCACCATAAACACAGTGACATAAAACATCATTAAAATGACATCTTCATTATATGACAAATAATATGATGCGGGCTTCGCCCTTGGCGACGCCCGCCTGCACCCCGGCGCTCTCGGCCAGCCGAGACAGGCCGCGCGGCGTCTTTTCAGCGGCGAGCGCGGTGAAGGCCTCGAGCATGGCGCGCGCGATGCCGAGCGCGACACCGGCGACCCCGACCGCGTAGATCGCCTGTTGCGGGAAGGCGTAGAGCGCGCCCGACTCGCGGCTCTCGTCCGGGTGTTCGCGCGTGCCGGTGAAGGCCTCCGGCACGAAGACATCGTCCAGTTCGTAGGAGTCCGAGGCGGTGCCGCGCAGCCCGATCGTATCCCAGGTGTCTATCAGCTTGGCCTGCTCGGCCGGAAACAGCAGCGACAGCACCAGCGAGCGGTCGTCGGGATGCTTGCGCAGCGCGCCGTCCGGCTCCTGCACCCGGCAGTGCGCGCCCATCCAGGTGGCGTTGCGGCAGCCGCTGGCGAAGGACCAGCGTCCGCTGACCCGGTAGCCGCCCTCGACCACCGTTGCGACATGTTTGTCCGGCGGGCCCCAGGCGACGAGCGCGCGCGGGTCGCCGAAGATCGTCTGCGCCGTCTCCGCCGGCATGTGCGGGGCCAGGAGCGCGGCGCTGTTGGCGACGAACAGGTTCCAGCCGACCGAGGCGTCGTGCCGCGAGATCTCCTCGATGGTCAGCAGGTAGGCGCCGGGATCGATTTCGTCCCCATCGACCGAACGCGGCAGCAGCATGCGGCACAGTCGCGCCTCGTGCAGCTTGTCGAGGAGGTCTTTAGGGATGCGCCTTGTGCGCTCGATCTCGTCGCCGGCGGCGGCGATGTCGCCGGCCAGTGCGCGCGCTTTCGCCAGAGGCGTGGGCAAATCCGCGGTATCCATGCCGCCAAGCCTACAGCTTCGCCATTACCTTGCGCGAGAAATCTTCGATCACGCGGTAGCGCTGATCCTGCGGCGGGATAAAGTTGATGCCATTCAGACCCTGTTTTTCGAGGGCGCGGAGCTGTTCGACGATCTCCTCCGGTTGCCCGGCGATGGCGAACTTGCGGATCATGTCCGGTGTCACGAAGCGCGCCTCCTCGGGGTCGAGGTAGCTGTAATGGCTGGCGTGCAGCGCCTGGTGGCGGGTCTCCGCGGCGCGCTTCTCGTGGAAGGCCATGTACTCGTCCCAGATCGGCTTGACATAGTCCGGCGGTTCGCAGCCGGTCTCCTTCACCAGCTCGACCGCGAAATGGACATTGACCATGATCGACGACCCGCACTCGGCGATCACGCGTTCGTCGGTCAAGGATTCGCCCGGCTCCAGCATCAGCAAGGTGACGAGCGCGGTGGACTCTAAATCCTCCAAGGTGCGGCCGATGCGGTCGGCGCCGCGCGTATCGGTTCACGGGATCGACCTATCCAAGGCGATGGTCGCAAAGTTACGCGCCAAACCAGGTGGGGATGACATCGCCGTGACCATCGGCGATTTCGCAACGACTGTCGCGGAGGGGGCGTTTCCCCTTGTCTACCTGGTCTTCAATACGATCAACAACCTGACGACGCAGGCCGAACAGGTCGCCTGCTTCCGCAATGCAGCGGCGCATCTTGAGCCCGGCGGGTGCTTCGTCGTCGAGGTGGGCGTGCCCAGGCTGCGGCAGCTGCCGCCAGGAGAGACCAAACTCGCCTTCCAGCTCAGCGAGACCCACTGGGGAATCGACGAGTACGATGTCGTCACGCAGGGGTTCACGTCACATCACCTCCGGATCGCCGACGGCAAGGTCGAGCGCTTTTCGGTCCCGTTCCGCTACGTCTGGCCCGCAGAGCTGGATTTGATGGCGCAGCTTGCTGGAATGACCTTGAGAGCGCGCTGGGGCGGCTGGCGGCGGGAGCCCTTCACCAGCGCCAGTACCAGTCATGTCTCCGTCTGGGAGATGTCGACGATTTAGGTTCGTTGCAGCGACGGCTCGGCGCGAGCGGCTAGACCGCCGGCGCCACGTCGAGCCTGAAGACCAGGCCCTCCAGGGCGGCGCTAGCGGCTGGGTAGCGGGCGCAGACCAAGGGGTCGTGGCCGGGCACCACGTGGTCCCGGCTGTCGGCCAGCTGTTCCAGGCGCAGGAAGCCTTCCAGCATCTCTCGGGCGTTGAGCACGATGGGGAACATCTTGCGCTGCTCGAAGTTCTCGTAGAAATGCGCGGCGTCGGAGGCCAGCACGAGCCAGCCGCGCCGGGTCTTGACGCGCACGCACTGGATGCCGCCGGTATGGCCGCCGATCCGGTGTACCGTCAGTCCGGGGGCAATCTCGGCATCGCCATGGGCGAAGCTGACCCGACCCGAGTAGACGTTGCGGACCATCTGGCAGACGTGCTCCGCCGTGAAGGGCTGGCGCAGCTCCTCGAAGCACATGCAGGGACCGGTGACGTAAGCCATCTCGCTCTCCTGCAGGTGAAAGCGGGCCGCGGGAAAATGCTCCAGGGAGCCGGCATGGTCATAGTGCAGGTGGGTCACGATGACATCGGAGATCGCCGCTGCGTCGGCGCCCAGCAGGGCCAAAGCCTCGCGGGGCTCGCGCAGCAGCTGGCGGTTCCGCGCGTCCGCCTCCGCCTGCCCGAAGCCGGTGTCGACCACGACGCTCCGCCGTTCGTTGCGGATCAACCAGATGAAGTAGATTACCGCGGCTGCTGGCACCAGACTTGCCCTCCAATAGATCCTCGTTAAAGGATTTAAATTGTACTCATTCCAATTGGTCGTTTGGCGTGCTGGGGGCGAAGCTGGCCTGGTCGGACTAGGCCTCAGTTCGTCTCCGCCTCAGTACGTCTCGGCCTCAGTTCGTATCGAAGAGGGCGATCTTCTGAATCAACTCCTCTACCCGGGTGCTGTAACCCCACTCGTTATCGTACCAGCTGATGACTTTTACCATACGTTTGTCCATAACCTGGGTCAGGGCCGCATCAAAAATGCTGGAGTGGCCGTCGCCGATGATGTCGCTGGAAACAATGGGGTCAACACAGTAACGGACAATACCCTGCAGGTCACCTCGGGCGGCCTTGTGCACCGCATCGTTTACCGCTTCGGCGGTCACGTCGGTTTCCAGTTCAACAGTTAAGTCGATGAGACTGCCGTCCGGGACGGGGACGCGCAGGGCCATGCCATCCAATTTGCCAGCCAGACGCGGTAACACGGTGCCGATTGCTTTGGCGGCCCCGGTGGAAGTAGGCACTATGTTCAGTGCTGCACTGCGCGACCGGCGTTTGTCTGAGTGTGGGGCGTCGATCAGGCGTTGATCAGACGTATAAGCATGCACAGTGGTGAGCAGGCCGCGTTTGATACCAAATGCTTCGTCCAGCACTTTGGCTATGGGGGCGGCACAATTTGTCGTACAACTGGCGTTGCTGATGATTCTGCTCTCCGCGGTCACCACCTCGTCGTTGACCCCGGCAACCAGCGTGGCTTCCAGCGGATCCTTGGTGGGCACGGTCACTACCACGCGCTCAGCACCCTGGTCCAGGTGCTGTTGCAGTTCCTCCACTTTGCGGTACTTACCGGTACTTTCGATCACGTATTGCACGCCAAGTTCGCGCCAGGGCAGTGCGTCCAACGAACTGATGTTCAACACCTCGAATGGATCGTCGTCAATGATCAGGCGCGAACCCTCCATTTGCACCTGACCGGGGTAGGTGCCGTGGATTGAATCGTACTTGAAGGCATAAGCCAGGTCGTCGATTGAGGCGATGTCGTTCACTGCAACAACGTCGTAGTGTTTACGCAGTTTGGCGATGCGTGTAATGGTTCTGCCGATACGGCCGAACCCGTTTATCGCAATTCGTGGTTTACTCACGGCGGTTCTCTCTTTAGCGGTATAGCATTTTTGACGCAGTATACGCAGTTAGTTCAATGCCGTAGTCCATAGAACGAAGTGGTTGCAGCGATGGAATGTTGTGGTTGCCATCCTGATACTTGTAATTCTAAATGAGAATGGTTATCGTTTAGATTCACAATACATCAGAGAGCTGTTATGTCATTGCAACCAAGCCGGGAATGTATCCTGCGCGCCGTCATTATATGCCTGCTGACTATGCTTGCCGCCGCGGCCGTCCGGTGGCTTTGCCCACGACTTCAACAATATTCTGGCCAGCGTGCTGGGATTTACAGAACTTGCCCGTGACAAAAGCAGCCTCAGCGACCGGCCCAAATTACTGCGTTACCTGAACGAAATAGAGAACTCCGGCCAGCGCGGTGCAAAACTGGTCAAGCAGTTGCTTGTTTACAGCCGCAACTCCCCCTCCGAACCACAGGAACTGAACCTCGCCGACACGGTAGCGCAGGCACAGGCGCTGCTGCGCGGCAGTCTGCCGGCAACCGTGGAAATCAACACGCACCTGCCGGATACCAATCTCTACATGTATATCGACCCGGAGCAGATCCAACAGGTGCTGGTTAACCTGTGTATTAACGCCGCTGAAGCCATGCAGAACAGGGGTCAGATTGACATTCACCTGGACATCAGCGACCTGCAGGAGCTGACCTGCACGTCCTGCATGAACCGCTTTTCCGGCAACTATGTCAGCCTCAAAGTGGCTGACAGCGGCGCCGGCATTGTCGGCAACGCGGGACACCTTTTTACGCCGTTTGAAACAACCAAGGCTGTTGGTCAAGGTACCGGTCTGGGGTTGTCAGTAGTACACGGCATCGTGCATGAACATGATGGCCACATACATGCCTCCAACCGTGCGGAGGGTGGCGCCCGCTTTACCGTCTACCTGCCACCCCAGCGGCAGCCAGTGGGTGTCCAGGAGCACAAGCGCATTCTATTAATTGAGGACGACCCGTCGGTGGCCAAGTATCTGGCCACATTGCTTGAAGATCACGCCTTCAATACCACCCTGGCGAGCATGCCCTCGCAGGCGCTGGAAACATTCGTCGCCGATCCCGATCGTTTTGATCTGGTGATCACAGATCACCTGATGCCGCAAGGCACCGGGCTGGAGCTGGCAGAAGACATTCACGCGTTGCGCCCCGACCTGCCCGTGATCCTCACCACCGGCAACGCCAACAACCTGGATGCTAACGACCTGGCTTCGGCTGGTGTCAGCAGCGTCTTTGAAAAACCTCTGAACTCAGATCAATTAGTCGCTAAAATCCACGGCATCCTGGCTGGCTGAGAACGGACCAAGCAGTGGCAAACCCGCCGCCCGAAGCAGAAAGCAAGCCTGAGCACCGCGGGCGCAAAAGCCTGGTAGCGGTGGTGCAACACTGCGCCGGCGTGAACGTCGACAGCAACCTGGATGTGTTGACTCAACTCAGCCGCCAGGCTGCCGAGCAAGGCGCACAGATTATTACCTGGGCCGAAGCATTCGCCTATCTGGGTTCGCATAAAGGCAAACAACCCATCCTCGAACCCCTGCCCGGTGGTGGACCCATTCTGCAACGTTGCCGGAACCTGGCGGCGGACAGGATGGTAGCCCAGGGCCCCGCGCTCAAGCTATACTCTTTGACGTATACACACGCTGCACTGCATATAAAAATTACTACAAAGGATAGGCTTTGTAAAAGCCCCATATTATGTGAGCTAAATTGGGTGAGATATTGATAAATCTACATCTCCTTAATAGGACACCGCGTTGAAAAAGTGCCCAGGGCCCTACACGTCCAAAAACCGCCCTGGTCATAACTGTCTGTCAGTTACACAAGTTTATTACAGTCCAACATCTTTTTCACTTGATATACCCTAGCAATTTTTTGACAGAGATTCGTAAAACGTTACTAAATTTGTTGCTGCTGGCTACTTTTATTAATGCTTCTTCACTATCTATTAACTGCTGCAAATATTGTCTCTTTAAAAGCCAATCAAGAATATATGTGCTAATTACTTGTATTTCACATGTTCTGTGCATTCCTTGTTCCGGTTTCTCCATACATGATAGAATTGGTCTTAGCAATTTCTAATGCGTCGTTAACAATCGTAACCCACTGGGGTTACTAGCGTATGAAAAGAGTGATTGCAAGAAATGGATGCAAGTACGCGAGTTAGGGGCTTGAGAATATATTTTCTAAAAAGAACTACTACATGATTTGAAAATTTGATCTTCGAGGCAAGTGAATAAATAAATCTCCCCAGCACCAACTACTGGGTGCCGCTATTGCTTTAGAACATATGTATCAGGTGATATATAGTCTTTGAATGTGTTCTTACATGTTCCTATAACATTAATATATATATGTATTAAAAGCTAAAACCAAATTAAAAGATACATTAAAATCTACATTAAATAACTTTAAATGCCTTTAGCGGAGCTACGAGCTTTCGGTTAAAAAACGTTTATCATATATATATATATATACACTTGATAATACCTTTATCAAGTAAATACATATAAAAAAATATATATGTATGTATATTTTTTTTTGGAAAAGATAATATCGCAACGTCAACGAAAATTCTTTCGCGCAAATACAACCATTAACACGTAAAGAGTATAATATCTTCGTTATTCTATAAACGCTCGCAAATATGCAACTTTTGGTGAATGCAGAAAACGGTTAGCAGCTTTCTTGTTTTGTGTAAAATTTACACTGTAGCCATTTTCACACAGAAATTTGTCAAGTCTAAGTTCCGAGGACCGGTAAAGGAAAGTTAATGGGAAAGATAAGTACGAAACGTAAAATACAGAATTCAACTTCTTGTTACTTGATACTTCTATAGCAGCCGAATAAAGGTTCAACCTCTTGGCTTATTTAAAGATCTATATTTATATATAAATATACATAAATATAGTAAACAGTTAATACTGATGTCAACCTACCCGATCACTAAAATATATCAGGAAACAACCAGAGCACGATCAATATATTCAAGCTCACATATTAAGAAGGGACAATACAAATTTGGTGTTAAGTTTAGAGTAACACAATCAAGGAAAAATGAAAACTTATTAAACCCAAAATGGTGGAAGGCGCCAAGGTATTTGCTTGAAAATGGCATTTTAGCTCGGGTAAATAGTGGTGTAATTATACAAAGAGAACATAACCCTTTTAAAATTTATGCAAAGGAAATACATATTTTCTTTACTGGCTCCCTCGAAAGAGTGAACTGAACCTCCAGTTGGCAATACATAGGGAAATTGGCACAAAAGGAGACGTAACGCCCTAAACGGTTTCCTAGCAAAACTGACTCATCAAGAAACGGAGGCAGTTGTCCTCAGGTGGTTATCAAGCGAAAAATTTCATACCTCAAGGACTTACCCAAACACACGTTCTCCAGAAGTGTCAAATAAAATTAAATATCAACAAACTCAAGCAACAGATTCACTAACCGTAAATTTGCCTTGAAAGCTGAGCAATACCAGCCTTCTTAAAGTCCGGGATACAATCCAGTTTGTAGTAACATCATCTCTAACTTCAAGTGAGCAGTTGATAACAACTCATATTGAGAGCGCACATGACGAAATACTCAAGATTATAGAGGTATCTCTAAGTAACCTTAAGAAAGTTATCATGAATTAACAAATACTATCTTTATCTAGCTTTGGTTAAGTGAAGCCTCCAATTTAACATAGAAATAATGGTTTGCTACTATTAAGGGAATACCCCCTCCAACACACTCCCCCCACTCCCCATCCCAATCTCCAACCCCTTGTAACTTGTTTAATATAACAACAAGAAGTACAGTGAGTGCGTCTAAAGTAAGTACAACTCAAAAAAAAATAATATAGAAGTGTCCAAATCGCGAAAATGTCTTGTAAACAGTAAACGCTCTTCAATGACCAAAAATTCCATATCATACAATACTAACGTATTTAATGTCAGCACCTCATAACTCGGAGCATAAAACTGGCTATCCAAGGATAGGGCTAACACCCTGCTTACAGTGCGGTTGAGGCTTTTACAGTAATATACAAAACATAGTAACTAGCAGTAGCGCGTCCTATAAGGCAAAACTTTCTACGGCATAAACTAGTACGTAAACACTACAAAAATTCTGTGTACGCCAACGTTTGCTCTAAACAAATCTATGAAAGCACAATTAATCACCACAAATTGATATCAGTTCTCAAAATTAAAACGGTTTAGGAAAAGGATGTACACTCTGCAGACAACATTCGCAAGTAAAGTGTCTTCAAGTTCACACTCCCAAGTCTATGTTGGGGTTGATCGGTTCGACAAGGTCGGAGCCCGGCGTGAAGATGAAGCCAAATTCCTCCGTACCAAGCGCGTCGCCAACCACTTTGAAAGCGCCAGGGTCGGCGCCGATGTAGCCTTGGGCCGAAGTGCTGTCCATTAGCACCGTATCGACATCGCCAGCCTTCAGGGCCTGGACCGAGGCCCCGAAGGTCTCGAACAGCTTGATCCGCGGATTCGCCTCATCGCCGTCGAGAACATCGTAAACTGCGACATAGAAGTTGGTCGTGCCAGCTTGTGCTCCCACGAGAAATGCATCGTCAGCCGCGAAACCTTCGGCGTTTTCGAACCGATCTTCATCGGCGCGGACAAGCATGAATTGCTGCGAAACCATATAGGATTCGGAAAAATCGACCTGCTCCTTGCGCTCGTCAGTGATGGTGATGCCATCCATCCCCACGTCGAACTGACCGTTGCGCACAGCTTCAATCATCGTGTCCCAACTGCTGAGCTGCCAATCGACCTCGAAGTTCAGGCGAGTGGCAATTTCGTTAAACGCATCATACTCCCAGCCAATGCCTTCGCCGGTCGCCGGATCAACAAAGTTGAGCGGCGTGTAAGCGTTCTCGGTCACGGCCACGACGGTGCGGCCACCCAAATCGGGTAAGTCCTGGGCCATCGCCGGCAACGTGGCAAATGCCCCAATGAGGGCAACAGCCAAGATTGGTTTTACGGTCATGATTGAGGAACCCCCTGCTCGGTTTCTATTTGTCGATATGCTGTCACATTGCCGATGCGACGAAAAGCCCGCGGCGCATTCGGACAATTGAGGTTAACAGCAGATTAGCGGATTTGCCGTTAGATGGGTCGATCGCAGCATTTAGGAGATCGGTTCCATGGCAGCTTGGGCCCGCCCGGGTATTGCCGAGTCTGACCACGCCCCTATCGCCAGCCTGGGCAACCAGCCTCGCACGGGATTGCTGATAATCGACTCGCGGCACCAAGTACTTTCTTGCAATGACAGCTTCTGTGCAGTTCATGGCGGTTGTTCGTCACCGCAGCAAGTTGTCGGCCTGCCTTATCATGCCATTCTCGTCCTTCTGGCCAAATCAGTAGGGGTGGCTGGCGCCGAGGCCGTCAATGCCGTTAGCCATTGGCCCAATTCAATCTATCGACGCTACCTCGATGGAGAATGTGCGCCCTTTATCACTCGTCTGGCCGATGGACGCTGGATTGAAATCGAGCACGCCTCACTAACCGATTCTACGGCCGTTTTCTGGAGAGACACGACCAGTCAGATGCAAGCATTGCTTTGCATGAGTGACGCCATCCAAGTCGCTCCGGAAGCCCTAAGCCTGTGGGACCAGGCTGGTCGACTGAAATTCTGTTTTAAGCAGCTGTACATAGTATTCATATTTATAACAAAAATTTCCATGGGAGATAAAAAAAAAAAAAAAAAAAAAACGACGAAAGAAAAGTCTGATTTTTAACTTTTAAGCAGAGGCGTAGTAGAGCCATAGAGTCATAGAGGCATAGGCATGGTAGAAGAACATTGCCAAGTGTCGAAAACCATACTGTGATAAAGATGGGCCCAGGATTGCAAAAAGTCTTTATTTGAACTGGAGGTCTCAGGGACTTCGTGCTGTCCGCTTCTAAAAAGGCTTAAGTAAGCGCTTCGTGTAGACTCGAGATCATGTAATAGGCCCTGTCCTGCACTGGTTCGGGGCCATTGCTTTTCCTAAAGCCATAATAATTTCAAATATTAACATAATATGAAGATTGCAGCCTGTTTACAAAAAAGCTATTTTTTTTATCTAGGGGGGCATGCCCCCCCCCCTTCTATATCACCGCAGTAAAGAGAAGAATGTTTAATTTGACAAGTCCTCCCTCACCGCTACACTTCAACTACTTGCAGCAGGACCAAGCGTTTTTCCTCCTCGATACCGGGTATCAGACATTCAGATGCTTCGTGGGAATTTGTCTAAAAGTAAGCTCCCAGCAGTGTTTTCACTCGGCATGATCCAGAAAGAAGTAGGCAAGCCCAAAAAATAAGTAGATTGAAAGTAGAAACGGTTTCAAACATAAGTAGAAAATAAGGAGTTTATGCATAAATTATTTGAAGATTTGAATTTGAGGGCTAAGATAAATGACTTTAATTGGAAAACCAGCAGAGAAATAGAAAGGGATAAAATCAGATAAAATACTGGCTAGCTAAGCTAAATGTAATAAAACCAAAAAACATTTCAAACACTTTTGGGTATAGGGGTGGAATTCACTTCAAAATACCGCTTCATATTTCAAATCTAAAGAATAAATGTCTGCTTTAGCATTCTGAAGCTGTCGCGTTAGATTTAACCCGCTCCAAACGCTTTTTAAGCGAATCGTCAACGACCATGTGGCTGTGGTCGCCTTTCCGTTTTAATCCACACTTCTTCTGAAGAGTGGTGCAAAGGGTTACGATGCCTAGCCGAATACACTGTTCAGTGTTTATCGATTTTAGGAACCTAGAGAGTCTTTCTACTACGACATTGAAAATTGCAAACAGAAAAGAAATTTGACTAGGGTGATTTCAAAACATTTTGAAGTTCTTCTGAAAAATGCCTAAGTCCAGTAAAAAAAAAGGTAAAGGATACGGCATTAGACTTTACATTCCGTACCGGCGGTGCTGATCTCCGTTTCTTGGCCCTTCAGCCAGGAAGTGCAATGGGGGGTTGGGGGCCAGCCATCAAGATAAAATACTGTCGAGTATTCTACGTAGATTATGGAAATCAAGAACTGTTAACAATGGACAGGCTACGGAAACTAAACAAAGACTTCACAGAGTTAGCTGCTCAGGCAGTACTTTGCCAACTGGGCTCTATTTTGCCAACTGAAGGGGTAAGACTTTGCAGCATGAAAAGCTACCGATGTTTTAAAAGCCAGATGTACTAGTTTAATTTAGGAAATTTCTATTCCAAAGGAACAATCATTTGTTGCTCGGATGGAACAAAATAACACCCTGGAGAATTAAGGACGGGGTTACATAGCAAACAAGGTTTTGTTCAGTAACGGATTCATTTTGGTAAAGTTTTGCTTCATCTAGCCTCTGCGACGTACGAACAGTCATGACGGTCAGTCACGCAATATATGCCGGCCTTCATTGGTAGACGTAGTGAAGTTTCGTAAAAATTTATCGAATCGCCTAAACAAAGCCAAGTCGACAGATCCCAAAACAGACTCAGCAATAGGACATGATTTGCTTTAAAACCCATTGCGTGCTAAAAACTGTCAAGAGGATTCCTTAAGGGTATTAGTCAAAGCCCGATCTCCGTTTCACCCCCCCTGTTTTAGAAACTGCATTTATCAAAACAAGGGAGCCGGTGCTCTGTTGACAAAAATAATTTATTTACAGTTAACGTGTTTTTCAATAGTGACAGAAAAGGTGTCGCTGTCGTGACTGTTATTTTCTACGACGTGTTTTGGTCGAGTCGTTTCGCATAAATTCATCGTGAAAGCATTCTCACTTCACACCATACGATTGCAGTAATCAGTGTCTGGCGAAAGCGTTTAGCAAATTTAATCCGTTAGTCAATGCAATATTCAGATTTTGTACTTTGTGTCGAGACCTAATAAAACTGTCACTGTCACCCTGGAGAACTAAGGTTAAGGTTACGTAACAAAGGAGATTTTTCATTGGTCGAGACCTAATTTAAGCTGGCACTCTCCACGTATCCACTTCTGAATAAAGTTCAGACGAAACAATAAGGGAGAAGTATATGACATCGGTTTTAAAGAGAAAAGCTAAAAATTGTTCTACGTAAGTTTTATGGGGAATATCATTGTAATTCTGTGCGATGTAATAGACTACAATGCTAACTCGTGCTGCAATCGTCTGTAAAACTATTTCCCTCATTTTGTTAAAAAACCTCTGCTCCTACTCACAGAATGTTAGTTACGACTTCGCTGTTTTCTTTCTATGCTATTATTATTCATTGGTTTCACTAGTTCATAAGCTCTATAATTGCTACTTATGTACAAAAGTTAAATTTATAGGCCGAAAGGGTGTTAATACTCCATAATGTTGTCTATAAGAATGATCTTGCAATTTCAAAACTTGACGGTGTTGTATCTCTGCGAAGGAACTGGTAAAAGGAGAAAATTTTTGTTGAACTAAATTATTCTTCTATTACGTTTCTGACCTCGAGTCTCCTAATTTTTAAGTTGAATTAGTGCAAGATTGGAATTCCGTCTTGGCATTTTGTCTTATTACATTATCCATGACTAGCAAAAATCATCGGTGCTGCCAGCGTACTTTGGAGACACTGCACTCATCAAAATACAAACTTTATTTGTTCTCTAAATATTTTATTGAAACTGATAACAAAAATATTTACCTGAACACACATCAGACAGATACTAGTGTAAGTACTTTTGGTTCAGTGGATAACAGAATGAGATTATGAAAGGGGTTAAACACTTGATGATTCGAGATAGATTTTGCTTTTGGATCACTGAGGGTTCCTTCTACAGCATGAAAGCTAAGAGATACTTACAAAGTCTATTTTCCGATACGATACTTTATTGATGCTATCATTGCAAGTGTGTTATACCCTATTTTTATTAACATTTTTAACCGTACAAGGACTCGTGCCAGCCCCTGGCTCAGTTCGAGTTGCCTGTTTACTCTGGAGTGCCGAATAAACGGGGCGTCTGAATTAATTTGGGGGGCATCGTGCCGGTTTAAAGTTGATATACGGGGGGTCCAAATACACGGGGGTTCTGAACTTCAGTCTCAAGTTCGTGAAATTTTTAAATAAGGATGGCACACATGAGGACAAAAATCGCACTGATTGACTAATTAGCAACTGTTTCAGGGTCAAATGATGCACGGGAACTATTTAAGTGTTTTCAGATATCGTTTACATTATAAGTACTGGGAAAATTCCTTGAAATTAATAAACGGGAGGTCCTAATAAGGATCGGGGAGGTTTATATATTTTAGAAAATAATCGGGGGGGTACGATTATTTGGCACTCGAGAGTACACTACGGAAAATGAACAGAAGGGGAACTGCGCCAGGAACCATGCTTACTAAATACGCATGCGCTAACCTAACAGAACTGCACATGTGCGAAAAGGAAAGTATCAGAGAGTAAAGACGTTTCAAGAAGTAAGCAAATGTCTGAAGGTCGGAAAGTAGGTGTAAGAAAGTAACCAAAATGTCATAATGTAAACAAGCGTCAAAAAGTAAACAAGAGTTAAGAAGTAAACAAGTGTGACAAAGTTGTAAAAATAACCCATGCATTTGAAGTGTAGCCTTGAAAAGTAGGTGGTGCATTTGTAGAGTGGTATTTGCATTTTTGCCATTTATATCTTTACTTCCACGGTCACTGCATGTTCAAAACAGACTTACGAAAAACGAAAACAATATCAAAGTATATGTGATAAAACAAACTTTTCAAACCTACAGGGGTGTGTTACAAGGTGAAGAACAGTTTTCTCAAAAGCAGTTTCATAGTACAATGTAAAACAACATCCCCATTGTAAAATTGCGTGCATCCATTGAACATGGACACAGTTCAATTTATTACAAGTAGGCCTACAAAAAGTTCGATGTTGTGAGTTTTTACAGGAAATTTGAATATTTGCAAGGGATCAAATATTAACTTTTATTTCTGTCAGAATTAAATCATTGTTTAAGCCTACAATATACATTTTTTTAATTTAAGAATTTAGTATTGACATTTTTAAGTCTGGTCCATTTGTTAAGAGTCTAGAACTTTCTTTTCTAACCCTGGTGTCAGCTCTGAATATATGTATTGGTTGCGGCACTATACAAAGTAATGCTTGTCTTTCTGCCTGCCATGAATGTTATGTATAGGGGCTTATTTACTGACAAAATGGCATACCAGTACGATGTATTCTTTGCCAAAAATAGAAAGTTTTTATTAACATTTTATGTATCTTTGGTGGAGTCTGAAAACACTTGGAAGAAAAGAAGTTTTAACAGTAGATAAGATTTCCATATCAGTGATCAAACTGCTTTCTATAGATATCTATATATGCATTATGTTGTCACAGCTTTATATCTATGACCTACCCAATGGTAATGTTGCATTTCAGTTGTGATAGTTGTGAAATTTAGCTGTTAGAACTATTAAGGAATGAATGGCGAGTTGCAATTTATATGAACAATCGAATCTCAGATTCAGTAGGTATACTGAAGGGAGGGAGTAATGCCACCCCCTAGAAATCTAAGCCTACTAGGAGCATTAAAAACTATAAGCACCCCAAATGAAAGTCATTTCCCAGTTTTCGAAGATTTGAGCCTGAAAGATTGCTTAGCAGTTTAATTTTTCCATCATCTTTGCAATGGCATGCAGGAATCATCTAAAAGAGAAGCACATTGAGAGTTGATTGAAGTTAAAAAAAATTGCTGATTTTCCAAAAGAAAGGATAACTTTTGTGTAAAAGAATGCCAAACTTGTCATAAAAAACTCTTAACATGTGTATTTGCAAAGAAAGCTTCCTACAATTTGTAGGTAGGTCCTGCACATACTGCATAAAGTGACCCCCTTGCACATTTAAATGTCCCCCTAATGCATATAATATTGGTAAGACTAGCTTAAAAGTCAAACAACAGAATTGCCACATAGATTGCCCCAGTATATAGTTTAAATTTAAAGAAATTACTATGAAGGTGATTCTATTGACTACATTGACTTCATTATAGTGACTTGCAGTATCAGGCAAAACAGGAAGATATTCATAGCCTGAGCAGGAAGATGATTCAGTATTAACTTTTAATGTATTTATCAGTTTTGTCTCAGATTTGGTTGTTCGTCCGAGAATTGGTAATATTTATTACAAATAATGAAAACCTTTTTAAACCTCTCTGTAGGGGCTCCTTTGAACGATGCGTATACAGAATTAGGAAGCTGGTAACATTTCATTACAATATGACGTCGTCACTGTTAACAATGTGGTGCCATATCATATATTTTTTTTCCTCAAATTTCTATGAAATTATTTTATAAAGCTAGTAAAGAGGCATGCTCAAGAACTTTCAATGAGAAAACAACAACGTAAAAGATAACGTTTTAATCTCAGCCTTAACTAAAAATCATCCTTCCCCCATACGTTCAAAGGTCAAATTAGCCCTACCAAACACGTTTCAGATACAGTACGGTGCTTTAGGTCCTGTAGCGTGCGCCATATTTGTATGTGTACCGACACAGAAAACGTCAACTATTGTATTAGCATTTCAATCAAGTTCCGTACCAAGATTTTAGTTATTGAAAGGTGGGGTGTAGGGGGTCAAATAACAAATTTCATTTTATTGTCTTAATTTGATTAAGGTGCAAAAAAGGAATCTATCTCCCGTACACCATAACTTATTGCTTGAAAATAAAGTACCCATAGCAAGGATTTATTTCAATGAAATTTCCGAATTCAAAAATCACTACACGGGCTTGCGATTAGTGTAGAAATTTTAAAGAAATCGATTTGCTGCAGTTAGTAGATTTACAAGATCTTGGCGGTCACTGAAGACCATAAACATTAACATACTATATGATTCACAAATTCATTTAGATTTCATTCAAATCCAAAACTTGCATTTTGCTATTAAATTATTGGTTTATAGAGAGCTGAGTAATTTCATTGGTCTTAAATGCTTACCTTAGGCATGCTTGTATTTACCTCACTCATAAGGTCATATTGTATACCATTAACTTTATGGGCCTGGATGTCACAAAGCAGCTTGGTCTCCCGGGTGTTTTGAAGCGTATAAAGCAATTCTTAAGTATGTAAAGAGGATGCAGCTCTTCCACATTAGTAAGAGGATATAAAGAAGGGGATCGACGCTTTAAAGATCTTGAGAATTTTTATCAATACTGACAAAAGTTGTCCAGTTCTTTTCTGAACATTTTTGAAGAATTTGCCCTTACATTGCCAGCATAAATGTGCAAATTTCAAAGGGAATCACAGTTCGTAACTTTCAAAATATCCAGGAAATATGGAAAAGAATCTACGTAGATTCACCAATGGGCATGAGAAGGCACCTTCTTAATCTCTCCCAATACACCTCGAACAGTATAGAACTAAGAACTATCTTTGAGAGAATCAGACTTTCGATTCCCCAAGCAAATTCACAGCCGCGTGTCTACTAAAACTGTTTAGTGCGGTAAATATGTTAATGGTGTATAAAGACCTTAGCAATGACAAGAACGTCAATTTGGGGAGGTGTAGTGTCTGATCTGAGTGCAAAGAAAAACTAATGAATAACAACAAAGGTTCAAACGTGTATTCTAATACGACATACGCCTGTATATCCACTGCACAGCAACTTCCTTACAAGAACTCTCTATTTATATACATCCGTTGTTTAAGTCAGTCACATTACATAATTCATGATTTAGAAGCAGAAGTGCATTTGCGGCCATAACGGTTTGGCACTGTAACGCTGTAATGCACCATTACAGTGCTTGACGCCCCCGTAATGCGCGGGCGGTGGTACAAATGTATGTTAGAAATTTGTTTGATCGTGTGCAAACCATTTCGAGGCTATAAAATGACAGTGAGACTATGACGTCTATCCCATGCATTTATACTCGTGAATCACTTCTGTAAACTAGTTAGTCAGAACAATCTTGTATGGACGTCGGTTGGGGTCAATCATGTATTCAAAGAAAGATATCGGGATTTACAATTGATTATGTTAGAAGATAACTCCTTATCTATTTATATGTTCCTAAACTCCGTGCGACTTGGCGAAATATAACAGGTTATGGGCCCAACACGCTTCCACACGTCAATTTAAAAATGTGGACAAGTCAGGATAAAACAAAGGAAACATGTCCCCTCTCCTTTAGCAGAAGAGAACAAAAAATCTTCCCCACACCCGAAATTTTGAGACACCTGTAAAAGTTTTGGTCTACAAGTACAGAAATTGCAATTTCGTAGACACTTGTGACATCAAAAATTTTAACTTTAAAAGTCATAATGTATCTAGCAGAAATTATCAAATTTATTGCAAAATACATTGTTTGCTCTGTATAATGTTTCTACCATCTTTAGAGGAGCATTTTGTTTCTAGAGATTATTCGTTATACTTCTGTTCGTCTAGTACGGACCTTAAATACTGCAATAGAAAATGTTGAATCTCTTTAGAAGAGATACAAGGTAGAGCTGAACTAGCATGAAATGACGTTAATGACATCTCTTGCATTGTAATCCATACACCCTCCCCCCTCCTACGCACACACTCTTCAACAATGATGGACGCTCGTGATCATATCTTTTGCTCAATATACGCAACCTTCAACAAGTACGATAACAAAGATGGCAATGGGGAACTGTACGAAAAAGGTTATCCCCTTAGATAAATATCTCAATGCACAATTTAAATTGTGCTTTTGAGTTTATTTTCTAAAAGCTATTTAGCATTTTTGAAACGTAATTTTGTTTTAAACATGTACAAAATCATATTTATTTGTTCTGTACATATCCATACCATCTTAAGCTGGTCTGTATCTTCCTTGTAATATCATTCACATTCAAGATCTCTTCTTATTGCTAAACTCCTTTATTTATCTCTCAAAATCACCCCTTTAATCCTTCTCAGCATCCTCACCCGTTTAATCCGAGTATCCTTTCTCCTTCTTTAACAACGTGCAAACTTCAGATCCAAAATGCAAAATAAAATTTATCGTTCTTTTTACAACTTTACCTTGCGCTTTGGTGGATGAAATTCTTTAACAACTCTTCCACTCTACTTCTTTATCAGCTACCCAAATTTGACAAAAAGTTAAATGCATAACAATTGCTCAGTTGCTATGAATCAACTGTATTCCTATAAACAGCTGCATAATATTTTAGGATGTTTTTTTATATGTGAACCTCTGCACAGTTGAATTTATTGATGTCAAAGATGACGAACTTGTATAAGTGCTATTTTTGGTATGTTGTTAAAGCAGTGGATTATGCACAAGGAGTTTTCCCATTGTTTTTTGTAGTTATTTGCCTTATAATTCCATCAATGTTATTTGCCTATTTTGCATTTTGCTTTATTGATTAGTCCACATTTCATGCCAATAAAAAAACAGAATAACAACATTGTAAAAGAAATCAAACCACAGCATTATACATATGGTAAACACAGAAGTAAAAAAAATTCCTGCAAAGCTCAGAACCCAGGCGAAAGTAGCGTGTATGCTAGACTAAAATGCATTCGTAGCTCTAACAGATCACAAAGACAACTTTAAGAGTAACCATACCAAGAGATTTGGGACTACATGCAAAGCCATCACATTGACTAGAGAACTCTTTAAGTGCAGTGCTCGAGTCAGTATTTTATGCAAGAGCTACCAGTAGCTGTACCAATGCCCATCGGTAATGTAGCTAATCATATCTTTGTAGAAGAACCTGTCCATTAATGTTATGTTTTACATACAGCACATCTATATACTTCACAAATTATAATAATTTTGTCCTTGCATTCCCAAATTAGGTGTTACTTCACTGATAATGCTTTTAGCCTCACTCCATTCCCTTGAAATTTGTAAGCTCAAATGTAATGTGGACATGTCAGGTTGTGCATTTCCAAGTTATCTTTTCCAAAATGAATCTTAGGGGCATTGGTAATTATTTTCTTTTTAGGTTATTCTAAGGATTATTGATGACACCTTACAAACAATACCTTGGTACATCTTTGATTGTAACCCATAGTTTTTACCTACTTGTGGTGGCTTTGCTACTTCACTCAGGTAAAACAAAAGGTTATATTAACAAGAAATTTTAGCTGGAAAATTTGATGTTTCAATCAAGATTGGAAAGTAATGCTGAGTGCTATCTTCAGACTGCCAGATTTGAATTATGTCGCTGTTTTTTATGAGGTTGACTTGCGGACCTCTGAGGAATCTGGGGTCGAACTAGCTTTGTGAGGCGGCACCATGCCGGTTTTTTGTTTGTTGGGCTGGATGCCATATGTGTGGAAGTTGGTAGGATACGTTGTTGTTGTGGCTGTGATTGTGTAAGGTGTGGATAGCTTCTTTGATCTTTGTGCGGGCTTCATTGTCTATAATTTGATTGCTTTCCCAATCAAAAGTGTGCCCTTCCTTCCAGCAATGTTCGACGATCTCGCGACTCTTGATATCTCCGTTTGCAACGGCTTTCTTATGTTCTTTCTCCCTCTGACCTAAAGAACGGTTTAATTCGCCAATATAGGTCGCTGGACAGTCCTTATACTGTATCTTTTACACGATGTTGGTTTTTTTTCGGCTGCTGGGACAGGATCTGTGGGTTTTGACAGAGTCTCGCGTAAGGTGGACAATGTTTCCGTTTCCTGTTCCCGAGGGCGTGTTTTTCTTTTCCGCAAGGCCATACTGATTTCTTCTTGACTGTATCCGTTGGATGAGAGGATGTCTTCGAGATGTTTTTCTCCTCTTCCTTCAGGGTGGATGGCTCCGATATGGTTTTCCTAGCTCTTCCAATGACGCTGTTGCGGGCTGGGGGTGAATGGTGTGATGCATTATTCAGATATTGGTCGGTGTGGGTCTGTTTTCTGTAGATCTGAACAGCATTGCGGTGGTCTTCTTTTCTAGTGAGCTGGAGACCCAAGAAAGGTAGTTTACCATCTTCTTCTGTTTCCATAGTGAACTTGATGCTGGGATGGAGGCCGTTACTATGTTCAAAGAAAGTGTACAGATATGCTTACCTGATGATCGCAAAAACATCTTCAATATGTCTTTCTCATATAGACGGTTTTTGGTCAGCGGTGATAAGAGCTATGTTTTCAAAGGCTTGCATGAATATTTCAGCAATAATGGAAGATGTAGGAGCTCTCATGGGTACGCCACTACATTGTGAATAATTATCGTCTTTGAAGAGGAGAAGGGCATTGTGAAGAAGGCTTTGGAGGATGTTGAGGATGTCCGAGGGCTTTAATGAACTTCTGGAGACAAGTGAAGTGTCTTTTCAGGAGGTCTTGGATTACATGAATTGTGTCTTCAATGGGGATGCTCGTACACATAGAGGTGACATCAAAGGAAGCCATGACGTTGTCAGTATTGACTGCTTTCTCTTTTATGAAGCGAGTAAATTCAGCTAAGTGATTGCAATGACTTGTCTTCAATTTAGTGTACGGCGATAGCAGTGAAGTAACTCCAATTCAGAACACATTCTTGCAGAGGCCTTCCGTCTTTATTAAAATATGAAAATCACACATTTAAAAGATGAAGGTGACCTTTTACCAGGCTCGAAGAAGTGTGAAGACGAACATTACACAAGTTAACAATAATACTGTCATTAAGAAGGAGGGCGAGGGGAACATATTTAAAATCTTGGAAGGCATGTAGGAGACTACCATGACTTGGAATAACTGACTATTCTTTGTGTTGTACTACCCTACGTTTAGTAAGGTTCGGTTTGTTCTTGACATTGATTCTTGACTTCATTTTTTACATGTTTTGGTCATTTTTCAACCCCCAGTTTATTCTCACACCCTGTTTATTACGTTTTTGGCATTTTTCCATGCCCGGGAACAGCACTTTCTTGACTTCTTTTTTGAAGACAATCAGTTTGGTTACTGCCATTATATTTAAGGCTCTCTCCAGGAGTTAGGTATTACCTAGTATATCTTAATAGGATGGTGATTACTTCCAGACAGCACTAGCCTTGAGTGTGCTATCTTACACATGAAATGTTTATGGAAAAGTACCACTCGGTCACTCAGTGCTTTTGTAAGAGGACCACAAGGATATAAAAACTGGTTATGGACTCAGAAGAAGTGACTCCTGAGTAGAATGTTGGAAGAAGGAATACCTAACATTGTTAACGACCCAATTATCAGGTGATAGAAGATCATTTTCCAAGCGCTCATCATCAGCTTTGGTTGATGAAAAGTTACTTGAAGGCAAAAGATTCTGATAGCAAATATTTTTAAGATATAATATCCATTTTTCCTGCTTTACCCGTTGAGAAGATAAAAACAGACATGTTGGATGGACCTCAAATTCGCGCCCTTGTACACAGTGTAAAATTTGTCAGAAAAATTTTTAGAGAAATTGTTTCTAGCGGATGCTGATTGGTTCAAAAACACAATCCATTCAGGCAGTCCAAATTCTGATTGGCTCTTTCAAAAATACAGTTGGTATACTCTTTCACACACTTCGTTTCGGTCATCCTGGCGTTAGTACTATGAGGAGTGTCAGACGAAAAAAGCTTTCAAGTACACAATGTTTTTGCTATTTGGTGCAATATTCTTGTTTTGTACCACTGACAAACTGTTTGAATTCATTCTTGCGTGCTAAATGGTGCAGATGAAAATAGAATGATAACTTTGGTAAACATAAATTACATAACTGTTTTACTACGTTGGTTCATACAAACCTAAACAGTTGATTTGATGGGAGGTACAGAGATAATAATAATAATAATAATAATAATAATAATAATAATAATAATAAATTTTTTTAAACTCAATGCCTTTATTGCTAATCTTCATTATACAATAATATTTCCCGCTGTTTTCTCCTGGCATGGTACATGTCCGGCGCGTCTATCTGCCAAAACCTATTGAAGGTCGAAAGTGTCATCGAGATGAGGGGATTTGAAAAGTCAATATTTAAAAGACGCCAGAGAAATAGATAATACGTCTCCACCGGACATTGAACCCGTAAATATGCTGTATGGATGGAATTAATAATGTCTAGATACTTTGTTAGATTTCAGCTTTGGGACTTTACTGTTAATGTCCGTGAAGACACGGCGATGCTAAACCTAACCCTTAAAATAATCTAGGTAGATATAAAATTAGCTTAGACCATAAATCTCATATAGTGCAGCTGTAGCATAGCAACAATCGATTGAATACCCCAGGTCGACTTTTGAAAGCCGTCTTATGATGTCGATTTTAGAGTAGGCAAAACTTTGCTAAATTATCATAGCTATTTACTTCAATTTTGCACATTTCCACCTATCTTGACTGCCCCGTTCTCTGTTACCCCAAGGTCCGCAAAAGTTGTAATCCATTAAATGAAGACACAGTCCGTCCACAACTGATACGGATCGCCCTTCCGTTTTACATGGGACCTGGTGGATTTGAGCTCCTTTGGATCTGCGATCGGTACCAGTTCAGGTCCACTTATGAAAGTGGACCAGCTTGAATCTCATCCTGAGGTGGCCTCGGCAGCCTTGAAACTGAAGAATAACTCGGAGACAAGAACTGCCAGGTCAATTTGACCTTATCTACATACATGTTCGCATTTCAACGTTCTGCTTCACTGCATTCCTTATAACAATAGAAAGAATGCCATGTTGAGCTCAGAAACCGAATGGTTCCGATCTCGTCTCACGGCTCTAGAATGGGATGTTTAGATTTGGATCTATTTAGATCCTACCAGTTTTGATCTGCAATAGTGTAAACAGGGTCTAAGGTTGAGCTAAATCAGAGGCTATTAAATTTTGCCAAAGTTAACCAACGCAAAAATGTGTCGACTTAAGGCATTGTGATATTAATAGTATAACTATGCTAGGACTATCAAAGTATGTAAGCTCCATGTCTTCCTACACCTCTTCTCCTCCTCCTCCTTCTTTTGCTTGGTCGTAGTCCTTGGCAGGACTGCAGGCACTCTCTAGTTTTCATTTCCCGAATTTTTAAATGTTGTTTTAAAGCTTCCTAGAATAGTACATACGTCTACCAAGCTTTATTTTGTAGCAGTTTCTCAACCAAAGACTTCTGATAAGCAGTGGGCCCAGTCTTGAAACTGCTGTTTTAAAAGCCCCTCTTGTATCGATATTAGGTAGGGGTCACCTTCCCCCGTTTGTTCGGTCTATATTACCTTAAAGATTAAATGCGTTTAGATAAGTATTACTGTTGATGTGCAAAAATGTTGTATAGTCTGAAAATGTTGAAAAATACATTAAACAGAGAGGAAAGATTTCAGGGTATAACATCACTAGAATGTCTCATACAGCGAAACAGGAGATGCAATAAAACTAATACATACCAATTTCAACAATGAATCAACAACAGCCAGGGAACAATTTCAAACCCATTAGTATTTGTTTGGATTACACCCTCTCTCAAGAAACAATACTTCACTATGTAATGCTCAACTAGAAGGTATCCTACAGACAATAGGTTAATGGTCGGGGTATGCAATGAAATCAACACATACCAATTAGACAATGACATAACAACATAGGGGGAACAATTTGAAAAATCATAGTATTAGTGTGGAATACACCCTCACTCTCAAGAAACTATATTTCACCATGTCATGCTCAACTAGAAGGTATCATACAGGGAGGAGGATAACGGGTAGGGATATGCAATGAAATCAACAAGTACCAGTTAGACAAGGAACCAATAACAGAAGGGGAACAATTTGAAAGAACATAGTATTAGTGTGGAATACACCCTCATTCTCAAAAAACTATTCTTCACAATGTCATAGCTGACTAGGAGGTGTCATACAGGGAGGAGGATAATGGGTAGGGATATGCAATGAAATCAACAAGTACCAGTTAGACAATGAATCGACAAAAGCTGGGGAACAATTTGAGAAATCATAGTATTTGTTTGGATTACACCCTCACTCGCAAGAAACAATATTTTACTATATCATGCTGAACTAGGAAGTATCATACAGGGAGGAGGATAACGGGTAGGGATATGCAATGAAATCAACACATAACAATTAGACAATGAACCAATAACAGAAGGGGAACTTGACTAAGAGGCATACAGAAAAGAGGATGATGGGTGGGGGTAAGCAATGTAAGCAAAATATACCAATTTGATGATTTGTAAAACAATTGCAGGTGAATAACTGGTAACATCATTGCATATATCCTTATGTCCCTTGCCAAAAATGTACTCCATGAGGTTATGTTTTAATAGTGGTTTCATACAGGGAGAAATATATTTGGAACAATGAATCAACAATCAAACATCAGGAAAGATATGCTGGGCAACTTGGCATCATATATCCCCTTTAAGAAACTATACTGGATTGCAGGTTTTATATTCTGAAAAGGGAATTGGGTAAGGACTTGTGATGTAGCAAAAATAAACTACTTTGACAATAATCAACCATGAACATACAGTCCATCATTTTTATGCTGGGCAAGTTGACATAAACCTCAACTCCTTTCAGAACCTATACTTCATCAAACAATATCTTGCTAGCAGGTTTTATGCAGGAAGAAGGTTATTGGTTAAGATACAAAATAAAGATAAATGTACTTAGAATGGATAGCCGTTCATGCATAAAGGGCTCCCAATATTTTCAAGCTCCGATGGTGTCGTACGCTGGGTAAATAATAAGGCATGCCCGACCGAGTAGTGTCAAGTATGAAGGTGATCAGTTTCCTCTGTTTTAACATATTTTTTTTCGATTTAGCCTTATGGAGTTGTACTCGAACTTTGTTTTCCGTGTACGGCAGTTTGGTTTATCCGCACGACGATAAGCCAGTAAGCATATTTTTGAACACTGCTTTCGTAGGATGAGCTACATATGAGACGAGAGACGAATTAAAACCTTGCCGCACAAAGCATCGAAAGTTGGTTTGTATTTTTACCGTGCTTGCATAATCTTAGACGTGACATGGAAGTTGGGGTCTCTTTAGGAACCTCTGATAAATCATGTACTTGCAGCTTTTCTTGTGGTAGGGAAAAGCACTCCTACAGAGCCCGGAAAATGTATCAAGAGCTTTTTCAAGTGTGGACATGACTAAGTGCCTTGCCCACAAGAAGAACAATCGCGCTTCAATGTACAAAAGGCTCTTGCATCTTATCCCTCTTCCTTTAAGTTCAAAGCTTCTGCCTCCCAGTCAGTAGAGACGTCGTGTTAATTAGCCAAAAGCGAGAATCAATCTTAGGTAGGTGTACAGATTCACCGGGTTCTTATCAATACAGACGCCTGCATCAAGTTTTGAAGTAAGACTGTACACCGCATAAAGGGAGGAGGTATTTGTGACTTCTGCAACCGTATCGATTTCATCTTGTTTGGCCACGTACTTACGGTGTATCCAGAACCTATTTTAACATGCTAGTAATTTCCTTGTGGTTAAAAGTTGGGGACCTCTCATGCTACGAGTTTCACACAGAATATATTCCTTCGTGATCAAATGTGTTTTATGGAAAGCCGAATCCTTGACCTAGGGTTCTTTAAAATTGCACCGCTTTTATTTCCAGACTAGCTAAATTTGTTATTGCCACACAAGAAGAAACAAGAGATCTGAGGACTGAAGACACACTGGTTCAAGAGTTAAAGACTTTCGTCTCATTAACGATGCAGACGTCATCACAACGCTTTTATTTCCAAGCCTCAGTTTGGCCCCTTTTATGATCTAGACGTCATCATAAAGGAATTATTTCCAGGCTCGCTTAATTTGTTATTACCACACAAGAAGAATCTATAGATCTGAGGACCGAAGGAAAACTGGTTTTAGAGTCATAGACGTTGGTCTCATTAACGATGTAGACGTCATCACAGCGCTTTTATTTCCAAGCCTTAGCTTGGCCTAATTTACGATGCAGACGTTATTACAACGCTTTTATTTCCAAGCCTCAGTTTGGCCTCATTTATGATGGTATTTTTCAAGTACTTGCTTGTAACATCATGATTTAACAAAAATATAGAGAATGTCTTTACTTCATTAATTCATCCTTGAGTGCTACACATTTGCAGTGAGGATGAATACTAGTACAACAACTCCATCTCTAGATGTTTGAAATTCCCTAAATTCACCTTTCACCTTACAACAGCATTTTGGATATTTCTGTTTGATTAAAGCATTTCAACAGTTGTCCGTCAGATTTACTTTCCTTACACTTTATGGATGTCTTTGATGCCATACTTTGTACTCTTTCTCAGGTATCAGTTATGGAAATTCATAGCTGTAACTATTACTTTATGTCAACACTAGCAACTGTTGTAGTTCAAGTGCTGTGGAGTTTGGTAGGAGTGGAATTTTTTTTACGCCTTGTATTCCTTTTGACAGGTGCTAGAAGACTACCCAAATAGTTGGGACTTTTGCTAGAAGTTCATGGTCTAGACAAATTTAATCTCAGGTCAAGAAAAAATGTCTTTATTGGTATGACGTGTTGGTTGTATTGTTAACCCTAACGAAAAACTTTGAACATAGTCTTTACGTTTCTGTTGCATTGAATGTTGGAAGGCATTCTGAATTAGAAGCTTTTTGCTTTTGTTGGCGTGAGGGTTTCCAACGTAGTTCAGAGATGAAATGAAATGATCAAAAAGCCAATTTGTGGAGATTTCTTTGTATAATAAGCTCAAACCTTCTCTCAAAGTGTAGGTGTTTCTCAATAGATTGACATGCAGTGTGGGCAAAAGGAATGGTTGCTAGGGGATTGGTGCACGTGACTGAGACCAATGTACTTACAAAATAGTAAAAGCCATTTATCAACTCATCAACATTTGAGCTCCCTTGAGAGCCTCTCACAATGTGGGCAACATAGTTTCTAGATGGCCAAACCTGTCTTGGTTTAGGTCAGATGCCCTATTGTGCCTTTTTGTTGTATTGATAGACTTCGACCATAGTCTTTTAGTTCCGTTGTATTTAACATTTGCGGGCATTGGTAATTAGAAGCTGCAGCTTTGTTTACCCCTGCCTGTGAGGATAACCCCTCTGTATTTAAATCCTGAAATTCAATCATTATAGTGCCAATTTTTGGACATGCCCTGGAATAATATGAGTTGCTCAAACCGTCCCTCAAAGTGTAGGTCTCTCTTAAAAGATTGGGGTCCCGTTACGTCAAAACTAATGAGCTGTTGAGGAGGGTTGGTATACTAGACTCACTGAGATCACTGTACCTACAAGATAGTACAGTTCATAGATGAATTCATTGACACTTGACCCCAATTCAGAGCCGCTTATTATGAAGGGGGAATAGTATCCCAAAAGACCAAATATGTCTTGCTTACGTTCGTTTCATTTTCAGTTGACGCCATATTTGTTGCCAGTGTTCAAATACTTTTGGGAGGGTAGTGTATATCTCAAGAATTGTAAGTGTCAATTTTGTTTCCAGGTTTGAATATGACATTGCAATTAAAGTCGGCCCGTTATTCAGTCATTACTTGTTGATAATGATAAAATAAACTTGTAAAAATATTCCTTAAACTACATTGCTACTCACCTATTTTTTGTATTTTAAAACTTGGAAAGATGCAAATGTTAGGATTATATTTTAAAACTTGTTACTGTTAGGACTATGTTTTATCCTTAAAAACCTGAGTTCTATCAAAGTTCTACTTTGCAAGTGACGGCACCCTTGCTTATTTGTGTGACGTACCTTTCGTAATTGTTTGGTGTATTTCTAGATTGGTATTGCAAGAGGGTTGAATTTTAGAAGAAAATGTGCAGATCCGATTTACTCGAGTCTTATCGACGTCAGGTACTTCTGGTGAGGCCTGGAATTACGTCGAAGACATCCTTCACACACCACAAAATTTTCCCTCAGTCTTTTTCTCAGGAAAATGGAGTGGAGAGAGAATTGACAATGTGGTGTTTCACGTGAGTAGCCAACGGTTTTTGAATTTGTAATTTATGATGTAGATCCTAGATTAGAGCTCAAGTTTCAGTTTAAAAAACATTTTTGCTTCAATACTTCAATTTTGATTTGGTTTGACAGTTGTACCATGTTAAATTTAGAGTTTACATTGAGAGTTTTGTTTTAAAGACGCCTTTCTTGAAAAGAGTCACTCCCTAGATTTCACTACTGTAAGTGGATATAATTGAGATGTTAGATTTGAAGAAAACAACTTATTGTGTTGGGTTAGCACAGTTTTTCTCGAATAAGTGGCTTCAAGGATAGGTTTCCGACAAGGTGTTTGGTTCCCTTTGTATTTACTCCGAGCCATGGAATCCATGTACGGGCCTACATTTGATATTTCTTCTATATCCTGTAATTCTATCTTGATTGTCAATTACTTAATATATTTTACTCCCTGAGCTTTAGCAACTGGGATCGTATCTGTAACGATAATATTGTTATTACTACAGTGTCATCCCTTCTAATATCCTGTTTGTTGTTTCTCCTTGTATATGGCACCATGTGGATTTGTTTTGTCAAGCATTCTGTATGAGAGTGCATATATTGCAGTCAACGGGAACATTATCCCTATCCCTGAAACGTAGAAAACGACTACTACAGAATAAAACCGAGTTGTAAAAATTCCGGCTTAGATGACCGGTAGATTCGAACCTTTTCAGGTATTATTTTCGCGCCACTAGACGTATTATCAGAACTACACTCGGTGGTAAAGCAGGTTAATACATAACTCTTATAAGAAAAATGAAAGGATACTATCAGAAAATTTGTAAGTTTAAACGGGAAGAAAAACATAAATTTATGAAAGGACTCATGCATGTAAGCCACAATTACATGATAATTTGTTACGTAGAGGAATGTTTCTCACATAACCATAGTGGGCATGTGCTACTTAGCACTTTATATCATCGGAAAACGCCGTAGTTTTTATCATATTTCAAGCCATAATAAACTTTGTCACCAAATACCGGCACATTGAGTTTTGTCAAAACACAAACGTAAAACGTTTTTTGTTACCTGTAGTAAAATAAATAAAATACAAATATCAAATTATAAACAAACCATAGCAGTGTATATTTTGAGGAAATAGCAAAAACAATTTCTTATTTAAAATATTTCTTACTTTTTATGATGAAGACTTCGACGTGTTTTCAAAAGGACAGTATTTTCTCTCGATAATGTATATAAGTATCATACGTTTTCAATCAAGTTTCAAAATTTCACATTATTTAAAAGTAACGTCAAAACTTGTGATAGTTTCACAATGCACTGGAAATATTTTTTTCTAATGAAATGAAAGCGATTTCTTGCTTATATTCCGCACCTTATACAAAGAAGTTTGAGAGTAAATTAAGAAGTCATTCAAATGTTCAGAACAATAGCTAAACAGCCATGCAGTAATTTCAGTTGATGAAGGACAAATATCTCCTAACCTAAAAATGTCCATTTCGATAACTGCTTAACTCTGAAAATGTCTAAGTAACAGTCTAGTGTCGAAAGAGAAATTCTAACACACATTGACAAAAATAATAACGGTGAATTGTACATAAGCGAACTAACGTATCTGATGATAATCAGCGCATTCAATTGAGTGGATCTTGGCAAAACACTATATACATCAACTCACAAAAAAAACTGTATTGGGTTAAGGAACGATAGTAATGTGCTAGTAGTAGCTAAAGTTATAAATAATACGTCACTAGAGGTCATAGAATCGCCAGTAAATAAGTCACTTACACTCGCATGGCAATATATAACAATGAAAGCGAGTGAGTGAGTGTGTAGACGCAGAATGATGCTTAAACTTGATATACCAAACAAACTGGACGGCAATAAAAAAAGGTACTGTGACGTGAATAAGATAGATATACAATACGGGAAATTATGAAGTAAGCTAAAGCTAGGTCAAAAGGGGTATTGAGAGGGTAACGGGGGTATCATACTGTGTGTAAAGTGATCGGTTTAAACTTAGTAGGTACTTTTTTTACTGCAAAAAGCATAAAATGTTTTGGATTTTAAAGTAAATTAATCATCAGAGTTACAAAATAGGTTGAAGGCACCAAGGCAAAGGGTTCCTCCTAAAGTACTCTTTGGTCTTTTGCTCTTCATGGTCCCTCAAAAGCACCTTTATTGCCATGCTTATCGCACCTTTTCTTCGTGACATACCTATTTAATCTTCCATAGTTTCATATACTAAATTTTCCATCCCTGGGTTCCTCTTAAAGTACTCTTTGGTCTCTTGCTCTTCATAGTCTTTAAAAAAACCCTTTCTTACCATGTTAATCACAGCTTTTGTTCGTGACATTAGTCCCATTAATATTCCAAACTTCGTATATGAAATTTGTAACCGCCAGTTTTCTTCCTAAAGTACTCTTTGGTCTCTTGCTCTTCATAGGCCTTGAAAAAATCTTTTTCTTACTTTGTTAATCACAGCTTTTCCTCATGACATGCCCATCAGTCTTCCAAAACTTCGTATATGAAATTTTTCACCGCCAGTTTTCTTCCTAAAGTACTTTTTGGTCTCTTGCTCTTCATAGTCCTTCAAGAAACCTTTTTCTTACCATGTTAATCACAGCTTTTCCTCATGACATGCCCATCAGTCTTCCAAAACTTCGTATATAAAATTTTTCACCGCCAGTTTTCTTCCTAAAGTACTCTTTGGTCTCTTGCTCGTCATAGTCCTTCAAAAAAACCTTTTATTACCATGTTAATCGCGTCTATTCGTCGTGATTTATCCTTTTAATCTTCCGGAACTTCATATACTAAACGTTCCACTGCCGGTTTCCTTCCTGAAGTATTCTTGTCTTTTGCTCTTCATATTCCTTCAAAAATATCTTTTTTACCATGTTCATCGCTCCTGTTCCTAATGATATGCGGAGTTAGTCTTCAATAACTTCATATGCTCAATTTTCCACCGCTTGTTTCCTCGAACAGTACGCTTCTGTCGCTTGCTTTGGATTGTACTTCAAAAATACCTTTGTTACCATCTTAGTCGGACCTTTTCTTCATGACAGGCCCATTTAATCTTCCACAACGTCATGTCGTAAATTTTCAACCTCCGGTTTCCTCCTAAAGTACTCTTTGGTCTCATACTATTTTTTAGTCCTTCAGAAACACTTTTCTTACCATGTTAATCGCTCGTTTTCCTCATGACATGCTCATTTAATGTTGACAACTTGATATACTAAATTTCCCATCGCCTGCTTCCTTCTAAAGTACTCTATGGTCTTTAATAAAGAGGGGTGTGTGTGTGTTTGTCAGTTCTTTGAATTTTTCTACCCCCTCGCCCTGAGCTTGTTAGGATCACCGCCCTTATCAATTTTGGGATAGCAGCTTTGACGATGTTAAAATAAATTTAATGTTTCTTGCAGATTTATTTGATGACGATAAGGTTGAAATGTATCCTAAGTTAGCATCTTCAAGTATGTTGGAAAACAAAGTAACGTAGAGCAAGTAAAGTACAGCCAAGGTGTATAGCCTTCATGATTTAGTATTTCACTTGGTTCTTGACGGAATGGCTGTAAAAGTCTACATCACCTAACGTTTGAATTTCATGTTTTCAGAGACTAACGTTTACGACGAACAGCTAGCTATTAAGTCCGATCAGCATTTTTACGACCATTTTGTTAGATTTAAATACCTTTCAAAGCCTTGCCCTTGAATGACGCCTAGGTTTCCGAGAAACCTAATCTTTCTACGCCCATTGCTTATTTATCTTGCAAAACGTAATCTGCACAGTGGCATAATCTAAGGAAATCGATAGCAGGGAGTATTTACGAAAGTAACACATCAACATTAACCTATAATATAAGCATTATTATATCTCTTAGCATGTTACTCTTCTCCTCCTTAACCCATGGGACAATTTCCAGCAAGATTGATAAGAACCTTTTTTCTTTGACTTGGTTTTAGCCCCTAGCAGTGGCGAAGCCAGGTTTGAAGACATGGTCAGGCTCAGTAGTGTACGAAGCCCGTAGCCACAGGGGCCACGCTCACGCGATAAATTAGACCATTTGGGAAATTCTATGCAAATTACGGCGCGCGTTGTACACTGGGATTGGTTGGGGGACGATCGCTTTCCGTCTAACTTGAAAACAGTCATCGGCAATAGGCTACTATTTAAAATATCTTCAATTTAAACCATTAGCGTTAGCTTTATAAAGGGAAACAAAGACTCTGTACAGTTAATTGATGTAGTAACGACAGAAATAAACCTAAACAGTAATAATTTAACTTATCAAGGACCATGCACTTCTTTTGAGGCTTGCTATGACAGTGCCTCGCCGACAACGAGCCGCTTCCACATTTTGTTTTTTGACTTGCTGACTTCCGAATTTGTTACTTAATGAAAACATCGTTCAATATTTTAACAATTCATATCATAGTCTTAAACTAAGAAGAAGCTTTCCATTGGTTACAAGTAACAATAGGGTTTCCTCTAGACCTTCGATAAAATTGCAAGTGAGCTTCTGTATAGTGGAAAATAATGACACTATGGCGAATACTTCGATCGACACCTTATTCTTTTTGCGTGATTACTGACTACAAAAAGGATTATAAACCATTATATCTTTAGAATTAGTTTCAAAAAGCTTTACACGGTGATAAAATGCAACATTGATGGAGATTTGTGGAAAATAACCGGACCATTTCAGGGTTTTAACGTTGAGTTACAGCAGAGCTTCGAGTATGGCTTGACCAGACAACTGTTATTGGAAAGTGAAGATCATCATCATTATCGATTGTTTTAAGCCAGAAAAACAGTTGTTTTGAATCTTCGACATGTTTCACATGCGCGTTCTTTGCTGGGCATTGCTATTCATTACCAAATTACTTTTTCCGCCTGATAAATCTTGATTTTGGTTAGATAGAAATCTTATCCCTTGGGATCCGTTATCTCTTGGATTAGATTGAAACATACCAATTCCCTTACCTGTAGTGTTTAATCGGTTTTGTCAATTGTGCCACTGTAAGTCCTTGATTAAGCCCCCGGGGTCGTTGCTACATAAAAACATTTTGACATTAGGGCTTATTCTAGATGGCCTTATTCTGAGTTCGCTTACGCAAAACTTTTTTGGGTGTTACAGAACCCTTAGATTTTGAGTCAAATGTCGAGCTGGACAAGTTTCACGTCTGGAAATTGAAACTAAATTAGTTATCTAATTGCCTATCTAAATGTTCATTAATCAAAATAACAACGTGATCTGAAGGTGGACGAATGGGAGGGAGGGAACGACACAGGAAAATATTTTTGATAAAGCTAGTCGTCCACTTGTCTATTTTCGTTACGTTGATGATACCTTTTCTGTTTTCCAAAATGAGCAGCAATGTGAGCAATTTCTCACTAAACTTAATGACTTGCATCCTGCTCTTGGTTTCACGTATGAAAAAGAAGTAAACAAATCCTTACCTTTTCTAGACGTTCATGTTCAAAAAGGCAGGTCTAGTTTTCCCATTATTGTTTACAGAAAACCCTCGTTTACGTGACAATACACGCGTTGGGACTCGTTTTGCCCTAAAACTCGTACAACAAATCTCAGCGCTACTTTAGTTCGCCATGCTCTAATATTTGCTCAAAAGCAAACTCGATGAGGAATTAGCAAACATTAAAACCATTTTTCAAGAAAACGGCTACACAGAAAATTGCATCAACATTGTCATTTCCAATCAAATTGCCAAGTTTTCGTCTGACCCAAAATGTGGTCCTATGAAGTGCTCAGTATATTTGCGACTAACATGGATTGGGAATGTTTCCTTGAGTTTTGACAAAGAGTAAAAACGGCCGTGACCAACAGTTTCCCCACGGTACAACAGTGTGTTGTTTATTCCACCCAAAAGCTGCTGCCTGTTGCCCAAAAAGACATACTGCCTGTCACTCATAAGAGTTTATTAGTTTATAAATTCACATGTCGCTGCGAGAGCGAATATATAGGTCGTACGTAGCAGAGGTTACATGACAGAATCGCGCAACATGTGCCAACCTTTATTAGTAAACGCAGTAAGCCAACAGATCCCAAAATAGACTCGGCAATAGGACAGCACTTGATTGAAAACCCGTCATGTGCTGACGACTATCAAGAGGATTTGTTTAGGGTATTAGCGAGAGCCAGATCTCCTTTGATCCACTATATTAACATAATGAGAATGCTTTCCACACGTTTGAATAACACTATTTGAATAGTTATATTTTGCTCAGGTCCACTATATGAACATCATAAGATTGCGTTCTACATGTTGGCATGTGGCAATTTCAATAGTGATATTCTGCTAGGATCCACTATATTAACAGAATGAGAATGCTTTCCACACGTTTCGATAAGACTATTTGAATAGTTATAATTTGCTCAGATCCACTATATGAACATCATAACAATGCGTTCTACATGTTGCCATGTGGCAATTTCAATAGTGATATTCTGCTAGGATCAATTATATTAACATAATGACAATGCTTTCCACACGTTTCGATAAGACTATTTGAATAGTTATATCTTGCTCGGATCCACTATATGAACATCATAAGAATGCGTTCTACATGTTGGCATGTGGCAATTTCAATAGTGAGATTCTGCTTGGATCCACTATATTAACATAACGAGAATGCTTTCCACACGTTTCGATAAGACTATTTGAATAGTTATATCTTGCTCACATCCACTATATCAACATCATAAGAATGCGTTCTACATGTTGGCATGTGGCAATTTCCATAGTGACATTCCGCTAGGATGCACTATATGAACATAATGAGAATGCGTTGTACATGTTGGCATGTGGCAATTTCAATAGTGATATTCCGCTAGGATCCACTATATTAAGATAATGAGAATGCTTTCCACACGTTTGAATAACACTATTTGAATAGTTATATTTTGCTCAGATCTGCTATGTGAACATCATAAGAATGCGTTCTACATGTTGGCTTGTGGCAATTTCAATAGTGATATTCCGCTAGGATCCACTATATTAACATAATGAGAATGGGTTCTACATGTTGGCATGTGGCTATTTCAATAGTGCTATTCCGCTAGGATCCACTGTATTAACATAGTGAGGATGCGTTCCACACGTTTGAAGAAGACTCTTTCAATAGTTACATTTTGCTCAGATCTACCATATGCACATAATGAGAACGCTCTCTACATGTTGGCATGTGGTTATTTCAATAGTGATATTCTGCTAGGATCCACTATATTAACATAATGAAAATGCGTTCTACATGTTGACATGTGGCTATTTCAATAGTGCTATTCTGCAAGTATCCACTATATGAAAATAATGAGAACGCTTTCCACACGTTTAAAATAAGACTATTTGAATAGTTATATTTTGCTCAGATCCACTATATGAACATCACAAGAATGCGTTCTACATGTTGGCATGTGGCAATTACAATATTGACATTCCGCTAGGATCCACTATATTAACATAATGAGAATGCGTTCTACATGTTGGTATGAGGCTATTTCCGTGGGTCACGGGTACCATTCCTGTTGGTAACATGCTTCCTTTTTCTCTAGTGTCCTTTAAAAAAGATATTTCAAGGGAAAGGGTAGAAAGGAGCAGAAACCACCGTGGAAAATGGCAATCCCTCAATCAAAGACCCCTGATGAGCAGTGGGCCTGACATTGAAACTACCCTAAATAAACAGAACAACTACCAAGCAGGCTAACTAATAAATAAAGGGCAGCTGGGGCGCTGCAATGAGAGATTGCAGAAACCACCCTCAAGAAATGATGTTCTCTTTCCTGATGCTACGAACGCCCTTTCCAGAAACCCTACACAGTCCACAGACAACAGTACTCCACTAATTAAACCCTTGTCCATCTAAATATATCGGATGTATAAATCCATTCCCTTACCTTCGTTCATCTACCTCTGACTCACATCTGTGTCAATAAATACTAACTCGTATTTGGACAGCAACACCCCATGCTGTAACCAGCTGTCGAGAGCGATAGCCTACAAGTGAACTCAACTGGGTCTACTGGCAAACATTGATCTGTCTAAAATTTTAAAAAGTTCCTTCCTTCCGAATTATCACATGCCTGAATACGGTCGTTTTATTGAGATTTCATTAAGAAGCTACAGATTTGTTGGGAGGATTCCTAAATCGTTAAAACTTTTCCGTCACAGAAACATAACAGAGGAATATCAACCAGGGAATGGCTATATTGTTAGCCGTGTTTACGATCAGAGGAGTATATTACAGTCATTGTCAATATTTACGTATCTTGACGGGCTGTCAAAAATGTCTTCAAATCGACAATTCCTGTAATATACAAATGTGTGATGTGGGGCGAATCTTCAGGAGGCACATATATTGAAAAAAAAAAGTTAACTCTCTTCTGACGACAAAGTGCCCATTCAAAAATCTCCTTCATAGGAGCCTGAACTGATAAAATATACCCAACGTTGCTTATCGTCTCCTGTGAAACGAGAAATGAGGGAAAACCGTTATTACACACAATCTTTATACCACTGGTTGGGCAGGACGGCTGCCTCATATTGTATGTTCATAAACAGGCTGATACACCAGGGATGGGGGAGGGGGGGCCATGTAAAGTAACGTAATGGCACCAAGAAGAACCAAACTCAAATTGATATCACATGCAGATGTGTGACTCTGGAAAATTTGTTTTTAATGCTTCGGCAAAACGGCATCCCCAGGGGGTAACAAACGAAGATCTGGCTTATCAAAAGATTTTGGCCCCCACATAATTGATGTAAGTCTCACAGAAGACAGAGTACTCTTGGGTGCCTAATAGAAGGGGGGTGGAATAGACGGGAGGGTTGGAAAAATCCCAAAAACTTAACAAATGGGCCACGGACTACCGATCACTGCCCGTAGTTTGCAATTCAAAGCTGCCCGTTAAATGCAGAGTTTAAATGCAGAATTTACTACAAATTTTTGCTGGGACTTTGATTTTGCGCCCGCATTTCAAAGCTGCCCTTAACAGGAAGCAGTCCGCAAGGACAGAGTTGCTTGTATCACAATGCTATGAAAAATTGCTTTCGTTTAATACCTCTTTAAGGTCGTGGAAGGGCAAAGCATAGTGATGATGGTTATGATTGGCAAGGTAATATTAACACTAGCAGATATGGAAGGAACGTTAGCAAAGACAACTGGAGACAGGGTCAGAGCCATCAGAGAAGCCAACAAGGTGAACGAGGGAATAGCCACGATGCATATCCTTCAAATGGTAAACAACGTCAGTTTGATAAGGAGGTGAGGTTGCACTTGATTTCATAATGATAATAATTTCATGGTAATCGTTTGCTATTGGCATTTAGTCTAGATTCATGACCTGAGAAATGTGAGAAAATAACAGGTTCAAATTTTAAATAATAAGTTAAAATCATGTTAGCATCTTCAGTAAAGAGATAGTACTGATAGCTGGTTGCATAGGCATCGATTAGTATTGAAGCTGGGAGGGGGCAACAGATACAGAAGCAGAAGGTATCACGTTTCTCTCCTTACAGTGTGTTACTTCCTTACTGGCACGTATGGAAGTAATTGACAGAAATCAAGCAGCATCAAAAACATTCTTACACCAAAGTTGGTAGGAACACTGTCTTATAATGAGATAGGCGTAACAAATTTATCCGAACCGCAATATGATTTTTTTTATAATTTTACATTCCTGATGTCCAAAAATGTCTACAAAATTCTAACGTCTGTACTTAAAAACCAAAACTGGTTTTCCATAATGTGAGGGAACAAAAGATGTCAAGTGTGCATCTTTCAAAAAAAAATTGTAGAAAAGACATTGTTAAGACTGTAACAAATCGGCGCCCTTAGGTTGCTTTTCTGTCAAGGTGAGAGCTCAGATCCTGCGAAAATGAAACACGTTTTGAAACAATGACTCAACAATCCCAGTGATTTCAAATGTGGCAGGAAGCCTGCAAAAGCGCCGGCTACTTTTTCTGAAAAGTGACGTTTGGCCGGCTACTTTTGACCTTGCAGGTATGTAAAGATTCGCCATAACGACGGCTTCGCCGCCTACTCTAGCGAGTCTGCTGTCTACTCTTGAAACTTTTGAAATCGCCGAATCCTTCCTTTAGGTGATTAAAGGGACGTCCCTATTGGTTGATAACGCATCTATAGTGTGCTCCTCCATTGTAGTTTTTTGCACAAAGCAACATATTTTTGTAAGACAGAAGTAAATAAACGCTGTCAATGTAATCGTAGTGCTCTTCCACCTCATCCTCTTCCGTGTAAATACTTGGACCTCGATTTTTCTTAACTGCTTTCAATTGTTTGGTTCGCCTTGAAAATAAAAATAAATTTCATTAACTCTAGTATGCATAATATATTTTGGCTATATTAATGAAAAAAGGATCCTCAAATAATCAAGAAGCTGATTGGAGGAAGAGGGAGTAGCTCTCTTCTAATATGCAGTACCTTTTAACCCTCGTCATTCTCCTAAGGCTACCTGTAGTGTCTTTTTTTTGTTTCTTTGCTCCCGATTGGATTTCCTATTGGAAGCTGTCCCCCTAGTTTTGCTATGCCAGCTCCATGGTTATGTTAAACTTTTTTTGCCTGGCATAATTTTGTAAGTACATAAATCTGTTCCACATTTTGGTATACGTCACTCTGTAGGGTGCAAAGTACAATGCATTAATACCATGCCATCACTGTGCTAGGCTCCTCAAAAGTCACTTTACAACTGATGCTTCGTCCCAGGTCAGCCCTGCTATTAATTATATTTTTGGATCCTCTCAATGAGAAATGTAAACTCACACCAACCACTCAAGTCGCTGGCGGCTTTCTTTGTCATTATAGCTCAAGGTAAAGGTAGTCCCATACTATATTCAGAGAGTGGGGATGTGATATGGTAGAGAATCATATGGGGTCATTCAAAAAGTACGTACGCTCTGAGGGGGGAGGGGGTATCCCAAAAGCGTACGAAAGCGCACATGGGGAGGAGGTGTTAATGCTAGAACGTACGTAAGCTTTACAACAGTTTGATACGCGTGAGTCTTTTCTTCCGTGAAGTGGTTGTGACATTTCTGATCTCGAAATATCTCAATCATGTCAAGGAACGAAAGTGTATAATGAAACAAACCTTTCTCACGAGCTTTCGGTGTATTCTTACACCTTTATCAGATAACTTTTTTCAGTTTAAGGACAGAACTCCTAAGCCGCTACTCTAAGGCTTGGTTTACTATTTTAAATCTCTCTTTTGTACAGAAGCGTATTTAGGTCAGACGATACGTAAATTTCATAGACGTTTGTCGGATCATTTGAAAGTTTCACCTACAACTGGAAAAACGCTTTCTATCCCTCTATTCTCTAGTATTCGTCAACATGCTACTAACTGCTCTCGTCCGTTTTCTGCCTCTGACTTCATTTTTTTCTGACCGCCTATTCCGACTCATACAAAGTATAAGGTATGATGCCTCTTTAACTTTGAAGCTACGCTGATGCCCTGGTACAGCTGCGATCCTTGTTTCACACTAAGCATTTGTGTGTTTTACGTTTCAAGACTGGCATTGGTCATCATGGGGTGTGGGGGTATACAGTCGTTTTTATGAATTGTAGGCGTATATTTTTAACGTGCTAAGGTTTACATTAGGAAAAGTTCTGACCAGGTCCTTTAGCCAGGGTTAGATTTGGGGGTAGGTGGTGGGGGTGGCTATAAGACTTGAAACTACTCTTTCTGAAGAAAAGCTTGCATTTTAACCTTGAGATACCCATAACATTAAAAATGGTTTAAAAAGGGGAAGGTGTAAATTTTAGGGATTTAGCTCTAATTATTCCCTCAGTGGCTACTGGCCTCTTCTGATAAATTATTGAGGCCGAATTTGTCTGTTCTGACTTATATTAAAAAAAATATTAAACCCAGTCAAAAAGCAAGTGCCTCGGGCAGAAAATATGCATCATAAATTAATGGCTCGCAAAGTGCTGGGGTGAGGGCAATTATTCGCAAACTTGCTGTACCTTGGTAAACAAATTTTCTGTCACGCCAGAACGTCAGAACTTGTAAAATGTCTGACATGGCAAGGTCGTGATTTCATTTTAAAAAGCTGTAAAAGGCCTGGGACAAAAATAGTGTAAAAAAACAGGAATTTCTAATGATCTTTTCCAAAATTACCAATCCCAGGGTTTTCAAGGGCACTTCTCAAGTTTGAAGACAGCACCTGTGGCAAACATGTCATTGCTTGTTAGGAAGTTTGTTTCCCATGAGATATGTAATAAGGTAGTAAGACGCACACCCGCGCCTTCCAGATCGACCTGTGATGAAAGGCATGTCGGGTAGCAATATCAAAAGCACAAACATCCGCTTACCATAGGTTGCGACAATCCTAACGGGCATACAGACCTTCACCTAACATTAGCTGCGGTCACACACACCAGAGTGAAACAGATTCTCCGCTTCAAAATCCCAGATATCAAATCTGTCTTGGTATTTCAGTTATCCAAGGGCTTGGGGTCACACTGCAAAATTTACCCACAGCAGGATCTAAACGCCCAGGTCAGGTCGTGCCTTTCTTGCATTGTTCGGGGCGATGTCTCTAAACATGTTTTGTATTTGGCGGGGAAATCTATTTTTAGTTTGAGTTTACCAGGAACCTTTCAACAATCTGTCGAAGGCTGCTACACGATTGGTTAATTACATCCGGGTGTTAGGAATACAATACACTCTAGACATGGTGAATGTAAACCGAAACCCTTTTGTTCTTTTTGACGTTGCTATGGAAACTCAAGATCGTCAGATCTGAAGTGCGGTCACACACAAAAAGTCGTTTCCCTAATCAAAACACGCTGTTTCGCTGCGGTCAAAAGTGGCAGCGTGACCGAAGCTAATGTGTTGTGGCTCCTAACTTGACCTGATCTTCTATAATTCAAACATCACAAAATCACAGAGTCATTCACAGGATCTTCTGAGCTTTCAAGATATGCAAGAGCCTCATGAACATTCCTGTTCCTTTTACCAACCATTTTCAATATCTCATGAAAAATAAAACTTGATGGGGTTCATAAACTCAATTTAGAATGTGTGGGTGGTCTGGGAGCTTTGCCCTGAGCATTGAAAGAACAGGCTATGATAATCTTCTTTTGAAAAGATAGTGGTGGTAATTAATGGTTATCGGGAATGAGAGAAACTTTAATTAATCGTGTCAAATCAATCTATCAGAAGAATGAGAAATTTGATATGATTTACCTTCACCCTCCTAGTGCTGGTGTCAGTTTAAACTGACGGTACTAAAAACTGTCGAATCAACCCATGTCAGAAAGAAAAAATTTGGCAACATTTCCATTCACATCTGAACGAAATTATTTTCATAGCTGTTAATATTACTCACACCTTAAAATCAAAATGGTCAATTTTGGAAAAAAACGCGTTTGAAAAAAATTATTGACCAAAAATTTGCTGTTAGCTCATTCAGGAATGTAAATTTGGTATTTTTGAAATGTAAGAAGTATAAAGAGACTGCCCAAAGCAAAGGTTATAGTTTTTCGGAAAAATTCTCAGAAAAAATGCATGAAAGTTGCCGTCAGTTTAAATTGACGCCAGCAAGATATGGGTTAAGGAATCTTAAATTGTTAAGTTGCATGAATTTAATATTTCAGTTTTAACTGTAAACATGTTTTTGTAAATAGATTTTTATTTAAGCACCAGTACCAGATGAACGAAACTTTTCTTTTCGAAATTTCCGAAATATATATAATGTTTATTCGAGTGAAGATAGATCTCTATAATCATTACGAAAAGCAACATCTACCTCCGATAGACTCCATGTTGAGTGACCATGCTTATAAGATGTCTAACAGACTCCCAACGTACGGTCCGAGCAAATACCTCTAAATGGTCTTCACCGTATCCCTAGCTAAAACCCTGGGCTACCAGTTAAGCTTTATCTTTTAATATTATCCAATGCCTCGTTTTCACCGTGACGACCATTCTACTGCCAATTAGCTTCATTCCTTGACGCAGCTTTACAAACTCCTAATTTTCCATTAAAGATCTATACCCCGCTTTTTCTGCCTTCTTCCACTTATCACAATCTTCTGATGACATTGCTACTTGCCAGTTTTTGTGTGCACTATTATGATCTTGATAATATATGCCCAAACACAATTCTAACACCATTTTGCTGTTTTGTGTACCTCAGAGTTATTATTTGCACTTCTTACTTATCCTCAATACTTCAACCTAACAATTGTCGTCATCTACAAAGCTAATCATCATGATCATGTACAAAACTGATCATGCTCTTGTTGTTTATGTTGCATCTACTCCGTCCAATGAAACACCGGGTCTCCACTGTGAACTAAGTAACCTTTATTCAGCGTAGTATAGAACCTCCTACTGTCATCATACAAATCACAGGGCTGGTTCAAAAGTGCACCTAGCATAAAACAGGGCCATGAAAGTACGTTTAGTGGAAGCTTTAATGAACGAGAGAAGTGGAGGGGCTCAGTGACGGAGCTAAACTTTCCATTGCATCTTGATGCGGTGGCTAGGCCTTCTTGCTTCTCATTTGGAAGTGAGTGACAGATTCAGTTTAAAGTCATCTTTGTATACAAATATTGACGTTTATTCTAACTGGCATAGAAACGAGAGAATAGTACTGAGATCCTTTGTTAGGACTGCATTCTAACACATTTCATCCTTTTACCACCGAGCAAATTTTATTATTTCTTACACCATAAATGAGCTCAGAGGGACATTGCTACCTCTAGTTAATAGCGTAGAAAACAGAGGGGAGTATCTACTCGAAAAAAGACAGAGGGGAGTATCTACTCCATAAACAAAGTACGTACTACTACATTGAGACACACAAGTATCGAAAACCAAATCCTTTTCAATCTACCAAGTTACTCATTACCTTTTTATTGTCATCCAACACTGTGTTCATGTTTTCAATCCACAGGGCGTCAATAGGTCCATCAAATATGACCCATTTTCTTGTCTCTGTTTGATCCGCTGCATACTCTCGAAAGGTATTGGCACAAATTCCATCTGTCCACTGGACAAGAAAAAGTACAGCCAAAATATTAAGAGTTAAACCAGACCAGCAATGGTTGGACACAATCAGCCTGGCAATAGTAACGTAAATAGCAGCTACATTTGTAGAAATATACTTTCTATAATACGCCAGGTAAGGTCCCTCGACGATCGGATTCAAATACGTCAACGAAAGCAAATATAAAATTGTCAATCATTGACAATTTGGCTAGTTGCTCTAGATTTATACGTCTGTCTAACATACCTTACGGCATCCTGTTTTGTCCTTCTAAGCGCATTATTAATCATCTAGATAAAAAGCTGGTTGAACTCGCTTTTGTAATCTACATTACTATTATCTCTTGGGACGCAAGTACTTACTAGCCCCTGCCGCGAATTAGTTTGCTAAAATCATTTACTGTTTATAAGTACTGATTATTCAGCAGTGTCATCATTTACTGAGTAGGGGGTCCGCCAAGTAATGACAGGCGAGTCAAATCATTAGCAAAAAAAGACAGTTGGTACCTCATGTGATACTGGATCAAACTGACCAAATAGTTGTCCCATGGTGATTGATTTAGGATTAATAATCCTGTACCATACCTGAAACAATTGTTACCTCGAGTGGTAGACTTGACAGTTCTTCTCTAATTATTTGCATTCTTGAGAAAGTGGATAATAATAAGAATTTATTAGCAATGTTTGGATATCTGTAAGATGGTTATTAAGTTAATTGCAATTTAAATGCTTGAAATAGGTGAAACTAAGGCACCTATAGTACATTTAACAAGCTACATCCCAAGCACAGAATTGGTGAATACAACGCATCTTACTAAGTTGAAAAAAGTTAAATACAAAATAACAGAGGATCCAGTCTGCAAAAAAACATTGCATGCATAGAAAAGGGGTAGCAGAAAGCTAAATACAGGTTTAAATCAAATTGTTAGCAAGCTAAAGATTTCTATGTACATTATGGTTTCAAAGACACAACAATATGTTTCTTGTTTAAAGAAAAGGGAAAGTCACAATTTCTCACTCTTGGTTTAATTAGGTGCTTAAGGTATTTAATAGACAATAATTACTGAGCTTGCAAAGCGACTCTAAACGACCTTTTTTCTCACAATCACTTCCACTTCAGAGGTAAAAAAATACTTAAGGCGATAGGGACAAGTCGGATGACACTCTTCTGTGATCTTCCAGTCAGCTTTAAACGTGGTAGAAAATGCAATGATTACTTGGTGTGGGATAATCGTACTAAAGAACCTCAATTTGCAACACAAAACGTATTAGTGAAGCTTACAAAACTACTTTACATTCCTACTGATCAACACTAGAATGCTGGAGGCAGGAGGGGTGGGTGGGGGATGGGAGGAGCCACTTGCAAACTTCTGACTGCTATTTATCTCCCTTAGTCTTTTAAGAAATGAAAATTGTTGACTTTCTATTTTATTTCTTATTTTATAATATATGAGGATTTCGATTAAAAAAAACTATATTAGGTCTTTTGTTTGAGTGATAATTGAGTTTAGAAATCACGTAGACTCTTATTTTCAAATGGTGATTTTTAGGGCAAAGTTGTTGAAATTAAAGCTACATCAATTAGTAACAGTAGAATGCTGTAATTACTCTATTGATAAAGTAATGTACAGAGGTTAATGAATTTTAGCTTTCTGCTTTTAAACAAAATGCGATATCTTAAGGCAAAGTATAATATTTTACCGAAATTGTACTAAAACACCATGTTAAGTGGGAACCTTGCTACAAAATTGCTTCCTATCTAAGTATCTCTGACACTAAAAGCTTCATATTTAGTGTTTTAGTATAAAAGAATACCACTAAAAGTGTGGCAAACTATATAAACACTTGGAGCATATAGTGGGGAGCAGAACCGCATGCAGAAAAACGGAAGTCAAATAGCATTAACAAACGTGTTTCAACAGCCTTTAATAGAATCAATTTTATAGCCTTCATCAGTGCCAGACATATACATATTCTCAGCAGACACATTGCAATTTTATATAATTCTCAAAGAGTGGAGCTATATAACATATGGAATGCATGATTGCCTAACCAGGTATGCTTGTTGTATATTAAAATAGAACGAATGCAATGTACAACGTATCTTGATTACAGTACAATTCTGTCGTGCAAGGTCTGCAATGTTTATGTGTGCACGTCAGAACCTTTGTTTGGCTCACCGTCGTGGGTACAGACAAAAACAAGCACTACGTTGCCTGAAGAAATGCGTAACGCTTAACGGTTGACTGATGATTGTAGGGGATATGAATCAAAACAGATTACGTAGGGTAGTAAAAGATCGCGACAGGCAACAATTGAGAGTCCGGGGGTATAGTGAGAGGCTCCTAGTAAACGTCCTACTTGCGTAAGGCGAAGTGTTACTCGACCAGCTCACACTAACCAACCTATTCCAAATGCTGAGGTATGATTTGTAGACTTGTGTAGGGCTGCTTCAAAAGGCTAACTTTCAAGGTTACAATCAGAGCTCGATGTATTGCTGGCAGGGAAATAGGTTGCAATGGCACAAATCCATGCTTCTTTGGCAATGTTGCTGTATTGCAGTGCCATTGTACATCAACTATTACAACTTGTTTCAGTCAATCTTTTGCCTTGCGACTGTATTCCAAAATTCCCACTAAAAATGCCTTAAATATGAAATGGAATTTGGGGAAGGTTCGTTGCTCCTATTGTTTTTAAAAGTTGTTTTGGAGATGTTAACTTGTTTACCAATATATTGGCGCTAGCTTCGTCTCGAGGATCCCATCGAGAGACTAGGAAGCGTCGGGCTGCTTTTAAGGTTACGGAGATGCGCCGTCACGATGGACCCGCCCCTGTGAGGAGGCTGATAACGGCGCCATCAAAGTACTGCCCTTAATTAAGTAGGGAAACTGAGGCCGCAAGGGTCACCCCGCACGACAGGTGGCGGTCAGCCACCCCCTCATACTATGAATGCAGCCGTCTTAAGATTCCGCACCTAGTACCAGTAGTCGGAAGCTAACACTGTATTTTGTAACCCTATTTTCGTATATGGTTGGAACATCCCGTTCGTTTAAACCGCTGGGTTTTAAGGTTTTTAGCATGTGTTGCCAAAAAGATTAAGAAGTTTGAATTCCCAGTCTAACATTCCCTGGTGGTTAGGTTGTGAGAAATGTTCGAAGAGTTCACTTTGTGGAACCGTTTTCTTTTCTCCGCCTCTACGCCTAGTGAAGCTACGATATTGCGATTTGTAATTATTGAATCTTGTACGAAATTGAGTATTGGAGATCACAAGATTTACATTGTAGTAGGTACACCGTTGCAGGTGAATTTTTCCTTAGTTTTCTAACATCTGTGTATTTGCTTTCTTACTTTGAACGGAAAAATCGTCTTACGAAGGAGAGGAAAATAAACCATATCATGCGTACACATAGTCTCGCTTCCATGTTCGGCAGTAGGGGAAACTTCCTTAAAGAGTTGTTTACTTTGCCAACCAAAAGATGCACCAATTCAAATATATATTCTAGACAACCAACTTACGAACTTAGCAGAAATCCTTGTGGAATCCCATTGTTTTCAAGTAAAATCTTGTAGTTCATAGTTTCCCCACCAAAGAACCCTCCCAGAGAAATTAAAATTAGTCTGTAATAACCTATGCCCCTCCAAATGACTGATAGAAAAACAATGAAATGAATACATAAAGACATCGATTTTGGGTGATGCCACCTTTTCCAAGCAAACGTTTTGTACTGTATTACCCCGCATTAAGTTGTTGGTAACTAAAGCGGGTTTGTTCCTTTTCAGGAATAAAAATTTTTTAATCTTGCCCTGGTTACAGTTGCATGCAACTGAAATCTGTTATAGTTGCATGAAACTGTAAAAGTTTCAAATGATTTTAAAAAGAATGCTCACAGGTTGAATGAAGTTTACCAACCTAAAAGACGTCTTTCTCGTTGTTTCCAGTGAGGCACAATACAATATTCGTTTAACAACTTTTGAAAAAATTTCAATCAAATTGACAATTTAGCTATAGTGCAGTTTCTAAAGAAAAGCGAATACACAACTATAAAGAAGTTGTAACTCAAAAAAAAATCAAATGCTAAGAAATAAAGGTAACAAATACATTGTTTTAGCTGATCTATTTCGAATTTGTTTGATACATATCGTGTAATCAGTTTCTATACTTCGGTACATATTTTTTTAAACTTGTCTCAAGTATAGTTGTGTGCAACCATAAGGAGGGTGAAACGATATACAGAGTAATATGGTTCCTTTTAAAACAACAGAAACAACTGTCATTTCAGAAAATTATGCCTTGTGGACGGTCGCTCAAAACTAGAGAAAAATGTAAACTTAAAGCGTTCGGTTCTCCAATTTATTTTAGAACCACAAGAATATCTGTGCAACGCGTGATCTATATATGATAAATCTTGAAAGCGTCGGTCACGCCTTCGTTCTCCGGTGGTGACATACTTTCTATTTCTCTAGTGTTCTTTTCAAAACTAACATTTTAAGCCTTCTCTTCTCGATGATACTTTCTACTTTAATGGGCTTTTGATTGATGACGGGATGGAGGGCAGTTCTCTGGGTTAAGTTACATGGCGCAGAGAGGCTGGTCTCCAATTGCGTTGAGCTGGATGTCGATGTCCACCGGTGGATGATTGGGAGAAAAAAAGCTTGCGAGAAAAAAATCAAATAGAGTACTAAAGTGTGACGTCACGATTTCATGAATATCGGAAATTTGATAATTTTTTCAGCTCGTTGCTTTCGCCTTGTTGAGATAGACAAACTGTTCAAATTCGAGAACCATACCTTGAGCAATCGCGGAGATACGCCCTTTCAAACTTTAAATCATGCCTATCAAAACCTTGTTAAAGTAACCCAGTTCATAATTTTATGGACTGAGCAAAATCAACAGTGTTCCCTTAGGGCCTTTTCCAAATACTAACAGCCGTTTCTCTCAGTTGATACGAGATTTGAAAGTGAGATTTCGTATATAGGCATTTGTGATATAGTTATAATTACGATTCCTCGAAAAAGTTTCTTGTGACGTCATCACTTTAGTACTCTATCAGGATCTTGAGATCGAGAAAGTTCTACCAGTTTAAATATTTAAGGTCCCCCTAGCCTCCCTTCTTTACTCTTGGTAACTCAGAAAAAGTCCGCCCTGAGCAGGGTTAACTATTCATGTATTCGTGGCAAAGTATCGTGAGGAAATATTTCATTATTGCTTTAATCGATATCAGAATCTGGGTAGAGTTATTATGAACTACTTGGAGTATTTGAAAAGTGTGCCTATCTAAGTTTTGCAAAAGTGACTTACTTTTTTAATTGTTCAGCGTAACCTATTTTCCTCGTGAGGGTGTTTATTCTATTAATTATACCACTCGCCGGTAACAGAATTTTTAGAATCGAAGTCATTTATACCATGGAAATTAATTGTTAGGGTACTTTTTTATTTTAAAAACAAACTATTAGTTTAAAAAAATTGGGATGGATACTTTTTACACAATATTTTTAATATGAAATCACTCTCAATGGAATTTTTTAGTTTCGGATTTTTATTAGCTTCTTTATTTCTCTAGATACGAAAGTCTGAATACCTTAAAAGCACTACGTAATTACAAATTTGAAAGATAATACTCAAATTTTGGACCATATTTAATATTGATTAATTTTATCTAAATGGTTACAGGGGTTGCATAGTTCGCACCCCCCCAGGCAGATGGGGGTCAATCATTTTCAAAAAATTTTCTCTAGTTGGGGGTTGGCTCGAATCCAATTTGCAGCGGGGGGTAGGCCTGTAAGGTAGGGGTTGATATTTGAAGGTGGGGGTTGTAAACCAGTCTAAACTAAATATTGTACACGGTAGTATCCACTTAGAAGTTGTATTAGCAATTTTGATTCCCTAACTCAGGATTAGTTTTTCTCTCGAGAAGTTGGGCGTTTGGGTGTTTTTCTTCAAGGAAGTAGCATTGTGAAACCTTTCAAGTGATGAAATGTTTTAATGGAAGAACTCACACACTTTCTTGTTAAGAAAGGAGTTATGCGAACTTAATATGCAATTTCTTGAAACTCGAGCCATTGAAGGAAATTATAGTGGCTACAACATGGGTATGCTTTGTAGGAACGATCTTAAATTTGGTTACCGAGACAAATGTTTAAGAAACACAGTTGATATTTCTCTCGCCGCAGGGAGGCTAAGAGCAAGAAAGCGATAGTATGAACTTGCTGTGCAAATCACTGAGCGGCAACCAATATGTTATGATGTGGGAGGTGTCTAAATCTTTTAGTTTATTATTGACCAAGATAGTAATTACTGTTTCTAACCTACCGTATTATCCCGTATATAGTTGCACCCTCCGTATAGCTGAAAGCAACTATAACTGGTTTTAGTTGCATGCAACTATAAATGAGACAAATTTAATATGTACCGTGGTATATAAAATGATCACACAAACGGTATCAAATGAAGTAAAGAAAAAAGAAATGTATTTTTGAATGAATTCTTTTGCTTCAACACTGATGAACTCGAAATAGATTAGCTAAAACAATATATTCGTTACCTTGTATTTCTTAACAATTAGTAATTTTTAGTTGTGTATTCGCCTTTTCTTAGGAACTGCATTATAGCTGAATTATCAATTTGATTGAAATTCTATCGAAAATTGATGAACGAACACTGGAAACTGTCTCACTGGAAACACCGAGACAAAAGTCTTCTAGGCTGACAACCTTCATTCAACCTGTAAGCATTCTTTTCAAAGTCTTTCGTACTTTCGTACGTGCATGCAACTATAATCGGTTTCAGTTGCATGCAATCATAACCGGGGAAAAACTTTAGTTTTTTAAAGTCCTGAAAAGTGAGAAATCGACTCATATTTGCATTTAACTTAATAATAATACGGTAATACGATATAAAGCTAATTTGCATATCGCCTGATAAACAGCTCCATTATTGAAGTAGAGAATTTGATACACAGCGGAAAATTCGTGTTCGAAGCCTCGATTCCATTTACGCGAAATTACATCCCATAGCTCTGTACCAGAGTATACAGGACATCTCATAACATTTTGGTCCGTGATTGCTAGTAATTGAGAAGGATACATGATAAATAAGCAGTCCGGTGCCTGTCAACTACAACTATCTACTCCAGGGAGAATATCTTGGGGTGATCAATATCCATTTAAACGGAAGATACGAAATAGGGATATTGAACCGAGAGAAGAGTCTAAGCAGAATTCTGTGCGGGCCAGTTCTCATCTTCGATCGAAGATTCTGATTTTGATGAGCCCTGTGGAGGTACCTCTTGTGACTAAACTTAATTTGTTAACATTTTATCCTGATATTAACATGTTTAGGTTGCATTTTCGACTCAGTCATTGTCATAGATGGTAGAGCTTGTCATGTCTTGAGTCTCTGTCTTTTTGCGCGCTATTCATTTCAGGCTCGAAAAAAGACAGATACTCAAGACATGATAAATTCTACTATCTATTAGGTGAATAGTTGCTAATAGCTTTAGATCCGTAATTTCCGAGAGTTTGAAAGATGCAGTGTGTTTAAAAAGTTGGCAGCCACTTGTCCGTAATTTTTCTATCGAGGAAATTGGGAGAGCGAGTTTATCTGTCTACCGGAGCATGTACGGCACCTCAACTCACATTGCCAAGGATACATGGATTCTCAAATCTTAAGCGTATTCAAATTTGCTCAGTATTTATTTTCACGCACCCCTAGCTGCGCGAATATTTGTCCCCGCGAAAAGGTCCAAAATCAAATGCGCAATTTTTTTGTTCTTCTAGAAATAAGTCGAATATTTTGATATTCTTTAGCTCCACAAGTTTTCATCCAAGACTATTCAGATAGTACGTATGCAAAGATTTCCCGCTTATTGTCAGAGTGGTACAGAATCCATTGTAAATCCGACTTTACGCTAAAGAACATTTAAGCACGGAGTTCACGTCTTCAAAGATTACTTGACCACCTGGAAAGCGACAACCAACCTGAAAATGTTCAAATAGATTCAAATTGAGCATCTCCATGCAAACACATCGTCGTCACATCGTTCTACGATTCCAAGCAAAATAACAAATCCAAAGTGACAAACGACTGGGATCGAATTACCATTTTTTGGCAGTCGACACAGCTCTGCCATAAGAGGGTCAACACTATTGAACTCAAATAAACTTTGTGATGTTAAATAGTTCTTATTTTTGACAAGATATTAGCACTACAATGAGTAATCAGCTCGTTTAATCAACATTCCCCTTAATTCACGACATATAAGGTGCGCCAATTTAATTCCGCAGGAATATATCCAGTTAGGGTGCGCGAATTTAAAACGCGCGAATTTAAGTCCGCGCAAAAATAGCGATACGCGAATTTATATACACGTAAGGTATGTCATGTGATTATATGCTGTACTTGCGGCCCTTACACTTATAGATATAGATATAAACGATAATCTTACCTCTACTGACTTCTCTCTATAGTATCATCCTCAAGGATATCTAAGGCTCGTATATATCTTCCCTACAAATTCTAAGGAGTAGCTTAGGAAGGAGGATTCAGCTTTCTTGAATATCTTAATAACAAATAGCCGATAATCTAAATATAGCAGCAATAAACCACCCAGAATAACATCTGTTTTTTAATACCTGTACTTGCTCTGAGTTAAACATTTCCGATTCTTTGTACGGTATTTCAGGAGATGGTTTCTAATAGTCAAGTCATGATAGTAGGAGTGGTAGCACGGGGGGGGGGTGGTGGTTATGGTAGTACTGGTGGTGGTCATGGCAGTAGTAGTAGTGATGGTCATGGTAGTGGTGGTGTCAGGTACTTTAGTAGTGGTGGTGTCAGGTACGTTAGTAGTGGTGGTGGTCATGATAGTAGTCATGGGAGGCCACTACTAGTAAGCGGTGTGGGTAGTGCACAATTAATCAAAAAGTTCGCAATTAATTTCCATAGCTGACATCATTGGCAATGATCATTTGACGCCATACTCAAGGTTACAGGCCTAACGGTATTTACGAAAAATTCAAACATAGCTCATTAGAATGTGAGCCTTAAAATCGTAAAAGTTAGTAATTCCTTACAAAAATGAAGGTATAAGTTCAAGCAGTGCTAAGAACATGATACAGTGTGATGTTAATACCACAGCAAATAAATGGTGTGTAGATGCCATTCTTAAAATTTGTTCTTTTACTGTTTTTCTCTTATTTTACTTTTTCCAATTTTCCCCCTAAACACTGTATTGTAAGAACATGAAGGCTTTATAGATCCTATTGTGAACTTTTTAGGGCTCTGTTCTCAAATATTTAAGAACATTTAAGAACATAAGCCTTGATTATTAAGCATATTCTTATAAAAATGCATGATTCCATATCACTATTTGTACTCGTGACCAACAAATCAAATGTTCTGTTTTGGCAGCCTAGCGTTACTTATCTCTAAATATGCTATGGTAATAACAGACTCCAGAGCATCAAAAAGTTTGTTTAATGATGTAAATTTGACGATAAAAAATGATGACAAAATGCACTATGCTCAATACTTACCCGTGGGTTAGTTGATGAAACGCTGCATGCCAAGAATGCTGTCTTGTAATTAAGTTCACGAACCCCAAGAGCTTTAAGGCCTCTATAGTAGTAGATGAGACAATTTAGTTGAGAGCAACGGTCCACATACATACACAGCCTTTGAATTTTCCTAATAATAGTGGGAAAATTTTAAAATTTGGCAATCTCTCAGTGCAGCCCCCTGATAAGCAGTGGGGCCTTTTAAAATTTGGCGACACTTCAACAGTAAGAATAATTGAAGCAAATTACAATAATTTCCTAACATTGACGACTTTGTTGTTGGCCCAGATGAGGTGTATACCGCATGAACCCTACACACTACACTAGGGAGATCACCATGGAGACAGAGGATTTGTGAGAAACATGATACATTAGTTGATAAACTGCTGCAAAGTTAATGGTAAAGGAGGACACTATAATGTAAAACTTCCGGAACAGTCAAAACTTAAACCCTACATATAAAAAGGAAATCATAGTATGGGGAGCATTGGATGAAATTATTGGATGGCCTCCAGCTTTTGACTCCAGCTGCATGTTGAGGAGGCCTGTTATTAAGATCGCCCTGGTCTCGACAAATTTGAAGAGGGCGATGTAATACATTTCGTTCCCCTTTTGTGACGCTGTTAAGTATTTAGTCTACCAGTACAAAAACTGTAACTTTGCAGACATATTTTTGACATTAGAAAGTCTAAATCTAAAGCAATCATAAAGCAATCGGGGAAAATTATGAAATTTATCGCACCATACAAACAGCACTTCTACTAACTTTAGTATGAATACGTTCTGACAACCGCTTTATTTACTTCATTTTCTTCCATTCGTGCCGGTAGGGAACACGTTGTAACAGGGAATGTTGGATCCTTCGGAGTATGACGCAGGATAAAAAGGATTTATGAACTACACTGACACTTGATAATGTCACATGATACCCAAAGTTCCATAGTCTGCCTCTACCCCCATCCGACCCCGCTCCACAACATTGATCGACATGCCAATAAACAGTAAGGGCTCATGGATGGTCATTCCAACAAAATCATTAAATTTATTTGCCTAATCATTGATTTATCTATTCCTTTAAATAAAAAGAAATTCAAAAGTGTTCGAAATCTAGGTTCTGCAAAGCAGCGATCAAGTACTAAATTGCAAAAACAGAAGTGGTCATAGCCTGCGTGCAGACTGTCCTAGCTGAAGTGGATAGTCTGCGCATCTAGCCCTTGTATGCTGACCTTGCAAAATGTGTTTGCCTCGTTTCTATTATTTTTGCACGTTTTCACAATTGTTTACCCGCGTTTTTAGCTGCGGAGCAGAAAATAGAAGAGAAGGCAACGAGAGAAGTGATGGCCCTCAACAATGTTAACTGGGGCTAACTCTGTTGTAAGAAAAGGTGTGATCAATTGGTCGAATCAGTTCTCCCAGAATTGGTTGAATTTTCAACGAAATAAATGGGGGGCGCTTATTACATGATTGTTACATTCGACATAAAGTTTAATCATTAACAGACTCTATCGGGAGGGGAGGGGGGTAAAAAAAGTTCGAAACAAGCACTACATGGCAAGCAACATCTTTCTTGTCATAGCAGAAACAAGCGTGGCATTTACCAATGATTTCAGTTACAAAAAATCGATCGTGCCAAGAAATATTTAAAGCATTTGAATTGATTTGGGTGCCTCTTCCTCACCCCTGAGCTAACGAGTTAATCTAAATTACTACGTGGAACGCCAGAATTTAAATAAAGGAATGGGCTTGGAAATTTTTCTAAAAATTTATTAGTGGGAGGATGAAAATGAGTACCCAGGACAATTATGTCAATATTTAAGTTTTCTTCAGTATTCAGTTCATTAAAGTCACGGCCGGCTTACAACCGACTGGTAGTAAGGGAACCGGGTGGAAACTGGGGTAGTTACCCACCCTACTCCTCTCCTTTCTATGGTATTTGCCAAAGGTAGAGACAGTAGCATAAAGACATGGCTAAGAAGTCTATTTGTTTACAGGTGCTACAGAGCCCGGTATAATTAGGGGTCTGGGGCCTACATGTCAATAGGGCACAGTTATTTCTAGAGTTTCTATTTCAAGCTTATGTGATTGACATGGTTTACCAGGTAATCCTTGTTAGTTCTCGATGGGGTTTCTTCATGACCTTCAAGCGTGTAAGACAGGGTCCCTAGTTGTCTTTTTCAATATCAGCATAATCTGGTGGATGCATTAATGACAACAGGGTCTATTATTCAATTCAGTTTATCTAGGAATTAGTACATAGATTTTAAACAACAATGTTTTGCCATTTTTGATATTTTACTTTCGAGTTCATTTGCGTCTTTTGGCATGTAGGTCTTCCAGTAGGGCTTTGGAACCATATTTCCCAGCAGGAAGGGCAGTCAGTTTGCTTGAGCCTCGTTATGACTTACATCCATTGTTCATAGTTCACATGACCGTTTTGAGGGCCTCTAATCAGAGCGTAAAATTCAATTTCAGGGTTCAATTTGGCATAGGTAATAAAAGGAAATTAAATTTAATCAAAAATAGGTATTGCTGTTATCAAGGCATACTAAATGGTGTCGAGAGACTACTCGTGAAAAATTCTAGACTCTGAGTTAAGGTGAAATTGGTAAACTTATGAAGCAAAATCGGAAGGTTTCCAAGATCTGAAACAGTGCATGGGCTTGTTATAGAATTGAAGCCGCAAGAATGAAGCTTAAAACTGATGTGGGTGTCGATTAATTTCCAGCGTTGAACTTCATTTCATGAACAGCGCGCCTTCATAATCAGCTTTCATCAGCAGTTTTTTCTTTAATAGATCCGTGCAGCTCTATTTAATGCCACGATTACAGGTTCAATGCAAATAGGAACCTTTGTAACCAGTGTTAGGTGAGGCAATTGAGGGGCACTTAGCGCTTTAATATTTTGTGTCCCTACTCGTACTAGTAACGAATCATAAAAAACTTCTAAATGACATCAGGTGTCAGGCACGTAACAGGCGGGGTTCAGGGACTGCACGTCCTAGGGGCCCCGACCAGATTGTGATATCATGAGGGGGCCAGTACTTCTATATAATTTTTTATTTTGTGCGAAATTTGAAAAAAATTGACAAAAGATAGCGAACTTTGGTTGTGACGGTATGTAGGGTTCGTAGTAATAAAGAGAAGGCAGCAATATTCCCTTTAGATGTGTATTCAAAGATTACTTACACACGACAAAGTCAAAACGAGGCAATCATGTCGGCCCCCAGTACTGCAATTTTAACGACTTTTACGGGCTTTTACAGAAAGTACAGACAACATAAGACAGAAAGAATCGACGGAGTCATATCAGTTAAGTATGATAAACAAATTATCAAAAAATTTCTGACCACTGGAGGTACATTTTAAACAAGTATTCACGAGACGACAAGGCCAGCTCCACGGACCACACGGTGGCCTTAAGCAAGGGCGTTGTCCCTAAAGATCCTAGCTGCTCTTCATTAATTAGTTATCCTGTTTTGTGGTTTTCCAATTTCTTTAGGGTAATTTTGAATTTCGGTCCTAATGTTTTCAAAATCGATTCCTATCTCTTTAAAGTCAGAAGCAAAAAGGGGCAATTTTGTTTTCTCAGTCATCATTACTCACAAATATTAAGTCGTTGACATACAACGTGATACTGAGAATTGTCAAAAAAGGCCAAAGTAAAGGCACAATTTGTTTTCGTCTACAATTTTTTATAGACTAAAAATCGCCTTTTGCGTTTTTGAACACAAACCAATCTTACTAAGCGCCGAATTAAGCGAGTGCAAGGTCCGAAAAACTTAAACACTTTGGGGAGGTTTAGACATACTAGTACAAATATATACGTATACTGTACTACTGTTTTGTATCTGTTCGTCTTAACATCGGTGCTTTATAGATGCGATACCTAGCTAAGAAATATTCTTACGACCTAGAAAGATAACTCAAAAAACTGGATCTCACGTAGTCAGTTTTTATACATAATGAGTTACGTCTATTACATCCCACCCTATTGTTTAGCTGCGCGGAGCCCATCTAGGCTCGGGGCTTATAGCACGTGCCATACGTTCTACAGTAGCGGATCGGGGTGGGCTAGACGGGCCATGTTTTAGCTTTTCCTTCTCGCTAAAGATACTGTACGTTGGTAGGATAGTTTGTTTTGTTTTGGAATGCTCGTTCATGACAATAACAATCTGGGTGTGGACGAAAGAAAGAGTATGAAGATCCACGCAAACCACTTCGTTAAGTGTTGACATTGGACCTTTGAAGTAGCCCTTCTCCCCCATCATTTCCCAGATCCACCTGTGAAGAGTGCTACTAGGCAAATAGGGCACTAATCCGGCTGTTAATAATATGCAGTTTATCGCAATATTTTGTAGGAGGTGAATTCTTTATTCCCAATCACGTGACTTTAGACGCAAAGAATACAGTTATCCGCCATGTTGGAGTACAACCTTGTCACAGTTATAGCAACCACGCAAACACACCATCTGTATTGCTTCTGTAGCAACAGAAAGTGAACTACGCATAAGTGCTATTTTGAAGATCGACCGTGTCTAGTATTTTACTCTTTTCTTGCTCTTTTGTTGTTGATCTTTGCTTGCTCTCTCTCTTGCTCTTTGTTACTCTTTGCTTGCTCTTTGTTACTCTTTGCTTGCTCGTTGTTGCCCTTTGCTTTCTCTGTTACTCTTTGTTGCTCTTTGTTGTTCTTTGTTTGGTCTTTGTTGCTCTTTGCTTTCTCTTTGTTACTCTTTGCTTGATCTTTGTTGCTCCTTTTTGCTCCTTGCTTGCTCATTGCTTGCTCTTTGTTACTCTTTGCTTGCTCTTTGTTGCTCTTTGCTTTCTCACTTTTACTCTTTGCTCGCTCTTTGTTGCCCTTTGCTTGCTCTTTGTTGCTATTTGCTTGCTCATTTTTACTCTTTGCTCGCTCTTTGTTACTCTTTGCTTGCTCTTTGTTTACTCTTTGCTCGTTCATTGTTGCTCTTTGTTACTCTTTGCTTGCTCTTTCTTGCTCCTTGCTTACTCATTGTTACTCTTTGCTTACTCTTTGTTGCTCTTTTATGCTCTCTCCTGCTTTTTGTCACTCTTTGCTTGCTCTTTGTTACTCTTTGCTGGCTCTTTGTCGCTCTTTCTTGCTCATTGTTGCTCTTCGCTTGCTCACTTTTACTCTTTGCTCGCTCTTTGTTACTCTTTGCTTGCTCTTTGTTTACTCTTTGCTCGCTCATTGTTGCCTTTTGCGTGCTCTTTACTTGCTCTTTGTTGCTCAATCTTGAATGCGCGACATTCTATACAAACACTCTGTGAGATCTAAACACAGAAAGAAAGCGAGGAAGGGTAAGGGGATAAGGTGATAAAGAAAATAAAAGAAATATTTCAACTCTTTTTTCTGTACTTCTTTTTTATTTATTCGTCTTACTTCCCTTTACATGTACGGCTTTAGAATACTCAGGTGTGTTGTATGGATTTTGACAAACTATGTAGTATTACAAGAATAGTATGAGACGCTATGATTCGGAGTCATCACCATCCACGTCGTTTAACGTGATGCCTTCTCCGAACTTGAATTGACGTAAATGCTTCTCTAGAAGAAACTTCCTTTTGTGTACTCCGTATTGTATGGCCTCTTCATATTCAAAATCATCTTTATCCTCCAGTCTTCCAACAGTTTGCATGATCTTCTCGTGAATCGAATCTTGTTCCATGTTTTTCCATAACTTCAGTTGGTTCAGATAGTCTTCAGCTACAGCCTGACGTTTATTTGGGAGGAAGAACTTCCTGGCACTTTTAAGTGCATTTTCTGTAGCTTCTCCTTCATCTAATATAGACTCGTAAAACTACTTAAAGTCCTCGCGGTACTTGTTGTATGCGCGATTCGCAAATCCCATCCATACATCTTCTTCTTCTGGCTCACTATAATTTTTTTCATAATCAGGATCTGAAATTAACAAGTTGGATTCATACCACTCTCATTGATGGGCTTGGCTCTTCCCTCTTTTTATGTTATTTGGAAGTTTTGCAAGGACTGAAGGCAAAGGTAAGTCATCATGTCTATTGGAGTTCAATATTTTCCATCACATTTATGACTGATAGACACAAGATGTGCACATTAATACTGTGTTTGTGTATTAAAATTGCTTTATTGTTATGGTACTTTATTTGTTTCAGCAAACATTGCTTTGAATGTTTGCGCTAATGCTGATGCTTTAGCCATCATTCACTTGTAGGGGACTATAATCCTAGTCTACCCACAATCCTTTGAACTTTACAACACAAACGTATTGTAAAAGGCTTGTCTTTGCTTCTTCTTGAGACTTGAGACAAATGTTTCATTTAAAAAATATTTAATTTTCATCAATTCTAAATAGCATTGTGAAGATTCTTTTCTCGGTAGGAACTGTCAAGTATTTTAACTTAAAACATTGCCATTCAAATGTTTGGCAGTCAATATAAAGGTACACTGCTTTATACTTGTCAAATTTGCATGGTACATATTAGCTAAAACCTTAGCAGTATATATTTTATAGTTTTACATAACACAGGTCTTTGTTGCCAAGTTTACCTGTGAAGTTTACATGATATCTGTAGGATCATGGGAATCGTGGTCAAAAAGGCAATTTAAGTTGCCCTGAAAAAACAGGGTGAGTAGGGGAAGTGGAATGAATTTTAGGATGACCCAGGAAATAGGAACAATTTGAAAAAGAAGGGTAAATTGTCTCATGGAAATGGTAATGATTGAAGCCATAAGCATTTTTAAAGAGCATATAAAGAACAGCAAAGTGATGTAAAAAGGACTGATGAAAAGATTTAGTCCCAAGACAAGAAGAGCTGTGAATTTGCCTTGGATTTTTTACCAGGGAAGACAGTGACTTGATAACTCACCTCAGACTCTTGACGACAAATGCAAACATTGTGTGTGTGCCCCCACCAGCAGCACCAAACACCAGGGTATAAATGGCAGAACCATGTTGTTAATTCAGTTCAAGGACGATTTTAATAACACATAGGAAGTAAACAATTGTGTTTATTTCATTTAAATGTTTTTGAGTATGTTCAAAACAGAGTAGGAACCTTTGGTTTCTGGTGGATGCTCTGAGTTTTACTTTTAGGAGGTGGTCAAGCAAGTGTACTCTGTATAGAAGTAAAGTATTTTAGTACATTTTACTAAGGACACAAAATAGTTTAGACGGAAAGATAACTAAACTGGCAAACTTTAGATAATGATTTTATCCATAACAGTAAAGGCTGTACCATACTGTTTTCAAGCCGCTTCTGCTGCTGAAACAGCTGCTTCTTGTGCTGCTGAGAATGCTGCTGAAAATGCTGATGCCTATGTTGCTTCCTCTGTTGCTCCTGGTGCCTGTGCTGATGTTGCTGCTAATACCTTTGCAGACGCCACTGCTGATGCTGCAGTTGCTGCTTAGGAAACTGCTTCTGGTCCTTCTGGTGCCTATGCTGCTGTAGCCGTTGCTGTTGATGATACTGCTGCAGATTATGATGGTAATGATGATAATGATCATGATGATAATGATGATGATGATGATGACGATGATAATGATGATAGAAATAATGGTGAAGATGATGATTTTGATCAATACAGATACAATCATGGTGCTTCTGCTGATACTGCCGATGCTGCTGATGATGCAGATGACACTGATGATGATGCTGATGACGCTACTGCTGATCATGCTGATGTTGCTGCTGATGCTGCTGATGCTGCTGTTGATGCTAATGATGATGATGATGCTAATGACACTGATGATGCTGATGGTGATAATGCTGATGCTACTTATGTACTCATACTGCTGCTGCTGCTCCTTCTGTTGTTGCTGCTGCTGCTCCTTCTTTTGTTGCTGCTACTGATGCCGCTGCTGCTGCTGCTGCCATCACTTTTGTTGCTGATGGCACTGCTTTTAATGCTGCAGCCTCATGTTAGTGCTGCTAAGACAGTTGCTAATGCTTCTACTTCTGCTCCTGCTTCTGCTTCTGCTTCTGCTGCTTCTGCTGATGTTACTGATACTGATTCTGATACTGATGCTGCTACTGGTGATGATGATGATGATGCTGCTGCTGCTTCTGATGATGATGGTATTGATCCTGCTACTGTTGCTGATGATTGTTCTGATACTGATGCGTATGCTGATGCCTGTGCTGCTGCCAGTGGTGATGCTGCTGCCTGTGCCCAATGCCGCTGCTGATGCTACTGTTCATACTGATGCCTGTGCCTGATGCCACTGTTGATACTGATTCTGATGCCGCTGCTGATGCCACTGTTAATACTGATGCTGATGCGAGCAGTGATGCCGCTTCTGCTGCTGAAACAGCTGCTTCTTGTGCTGCTGAAAATGCTGATGCCTATGTTGCTTCCTCTGTTGCTCCTGGTGCCTGTGCTGATATTGCTGCTAATACCTTTGCAGATGCCACTGCTGATGCCGCAGTTGCTGCTTAGGAAACTGCTTCTGGTCCTTCTGGTGCCTATGCTGCTCTATCCTATGCTGTTGATGATACTGCTGCAGATTATGATGGTAATGATGATGATGATGATGATGATGATGATGATGATGATGATAATGATGATGATAATGATGATAGTAATAATAGTGAAGATGATGATCTGGCTTTCTCACTAGGTATCGTTACTGGCTGCACTATGTGCAGGCTGGTGTGACACTCTACAGGATGACGAAAAACCTTGAAAGGGCTGATGAACTGAACTGTGTCCACAGTCTTCATGCACCATAAGTACTAGAATTAATAGATATATGCCATTTTTGAGCAGCTCCTGTAATTCCCTCTTACCTTTTCCGATAAAGTACCTTAGACATACACCGGGTAGTATACCAATTCAAGCCTTAAGCGACCGCCAAGAAGACTATCTTATCAGCTTTCTATTGAAAGATTATTCAAAATGCTGGTGCGTCTCCACAAGATCATATCAAAGAGTAAAACTGCAAATATTCTCTTCATAGCTGTCCAGGATGATTTGCAGAAGTTACTTGATGATAAGATTGGTCTGCAGCGCAGACCCCTTGTCGTCACGATGTAGCTTTCCAATGTGATAACCGTAAACGCAACTTATCTCAGACAAACATAGACCCCATATGTCTATCTCTTAAAGTAATGGAAGGGGTGCAAGACTCCGCCATCTAGGAGGTGGACCCTTTGCCCACAGTTTAAACCTGATCCTTATACTTCTGAACAAATTGGAATTATCTATCTATAGCAGAATAAAACTTTTTCACTTTAAGGTATTCTCATTTGACTACCAAAACCGGATCATTAATCGTCATGGTCAATGGCTTTGTGTGTAGACTATAGAGTGCTTTCTTGTTACAGGGATGTATCCTATAAGACCCGAGAATAAATATTTATATACTTTCAATTAGCATTTACAAATTGCAATGCCTTCATCTTTACACTGTACAGACCTCAAGATGATGGATGGATTATGATTGACGAAATTACTTACCAGACTGATAAAATCTTTTATGATTAGCACTCTTATTGCAAATATTTCAGTGTTCTCTGTGAGAGTGGCTTGTTTATTTTAACAAAACAGGCCACAAAATCAATTCTCCTACTACCTGCCACTTAACCCAAAGTAGCAATAAGCCGACTTATCTACCTGTTGTCCAGGACCTCATGCCTATTTTCTGGCCGTTTTCCTTGCCTTTGTCCAGAGCATTGTGTTCAAACAGTATTATTTTTTAAAAGAAGGCCTAACCATTTAGTATTCGTAGTCCAAATTTACAGGCTCTTCAAATACCTCCTACTACCTGTCAGTATTTTTATATTAAAAATTCAATTGGGGAAGGCTGTAGAACATTTTTGGTTGATGCCCCTTTGCCAAATTTCTTCAGGTGTAGAAAACCAAAAAGAGTCTTCCATGATCGCTTTACTCTTGAGTGTGCTGCAGTCATAGCCCACCGTCGTCCTTTCTATAGTGTCTACATTACAACTAAAGTCATCATACAGAAATGAATAAGTGCAAATGCAAATCTTCGTGTTTAAATTTCGTACCATAGAAAACAAAGTATTGTATGCACCACAGATTTCCTATGTCGTTGGAATTATCAATGTTGCAATGATTGAGTTGTTGAGTTGCGTAATTGGTGTTTACTAAACCAATAAAAAGTTAGATCTTTGCATTTCAAATATTGAAAAATCTATTAAAGAAAACCACGTGAGATAATAGTAACCTTGACTTAAAGGCGGATATCGAAATATTTAACAAACACCATGCTGGCTGCCAGAGTCTATTTTAAGAATTAGGATTCAAACACGAATTAGTCAGTGGTGCGAATCAATTTCTGTTTATAAAAAAATTTATAGTGTTAAGGGTTTTTGTAAATAGAGACCTTACAAAAACCTACATATACCAAATTTTAACTCGGGAGGCTTACGTTTGAACGAGCCTTAAAAATCAAAATATTTATGTCTGATTAAACCGTAAATAGGAACTTTTTTGATTCTCATTCCAAGATATTTTTATGGTTTTTAGGCTACTATACAATAAATAGCAAATTAAACATGAGAGACTGAAACAGAGAACTGCAATCCTTATCAACGTTAGAGGTAGCTGCAACGCTCTTTGTAATCAAATGGCAATTCTTTCCCAGGGAGGTAAATCAAGGGTGAAGTCACAGACCTTGGAGAACGTTGCCAAACTATTACAGTCTTAAGGACTATGCACTCGTGTACACTATTGAAAACCATACAATGGCAAGAATGTCCCGGTTTTATTATACGCTACCGTAAATAGTATCGTCAGAATATCCATGTGAAAAAGAGCTGTTTAGAATCCACTGCCGGTTTTAGTCGTTTATTTAAAATAATCATGAATACATTGTAATACAAGGTTACCATAAGAACCATTAACCTAAATAGTGTGAATAGCTACAGTATTGCACTCTGAATACAAACCATTTTTAATGGCTCAAAATTATCCCCTGAAACATCCAGATTACTGCTCTTTCAGAATGAATTTGGACTTGGAACAAGGATATGGAACAAAAGATCCGTAAGTCAAGAAACTCTGTCTTAAGGCCCGATCACACCACCTACGATAACGATAACGATACCTATAACAATAACGATAAATCGTTTTTGCAGCGGTCACATCACCAACAATACATATCATTCGACGAAGCACGTGCAGCTACTAACGGTGATGACAGATTCAGCGAGCAACGAAGACAAATTTCCGCGAGCAACGAAGAAGATAACTTTGCGGTATTCATCCTAACAAGGCTGGTTAATAGGGGGAAACACGCTGTGATGGGATTTTATCTAATAAGTCTCTTGAAGACAAGTTAGGGATGGTTTTCGGCAATTTTTGCCGCTAATATATACCCGTTTGATTGACGGAATATAGTAAACTTGCAGTATTACAATATTAACAGTACAGGGGCTTGTTTACTACTTTTTTGTAAAGAATGTTAAGAAAATAGGTTCCTGCGTTAATATTGAGTGCGACTTTAATCATGCACCTATTTGTACCCTTGCAGAACCGATCAACTTATCCAAGAAACAATACGCGAGAAGTTCAAAGATTGTACAGTGTTAACCATTGCGCATCGTTTGAACACTATCATGGACTCGGACCGGGTTATGGTAAGAATTTAAACGGATCGTTTTGTATCTTAAGTTGTTTGAGATAGAAAGACTTAAGTATTCATCAACATTGACATAAGCTAAATGATCACTTTAAAGGGGTTGATAGAGCTGTTATCTTTTTATTCTTATATGGATGTATGCCACATGTGTCTAGTGGCAATTGTCATGTGGAGCGAAATATCTGGATTAGATGCATTTTTAAAATAGTAGTCAAAGCTGCAATACTAAGTGAAGATTGATCAGTGCGAATATCTGTCAAAGCATACTTGAGTAAACTTCGTCAGTTTTGAACAGACACTCGAAAAATGGGAAGTCTGTCACCACTGGGAATCAAAACTGTGACCAAAGTTTTCGCGGCATGTGCTCTTCTACCTGAGCTACAATCGTGGACATAAATTAATGTAAACTGGTCTCAACCCCGTTCCAACTGACGATGGATTTTGAGATTCTTCATTTCGGTGACTTGCACGTCATACCTCTCTGTTAATAGGAGGTAAAGGGCAGATGGCGTGTAATACCACAAATGGGAGCCCCTTTCCTTTGCTAAGTATTTTCCATGATTCCGGTCATTTTCATCGAGATTTAGTAAATGTTTACATTATTTTTGTCCACAATTGTAGGTGACACCCGACGTTAATGTACTGTGTTTCTCTGTCCAAAGCCCATTGAAAGTTACAAAGTTTCATTGTCATCGTTAAATTTTCTTTTCTCGACAAAATCTATTTAATATTAACGTGGCAACTCTGTTTCTCAACCGCCACTCCCTCATTATTTTTTTTGAGAAAATCAAGAAAATTCCATTATTTTGAGGGTAATGATCTGACACCTCAATAATGTATTTAGAAACAGAGTGCACCTTTATGTAATATTTTTGAGAAATTGGTGGGAAAATATCAAATCTGTGAAAACAACTTCCTTTGCTTCTTACTCCAGCCACTACTTATTAATTTCTTATAAATAGATCCCCTTTTAGCCAATGTCATTATCTCATGATGTGGATGCGCTTCGATATATGATAAGAATTTAAGACCAATTTGTGACCGGCACAAAAACACACAGAACTGCTCCTACAACTCAAGAAATTTAGTTTTTCAATTCGGTAATACTCACCTGGTGTAAAACCTTAGCCACTTTATATAACACGAAGCCAATTTAACGACAGGAATTGAAAGACCGCAAAAAAGAAACTTTTTGTAGTAATTATACTGAAACAGCTTAGTCCATGGGAATATTGATGAGTTTGATGGTTGAATACAACACCAACTTCTTTTAAAAAAACAATTTAAGTTTTGACAATACATGTCCAGCCGTTATACTCTCGCAAAGTACTCACAATTACTGAAAGAATTAGTTGTATAGCAAATCCACTAACGTTTCTACGATATATCTGAACATATCTGACGGTACATTATTATGACACGGCACAGTAGTTCAATACCACCGAAGGAAGGCTTAAAGACATACAACTAACCTCGCTCTCCAAACATATCAGTGGATCAGCTCCCTTCTTTAAAAGACCTGCTGTCGCTTTGACATTGCCTGTCTTGACGGCATAGAATAAAGGTGGTAATGGAACTGTTGAAGTGTTTGGGTTTGCTCCTCGGCTCAAAAGCAAATCGATAACAGATTCCAAATGGGGTTTCCTGTAATAAAATTGAGTTACATAAGGTCTGAAAATATATCAAGTTTACACAAATTACACATTAAACGACTCTACAGATTTTCGATTCTCTTGGAAGTCCTTTTTCCTATAACTTGAGACTACATAGAGTATTTACTAGTTTTTAACTAATAAACTGAATTATTAAATATATTTTAAGGATTTGCGGAAATATATGTAAATCCTAGGACTTCCTAGTCCTTTATTTAAAAAGGGTAATAAATACTGGCTTAGGCCCAACAACAATGTAAAACTTCAGATAAACTAAATTTCGATGCAACTTAAAATGGTAATTTAATATTAGAAACAGGCAAACTAATTTTCAAGATCGTCAAAGAGCAATAATACGTCATGTTTAATATCATATAATTTCCTATGATTTAAATCTACAGACAGGTTAATAAATTAGGAATCAACTTGTGGAATATCTGGCTTGGCAACATGCTATGAACTCATTTCAAATGCCCTATTCAAATAAAATTCGTCGGACAGAGATTGTGTCAAATCCTAGGAGTTTTTCAGGATTTTATCAAAATAAATAACAAATCCTAGGGCTTTCAATGACTATTCAAGACGATTCTCACAATCTTAACATCGGCATAACGTAAAACTAAAGGAGGTGTTCGAAAAATGGAAGAGGTCAGCATCAAGTTAACAAAACAGAAACCACGTTACTAAATTTGGTAGTTGAGAAATATGTGAAGGATATTCTTTGACCACAAAGATCCAATAAGTCTCAGGGGTGTATGAAAAGTTAGGGACTGGAAAGGGGGTGAATGGGTGAAAAAGGTTGGAAAACACTGCGATAGCCCCTGTTTAGCCACATACAACACAGCCATGGAAATAGGTCTTGAAATCATAACAGCTTCTTGTGTTATTTTCTCGTGTATATCAGGTGTAAGACCTACCAATAAGCCTCGGAGTAAGTGGTGAACTCTCTCATGCATGTTACCAAGTTTGTTTGTGTCCATAACTAACAATACTATGCCAAGTGTGGAGGGTAAACACGACCATCAACACGAAACTTGCAGATCCCCACTGTCACAGGTGAGGATCTTGTAACTGTACGATTGTTCTTCGTGTTTAGGTTTTGGCCGATTGAGGTGTTTATGAAGTAATATGTAGACACAAACACATTCCTCGAAATAAGCGTAAGCTGAAACTTGGGACCAATTCCCAAGTGAACTAAACCATGCTCCTAATACATCATTAGAGTCTAGGAGCATACAAACGGCGTCAAATACAAGATATTAGATCTCCGCGTATTCACTGTTAACAGGCATGATACAAAGCGTGCTGCCGGTGGGGGCCACAGTCGCAATCCTGAGTGTCAATCAGAGAACTCAATACGTGCCAACGGGATGATTGTTCCCAAGTGGAATTACGATAAAACATTTGAAGGCAGTGCTTCTTGTTTCGGCAAGACCTTATATTGGTCTTGTGCATTGTTAGGCATGACCGCAAACAGGTTCCGTACTGTAGGGCACGACCAAATAAATAGGTTACATCTGGTAGGTCACGACTTAAAATAGGGAGCTGTTGATATATGTTTGCTAAGGTGAGCTTAAATCCAATTTACGAAAACCTGTCCTCCAGAAACCATGTAAACGAGGCCAACAAAGAAACGAACTATTTTTGTGGTAGGAAAAAGTACAATGTTTAAGAAAGCAAATAGCTTAGAGGATTCAGTCAAGAAAGAATCCACCATTGCAGTTTCTTGGTCGTACTGGACACGACAAGCACACCTTTTAGCTACACCACTGATCAATTTATGCTGTTACGTGGCGCTGTATGCAAGGCATAGAATGGACAATTTGCCTTTTCAACTCACAACCACCTCAACGAGCACTTTTCACGGTTATAAGAGGGCGACATCAAAATTTGTAAAGACTTAAGCTAAATCAGGATTATTTTAGAAGAAACATCAATTAACTAGTTTTCTTGATGTGATAAAAGGTATTGATTAGAACTGAGTCATAATATCTAGTGCAACTATTGCTCAAGGTATGTCATGGACCCTTCTTAAAAAGATTGCATCATCATAACCGAAAACGAGGCTAACTCGGCAAGGATGTAAACAAATGCAATGATAGGTTATATGTTAGAGACAACAGACATAGAAGTGGCATATGGTAGCACTTTGTATGGATTTTAGTTTCATAGGCTCTTAATATGTATATTCTTGAGTGATGAAATTTATGAATTCTCCTTTTTTAAGTGAGAAGCAGGGACTTTAGATGATTGATGTACAAAAATTTGCAGCTTGCGAATGCGGTGATGTGATGGTAACTATGTGGAACTGCATCGTATCAGAATGAAGTAAAGGGATGACCAGTGGCTGTCAAACTGCTTGTCAACCTGTAAGCACCCAACGCATCTTTGTAGGACTGTACCAAGGTTAAACCACTGGGAAGGGGGGAAACACAAAGTTGGTCCAGTTGCAGTAAACTGCGACACTGTTAAGGGAAACAGTTGTTTCATAAACGGTACAAATTGTTGCTGAATATTTTCAAACTTGCACCATATATTTTCTTCACAATCAGCCAAGAATCAGTAATTAGCAGTCTAAACACAATTTCTGTTCACCCCGTATCAATTAAAACTCTAGGCGAGGTCCATTTTGCCCTAAAACTGGGGGGGGGGGAGGAGATTGGCATGGAAGATCAAACATTGGAACATTTGCATCATTCGAGATAAATGTGCACACATTTTTCGCATTTCCGCACACAATTAATTGAAGCTGGTGCACCAATATATCAAATCAGTGAGCTCTTTAACTGCATGTATGCCTGTAAATCATGGGACTAATCTGAAGGATAACGGCAGAAAAGGCGAAACATGTCAAAAGAGAGCAGCAAAAAACAACCATTGATAAAATATTGACAAATCAGTTACAGTTGTCACATTGCATGAAATTGCAATGTTTAACTTTTTTCTTTCGACGAAGACATGCCAATTCACATTCGCGATTCAAAACAAATGCTTTCATCAGAATATTTACCACTGTTCGACAGGCCCTTCAATCACTTGCAAGAGGAGCATCGATAAACAAAGAAATTTTAATAATGCAATTTCTGCAGTTCTTTTCTTTTCCTTTCAGCTGATTTGTAAATTGCATAAGTGCAGTCCACAAAGTAAACAGTTGAAAATGTTGGCAAATTGAGTCCTCCTCCATTCAACACGTCTAAGAATCCTGATGATGCTTCATCCTCATTTTCATCACACCTATGCCCATATTTGTGGACCAGATGATCGCTTATGTATATTATTTTATCTTTCAGTACACTTTCCCCATCCAAAAGTAACTGTTTTTCATTTGGACTAAAGTCAGTTAAAAATTTAATAGCATTGCTATCAACTGCCACATCACATTGGTCACATTTTGGTTGTGAATTATCTGTGTGCAGCAAGGTGTGCAAGTTGAAGACTTTTGCTGTTGAGTATCGTGTTCGTGAAGTTCTATGCAGTGGTCCCTCCACCTATCAGCTATTGCGTTTTGTTTGGTTAGTAACTTACCATTTTTATCCTCAATCAGTTGGACACGGCCTTGAGTATTTTCCCTGATCAGCGTTTTTGACAACATCGATCGCTTTCTTTGTATTGTTAGCCTGAAGCGTATTTTCAATGCCATGTGCTTGTTTGCTGATACAGTTCTTTTTTGACAGCCAGTATTGCATTTTTACAGACTTGTTAGATTGTCTGTACTTTCCTCGGTAATCCTGGTAGCGGTTCTCCTTGTCAGCTCTTCTAGTGTCACAAGCCGCTAATGGTTCTGTAGTCATGTAAGATTTCTTTACCGACCGCTTGTTTCCAGAGAAAGAAGAATCTTCTTCGTAAATTTGTCACAGGTCTTGAGTACTTGCGTTTTCAAGTGAAAAAAGTGGAACAAATCTAACATTACGTTCAGTTTGATACTGCTCTTTGACTCTTTCATCCTTTAACTTTTCAAAATCAAATCTCATAAGCCAATGAATTTTTTTGTTTATGGCTTTTAGTCTTATTCTGTAAGTCACAATGACGACGTCATGGTCGCTTCCTAAATCAGGCTTCGGCATCATTCTTGTCCTTGGTTGCTTAACCCCACCTTTGAATCTTTGGGACACCAAGATGTAATTAATCTGATTGTGAAGATTTTCATTGGGTGCATGCAACGTTTCCTTTCTTGATGTTTTGTGATTATGAAGTGTATTTGCTACATCAAGTTTGCTTGACTTTGTAAATTCCAAAAGTCTGAAGCCTCGTCTATGGTTTTCTTCATACGAAACCTGCCGGCTGTTTCCTTCCAGGCATTATTATCATCAGCACCTAATAGTGCATTAAAATCGTCTGGTAAAATTTTGACGGACGAGTTGCCGGCGTCTAAACTGGTTCTTTGCCTAGCTCGCCACCTAGCTTGCCACCTGGTCTGTCAGGGAGGAGGGTGTGTGGGCACCCAGCAGGACTACAAATAAAACCTGCTAAAAGGTGGCTGAGCCCCCTCACAGCCACCGGCCACATATTGTCTTGAGAGTTAATGGACACCACGAGAGTAACTTCGCCTTGAAACACCGATTACATGGCATCAAGCAAATATTCCATACTGGATCAATCGGACACCAGCATGAAGATGGCCGCGATGTATGTTAATGCTCCTTTGGCAAACAGTGGCAAGTGGCTTACCAGTGTGCAGCAAATGTGACTGTCTAAGGGAAATGTCGCCATTGGCACTTTGCACGAGGTCTTCAATGGGCGGAGCGGTTTGAAATCTTGGCATTTGAACTTGACAAAATTAGGTGGAATATTGTCGACTTTGTTAGGCTTTAAAATTTGAAACAAATTAGATTCAAAGAAACGTCTATTTGGAAATGGGGTTTGCAATATCTTCTTATATTAAGTAATTAGGCGCTGATTTGCTGGAGTGGTTTACAACTACACGTACCAACGAGTCCATTTAGACTTCACTGATCTGAAATTTGTTAGTATGAGGCCTGGGAACAAAAAGCATTTTTACACCATGAAGTGTTTCCATTATACAATTACAGTTGTATTCTTTGCGACATTTTCGATTGAAAACCTTCGTACTTAGTTATTAAGTCGATGGGATTCATAGTAGCTTAAAGTATATTTGTTAAACTTGTAGGGGAAGCAGTATCCAAGAGATAGTTCCAAAGATGCACTGTGCAAAGGAAGGATTCGTGTGCAGCTGAAAAACAGTGATGGGGAATTTCTTAAGGCCGAGTATCCAAGTAGTAAGTGTGATATACTGATAAGTTGTTGTCAAGGAATCATTGAAAGTACTGGTGATAGGAAGCGACTTTTATAGATTAAGCGTTGATGTCGATTCAAATTTATTTTATTGATTTGTGCATACAGTAGTCTGACATGGTCTAAGGATCTGTATTGATATCAATAAACCAACAGTATAAAAGTGATCAAAATGACGAATACATAAAGGTTGTTGATCAGCTGTTTGATACAGTTATAATTTTACGTCATTTGATACAAATAGAGTGAGCATGAGCTATAGATCTTACAGAATCGAAAATTGGCTAATGGATATCTGGAAGCCAGAAAAATACGATCTGATAGACTAATTAGGTTGTACAATTTTGCTACCATGTTGCAGGTGTAGTAAAGAATGTAAATGAACCGGAACAATAACAAATTAGAAGAAATGTGGAGATAGTAGGTCATGAAATCGAATTATCAATATATACGAAGAAAGGTTTATAAAGTAGATAAGGAGAACACTTTTGGACTGTACTGTTCTGCTGTTCACGTAAAGACTTTCAGCAACAATCCCCCGTATTCTCTTTGAAACAAAACAATGACATCATCAAAATAATAATTGTTCGCTTCAGTCGCTTCTAGTTTATTTCATCTCTCCATTCGCGATGGTGGACCGTTGAAAGACCTTTAAAGTTTCCTGTTTTAATATGATGGAACGGCACTTTTGTGTTTGATAAATCATTACACTCTTTGGGATAATCCTTGTTGTTTATAATGTTATTGGGCATATAATTGAATGTCGTTGAAAAGTTTAGTGAACCGTCAAAGCGTTAGTGCGCTACGGTCTGTCAACTCTCTTTCGTGGCTCGGAGGACATGACGAAGAAAGAGCATTTTTGAGTGCCTACTTTGTTAGTTGGTGTGTATCTACCCACAAATGTCTGATGCTATAAGAAAAATTTTAAATTTGTCACAGGTTTCACGATAGATATTAGGTCTATAATTAAGAGCTAGGAAGCTATCTCTCATAAAAAATGCAAATGAAATAAAATTTACGATAAAACCCCCCTTATTTACATGCTTTCAAAAAACTTTTTTTTTAAATAAGTAATCTCAGACAGATAATTTATTAAGAAAGCAAGGAAATAATCAATGGTCAAATACAAAGAGTTTGATTAATAGTAAAAAATGTTAAATTTAAGTATATAAATTTTTGATGAAAATGAGTTGATTAAACTAAGATACAAGTGATAAAAGTTAAAGTCATTCTTGGTATTTAATGTAGGCCACCTCTGATCTTAAGATTGTCCCCAAATCTAACGTTCGCGACTTCCACTCTCAAAGTCGACGGAACATTTCGCGACTTCCACGAGATGTTCTTCCGACGAGAAAACACTTCCTCCTAAGCATATTTTTTTAAAAATTGGGAGCCTAACAGACTAGTTTAAAAGGTTAAAAATAATCGTCACCTAAAGGTTTGGAGCGATGCATTACAATAACAGTTAGTTTAATATGAGTTGGCAAGTAGTTTGAAGATGTTATATAGTTTTAACATTTAGTTTTAAATATTAACATTAATATTTTTTTCCCTGTACGTACATTGTCTTCACAAAGTCTTCTTTTCCACTACAAAAACAGAAACCTTTGTAAGGTCATCAATGGTAACAACAACAAGACATACAGTAAGATAAAATATCATAAATTCGAGAGATAAGGAGTCTAGTAATCTTTATCATCATCATAATATTTGTGATATGTGACTTTATTCCGACGTTAAAGATCAGTATTATTGTTATTTCTATTTGCTTATAAGAGATCAATGACAATAGCTCTATTAAATATTTAAAGATTATCTTTGTCTGAGTTAAACTAAGGATTATTGGGAAAGTTACAGCATACTCTTTGTGTTACCTGTGAAAGGAGCCCGGAATATTGGTCACAAGAGTGGTTCCAACTTGAACATTCCAGGTGCGCCTGTTTCATGTTTGCATAGGGCAGAACTTTTTCGTCTGCCGTGTTCCATATCCTTTGAGAACGTTCGGTGACATGAAACACGATATCATTCTGTCTCCGGTCATATAACTGACGTTGTTCACACATAACTTTATTTAAGTGCCCAATGACAGTCAGATACGTTTTTCACTGATTTATTCCTTATGACAACCCGACCACAAATTTGGAGCTCACAACACATGCATAACTACTGTCATTTTTCTTGCTTTCCAAAGTTCAAAGAAGCAGGCAGTGTGTTACGACAGCAAGTGGTGAGGGTATCCAATAGACATACCAAGATCCATATGCAAAAGAGATATAATCAGCAAGATCTGTAGCATTTAGCATCCAGTAACTGCCTGTAGGAACCAAATCTGAAACGAGGGCAGGATAACCACTTTAACTCTAAGCAATCAAAGGGAATTTTGGCTTAAAAGCCATGAGCGAAATACCACAGTTTCACTTTATTGGGGAATCAAAAATATGTTTTAACAGATACTGACTCTAGAGATATTTGTACACAAACATATATTCATAAATTTAAGTAGATATATACTAACACAGTTCAATATAATATACAACTGAGAATGATGTTTTAGATCTAGAGTAAGGATTAGGTGTACTTATGTGTCTTAAGTATCCTGTGTCTGCAGTAGCACTCTCATTCATAAACGTAAGAAAGATATGGCAATTTATCTAATGTGGGCTTCACACTTCATACGTGCAAAAAATTTGCTGCAAGATCGTTAACGGCGGTGAAGCCAGATCCGTTCAAGTTAAGGTACAGTCTTAGGGGGTGAGGAAAAATTGAACTGAATTGAATATTTACACTCATTATGTACTATTAGGTGCCAAATAGAAGGGGGGTTGGAATAAATGGGAGGGTTGGGAGGTCTGGACAAAAGTTTAAAAAATAAAGTCAAAAATCAATGTTTAGAATCAATTGCAACCCCCTAAATGTGTAGGGCAATACAATACAAACAGCAGTCAGTAGTCTTCTACATGCCTTCAAGATTTTTAAAATGTTCCCTTGATCCTCCTTCTCGATGACAGTGTTATTGCTAGCATCTGTAATGTGTTTCTTCACACTTCTTCAAGCCCCGTAAAAGGCCACCTTCATCTTTTTAATGCTTTTATATATTAATAAAGATATTTTCTGTTTTCATGCCAAAGTATCTCCTCAAAAAATTGTATGGGGAGATTACTTAAAAATGTTCCAAGTGGAAAATTTTTGAAAAATTAATAAGCAGGGGGGGAGGGGGCGTCTATTAGGCACCAAAGAGTACTAGAGCATAATTTGGAAAGGTTATGAATAAATTTATGCTTAAAAAGTCAATGTTATTACAAATTTTAAATATAATATTCAAAATAGAAGGCATCTATTTTGTTTTTGATTTCTTGCCATTTCTTTGGGCAGAACTCTATAGTTTCCAGGTGGTACTCAGAATTTGATTTCCACACAAGAAAGTCACACCAAGGTAGTCCAGTTACTGCCAACTGTGTTAATATTTGCAAATAGTACCTGTGGTTCGTTTTTAAACATTCTCTGCCACTGAGTGACTTTTTTAAATAGCCACAGTCCAGAAGACTGTTTTGTGGGCATTTTATTTCTAATAAACCAAAGCAACAGTCCCTCTCTTTTGTAAAGACAGGGTGTCTGCCATGTCAGGGAAATGTCAGGGAAATCCATACCCTCATAAATATGTCAGGGAAATGTCAGTGAAATTCGCTACTTTTTTGCAATCTTAGGGAAACGTCAGGAAAATGGAAAAGTCATAATTTTTCATCCTTAATCTAGGAAAAGTTGAAAGGTCAAAGGAGTACCAAAAGTTTAAATGTTTCAAACTTGCTGCTGTAATGTTTCTTCTTGTCTTGGCTTGATAGATTGACTCGTAAGTCATTAAGTTTTGTTCTAGTGGATGACAATTGATGAAATATGTCAGGGGCAAAGTTATATTTGTTAGGGAAATGTCTGGAAAATCCGTCTTCCAGATTTGGCAGACACCCTGGAAACGTTTTCAGCGTAAAATAGTTTGTTGTTAAAAGGACTGCGTGGTCCGTACTTTCTGCGCGGCGTACTGGCATCTACCTTCGAGGTTTATTTTATTAAACAACTGTGTTTTCTGATTCATTGACCATAACTTCAGAATAAGCTGCAACGCTCATATCAAACGAAATGAAAATAAAGGTTTGCGCCATTCTTTCATGAAAAACATTGACCAGTCACAGGCACGGGTTGTACCATTAATTTACATTGTTCGCAAGAGCCTTTTACATCTTTTTCAATTGAAAAACTAGCTGCAAGCAAAGACTTACCAAAGTACTTTCAATGAAGAAATAGAGGGGTACAGAACTCTGTTGAAAAACGACTTTTTCAAATAGGGCCCTGCAGATCATTTCGGACCCCGGCCCCACAGTCCCTAAAACCGCCACTGGATAAATACATCTTCTCCGTAAGTCAACTTACAACAATAGGCCATGTTACTGGACCAAATGGTCAAGTTAACCCACACCCAGAGCGTTTAAGACCACTGAGAACACTTCCTTACCCAGAAGATGGCAAGTCGTTAAAACAATGCTTTAGAATTTTTTCCGTACTACTCAAAGTGGATTAGTAAGTACTCGGGTAACATCTCACCACATAACCAGTGCATATCTGTCCCCCTAGACAAGCATAGCATGAATGTCATTGATAATCTCAAGCATGAAATTGAGGATGCGGTAATAAATACATTCGAAGAAAATGAAACTCTTGAATCAGAAACTGATGCGTCTGACATTGCCCTTTCTGGAGTCCTAATCTAAAGTGGGAGGCCTGTTGGATTGTTTTCTCGAACTCTTAGTGGCCCTGTACTAAAACATTTTTCAATTGGAAAAGAGGCTGCTGTAATTATTGAATCTATTTGATATCGTTGTCACTATTTGTTAGGTAGATTTTAAGCTTATAACTGACCAGAAGTCTATTAGTTACATTTTTAACCAAAGGCACTCAAATTCAGGCGGGACAATTTTTAAAACGCGGGAAAAACAAATCAAGAAACGTTTTTATTAAGAATTGATTACAAACTGTTGACATATAGCAAATATCACACTGTTGATAATATGTCAAGCAAAGAAATTAAAGATCCAACCATTATTTAGTATTTCATCATTTACAACACAACGAAATTCGACGATAACCTGTAGTGATATCTAAGCAACTACTTAAGCAACTCCTGGCCTGATTTTGGAAATTCCTAACCAACTCGAGGCCTGACCAGGAAAATGGAGTTGCTTATAAGAAAACCCGTGTATTCTCTTATAATTTTAAAACTCAACTTAAAGTTTGGCGTAAGGGCCTTGTTCACCCCAGCACTATGAACATGTTTACCAAATGCGACGGTTACTCGTAACATTTCACTGACGCATGTCTGCTACCTTTCCTCTTTCTAATTCATAATTGAATTTGTAGTTTGGTGTAAGCGCCTACTTAATCGCAGCACCATGAACATGTTTACAATATAGGACGGTTGATAACACCTCCCAGATGCAAGTATGCACTATATCTTCTTTGTATTCCGTATTTCCTCTTACTAGCGCCCAGGGCGCTTATTTAAAAAGTCACTAACAATGTGCGGCGCTAATTAGAGGGCGGCGCTTATAAAAAATTCAAAATGATTATGAGCCTGAGTTCACAAAAATTATAAAATTTGCCTGGTTTATGGAAGATACGCAATGAGATGCAATACCCTTCTGTATGTTTTTTTCTCTTTTTCTAATTAGCGTCACTTTTTCTATGTGCGGTGCTTATTAGAGGGGAGGCGCTCATCAGAGGTTGGCGCTAATAAAATTAGTTTACTTCAAGATGCGGCGCTTATTAGAGGGCGGCGCTAATTTGAGACTCGGCGCTAATAAGAGGAAATACGGTAAGTACATAACTAAACGTCTAGCTTGGTGTAGATGCCTAAAATTCAGCGTAGCAATTTCTTATTTATACTTCATCAATGCGATGTTAATAATTCACGTCATCCCATAATTCCATGGGTGACATCTATGACGTCACTACAATAGAGTGCACTTCATTGACCAACTAGAAGACGATTGTGGGATCTGGTACGGTGATAGCGGTCGGCTACCCTGCGTCACCTGTGGACGAAAGAGACCGTATTGCAAATAAGTGTAACTGCCAACTACCAACAGGAGCTGCGGCCTTCGCTATGTTCGCAGAAATTATGTTTTTAAACTTCTTTCTTAAATTTACATTATAAAATTCATGTACATCACCATCAATTAATCAATGATAATATACTTGAATTTTATCTTTAAGTTACTCACAGCAAATGATTACGATTTCTAGAATTCGAGATTAATTATAGTCGTGATTAATTATACTTGGGATGGATTATACTCAGGATTAATTATACTCGAGATTATTTACACTCGGAATTACTAATACTTCGCATTAATTAAACTCGGAATAAAGTTTACTCGGGATTTATTATACTCGGGATTAATTAATTAATTTCCCGTTTTATAGGTAAAAAAAATCACAGATGATCCTACATCTGTCAATGGTCTCGTTCAGGACTTAAGTGAGACTCCTGATAGCCCATTACAAAGAGCAAAGGATTCTGGTGACATTAGAGGACTAAATGAAATGGTTGTCATGCTATCATCAATGCTGAATGTCGACAGTAATGAACTTTACAAACAGAGGAAAGAGGGCACAAAAAACAAAACTACTGCTGATGAGAAAGCATTAGTTAAAAGAGTCAAGGTAGGTGACCTAAACCAGAATGGTCTTTTATAGACCATACCTAACGTTCTATATTGTTCTAGCTTATGGGCTGTCTTTTCATTATTACTAATGTGACAGGAAACAAATACAAAGGAGATTTCAAGAGCCCATAGGAGAGTGCAGAACAATTCATATCCCTTATGATAAAATTTGCTAATCTATATGTTTGAATTTTAATAGAATTTGCTCAAATGCGTATTTGTGATTTCCTGAATCTTTGACGTAAATAGCTAATTCAGGTTCAAGTTTTTTTCAGAGGTTAACCCTCGTAAACTACGTGAGGAATTTAGGACCTCAAAGCATACGAGAAAAGATTGACGGCTTACGATAACTACGCCTGCTTACTTCATATTCATACGGATTGACCAAAGTGGTCACAAGGGGTTTGCAACAAGTAGGCACTGGTTATACCAATACTATAGTTAAGTACCAAAAGGTCGGGAAAGGAGGATTCAAAGTATAAAATTAGAAGGATTCTATAGAAAATGAAAATATATTAACATCCCGATGTATTCTAATTTTTAGTCTAGTCTCCCCGGAAATAGAGCTTTACCTTCTCCCTTCCTTCCAAACTGCCTTAAAAGTTTACTCTGTGCTTAGTATTTTGTAGGAAGTAAATGCTATCGATGCCACTCTCATTGTGGCGGTCTGAAGTGTTTCCAAAGATGAGATTCAATCTTAAAATTTCCTCTCAAATGATAATGTCTTTCTCAGATTTTCCACTGCAGTTGCTGCAGTTTCTACGGAGTTTGTTAATGGGACCCCATTATGACGCTTTCAGGATCTTCAAGCGATTCACACACCTTTCTTTCTGACATAACTTGGCAGACTGCCCGAAGAAACTCTAGCAAATTACTTGTAAACTTTTAAGATCTCTTTTAATTTCTAGATGTAAGCCATGGGAAAACGGGACTACAAAGAAGCGGGGAGCACTACACACAGAGTTATAATTTGGAGAAATGGAGTCTGTTTACACAAAATTATTTCTCTGTTGTGTTTTCTAAAAGCAATTGTTGTTCCTGTTGATGTTGTTTATAGGCAGCTATTTGTTCCTGTTCCTGAGTTATTCTGACAATCGTTGTTGTCTTTCTTTGAAAGAATAATATCGGAATAAACATCAGCAGCATCCTACATAGTTCAAAAGATAACAGTCGAACAATAACAGATAAACAAAACAGTGCATCATTCTAAGGAGTTACACCACGCATGCGTAACCGAAGAATAATATCCACAATCTATCCGTGGCTCTGTGGTAACGGATATCCTGGAGGGTAAATAAAGGCTTGGATGTTGTTTTACCTTCTTTTACTTTATTCTGAAAGATACCTGGTGGCATTTATTTTGCCACAAAACTAGAGAGACTGAATAAGCGGAGCGGCACTCCAACAGCAGAAAGCAATGGTATGGCCAGTAATGTGGTGGAGTTTCCACCTCTTTGCAAGAAGCGCTGGTGACTCCAGGAATTGAATGCTTTGAAGAATTTAGAGTGCTGGCTTTACTAAGGGCTATAGCAACTGTAAATAAACCTGATCATATAATAGAGCCGCTTACAATAAAGGATTAAGTTGCTAGTTAACTTAAATCTAAGATATAAGTCACCATGTATACTGTACACAATGCACACTTTAGGATTACTTATGTAGTTACTTCGTTACCTCGTCACTTCAAGACGTCCCTTTCCTTTGGGGTTTCTCTACGGCCTGAAAATTTGAAGGACGCTGGCTACTAGACCAGTTGTTATAACAGTAGTAACTTTAGCAGTAGGAATCTAATTAAGATGAACGTGAAGATTGTACAATGGCAGAATGCTCGAGGAACAAACATTGGGCTAATCTGCTACGTACGTTCATGGAAATCTAATCACTCAAGATACCTCTATGATACTTTTATTAACTTTTAACTTAGCAATTGTTGGGATGTACAAATTATATATCCTTAGCAAATCATAACTGTATATAGGAATCATTATGCTATACCGAAAGCTCCATAATGACCCTTTTCTGTTCACTGCTATTTTTTATTATACGCGATATCTTGAAACCGATTTTGTGTCTTGGCGTGAGTGTTCAGCTAAAAGCGCTCCACCGGCAACATAAGTAGGATCTTGCTCTACTTTTTGCGACCATGTGCCCTACGTCACGATCACAAGCCAATCATATTTCGGGATAAGACCATTCTTCGGGATTAACATGGTGGTGAATACGAAGATGAGATATTGTATAACTACTACCTAAAATTTCGATGATTAATTCCAAAAGGGATTCTTATCTGTATCCTCGCCAAGCATGCTGGGACACTCCTTTTCTTCTATTTCTAATTTATTAGTTGTCACTAGCATCATAGGCATGATTTATTCGTACATTTATATACGAGCACGTGGTTTGCTATCAGTTGAAAGTGGTAATTTCCGAATTTATTTGTCGGCAGTAAACATAGCCTAGTTATCTTCAAACGGAAGATAAATCTGGTTTATGATTATTAAACTTGAGTTGGTTGACGCATGTGCGCAACTGACGCAGTTCTTATGGAAAGCTCGTTTAGGGTCTACTGTGTCTTGCAATATTTTGATACGAGTTTCTACATTATCAGCTCTGTCCTATGTTTATTTTTTACAAATATTTCGTCTGTTGACAAGCTATTTGCTTTTAAACTAATGGTCTTTCATCAGCTCCTTTCATTCTCGTAATTTTTGGTTGAAGAACAATCACCAATAAATACTACCGAACAGCTTGTCGTCATTTTATATTTCAGGAAGATTGTTGCGAGCCTATTGCAAAGTGCGCTACCATCAAGAACTATTTAGTTGAATCAGTAGCTCTAGAATGTCTTTTCAACGATTTATTGGTAGGATTCGCAATCACGACTGTACAATTTGTCTTTCGCTTGGATCGATTCTTATGAAGGGTTACGTGTTCAAGTGTTAACTCTTACTCAAAGTTGCTGTCATACCATCAATTGCTGTTGAATTAAAATGCCTTATTTGATGTTTAGCTTTGACAGAGGGCAGTAACTAAGCTAGATTTTCATCTGTTTTCTGTGCTTAATTGCTGCCCCATTTACTGTGACGTCGGTAAAGTCGCGATGTATTTTTGTGGCGAAGACTTCTGTATCGTGACCGTGAATATCACCTTCCCAGTCTCTGACACCCCTGCAATAATGCTGTGAAGCTTTTGAACAAGGTTAGGCCCCACTGCTCATCAGGGGGCTACACTGAGAGATTGCTAAGCTTTTGAACGCATGTATCTTCAAAGTGTTAAATGTGACAAAGCTGCTCAATAACGAACGTCTTGCTGGAGTTGTCACTTTTCTTTTGTCCACACAGCAACTATCCCCTCGCGGCGGAAAGTATCGATCAATCCTCATTAGTGAATAGCAGGGACGTGCCGTGAGTAAATCAGATACGCATGTAACATAAAAGTTACAACAACATACGACTTTTTTTCTCTTTTAGAATAATTATTACCTAACAGCACAATATATTGGAACCCCATTTTTCAGTTTATGAAACCTATTTTATCTACCGTTTTAGTAGTAAAAGTGTGCCGATATTCAGTATTTTAGAATTTACGGTAACAAACTATATTAGGGGAATCCAAAGCCCCAAACTTTGCACATTTATACAGCGCTGTTTATGTACAAGGTACGCTCAAAGGTACAGCTTATATTGGCGAGGCAACTTAAGCATGCAGTTAATAGTTTTTTTCCCGGTGAATGTGGATACATAAAAGTCACACACAGCACATGTGTTTTCTTTCTATTATGGACAATACGTACTGTAAAGCAGCGCAATTATCTTGAGTACGGACTGCGGATATATCTTCGGCCATGCTCCCACTAAATGGTAATGTAGAAATAGAGCATAATTATTTCAAGTGTCTTAAGAACTTTTCACAATAAAATATATGAAAATGTACGGCTATAATGAGCTCCTGAAGGTCAGTTGATCATGGCACGGTGTCACACAGGGCATCACAGAGGAGTTAAAAGGGAAGAGGTTCTTAGGGCAGAGTAGCTTTGTTTTGTTATTGCGCTTTAGTAGAATTCAACACCAAAGACTCCGAATCTTTCTTGAGCTGTGATGAGCTGTGATTCGGTGATATCTTGTTTGCATGCTGATCATATCCTCATTCGCACGTTGCAGAATTTTGACATTGCTCTAGATTAGAGTGATTTGAACATTATTGAACAAAGACGTAAATACATCCAGTCCCATTTACCTTATATATTAATGATGAAGCAAATTATTGACTTGCCAAGTCCGCACAAAGATCAAGAGTTCTGCCCAATATTTCCATTGTCAATGAACTGTCTTTGTGCTTGCGCCTAAACAAGTACCATGTAAACGAGGCTAGTGATGTTCAACTATTGACGTCACCTTAGAAATAAGACGTCCTGTTTTTCGCCAAACCAAAGCCAAACCAGGCAAGCATCTATAGGGACCCTCTTAAAGGATAGTGCAGTGATCCACGACTACACTTTATCTCTTTATCATACACTATCCCCCCTTTGGTGTTCCTCGCCGTCGTAAAACTTTTTAAGCTTTAGGGCAGTAATTCAATAAAAGCATCCACAATGAATGACAAAGCTCCAAGGGCCTCTATGGACAAGGCCAGGAAGAAAACTGCACCGTTGAGAGCATTTTATATTCTTGAATACTTTTTCAGGCGCACAGGTGATAGATTAAAGTCGGTTAGGCTATTTACAATGAGCTAGAGAAGGTCTTAAAGAAGACTGAACGTTGTCCATCACGTAGTTTCCTTTGTGACCTTTTCGTTTAATTGTTTGCCGGTGGCCTCTTCATCTTGTTGTTAAAATGCCCTTCAAAACAGGGCTTTATTGGTGTTTATCGCACGATCTCGGCATTCATATTGTTTCAAGCTTTCTCCCAGAACTTCAGTGAGATGAGTTTACGTCTGTGGTGAGAGTAGTTGTTCATCAGAATTTGTGTTCTGTAGTTAAGCACAGCAACAGAGAAATACAAAACATGTCATCATCGAGGCAACTAGGATGTTTTTCCTCACTTGAATATAATGTAGACGTTTTCAGTCACTCAAAATATTGAAAAGCGCATGCGTTGTAACTAAATCTGCTTTACCTTAACCAAAGCCGATGGAGGAAGACTTTACAAAGACTTTACAAAGACCCTGCTTTAACCTTTGTCAGTGATTGACTCAAATCTTTGTCAGAAAAATAAAGGATTTACAAATGTTTCTGCTGTCAAGCATTTAATATATTATAACAGGCACCCTTCAAGTAAGACCCGCCCTCTGAATAAGCCCAATATAAACTGACATAATTAATTCATGACGATGTGTCCAGGGATTGTCTGTATTGAAGATAATATTGCGTCAACATGGAGCTTCAAAACATATTCTCTACGTTCTCACCTCAACTCAATATATACGTTGAAGCTAATAATTCTTTGTCTTAAGGTACAATTTATCATCATATAAATTATTTAGAAGGAAAGGCGCAGCTCAAATGAAAAGGAATGTCAGCTTCTGTAAGAGGGGAACAGACATTGTAATTTAGAATTCGATGTCAGTATCCTTTATACATATATTGGTCTAAAATTGGATAAAGCGTTGTCGTTTGTATTAAATCTAAACATATTCTTGTATCGTTTTCAACTTCATCGTTATTGAGTTTTTCTAAGCCTTGTGTGCCTTGTGGCGTCTTTAAGATAGTGACATGCATTTAGGTTGTGGGCAACTGTTGAACCATACCACAAACACACTTGTCATTCTCTAAGTCTGTCATGATTATTTATCTTAGTTGAGGTAGTAAATTTTGAAACAGAATGACTGCAAAACGTCTTGTGATTCTCTTTATTATTAAACGTGTCATTCCGCTGTGCGCCACTGTTCTTTGAAAATGGTTGATACATCCAGCTCCTGTCTGCGGGTGATTAAGGTCCATGATGATCGCTCTTTTCAAGTTACTGTATAACCAGTTGGTCTCTCTGATGGTACTTTGAGAAATTTATGGAGGTGGGTTTTTGTTGCTTGTTCTCATTCCAGTTTCCTAATTGGTTTTGCTTGAAGCGTTGCTGGCGAGAGTCTTTGTCTGAATGGCAAAATAGTTACGCCTGATGCGTAGGGAACATTGATTGGTTTGGTATGAGACTCCCACTCTCGTTTGCTCTCTCTACCAGTTGGACTGCCTGGTAATTGGATTGTGACATACCATATTTCCTCTTATTAGCGCCGTGCCTCAAATAAGCGCCGCCCTCAAATAAACCAATGTTTTACGTCGGTAAGTAAAGTTATCTACTTTCAGCACTGGTTCAATAAAGATGTCTGTTTAACGTACTAGATTGTGATTCGGCCATCGGTACACATTTACTACATCAGCACGACTGTTTGGGGGCCTATACGAATGATTGTTTTTGTATATTAGCTAAAGCTAGATCAGCTTTCCATCTGAAAGTTTTAGAAGCGGTTTTCATTAAAACTCGGGATCCTGTACTTTACCGACAAAAGGAGTTTGTGTTTTCCCTGAAATTGTTCTTACAATTTTGGCGCCTCCAAATCGTTGGTACGTCTTAACGATTGTCCAATCAGCGGTCGACAATTTTTTGCTTCGATAACTTTTTTTGTTTGCGAGTTATTATAAATGATGCTTGAATGTTTGAACAACTCGTTCTTTGCACGAGCCATTCTGATGAGAGTGTAACGAAACGGTCAATGGCATTTCACCAATGATTCAGTTATAAAATATTATATACAAATTTTGCAGTACCAGGAATCTTTTCAGTCCTATTCTTCCAATTCATCCCAGTTTTATGCTGTTATGTTATCTGGTTATTGACTTCAAAGTCTTTCCTTATTTCTACTTGTGTAACATATCGTCTCAAGAAGCAACATTTGGACTTGATTGACCTCTCCAAGTTCTCAAAGAGGTATTTCTATTCCTCGTGAAGATACGAAACATTGATTTTCCTGCTCAAAATGTTGAGTTCTCCAATTGAAACTTTTCTCCTCTCTGCAATTTTTTAAAATTGTCTAATTAAATAAAATCCAATTGTCAGAATATGTCTGAAGGTTAGTTAAAAATGACAAAATATTGTTTTGAAAATACAGTTATGCAGGCAATCAGTTTTAATTAAGATGCCTGTAGATTGCAAGTCTCTGTGGGAAATTTATGTAGGCCTTACACCTCAAAGAATGATTATTAGGATGAAACAGCATGTTCAACGTTGGGTGCCGGAGAATGGAATCAGCGTACCTAGAAAGCAACTGTAGAGATTGCTGAACGCAAAGCAGACTGTAGAAAAACAGGGGAAAAACAATAGGAGAACGCCTCATGAAACACAGTGACTGTGGTAAGAACTATGATAAGAAAATTATTTAATTTTAGCGATGGAACTGTTGAAATTTGACTTCTTGTTATTAGAAACAGTGTTTATTACAAGCCTGATACCAAGTCTATCTAAAAAAAAGGAATTTACATTAATCTATGTTTTAACGCCCCATCTATTTAGGTTATGTGTTGGAAAGTCTATTATAGCTAATAATATAAATGTACGTGGCTATGCGCTTCTTACCAATGTAGATCAACTGATAAAAATCAGCGAGAAAATACTTGATAAAAATGAATCCGCTGGTTTGTTGTGTTTTTAGGTTTTACGCTACCAAGTATATAACAAATGCGTGTTTCTTTTCAATAGTAATCAATAACTTGAATAAAATTTTTACATTAGCTTTAGTTAAATCAGCTCAGTATGTAACATTTAGATTCTTTTCATGTCAAACCTTTTTTGTTATTAATCTCAGACATATTGCATTAAAGTTGACAAGAGAAAAGTAACGCGAAAAATTCTCAGTGTCAATACTTATCTTTGTCAATCAACTAAACTTCTTCCTAATCACACAGTTGTAACAGAATGTTGAGTATTGGTCCCCTGTGCGTAAAATAATACTTTAATCCGCATAATTTAGTAGTGTAGGCGTGACCATTTTTGTCCAGTTCATTTTATTTTCAGTTGTTGTGTTGTAGGTGGGTACGACGGATGTTCGAGGCAGGAGAGTCTATTGCTTTTATGTGAAATGATCTAATCCTTTCTTTCAGTAACAGTTATTTTCCTCCATCATGACATTGCACGCACCCTTCATAGGTTATGGGCCCAGCGAAAGTAGTACAGGGCAATGGAACAAGCAATTTTACGATTAAGATGAGCGAACGCATCAACAGTGGGAAGTAAAATTTCTTGGGTACATGAGATTGCTAAAACTAAAGGAAACTGTTTTACCGTCCATCAAAGAACCAGATGCTGCAAAGAACGAGTAAACCTTTGTAGAACTAAAACATTTTCTTCGTGATAGGAGTTTGGCTTTGTTCATGAGAGGGGCGATGAACGCTGGCCTCAAAGCTTTACAAATTTTAAGACACCCCTACCTCAAGAAGGGGAAAACCACCCCATTATAACCTTGTACACATATTAACCTCGTTCAAAACTGAAATTAGTGAAATGCTTACTGAGTACATTATCAGAGCCGACACTATTGCTACAGCGTTGAGAAATGCCGAGAGGATAATCAGTGGCAGCCTACTTATAGCGATGGTATTACAGAAATTACCACAAGAATTTAAACCTTTCGTCGTCGTCATTACACAAATTTAAAATCCGATTACTTTAGCTGACTTACAAAGTTACTTTAAGAAATTACGAGGAAAATTAAAAGGCAAGAAGTAGCAAAGCAAACGGGACAGTAATAATAAAATCTTCTGATAAACAACACCGAAAAGGAAACTCAACAAAGACAGTGAAGTTTTTCATTTGCAGGATATAGAGCTTTGATTTCAATCGACGACTATTGCGGGAGTTGCGATTACGCAGAGAAATTTTTGTTGAAGTGTGGGCTACAAGTCACCTACTCAAGCAGGGAAACTTCTTTATCGATTTTGATAACAATTTCAATCCAGGTAAAAACTACATTGAATAGGCTGACGTATCACGAGAAAATAACATTGCTAAAAACAGGGGTAGAGTTAACGTGAATTTGATCACTTCAAGAGTTCCCGCAAGACAAAAGCGGAGAGAGGCCTATCCCAGATGAATACCCTAAAACTACTTTGGATATTGCGTTGAGTAACGGATTTACTTTGCTGAACGTTTTCGCCATACACTAGCCATAGCAATCGTATGGAGTGAAATAAGAAAACTTTTCGCGAAAAAATTTCTAGGAAACGAGAAGACCCCAAACATGCTCTAGAAAATAAAACAGGTTCATGAGCGACACAAATTTTGTCACTCGTGTTATTGAAAAAGGCATACGTTGTAAACAAACGCTTTTTCTTGACAGGGCACCGGCTTCTTTGTTTTGATAAATGCAGCTTCTAAAGCGGCAAGATGAAACGGAGATTGTGCTTTGGCTAATAACCCAAACAAATCCTCTTAGTAGTTGTGGGCACATGTTGGGTTTTCAAGCAAATTCTTTCCTTGAAGCTTTCGTACTTCACTCAATACGATTGCTGTGATCAGTGCGTGGCGAAACGTACCAAAATGAATCCGTTACTCCATTTCAATATTCAAATTTTGTACCATTGACCAACTGTTTATAAGCTACTTTTAAGGTTCATACAAGGCGGAACTTTGCGCATGCGTAGTTTTTTATATATCTCCTGTTCAGCATACTCTGTCATTTGATAAAATCTCAAAAAACAAAATGAAAAGAGGCGTATCCCCACGCTCATCTCATAAATTCTAGGAATAAGAATAAAACTGTGGTTAGCCTGAAAATTTTATGCTGCATGACTCTTTTAAGATAGAACGAATCTACACTGATTACGCTCAATATAATCAAAAGTGGGCAAACTAGAACAAACGTTCGCTCTACCACAAGATAATCACAGATCTCTTGATTGCAAAGTACAACAGGATTCTTCAAATTTCGTTTGAAACTACAAAAGGCGTGGTCTGACATTACGTATTAAAACCAATTCTAAGTTAAAAACCTATTTATTATTTTACAAAAAAAGTTAAAGTAAAGCTAAAAGTAAATTCCATTGGTAACATAACTAACTATAACTTACCCCCAGATCTAGCAAAGCAAATTTAACATGTTTATAAAATTACTACCTTTCCCAGACATGCTGGGAAGTAAAAACTAAAGCTCAGGGGTCGAAATAAGGAAACTTAAGCGAACCGGCTGTTTTGATGCGAGCGAATTTGATGCGAGCGAAGCTAGCGATACGGGAGGAGGGCGCGGGGCGCCCGGAGCGAGTACATTCATCTGGGGTCTGGTGGGCGCTGTAAGCCATCCACCCAAATTTTCGATTTTGGTGGATTATTTAGCCCAAAATGCCTATTTCCCGGACCATTTTCAACGATTTCATTGCCTCTTAACCAATGCATTATGGTAAAATTTAATTCTAAATATATTTGAAATACATTCATGCTAATTAAGGTAATTAGGCTTAATTATTGTTTTTGGTGACGTCATATTTGGATTCGTAACTTTTCACACTAAGTAGGAAAGCCTATTTCACCACAAGACTAAGAGATTTTTGTAAAATAGAAAGCTGCCTTTATGTTGACTTTATGTAATATTTGAACAGTTTTAGTGTTACCGTGTATTGAAACGTATGGTAAATGTACCTAATGCTTAATTATTGTAAGGTTTGAAATAAAACAGTGAAAAATCAAATCCTGCTTATCAGGGGGCAGCAGTGAAAGACTTCAAAAATAAAACATCGAGAATGCACAAAAGCAATTATCACAAAACAGATAGTCATAGAATAAAACAGATATATTATAAACCAAAGCATAACTTTAGAAGATGAAGGTATTAATTTCTAAGACGATAAGAAAATAAAATGAGTTCTGATCAAACATTACGGTTGCATATTTTTAATTCTTTTAACTCGTGTATTGAATATAGGGATTGGTGAACAGACGCTAAGCTAGTAGGGGGTGTGATGCATACTGGCAACTGACAGCAAGCTTGTAAAGGGTAACGTTATTACTTCGGTGTTTTCTCTCCTAAAGAAGTCTCAGACCTAATCGCCAACTGTTGCTCCCTCTTAGATACTTCTATGAAGACAAAACAGAACTCCCCAGGGTTAAGATTCTTACCGGAGGAAAACAATCTAATCTGTATCAGAAAATATTAAATAGATCCCTAACATTTCCTTTTCCTAAATCTCTAAATTCTCAAATAGAAAGGAAGATTAAGAAATGATTCAAACTCACCAGGAATCCCAGCTCTTAACGACATCTAGCAGCAAACATGTTATGTGTCATGCTATTCCACTCAGTTTCATTTGTCTAGCAATCTCGTTGATAACATATCTTATCTGTCCTTTCACGTATCGTTATGGGAATTAATCAAACGTTTATATAAATTAACGTTCTTGTGACGAGAATCAAATGAAAATACTTAGAAGAAACATTGGCTTTTATGGCTACAGATTTCTTAAAACTGTATTAGAGAAGAGAGAGAGGTAGGGGTGCTCGCTCACACAATATTAGAGGAGAGAGATGGAAGACAGGGGTCCTAGTTCACACTGATAAATAACAACAAGCATTTGATGGCTAATCTGCATTCTCTTTCCCTTTCATTTCTCTACCAGCCCCCTATCGCCTATCTGATATTTCCATTCTGGTAAGATCATGGCTTTAAGGCAGACTTTCTACTCAAATAATATTCTCAAGATGACAATTCCTGTGCAACTATTGCCAAAAGACTCTATTTTTTAGATTTGTTCATACCACCAAGCAAGGGGTAAGGCAGGGATGCATAGCATCATCAAAACTGTTTCTGATAGTAGGTAAATTTATTCTCATGGAAATAAAAGACCTAGATGGGATATCAATAGGAGGAAGGGACATCAACAATATTAGGTATGCAGATGACATGGCATTAGTCGCAGACTCAGTTGAAAAAAGTGAGTAAACTGCAAGAAAAACTTTATAAAGGTAACTCCAAAGATAAAAATCGCCCTAAATGTCACATCAAGTTGGGTGACATCAAGAAACAGCATATAGAGCATTACAACTATCTTGAGACTGAGGTATCTTCAAATTGCATGTGTGATTGTGAGGTAAAGCAAAGAACTGAAGTCTTCATTTAACAATATAAAATCCATTTTAATAATTAAAAGTTAAGCTTAGACACAAGGTTAAGAATATTTAAGACATACATATGGTCAGTCCTGGTGCATGGGTGTAAAATATGGCCAGTGACCAAACAAATGCAAGTTAGGTTAAAGGCTGTTGAGGTATGGTTCTTACACAGGATTTTAATAATTTCTTGGTCAGATAGAGTAAGAAATGAGGACATTTTTTGAAGAGCTGGTACAAAATCACAGTTGATGGTAACTAGCATGAGTGGGGAGCTAAATGTCTTGGGGCACATTATTCTGCAAGAAGAGTGGGAAGAGCTGGTGGTGACTGGAAAAATGAGCACAGGGGATGCAGAGACCTACCTTCCTGTCAAAAATATGTGATCAGCTAGGTAACAAGATAAATCCAGTCCCAAAGGCCTTTTACATCTGGCCAGGGATAGAAAGAGTTGGGCAGTCATGGCAGCCAATGTCTTAAGACAAGGCAACAAATGAATGAATATAGTCATGTAACCATCGGTATACATAAAACAGCAGTGTTCTTAAAGTTAAGGAGACTTCATCATCGATTCTATTTGAGATTACAACATTCTTTAGTCAGGACTGTTTCCCTGGCATAACAGGTTTGTCATATTTCAACCTCTAGGACACGAAGGGGTTTCCCTCATCCATGTTTATAATTTCTTCTATGCTAGGTCAGATCCTATAGCATTTTTTGTTTCAAACTTGCCCAAACTTGATCTCTGTTAATTAAAAACAGCTTCTTCAGTTAAACTTCTCATAATTACTCCAAACACAAATACCCAGAGATTTGTAAAAGCACCCACCAGTTGGTAGACACAGCTGCATGCTTGTAGTGAAGCAGTAGCCCCTGTTTGACCAAACACAACAAAGCCATTGAAATAAGTTTCAAAATCTCGACAAGTTCTGGTGTATATATATAGGCCTATGTACTTTCTGGCATATATATCCCAACTGTAGGACCTACTAATGAGCCTCGTGGTATCGGGGGCACATGTAACCCTTGTTAAGGTTATATGTACCAACTGCTAGATATTTTGCGACTTAAAAAACTTTCTGGCTCAATGCATTATAACACATTGTCACTTTACCTAGTGATAAAGAATGTCCACCAGAGCCTTAGAATATCTTTTGCTTTTGAAAGTTTTAATCTTCGTTAGAGGCGTGCCTCCCCCCTTTTTTCTGTGCACAAATTATCATTGGTTAGAAACCAGTTGGCCTACCACAATGATATAGGTGTTATTGCTTTCGATTCCTGACGGCCATAGCAAGTTAAGGGGGCATAGGCCTACTTGCTGATAGTAGCTGCCGTTGTATGATCTGTGATCATGCTCTTTGTTTTGGTGAAGGAGTACATGTTTGATATACTGTTGTCAGGCATATTATGTCCGATTTAACAAATGGAACCGTTCCGATCATATGGATTCCTTATCAGAAAGGTGCAGCTGATGCGAAACGCCCACGCACTGTCTCTTGCCAAAGGTCGCTGAACCCGAAGGTCAACTTCATGGCATTATTATGCAACAGTTAATGTACAATAACTAATCAGCACAGTCAGGAGGACGCTCTTACATGCACATCTCTAGTTAAACAATATTTACCTACTGTAAAGAGCCGCTGACCCCCTTCTCTTTTGCACCATACGTTACCGTATGCAACCATGGGGCAATTAGAGCCAGCCTCAATAGATTCGCACCTACCACTTCCGACGAAAGCTGTCATCACCTATTTGACCAGATTGGGTAATAAGTATGACAGCTTATTCTGTAGGAGGCACGTTTAGATTGTCCGATTGATTCGTACTGGATATTGGTCAGTCATGGATTTTTGCAGAAAATACTTTTAGATAAATTAGAACTAGGATCTTGGAAATGTTCCAGCACTTTCGTTATGACATTTCTATGTTTTTGCAACTACTGCTCCTTGCTCTTGTCTTTTGTTTCACAGTTTTGGGGTTGAATTTTTCTTGTTTGAATTAAATATTGTATGGATTGCCTGATTAGGTTGCCTGACAGATACTGATGAGGAGTGCATTTCAAGGGTTTGCATTGCAATACCCTGACCTTGACTGTATATTATTATTATCTTTACTTACCAGCTCTGGCTGCTAAGCAGTATACATCAGTGCTACATTGACTTTGGTACTAGGAAACAGTCTCATCAAAGTCCACAACAACGAAGTTCTAGCACCACTTTTCCCAGGTGTCACTTACCCAAAGTACATCACTTTTCTCATATGTTGCCAAAAAGGATGTACAACGTTGGATTGGGGTTGGGATTGGGAAGGCTATGGCAGAGGTCCAACCCCATTTCCTGACCCAATAAACAAATACCAAGCGAATACGAGAAACGATTCTCCATCTTCTGACATTAAGATTTGACAAATGACTCTCTTTTTCTCTTTTCTTTCTTGTTTCAAGGTTTTAGGCTTTCTTTCCCAGAGGAAAACATTGAAAAAAAAGAGCACCTATCTAGTGCTTTTCAAAACTGACACTTGAAATCCTGTCTTCTTAGTGATACCAAACAAATACCAAGCGAATACGAGAAACGATTCTCCATCTTCTGACATTAAGATTTGACAAATGACTCTCTTTTCCTCTTTTCTTTCTTGTTTCAAGGTTTTAGGCTTTCTTTCCCAGAGGAAAACATTGACAAAAAAGAGCACCTATCTAGTGCTTTTCAAAACTGACACTTGAAATCCTGTCTTCTTAGTGATACCAAACAAATACCAAGCGAATACGAGAAACGATTCTCCATCTTCTGACATTAAGATTTGACAAATGACTCTCTTTTTCTCTTTTCTTTCTTGTTTCAAGGTTTTAGGCTTTCTTTCCCAGAGGAAAACATTGAAAAAAAAGAGCACCTATCTAGTGCTTTTCAAAACTGACACTTGAAATCCTGTCTTCTTAGTGATACCAAACAAATACCAAGCGAATACGAGAAACGATTCTCCATCTTCTGACATTAAGATTTGACAAATGACTCTCTTTTTCTCTATTTTCTTTCTTGTTTCAAGGTTTTAGGCTTTCTTTCCCAGAGGAAAACATTGACAAAAAAGAGCACTTATCTAGTGCTTTTCAAAACTGACATTTGAAATCCTCTCAACTTAGTGATACCAAACAAATTGTCATGGCCTGGCAATCAAATAAAAGCAGCTTTACTAATGATCTCTAAATGATGTCTGGATTTAGAGATTAGCATAGATATCAATCTCCAATTCGAAGACTAGTTGGACTCTTGATATTTCTTGTAAGTATTTTATGAATATTGAACGATAAAGACTGTATGTCTGACAAAAGCAATGCTGACACTATAACAAGACGCAGGTGGCGGGGGGCTGTTCTGTCCGACAATTAACGCAATTGTGATCGAAAATTAAATACCATTATACACTATTACCTCTGTATCAGCTACTTAGGTTTTGGGTCACATCTCGAGGAACTTAGTTTCGTTGATGGAAAAAGTACTGAAGTAGCTCAACTGGTTACTTCGTGTTTGTACATACCTGTCTGCCTTGTGACAACATAGAATCGTAATGCCTATATTTATATCGCTATTTCTGGGGTTGATTAAAGGCAGATTTGATCTACAGAATATTTAAATATATTGCACGAAATAGCGAAAACATTGTGTACTTAAAAGCTTTTTTCGTCTGACACTCCTCAGAGTACTAACTGAATATAGATAGATTTATATATGTGTTTCAAACTACGTAAAAATTGCGAATATACAACATTTTTGGCTTTCCCACTACTGGAAGCTTTCCGTTTCCAATTGCCAGCAATTGATCTGAAAATGTTTGACCAGAATCATCGTTTTGATGAAACCTTCCTTCAATTTGGGCAAAATCAATCTTGAATGGATTAATTCACTCAAAAAATATTGCGTTAATTTTTGTTAGGCACTCCTGGTCCAGTAATTGCAAGCTTCCCTCGTTCTTACTCAGAAGTAACAGCATCTTAATAGTTTTGATGGCTTTCTCATCAGGAGTGCTTAGTCGATTATTAAATATATCAAGGGCTCTTAAGCTGTTTCTTTTGGAGCTTCTAGTCAGTAGAGCAATTTTTCTGATGCCACTGTCTTTGTAAATCAGTAAAGCTAAGTTTGATCCTGTTATACGTAACCATCTCGTATACAGTCTTTTTGTTAAGTTCCGGCCAATATTGGTTCTTTTCCAGGATTTCCAAATCTTTTTTAAGATCCCCACGAGAACACCGGCTACTGAGCCAGCTAGAACACTTACTGAAAAACCTGAGCTGCTCATTTTTAATTTAATGTTCAGTTGAACGATCTTCTTAAATACTAGGCCTGTGTAGCACAGCTGTCTTCTTAAATACTTGTAATGATTTTCAGGTATTTTCTGGTTTGAATTAAATAATTAAAATTACTACTTAGACTCCATAAATATATTTGCATTTTGTAGCTAAATAAAACTACTTTATTTAAAATTTTCAGGAATTAATCTAGTTTCAGTTGACATATCGGATTTTATGTTAAAATACCCCAAAATTACTGCATTGTACATAACTATGTCGACATGCCTCTTCTAATAATAAAAGTTCTTAAAAAATATTGATTTTATTTTCAATATTTATGTTTTAATAAGATAAATACGACAAACTTCTGATGATAATAACATGAGGCAATACAATGTTATACAAAAATTTAGTTTTTAATTCTCTTTTTAACTACCAAAGGTTTTTAACTTCTTTTAATTATATTACGTGTAACTTGCTTAGAAGAAACCATGTTACTGTTTAAGCTAGGTATTGTTATAACCCGTCGTATTATGATCATGACATCATAACCAATGTTATCGGAGCTAAGGTTATAGCTTACCGATTTTCTTTTAATGTCAAAGCTCTAATAAAACTATGACGACGTACTTTATCTAGTATATAAAATGAAGTTCATTGTAAATACATTGATTTGGTTTTAAATGTTTTTTTTTAATTACATAAGCACGCAGAAGTGACAAGTTTCTAATGTTATAATAACATAAGCTATTACATTACTACATAAAAATGTTGCTGTACTGCTGAAGTACTGCCGAAGCACTGTCGTTGTACTGTTGCTGTACTGCTGAAGTACTGCCGAAGCACTGTCGCTGTACTGTTGCTGTACTCCCACTACACTGCCGCTGTACAGCTGAGTACTGCTACACCTCTTGCTCCTGCTGTCCTGTTGTTTGCTACTATTGCTTGGTACTGCTGTAGCTCACATGAGGATTGCTAATACGTCAGGCTATGTATAATATATTTGCTTATGGGATGCCGATCCGAGCCATGCTAGTAACAAAACTCCAGTTCTGGTTATCGTATGATTATTTGCGATGTACCGGTCAGAAAAACCCTGTTGCTTCTCTAATAAGTCTTTCACGGAATCCAATTGTCTAATAGTTAGAAGAATAGCATGTCATAGTTAAGGCTTACTTTCGACATCGGATTTGTGTCGAGTCAAATGTAATTCGACGTCTGAAGCCAACTTAAACTTTTGTCACATTTGTAATAGATTTGAGATAGATCCAATTGAATTAAATTTGACTTGACACAAATCCGACCTCTAAAGTAAGCCTGAGATATAAAAGGCTAGGGGAAATCCCAATCGCACACTAGTGACGTCAACATTGCCAATCTTTGGTAACCTTATGTAAGTTACTGTCCATAAGTGATGCGAGGATCACATCCTGTTGCTGCTGCTTGAGTTCTGGCTGCAGCTCATTCTAACATGCTAGAGTACTTCTATTGCTTGCCTCTGCTGCTGCCATTGTTGTTAGTACTTCTGCATTTGTAAGTGTTGAGGATTTTAGTTATTATTACGGTTTTAATTACTTTTCCTACCACTGCTTCAATCGGTGTTGCCCTTGCTTTGTGTACTCCTTGAAATAGACCATTCCCATTAGCTTAAATTGTTGCACCTGCACTAGTGCTGTAAGAACCGTCTTACTTTGTAACCTATAGCACCACCTGTGTACGCAGTCTCAGCACTCAAGAGAACTAGATGCACGGACGATGAATTATATACCTGGCCACAAAACTCAAACTTAACTCTCTGACAGAATAGCAGTGACAAAAAATGAAATTATCTACAGTAACAAAACCTGAAACGTCCTAGGACAGACATTCATATTGTCCGCTTGATTTGATTCTAAATGTAAAAGAACGTACAGACTAAAATTAATCATCTAAATAACTGATACAAATGATATACATAATACGGCAATATGAAAACTACAACAATCATCAATCATTATAAGAATACAAACGCAATAAGAAAGAAATAAGAATTAAAAATGCACCTCTTGAATCTTGATATTCTTGCGATAAACCAAACCAGCGTCCCAAAACGCACGACTAAACCTTTCTAAATTTGACCATGTTGTTATGAGTAGATCGGGTTTCGCCAGTCAAACAAAGAAAGTTTAGAATTGACCTCGTGCTTGCATTCTCCTTCCAAGTAGGCAACTACTTCTTGACGCTTTTCATCTCCTCTTCTTCAAATATACATATCATTACGTTCTTGTAGCGGCTCCGCAATAACCTCTATGATATTGCCTTGAATGACATTTTCAGTCTCAAAATCCGGGACGTTATATCGCTTTGCAAGATTATGCAATATAAAGCAAGCAATAACAACAGAGGGTAGACGCTCTAACTTGCATCTGATAATGTTATCCAAGCAGTAGAACCTCCGCTTGAGTTGTCCAAATAAGCGCTCAACACAGCATCTTGTATTTTTGTGGACTCTGTTATAATATTTCTCTGATGCTCCCCTTGGGTTTAAAAACGGGGTTAGTAGAAAAGGAGTTAACCCATAGCCATTGTCACCTAGAAGAACACCATCTAGTTGGGCATTTAAAAGATTTTCGTATAATTCAGAGTTTTTAAAAATTCTACTGTCGTGGACACTTCCAGGCCAGACTGCAACAACGTCTATAAACACGCAGTCACTGTCACATACTGCTTGCATATTAATTGAATGAAAGTTTTTCCTGTTGATTTATTCCTCAGGATGCATATAGTAAGGGGGCGCTGTAATTCGTACATGAGTACAGTCAATGCAACCGATAATGTTAGGAAGGCCATACTTTCGATAAAACCAGGCTTTGGTCTCGTCTGTTCTCATATCAAATGCATTAGGGTAACTACGAATTATTGCACAATTTACACTCCAAATAGCCCTGCTTACCGTTGCTTGATCTATATTTACCCAAGCTCCTAGAGACAGTTGCATACATCCTGTAACATAGAAACGTAAAGCAACACAAACTTGCTGTAAAGGGGTCAGTGCGTAGCTCCTTGCTGGGATGTCCAATTTCCTCTCTGAGTCTCTCCGTAATCCTTAAAATATTTGGTCTTTCAAACCTGAACAACCGCTTTATCTCTAAACAGTCGTAATCCTCCAGAGGATATAGGCGATCTCGAAATACTCTCTCCCTTCGTAAAGCTCGCTGATAGCCTCTACGGTGCATATAGATATTCATCAAATCCATACCAAAACCGTTTAATTTTGGATGAGAAACGAATGTAAGCGAAATTTCATCCACTGCCTAGGTAGCTCCCTTGCTGTCTAGCAGAAATCGAAGAAGTCACTAGCGCGTCAAAGCGCTTCCTAGCCTAGAAAGATATTCCTGCATAACAATTTGTGGCGCCAGAGCTTGCTCGCTAGCAAGTGCTCAGAAAAGCAAGAGAGCTCTTGGGTAGTTTCTTTTCATGCATACCAGCCGCAAAACTACAAAGTTGAAACTAAGTCAAATAGTAAGTCAAACCTAAAACCAAAAATCAACTTTTTTTGACTAATCAAGCCGCGCCGATGAATTAAAATTAATGAAAAAAAACTCCAAGCAAACACAGAATATTGCAAATAAAAGAAGGCTACCACCCCTTAAATATTCGAAGGATAATATCTTCATTTTTGATTTTCCGAATGTGATTTTAGTTTTCGAATAATGGTTACGTAGATATTTCGGATGGACCCTGGGACAAAAGATATTGATACTGATGCATTATTTAACTTTATCAACAATTTACACATAAACATACACGATTCACCAGAAACCAAACCGTTGACATGGTGTGAATCTGGTTACTGCACTTTAAATATTAATTCGTTTTTATATTCATGTTCGGCACATCAGAGAACCGTGATTTGTTTTCTTTTTTTTGAATAAAGATTATGTTGATATTTTGGATGGATAATTCGACAAAAGATATTGATAATGATGCATTTATTTAACTTTAACAACAATTTGAGTGGGAAAATATACACAATTCACCCACATCAAAGAACCGTGTATTGAAGTTTTGTTTCTTTTTTTCCAACGGAAAAGATCACGATGTATTTTCTGCTATCTTGTGGCATTAAAATGAAATATTGCCCAGAAAACAGCAAAATTGTAGTCGATTAAAATTTCTAAGAAAGCCAATCAATTCAAAAATATCAAAATATTGTATATATTGAACTACCTAGTTCCAGATGAAGTAATGCTGCATTTGTAGCTAAAAGTTAAGTAGTTCGTACAAGATCAATAATTATTTCAGATATTCATTTAAATTAATTAAAGAAAACCGTCCCAAACAAGAACGAAGAAAATAAAGGACATATCAAACTTGAAAACAGCAGAAACAAAAATCTATAATGGTTCAAACTCAAAATGACAAGAAATTACTATTAAAGAATAAACGACAGATAAAACAAACAATAAATCGAATAAATAATCTTAGCAAACTTACCCCGAAAAATCCGTACATAATTTTTCTGGAAAACATCTTGCAAATCTTCATCCGCTTTTCGGAGCACCCATGCTTCAGAGCTGTATTTGACCACTGTCATCATTGTAGTTTCTAATATTTTAATCTTGCCTTGCAGACTTATCTTCCTACTTTTCCAATTTTTTTTTAACTGTGAAAAAACACCCTGAGCCTTGGCTATTCTACTTTGGCATCTTCACTACTCCCACCATCTTTACTAATAATACAACCAAGGGAAGTGAAGCTGCCCACCTGATCAATCTTTTCTTTACCCAACGTCACCTTTTAATCTTCACTAATTCCTAAACTTAGCGACTTTGTCTTCTTCATGAGATTGTGCAACAGCGTCTCCATATAAGTCCAAACAAGAAGAACAACAAGAAGACAGATTCTATAGTAGTTTTGTTGCGCATTGGGTTTGATTTCAACTTGTCAATACGGAAGTCATAGTTCGAACTCACCTGCAGTAACACACTATAGGGCTCAAAATCTGATTCCGATGATGAGATTATACGATAACTTGTCACTATTAATCAAACTGTTCGTGGTAAAGAAGTGCAATTAAGAAGCGACACGGCTTAATAGTAACCGAAACTCTAAAAGACTGGAATTTGATATCAATTGATTCAAAAGAATCGGATTATTATGCTGATTCCAAACATATAAGATTCGATAAGTCTAATATTGAATAAGTAATATTGGATAAAGATATTAAATAATATATTACATAATATTGAATAAGATTCAATAAGTTGTATGAGGTTACGAGCCTGAGAAAATTTTCATGATCCTTGGATAAGGGGGAAAACACCGCTTAAAATTCAAGAAATCTTAATGAAAGTCACGCCATCATATTCAGCGTATTAGAATACCCTAGTGCAGAGGTTTCTCCTATCTTCAAAAATGTTGAATTTGGATTTTCTGCCAAAAGAAAGATCACGGATGTTTTTTGTTGTTTTTTTCCTAGGGGTGATCGTGTCGAACATTTAGTCCTAGAAAATCGAAAGAAGGCTCATTCGAACGGAAATTAAAGGTTAGAATACCCTTTTAAAGTAACCATAAACATTGTAGGGCAGCTACAATGCCAGCCTCAATGGCAGCTACAATGATAGGCCTCATAAAAATATGCACAAAAAAAGTCCTATCCTTTCAGTGGAAATCAAGACATTTTGGTTTATTTCCAGATTCTAATAGGATTAACAGTAAACAAGGTCAAACAGCTCGATTCAGATCAGGATATGATATCCTATTAGTTGTTAATGGACATAACATAGTGGCATATAATATTTATACCTATTCCTATCAAACACTGAAAAATAAAGTGATGGAGATAATTGGTCTGCCAACAGTGGCGTCAGTAAAAGAAAATATTGGCAGAGAGGTAATCTTGTGGTTGTTTTTTTTTTATTTTTGTAAGGAAAATAACAAAAAATTATTTTAAACAAACGTACCAAAGGACATTTTTTTTTTTTAAACTATGCGGGGGCAAACAATCTTGGGTAGCTAGAGAAAAAATCCTACTGGCCTCTCCCCTACACCCAATTCATGTTATTATGTACCTAAATATATTTCATAGCTATTTTGTTTATTTTTAAACCAAAAAATTGTTTATGTTTTATTCAACTTTAGTAAAAATAGTGTCTCTAGTTTAAACATGTTAATAACATGAAAATAAACGCCCAGCACAGCAATATGGCGGAAACAGAACAATAAGGTGCCGGCTAACCCCCTATATTGCCCGATTTTTACCTTGTCGATTTAACTCGATACCATTTTGCACAATTTTCATGTTTTGGAGCTGAAATTGGAGACCCAATCAATACTGTCACAAGTAGTAGTATACATATGGATCTGGTGGTCATAGCACATTCCTATGTTAGCACGATTCGGGCACTTCTCATAAAACACATTCAGGAGGAGGGAAGTAGGGACAGTGCGAAATCATCCATCGCGCAGAAAATATTTTTTTAATCAAAAGACGAGAGATATATGCTCACATTACCTACAAATGGAAAGGCGGACACTTCAACCTGACTTGCACAATTTTGAGGGCGTTTCTTCAGAGTGTATGGAAGTACTTTAATATGGTAGAAAACCAGACTGAAAATGGGAGCGGGTCAGATGTTTTATTTATATAAAATTTAGATTTAAATGTAACAAAATTTAATACGAATTTTTTTAAGAGTCTGGAGGGGGAAGAACAATTTTGGGAAATATAAATCAAGATTTAAGGGCTTTTGGAGATGTACAATAATTTCGTTTTGATACGGGCGTAGAGAGCTTCAAGTGTTTAGTCCTCGTCTTAAGGCATAAGCCGTGGAGACATGATGTTAGTAAGACATATTTGGACAATTTGGCAGCTAATGAAGAAGGGGGCAGAGTGTCCCGAACTAGATTTCAATCGTTTAAAAGGGCAATATCCTGTTTATACTTAAAGGGACAGACATTTTTGAGAGGGTAAATGAAGTTTTAAAGATTGGGTCTTAGTGTCACAGTGCAATGCATAGTATTAAATTGAAGAAGAGGATATAGGTGTAGGGTAGGCTGTTGGGGTTTTGTTTGCATCATATCGCCTGCATTGCCTTCAAAAACATAAACTTGCTACATTTCTAGAAGCTATAGGAGGTTGACCTTATCACTATTGTTGTTATAGGCAGACTCATTAAACTGGATCAACGCTCCAACCACAAAGGCCTATTGCCTCCATAGGAGACAAATATGAACAAAGGGAATTTAATTGGAGGAGAAATACAGATTCTAGGAAAAACGGAAGAGTCACTGACCATACAGCAAATGAATAAATTGTAAGGAAAACTACGTAATTTTAGAGTTCTACTAGCCCAGAATCCCTCTCCCTCCTTCTTCCTCTTTGATATGTACCTGATAGGATATGAATGCATTAAATTTCATACTTACAAAGGAATTGTATGACTTTCTGATCGGGAAAGTTTTACGTAATTTGTTGGTTTGATTTGTAGAATCGGCATTTACATAGAATGAAATAATTTCCAACATGGAGACATTTTTGCGTCTGGCTGAAACCGTATCCAATAATGTATACGCTAAGTAATATGTATTGAGGGAGAGTAGTGTAACCGATAAAGAATAAGTGTAACCGAGTGCCCAAGGTCGGATTTTTTCAGAGCCTATTTTTATAAGCATGTTCGAAGGTGAAAGATCGTGAACTAAATGTATCCATTAAATTGTACTTAGCTGATCCAGATCCTGGGCCTTTGTCACATCTATGCTTAAAGTGGAATAACTATTAATTAAATTTAACCAGTATTTCTGATCAATTTTTACATTTATGTGCAAAAGTGAGAACAGTGTTTCTCATAATTCAAAGTGAATTCAAAGGAGTGAATACTAAATTCACTTCTTAAGGTTGCTAACAGTTAAAGAGTCAGAGAACTTTCTGAAATAGTGCCTCTGTCTGCTATGTCTCCCTCACCAAATGCTAAAGTGCCTAAGAAGCCAAGCAGCACCCATGTAAAAGAAGATTAGGTACCACGATGACCTGCTAAAAAATACAATATTCTGGGAACCAACCCTCCTCCAAAGATGCCGGTAATTCTGCTGTTGAACATCCAGTAAGTTTGTTTTGTGCTCTCATTCACTAACCTGTTCTTTCTTCTAATCAAAAGAAGAAGCTGTTTTGAAGCCATGAATGGGAGATTTTATCAGAGAAGAAGAAAGGGTTGATTTTTCTTCGTTTTGTTTAAAATAGTGATTTTTTTATCTGTTTAATGCATGATCTGTTTAATATATGGCTTAATATTTGATTTTTCATATTTAATAACGTGATTTCATTCACTGGGCTTCAAAAACTCCGGTCATAGAAATTTTGTGCGACAAAAGCCTGGATTGTCGAAGTATTTAGGTAAAAAGCAATTTTTTGGCTCTCTTTGTCATAACGTAGTCAGTTGGCAACCCTAACTGGCAGTAGTTTTGTTTGGCAAGTTTCGGGTAGTAGGCCACAAGCTGAACTAAAATCTGAATTTAACTAGACTACCTATCGGATACCAGGTTTGGATATTATTTAATTAGGCCTATGCAGTGTATCACCAGATTATATGCAACTATTGATCTCAGGCATTCTGTGATAAGTAGCCTATGTCCCAAAAGCATCTACCAACATATCTTCAAGGGTTTTCTAGAGAGAGAAGGAGTGGAGATGGGTACTTCAAAATACCTTTCCGGGACATACTTTAGCCTTTAGAATCATCCCTGAAAGTTTAATTTTCCTAACCCTTTTCAGGGATAGCCAAAAGTCAATCAACTAGAATTTTGCCTCTAAAAATCTAAAGCTATGCATCAGTATGGTTATTATTAAGATTATTTAGTATCAAGAAATCATTGGTTTATTGAGTTACGTAGAACAAGCCGATGACGGCCCAATCAACCGTTTTGTTGAAGCTGCCTTCAAGTGAAATGGCCGCGGGAGATGTCACGCTGCGATCCATGACCGCTAATGTGGCAGCGCTGCCGCCGGAACCACCGGCAAGTTCAATATGTTCGCTATACCCATCACCGGCGGTGTGACGGCGATTGCGCATGGCAATAGCGCCGTAAACAATGGCAGATTCGGTTTCCGTAGTGATGTTGAATTGATAGGCGCTGCCATCCACGCCATCGGAGCAGCCGCCATCCAATCCATTGGTATTCCCGGCAACTGTCATCCCCAGCGGAGCCGAGGGATCAACCCCGGAATAGCGCGATACGGCTATGACCGAGTTTGTAGTGGCATGGGTAAAGAGCGCGGAAACAATGCCATCACCATCAGCATTTCCGATTGCCATCCACACTTCCACCCCGGTTTGATCGCGCCCGGAGCATTGTGCTTTAACGCGATTCCAACTTAATCCCAGGCCGGTTACCGAGACAACATCCCGGCGGTTTTTGGTCGTAATCGCTGCCAGGTATAGATCGCCACTGACAGCGCTGATGGGTGCATCAAGACTAACGATTTCCGATTCTATTGCGCTGCCGCTTTGGATTTCTTCCAAAGCGATTTCCGAGAGGCTTTCCACACTCACCCCGCCCAGGGCGATATCAAGTGTGTCATTTACCGGGTCGTTGCTCAACAGACGCAGCGTTGTGCGTTTGGTATCGAGAGCAGCTGGCGTAAAACTGACGACCAAATTTTGCACCTGGCCGCTTGCCAGGGTAAAGGGCGCGCCGCCGCTGACAATTGTAAAATCCAAAGAATCGCCGCCAGTTAACGTTGGGGTGCTGACGATTAAATCTTCCCCGCCGAGGTTTTGAACTTCAAATATTTTTAAGGCGCCGGTTCCCAATACGACCAATCCGTAATCGAACGAATCGGGAGTGACAACAATTTCCGGCGGCGGTGGTGGGGTTGCTATGCCGGATAAAGCCACATCAAACGGGTTTTCATCGGGATCATTACTGGCTACCGAGACCGTAGCTGTGCGCAGGCCCGGAGTCGCAGGACTAAAAGCAAGCGTAACAGTTGTGGTACCATCAATGGGGCTAAGGGAAGCAGGCGGCTGACTCAGGATGCTAAAATCGGAGGCATGGGGGCCGGAAAGTGTGATCGGCGTAGTATCGAACGTCAAAAAGCCTTGCCCCGTATTGGTCAGCGTAAAGGTACGTTGGATAGTTCCTCGATTTACCGGATGGGTTTCGAAGTCGGTATGGTCCATTGGCGTAGGAGTAGTATCGCCATCCGAAATGGCAACAGCGTTGCCTGTGATGGCTAAGTCCGATGTCACGTATAACAAAAAAAAAAAAAAAAAAAAATCTTTTCCGGCTTCTCTCCCGTCATTATATTTCTGCTATGCTTTTGTTGTCGCTGGGTTGATGGTTGTGTTGTTGTGCTGTTGTTGTTGGGCGAATTGTGCTGTTGGGTGAAAAATCAGCAATTTCAGTTGAATTCAATAATTCTGGTCTAAATCCAATTTTCTCCCTCCTGTTTATCCTTCACAGACTCACAAGCGCTAAACTAACATGTTCCTTCATTCCATTGTAATTTTGTATTGCCATCTAACAGCATGTCATTTTACAACGTTTTCCTTTGCTATTCAATATGATTTTGGTGTTATTTGTTCCATACCTTTTTCTTTAGCTGTTCAAAGTCATTTGTCACCTTGTGTAATTTTGCATACATCATATATACTAAAAATGATACCACCATTCCAGGATGAGGGGGAATGACGTAATTTGTACTCTTGGAATGTGTATAAACACGAAGTCATTAAATGAATCTTATTTTCCAAAATTAAGGCTCTAAGCCCGTAATTCCCAACCTGGGGCGCAGGCCTGACAATATTTTGGTGTTTCATGATCAGAACGTGCGCCCTTCGGCTGCACGCATTTTCCATACGTCATAAAAAGGGAGAAAATGATGCAATTTTACTTGTCGCCGGTTCCTAGCACGGTTACGGAGTAGGTTTTTATATTTTGAATCTCATTCTCGCTTGTTTTCTATCCGAGGCTGTTGTCCCAGTTGATTCACATCATCCTCTACTCCTCGCATTTTCATTCTGCCTGCGGCATGGTTGTTTGTGTCTCACTATATTTGTTACAAGAGATCCGTCAGGTTACGAGAAATCCTATTACTAAAGGAGGTACAAGGCAAGGTGTTCTTCAAACGCTTTATCGGGTCTAAAAAGTACATTTGGTTATATGAAGGAGGTTCGAAATCTTCTTCTGGGGTTTGTGATGGATGTGCCGCTAAATTGATTTTGTGGTAAATTTGTCCAGCTACTTTGAAGCTGAAAACATTACGACTATGCCGGTTAGATCTACGCTTACGTTGAATGAAGCGAAAGCAAGGCTATAAATTATGCTTTTTACCCCTCGCTAACATATGAAGTTTTTATGGAAGGTGTGGTTGTATAAACTTTGGAGAAGGCTCATTCGATTGAAAATCGAAATTTCTTTTGTCTTTTTTAAGAATCAAATGGGATCAGAGGGTAAACAGATCCCATTCCGTGCGCTCTTTTCCCCAAATGCATCCGATTGAAATTTTGAAATAGCCATTTTGTTCAAAATAGTCCAAAAACTAATCAATTATGCTCCCCGGGGCTGAGCCCCAAAGTCCCCGAGGAGAGGGCTGGAGAATATAATACTGTATTAACAAAATTATCTAAACCACAGAAGAAAATTATTGAAAGCAGGTCATCCAGAATGCATTATGTTAAATACCTAACCTAACCACCTCTATATATTAAATATTTAATCAAAATATACCTGTATTGTAGTTTTTCTCACTGAAACGAAGTTAATTATTACCAAATGCAAAAGACAAACTGGTTTTTCTCAGATCACACAGATCAAACATCTTGAGTACTTTCAGTATATTTAACAAGTACTGCTGGGTCTTGTTCCTCTTGTTGTCCTGGGTTAGAATATATTTTTTGTCGGGATGGGTCTTTTTTGGTAAAGATCTGTCACTCAAAATTTTAAAAATGAGAAAGAATACAGATAAAGTTAAGGCAATGTTACATGGTGATATGTAATCATTTTCATGGTCATGATAACTGCTCTTACTATGTGTATGTATATTGTAATAACAATTTTAAGAGCTTAGCTCTAAGTTCACAAAAAAAGAACTTCTGTGACAGCCAATATTCGTCAATTGCAACAATTACAACAACAATTCGTCAATATTTATCATTTGCAACAGTTTTTGTGGCGGTTAAGCAGGACTGGGCCGAGGGACAAGGGGCTAATTGCCCACTCGGCCAGTCGGTTCTGGGTCATTACGGGACGGTCTTTTATTTTTTTTTTACGTACAAAAGTACAGTCGACACAATGTTCAACAAAAATTCAGATTGACAATTTTTCAGCTGTCTTATTATAGGCTTACGTACAGATTTAGCGCAAATACCTGTCCTTGGAAAAAGTAGACGCTGCTGTCAAACAGGATCGTTCGTGGGCTGAAATTTCAAAAAAGTAACCCGGAGGTTGTCACTTGACTCACGGGTTGTATTTTTGTGTATCATTGTGTACCGATTCCGTTAAAGGCTAGCAGAAGAGTCAGTACCTACTGGAGCGTCAATGTCGTGATGTCAAGTAGAAACTGAAATTATGGATTTGAAGCATAAGATAAGATTTATTGCAAAATAGCCTGCGGGCCATAGCAACACATAATACAGTCTACAAACACGCTCAGGAACAGAATACTACTTTAGATAATATAAATCAAAAGAATAAAAAAGAAACACAAAATAAAGTCAACAAACATAACTCAGGAACAGAATACAACTATAAAACAGAAATACACCTAACAAACTATCCACCCAAACATGATTCCTTATCTTTAATCCCTAAACGAAGAAACTTGCCCAACTGTTTAATAGCACATGCATTTCTGACATTTTACAGACCACTAGAGAATCTCACCCTACCTAAGCTTCTTGTGTGCCTGGGTGATATTATGGTTACATTGCATTTTGTAGAACCACAGTCGACATAGTTTTGGAACCAAATGAGGCGGTTAATTATCCATCTGAATTTTTAAATTCCGTGGATCTTTCAGGGTCTCCACCGCACGTGCTGCACCTAAAAATAAGCGTACCAATAATACTGTTAAGAAATATCAACCCACCAAAGCTTTGGAATGGCACGTGACTTGCCGTAAAAAACTATGGAAACGTAATAGAGGCCACAATCTTGACAGCGCCTTTTTAGGGTGCCCAACTGCTTTTTTTATGGACCATTTTGAAAATGGAATAAAATTTGTATTGGATAAGAACGAGGGCTTCATGACTTCGCCCCCTTCAAGTGATTTTGTGGTTTTCCAACTATAATTCACCTATAAAATTCACCAAATAAAAGTCAAAATTCGATTTCGAGTTTTTACTGTATGAATACTTTACTTTATGGATAGTGAGTTACATTTTATATTAATATCTGATTTACATTTCATTTATCAAATCTAAAACTAAGAAATTATTAGGTAAAAAAAAAAAATAAGTCTGACCAAGTTTGCTATTACTTTGTATGCATTTTTGACTCTTTTATTAGTAAGCCTCTCTAGAATTTTATTGAGGTTTCATTTTGTAAAAAAATTAGCATTCTGAATTTCAAAATCCATTGTTCCGGGTTCAAGGCTCATTGGAACCTTGTTTTAATTTATATTAATTGTAATTTAGATTGTGGATTGGATTGAATGACCTGAGTTCAATCTCGACATACCGAATTTTTATTGGAGTTTCATTAATAGTAAAATAAGTTCTGGAAGTGTAATTTTTTTTTAATTTGTTAATAATTTCTCTGGTTCAGTTTCCTAATAATTTTCAAGGAAGCAGCAGTGAATATTATACGAAATTCTTGCAATTTGCGAAACAAAATCGATATATAAGAAACGAAATAAATGTAAAAAACATTGGAGCTGGTGCAAGTTCTAATGATTTCCATTCTGATTTGAAGTGACTGTCAATAGTTTTTTTTTGTGCTGAAAGTTTTTTTATTTTCTTAAAAATATTTTCAAATTTAGTCAATACAATTTTACAATTAAAGACTGCTCCGTTTGAAATAATGTCAATAATGTAATTCATGATGCACTATTTTTTGGGTGACCTCAAGATGAAAACAGTTGCAATATATGTATTGATACTAACATGTACTGCTAAAGTTGTTTGGAATGAAGAAATGGAATTTTAGGTAAATTTATTAGATTTTTTTTTTGATTGTTAAATTTGCAAGGGAAGGCTATAGGAAGATGTTAGCATATTTGTGGTTTATCTTTGGACTTTGCTTGTTTGAAAACTGTAATGTAAAAATCGGAAATGACGACTAGTAAGAACAACTTCACCTAAGCAGATCGGATATATAACTTAACCTCTGCACGGTAGCCTAGCTAAATCATTAAGTTTACTTTTTGAAAATTAAGAATAGAATAACAAAAGGAGTATATCAAAGAGAATTTAGGAGTGGCAGGTTTGGTGGTTTAACATAAAAAGATAGAGATTAAATAACTACTAACCTTACCTAGAGTATAGCGTCTGGTGACTTCATCAAAAAGTAGCAGCTGAAAACTGGATATTCGATGTGGTTAATCAGCAGTACAATAGGATTAAAGCTGAAAGTGAAAAACTAAAAAAAATTTATTTTCAAGATCGCTTCAAGTCAAAATCCAGTTTTTACAAAATAGACCCAGGACACCTTGGGAAAACTTGAATTCAAAGTAGGCTAGTTGAATTGAAGCTGGCAGGCATACTGATGATTGAAATTTTACTTTTCTATCCTTCCCTGTATGTTAAAGTACCTAAAAAAAACAAGTATGTAGCAATTTTGGGTCAAACAAAGTCACCAAACGTTAGATGGCGTTAATGCAAGCGCCAGTACCGATTCTAACATGCATCCTATTCTCTTTAGTGTATGTGTTCTTTTTAATTTGATGCTTCATAAGGAGTAAAATATACATTTTTGTAATATTAATAAAAAAAAATACTTAATAAAATGGTAAAAATAGCGTAAATGCTCCTCCTGTCACTATTAGCATCAACTATAATGTGCTCGCTACACAAAACTGTTCAAAGGTGGTTGGGGGGGGGGGTTGCTGGGGGGTTGCCCACTGATCCAATTTTTCCGGTTGGTTCTTTTTTTGCTTATATTTGATTCGAGAGGGGGCACTATAATTGATTTTCCCGAGCCCCACCAACCCTATGAACTATTCTGTCGCTACACACAGTGAAAGTCTCTCCATAATATATAGAAGAAATCGTTACAATTACGTTGTTTTATTTGGCAGAAATATACAAAACAGAAAGGACGGATTAATTTGTACATAGTTAAAGATATACACCGTACACATGCTAAATAAACAAGCAAAAATTGCAGTTTTATTCCCGGGTCACATTATAGTCGCACTTTTCGATACAATAAAAATTGCACACAACAGCGCGAATTATGTACGCCATCAATAACTTCTTGAATTGAAACAACTTTCAAACACGAAATTTTTGGTTGACGAATCAGTCAAAAATTAAGGCGTAATTTTTTGAAACTAGAAAAGATGGACACTTGAAGCAGCATATTTGTTTTTCTATTTGTAACAGGAATTCGACGCCTGACAAGAAGAGGTAGCATGAATCTTCCTTTCCGAAATACAGATATCGTCAAACCAAGAAAAACCCCTTTCGTTCATAAAATTTAACTTCTTCGCCCGAAAAAAACTGTTTTACCCAAGAATTGCTCGACAACTTTTATTTTCCAGTCAGTTAAGATTCGCAATAGTTTTGTAAAGCATAGTTGCTTCACTTTGAATGTTTTTTTTTTCAAGAGAAATCAGGAGATTAAAAACACGAGACCCGTAAAAACGGGGCCTCATATTTCGTCTCTCCAATCAGCTTTAAGATGATTTCTATAAGTTTCTTTGCCAGGTGGACCCCTATGCAGAAAACCAATTTATACCTAATTTTAATTGGGTTTGGTATGCTCCAAAATTGTCCCATAATTTTGTTCGTCTCTGATAATTTGTAACTTGCAGGTCGCAGACAGTGGATACGACAAGGCAGACCTGAGTGAAAACAAAAAGAATTTGGAAATTGGTTGCATCTATATGTAACACATGAAACATTCTTGGACATTCTTAGCATTCTTGGACATTTCAGTCATATGGATATGTAGATCATAAGGGATCCTCAAAAGAATTAGAACATTGCCTGAAGATAAAAGCTGTCAGATAAACTATGCTCAAAATAGGCTAAATTTAAAATGTATTGCCTCATGAAACCTGAACCCTCAGTCAAACATTGGATGAAACCCTCAGTCAAATATTACTTCTTGCCAATCAGCATGTAATTTTTAGTGTAAATAGACTGAACTAAATGGGTCTTAGAGTTTAGGATGAAAGTATGGTTAATCCATATTTATTTGCACAATGAAGTACTTTTTTTAAAATGTTTTTCTGCTCTAAAATTGTAGGTATTGTAGACAAGTCAATTAAATTTCAGGACAAAGTAAACCTCAACTATGACAAAAAAGATCAGGGAACCAATCCTGGTTGCATTTATTTGTAATGTTCCTTTTTTAAGACAAGAAGCTAGAACTCTTGTTAATAATTGACCTTGACATGCATTTGTTTAAACAAGCAAACAACAAAATATAACATAAAAAGATTTTTTTTTAACAAAATGGTAGAAGAAAATTCCAGAAGTTCCACAGAATGGGAGTCAGGATGGCTTTAGCCCTGTAAAAAATAAAAATTATGCAGGTTTTGAGTCTTATAAGTAATAATACATCTCTCAATTCACCCAAAATTCTAATAAGAAAAGTATTATTAAAAATCTGTTGTACAAAAACCACTGTTTGTTGAAGAATTAGGTTGAATATTCAAATTTTGTCCAAGTTTGAAATTCCTACACTACATTTTGATTCTTAAGCAATAAAACTCAACAAACTTAATAAATATTTCTAGTATTAACCAGTAATAAAACTGCATCAATTAAAAGTAAGCAAAACTAATTATAACAAAAGTGTTTTTGAACAAATGTTTTTCAAACAAAATAAAAGTTTTTTTATTTAATCTATAATAAGGTTAGGTAAGGTTTGGGTAGGTAAGATTAAGTTAGTTCAAAAAGTGCTTAAATTTTAATATGCGGTACAAGGGACTATTATATTCGTATATGAACTGCAAAAAATTGATCCGTCATTGTACACTGATTCCGTTACTGGTAGCATGACTTAATACAGAGCATATATTACATTACAGACCCAAAAACCCATAAACACCCTTAGGAGTAATAGACTAAAACTTTCCCGCATATTATGAAGTAAGAATAATTATTTCTAACAATTCCTTTTTAATATGCCTAACTGTACACTGATATCCTTACTTGTAGCATGACTTACTGCAGAGCATGCATTATATTACAGTCATTATAAACATTAAAAATAATGTACTTACTAGTATGATAAACTTCATTATAGCCAGTATACTCTGCAAAGGTCAGATTAAAACTGTTTGGTAACGGAATGAATCAGACTTGGCCATTCCACGAGATGATGCTGGTTTTTAATTGAAGTTGAACTAGTTTTGAAACAGCTGAGTTACTGAGAAGAATCATGAGATTTGCAATTCTGGTAAGCTTCATAACAAAATATTTTGCTATTTGTTTTAAAGTTTGATTAGTTCTGGTTTAATGCATAGCGACATTAAGGGGAAATATGTAGTTAATTTCCTCTAAAATTTGTACCTAGCTAAATCCACCCTTTATCCCGTACATTTGCATTCGAAAAAAATAATCTAGTTTGAAAAGAGAAGATTTTTACTAAAAATGTTGCTAGGCCTGCTGTTAATCATGTCTGTTGAGATTGGACCTATCTTATAACCTTCCAATATAGTTTTTTGAAGTATTCTAGCCTATCCATTTTTGTCTGTTGACTTCAAAGAACACCTCAGCTGAGAATGAGAAAGTTTAATCGAAAAACTTCAAATTCCTAAAGTAATTGCAGTTTTTAATGCCCCATGGTTTTGAGCTTTAACGTCACTTGAACTTGCTTAAACAATGATTTTTAATTTTTTAAGTGCATTTTTTCGAAATAAATGGTTTTTTAATTTTCTTAATGCGCGTTTCCCTTATTTTTATCTGACACCTTTGTTAACTGGTTTAATTCGAATTCTATATCATATTTCCGGGCTTTTTTGATCTCTTACCGGACTAGTTCGTGGCATCCTATTTTGCTTTTTTTTGTGAGTTATTTATTCATATATTTCTTTAGATTCTTTTTTAATCCTAAAGACAATTAATTAAAAAAAATTTTTCACAAAATAAGTTTTTCAAAAAAAGTAAAGAATTCCATTAAACCAAAAATGAACAAAAAAGAATCAAATAACGTAGCAAGCATACAGCTACCACAAATCCAGTCAGGATTTAAAATTACCCCTCTGAGGCACGCGGTTCTTCTAATGTCAAATTTCATTAAGATCCAATCACTCGTTCGTAATTTAAAAATACCTTACTTTTTCTAATTTTTCCAAATCAACCAAATTACCCCAACACTCCCAAAGAGAGCGGATCCGTTCCAGTTATGTCAATCACGTACCTAGGACTTGTGCTCATTCTTCTCATCAAGTTCCATCCCGATCTCTTTACTATAAGCATTTTCCAAGATTTCTTGTTTTCCTCTCCAACTCCCCCCAATGTCACTGAATCCAGTCGGAATTTAAATAAGAGCTTTGAGACACAAGAGCCTTCTAAATATCAAATTTCATTAAGATTCGATCACCCGTTCGTAAGTTAAAAATACTTTGTTTTTTCTAATTTATACGAATTGACCGTGCCTCCATTCCCTCCCCCGATGGTCAAATCAAGGAAATGACCATTTCTAATTTAATCTGGTCTGGTCTCTGATACACCTGCCAGCTTTCATTGTCTTAGCTTATCTGGAAGTGCCCGAAATAGCAAAACCGGGACCGACAGACAGACACGCAGACAGACAGGACCGACGGACAGAAATTGCGATCACTATGTGTCACTAGGTAAATACCAAGTAACATAAAAACCTTATATGTTAACAATGGGCAACTTACAATAGATTACAATCCTTACCCTCATTTTTGGGATGTTACATTAACCCTGGAGGCATTGATACGTGATCTTTTGATTATTTTGAACAAAATAGCTATCTCAAAATTTTAATTGGATGTTTTGGGGAAAGGAGGGCATGGGGGGTTAGTTATCCTCCGGTCACTTTTAATTCTTAAAAAGGACACTACAAATTTCGACTTCTAGTCGAATGAAGTCATCTGAAGTTTATGCAACCACCATAAAACCTTCCATAAAAACTTTAAATGTTAACAATGGGCATCTAGTTTATATTATAGCCCTGGCTCTGAGGGCTCTGGGGGGATTTGCATCCCTGAAGACATAATTATAGGACCTTTAAACTATGCTGAACTTAATAACCATCTCAAAATCGTGATTGGATATGTTTGGGGAAATGACAGGTGTGGAGGGTGGCTGGTTGCCCTCCAATAGCTTTTGACTCTTAAAAAGGGCACTGTAACTTCCAATTTCCAATCGAATGAGTTCCTTTTAGAATTTCTACGACGACTCTTTCTATCCGAAATGCCTTGACCAGAAAAAAAAAGAAGAAAAAATATGTTTTACCCACTTCACGTTTTACTGAGCCAGCGCGCTATTGCGCTGCCTAAAATGAACTTCACAGACATTTATATCATGACTTTAAGAAACAAACAATTGCAACAAGACATAGCTGTGCTATTCAGATTACAGTTCACCTAGAATCACTCGTTTGAAAAAGGTAACTGAATACGTTGTTCCCTTTTGATTATATCTCTCTAGTTCTTTAACTCCCTATTTATTTTCAAGTATCTAGCCTACATTAATTTGCCTGTTCGTTGGATTTACTTCCGACCTGTCCAAAATCACGAGTCCAATTACCGCATTTGAGCTCTCAAAATAGCAAATAGAAAGAAGAGGAAATTTGATAAAAATAAAGATTATACATTGCAAAATATAGCATGGCCCAACATATTTGGACTATTTATTATGATACAGTAAAAACCATACATAAAATGATCTTGCAGGCCAAGCTAAAACTATAGAAACATATTTGTATTCATTTTCAGGAATCTTCAGTTCTTCTTGCCAGTTGGACAGAAAACCGAATCAAGAAACACCAAATTCTTTGAGGCCAGATGGTCTAAGATCAAAAATGATTTCTGTCAATTTGTGTAGAATTTGTCAACGTAATAAATCAAATAAACCTGTAAGGCGATTTGTTATTCTTGTGAATATTTTCCGCCCAAATTTACCAAGAGAATATCGAATTTCTCATCCACAGTCAGTTTAGACAAGCAGCCCAACGCAGTCTAGAGATTTTTCCGATTTATACTATTGAAATTTATAACTTTGATGTCTACTTTGATTGTAATTGTACTAAATTTGACAAGAAATTCTTATTAATTGGTACTTACCAGTCTTAACTTTGACTATCATAATAAATAAACCATATTGAGCTGCGCTGTCTGGCCATTCCATGCGGTCATTTAGGCCTATCCCTTCACTTGATTGTTGCAAAATTCTGTTCAGGCTGGTTTTCAAATCTTGCTGTGATCAACATCCTGCATAGATAAGTTATATCAGCCCTCTTCTTTTAAACATTTATTCGATTTTCTGATTGCTCGATCCTTCTTGATGTTGTACCGTACAACTTGCCTGTGCCGTAGTGATGATCCGTTATCGTCCATTTTGACTCAGGCACTCCAGACATTGCTCCCAGTCACAACAATACTACGTCACTGGGGGCATGCTTTGCTCGAGTCTTGCACACAAAAAAAACTGCAAAATGGCAACTTTGGGGGCTAAAAAAGGGTGCAAGTAGCTAATTCTTAGCCAAATAACTTAGATATTTGGAATCAGCGCAAAATTCTACACCAGAAAATGTAAAAAAAACATAGGGTTAGGTTTTGACCTTACAAGCACTTTAAAGTGCCTATGAAGCGAATTTTTTTATTGCGTATAATTATTAAATCGATCGTGCTGATCACGAAAATGGCAGCGAAACTTTTATGAGAACAACCAATTCTCTGGAATAACGGCGCTTTGGTGGACATGGAAGTGCGACGGGTCGATCTTGAAGAGGGTGTTGTGATGGGCCAGGAAAGCCTCTTCGCCGAACTGAAGGCGCGAATCCGCGATGTACGCGGCGGGCCCGATGGCGCGTTGTATCTTCTGACCGACAGCGACGCGGGTGCGCTGATTCGCGTGGTACCGGCACCATGATGGCGCGCTGGCTGAAGCGAATCGGGGCTTATCTTTTGGCTGCATTGAGCGGTTACGCGCTCGCTGCGATCGCATGTACACAATCGGTTTTGGCGCACCTTGCCGACATGGGCGTTACAGTCACGCTCGGGCAGCGCCTGGCCGCCACGGGCCATGACCTGCTGGGCATGAGCACCTTGTACCTGCCTTTGATCGCCGGCGGGTTTCTTCTGGCCCTGCCGATCGCAGCGCTGCTCTCGCGCTGGTTCCCTGGCGCGCGCAGTGTTTTGTTTGCCCTGGCCGGCGCGACGGCAATCGTTACTGTGAACGTGGCGCTCGACGCGGCCTTTCAGATCACCCCCATTGCGGCCGCGCGCAGCCTCGCTGGCCTAATGGTGCAAGGGCTGGCCGGTGCGGTAGGCGGTTGGTTGTACGCGCGGCTTATGCCCGCAAAAACCTAAGGCCACGCGACCCTGGAGGTATCAAACACTGATACCTTAGAAGGAATTCCGACGCCGCCGCCTCGTCAGCGCATGATGAGGCCATGGAAGAGCCAACCCCCCGTCAACCGTTCAATCTCGCCCTGGCTATTGGCCTGGGATTACCGCTGCTGATGATCGTCGTGGTCGCCGCCCTGCTCTATTTGCCTCGCCTGAGCGAGGCGCCCGAACCACGCTTCAGTTTCGTTTACACGGCCGCCAAACGCGGCGAAGCGCAACGTTACACGGTGGAAAATGAACGTCTGTCAGTGGTGCCGCTAGCTGAAGGTGAGAGCGAAGAGCCCAGGCCGCTCATCTACTACCACGATGTAAAGACCAACCAGAGTCGGCTGTTGGATCCCGCCACCGCACAAGCGCTGACACTGGACGCCAGCGCGCGGGCACCGGATGGCTACCACATTGAACACGGCCGCCGGCCCGGCTGGTACCCGTTCGACAGTGGGCGCGATTACCGTCGCCGCTTCCTGGTAAACGACAACCACGCCATCGAGCTGAGCCTAGAACTTGATCACTCATCGGCGTACTACTACGCAAATTTTGCCTTCATGGGCTGGGTGATCGAAGAATGAGCGTGGCTCGCAGCCTGGCTCAACTTCGCGGCGCCATCGAGCGTGGCGAGGTATCGCTTGAGGAAGTGACCAGGGCGCTCGCCGACTCATCCTCAGTGGCCGTAGAAGACGGACGGCTTCTTTAAAATTGAAGTTGAAAATGAACGACTTAGAGATGAGACAAACATCGGAGGTTGATTTTTTGTCAGGGAGCTATCTTGTTAGTTAATTTGTGATGTCAACGAAGGGCCAGTATGAATATAGATTACTTCAGATTAAGTGTATTTCTGATTTTAAAAGAGCACCTTTTGATATGTGAAAGGCAAGACTCAACAGGCTTCGAGGAACTTATTCAACTTATTATTGAAAGCTATGAAGAGCTGTACAAAGATCATCAAGTCAGTGACGAGTTGAGTGCCAGTATTCGTGAAAAGTCACAGAGCTTCTACCATAAGGCCAATGATTGGCTTATTGCAGAAGGGTTATTAAGGGCTGACAATACGTCGGATTCTCAATCTAGACGCTACGATACGGTGTTAACCCTCAGTGCACTCAAGGCGGTCAATCAAGCTTCCAGCAATCAATACTCCGAACCTTTCAGGATCCAGGAACGCTTCAATGAGCTTCTAAAACGAAGAGATTTGGAGGAGATTGCCAGTTTTGCCAATCATATATTGTGCAGTGCTAGCTAGTGGTTGCTGAGCATTATCAATCGGGATTTACATGACCTTTACTTTGGCCTCAACCACCGATATAAAAATATATTTTATTTTCGCTGAAACTTTATTCAATTAGTCAACTTCAACGTCTTATTTGCTAAGTACTTATTAGAAAAGTGACGGCGATGACAGACGGTGAACTCAACCGCTCCTTTGCATACCAATTGAGTGGAAACTCTCGCTTTGAAATACTCTCGCAATTTACCAGAGGATTTTTATCCGGAGTATCAAAGATCTTTAAGTACATTGTGACTCCGAAGGCTTTGTACTTAGTGTTATCAACAGCCAGTGTAAGCGTTGTGTCCGAGCCTCTAAGGGTGGTTACAGAAGAATTACCCCCCTATAACTATTCTGATGGACAGTACGTGGCTGGATTGTCCACACAATTAGTTAGAGCGGTCATATTGCAAGCTGGAGTGGACGCAACCTTTGAAGTGTTGCCTTGGCCCAGAGCTTATCGCATCGCAAAACAACAAAAGAACGTGTTAATTTATTCAATCTTTAGAACACCTGAGCGGGAAAAGCGTTTCATTTGGCTCTGGGCGTTAGCGCCATTTAACTATTCTGTATATGCCAATTCACCGAAGATAAACTTAAAAATACCCCACCTTGGGGCTATAGAACAGCACACTATAGGTGTACTCAGGGATAGTGCCCAAGTCGCATTTATTAGGAGTTTTTCTAATATTGAAGAAACCAATATTTTGATTGGAGCTAATTATGAGCAGTTGTATCTGATGCTGAGAAAAGAGCGAATAGATATGTTTTTAGATTCTTTAAGTTTTTGGGGCTGTTACCCCCCTTCTTTAAAAACATGCAAATTTTCTCAGTGTCGTAGCCTTTGATGGTTATAACCAAACTCGATGAAACTTGTATATTGTTAATCAGTATAATAAGCCAATTCTTTTGATATATCTATCGGTGTCAAAATTCCGCTTTTTAGAGTTTCGGCTGCTATTGAGCCAAGTCGCTCTTTACTTACAGTTCGCTACCACGAACTATTTGATAAAAACTATTGCGAACAATAGGCAATTTGCATTATTTGCGACTATTACCATTCAATTTAATTCTTGAAGATATATCTATTGTACCTCACGTTTTTTTTGAACAGGATAGTTATTTGTTATTTTGATCGGATATATTTGGTAGTTACGAGGGACGAGGTATCATACGAGGCAAGGAAGGGGCCTAGTTGTCTTTTGAATCACTTTTAACTCGTAATAGGTGCTCTAGAACTTTCGATTCCCCATCGAATGAGCGCCCTCCAATGGTTCCTACGATTCTCATTATTCCGCCAAAGATAAAACTGAACTAGATGCTCACTCCATGTAGTGGAGTAAAAAAATTGCTCCTATAGGCACTTTGGTTTAAGCTCCAAGTCAGCATGGTTCGCCCAAGGACGCCGAGACCTTGCAAGCCATGGAGGAGTCCAACCATCTCGAGATTCAACCGCATATCGCCGTGCAAAATATGACTGAACTCATGCCCAATGATGCCTTGGAGTTCATCTCGGGTCAGTTGCGTCACGGCTCCTCGCGTAACCCCGATGACGGCATCTTCCGGGGCATAGCCGGCAGCAAAGGCGAGGTCTTCCAGTTTGTTGGTGGCTTCCGCGGAGCGGATGACGTGCTCAATCCAGTCATCTGTTTGCCAACCCCGCGGGTGATTAACGCCCGGGTGGGTGGTCATCTGCCCGGCAAACATGTCGGGATACATGTCGGCACCCAGCGTACCCATAACAAACGCGCCACGTTCCGCTTCAATGGCCTGGGCCAGACGTGGGTTTAAAGCGTAAAGGCGCCCATTTATGCTGACGCGGCCATCGCTGGCGATGATCTCTCCAGCCAGTTGGTCTGCAATCCAGACATGGGTGTGAATTTTGAATGCGTGAGCGTTGTGACTGAACATCAACGCGGCCAGGCAGATACCTGCCAGAGCCAGTCCACTTAATCGAAGAGTGCGAGGTTTCACTGCTGCTTCCTTTCCTGATGACAACGTCGGGCATGGTAGGTAGCAATCACTCACGGCTGTATCCCTCGAACTTGGTAGGGTTGCAGTCTGGGGTCAGAAATTCATGGGTCGCTAATTTGCGGGATATGGCCCGTTGGCTTCGCTGCCTAGACGGTGGCCTACATTCGCGTGCTCGACCCATACCGGCCCGACGTGGTCGTGCGCGCCGCCGAGCGGCTGGTCACCTGGGCAGAGTCGCGCGGCGTCGCCGACAACGCATGGCTCGGCTACATGTGGGATGACCCGGACATCGTCGCGCACCCCGACTGTCGCTACGACGTGGGGGTCGAAGTCGACTACGTCGAGCCCGAAGGGGAGGTCGGCAGAATCGACTTTCCGGCGATGACCGTTGCCGAGGTGGAGATCCGCGGCGGGATCGACTTGGAGATGCGGGCACTCGACTGGCTGTTCAAGACCTGGCTGCCGGCGAGCGGCTACGTGCCCACCGACCAACCGTGCTTCGAGGCGTGGATCGGTCGGCCGTTCGCGCACGGCGTCGAGCACTTCGAGCTGTGCGTCCACCTCCCGGTGACGCGTGTCTGATTACGGCCAGCGTCTGCTTGCGGATCCCGCGGCGTTGGTGTGGTTGCGCAACCATTTGGGTGGCCGGCCCACGGGAGTGAGCTCGGTTCAATCGCTGTGGAGTGGCTACGGCGAGATCGTGCGGGTCGATCTCGAGGCGGCGCGCGTGCCGAGCGCGATCGTGAAGTGGGTCGAGCCGCCGCGCGCCATGGATCATCCGCGAGGTTGGTCGGGCCGGGCTTCGCACGAACGCAAGCTGAAGTCCTACGAGGTCGAGCGTTGCTTCTACGCCCTCAATGTCTATGTCCTCGCTGCTGAGCAATTCCTGATAGCGAGCGTTGCGCACCGCTTTAAGTGCCGTGATTTCATCATCGCTATGATTGACCAGAAACTCTTGCATGTCTTTAAGATTTTTGAGGCGGATTTTTTGATTGTTGACCGTCACACTTTCGATCACATCCCCCACTTCAATGCCCATTTGAGCTGCCGGGTACTCGGGCAAAACCGAGGCGATTTTTAAAGGCGTCTCGGGCTCAACACCTGTTAGGCGATCTTGCAAGGTGACTTCAGGAGCTTGGCAGGTGAATCCCATCAAAGGCCTTAAGGGAGCGGGGATGAGCGTCGTTTCAAAGGCGTCACCGCTGCGATGCTGACCTCGCACCTCAATGGGGGCGCCCTGAGTTTTTTTAACCACATCAGCCAACTCATCAAAATAAGTGATGGGCTGCCATTGACCATTGATTTTGATGGCTTGAATCTTATCCCAAATTTGCAGTCCTGAACCAGCTAAAGACTCCTGGAGCTCTTTGATAATCGCCACCGGGCGCGGAAAAACCCCCAGGGTATACAACCCCCTATTTTCGTTATAAACCGGAGTCACGGTTTGGGTGACAAACTCACCTTGGCTTTTTTCATAGGTCACTGTCAAGGGCTCTCCTCCCTCCCTCGGATTGTTGCTGGTCAGCGCTATTCTCGGCGCCTGCGCCTCAACCGCGAATATGGAAAGCAGCGTTGGTGCGGCCAACACGGGCGGTACCGTGGATCATCCCGACCAGCTCGCCTACGGTGAGCGGACGCTGACCTACTTAGATCGCGCCGATTACCGGCACGAACTGCCCTCTGGCGACGTCATGTTTGTGGTACCCGATCACAGCTTGCCGCTGATCAAAATTCAGATCTATTCACGGGCTGGCACGCATATGCTCGGTGACCTCCCGGCCGGAGCCGCAGCGCTTGCCGCCTCCATGTTGCGCGACGGTGGCACGGAAGACCTGACGCCGGCGGAGCTTGATGAACGCCTGGATTTCCTGGCAACCACCATCGGCTTTTCCATTGGCGGCACGGGCGCAAGTGCTGGCCTGGACACGCTCAGCGGCAACCTGGACGAAAGTCTGGATTTGATGTTCGACATGCTGACTGAGCCACGCTTGGATGAGGAGCGTCTTGCCATCAACGTTGATCGGCGGATCGAGGGTATGCGTCGGCGCAACGACGATACGCGAACCATCGAGCCGCGTGTTTGGGGCGAATTGATGCTGGGTGATGACTTTTATGCGACACGCACTTCCACCGAGGCCAGCGTGCGTGCCGCGGACGCTGAGACCCTTCGCGAGGTGGTGGCGCGCGTGTTTACGAGCGGTCACCTGGTGTTGGCTGTCAGTGGTGACATCAGCGCCGAGGCCGCCGTGGAGAAGATGAGCGCTGCGCTGGCGCGCCTGCCCAAAGGTGCGGAGCCCGCGCCGATACCCGACAACCTCAGCCCTGGCGCACCCGGGGTTTATGGTGTGAACAAGGATGACGTCAACCAGACCCGTGTGTCCCTTGGTCTGCTCGGGCCGCGCGCTCGCCACCCCGATGAATTTGCCATCGGCGTCATGAATGAAATTCTGGGCGGTGGTGGCTTCACCAGCCGCATTACCTCACGTGTGCGCAGCGACGAGGGGCTTGCTTACTCGGCAGGAAGCCGGTTTGCACTGCGGCGTCATTACGATGGCGAATTCCGTGCCGCGTTTCAGTCAAAAAACCCCTCCGTGCCCCAGGCCTTGGCCATTGTGCTGGAGGAAATCGAGCGTATCCGCGACGAGCCGGTAACCGACGATGAACTGTCGACAGCGATCGAATCGCGTTTGTCGTTTCTAGCGGACTTGTATGCCAGCCCCACGGCAGCCTCGCGCCGTTTCGCCAATGACGAGATCAATGACGAGGACCCGGACTACTGGCGCAATTACGAAGGCAAGGTGCGAAGCGTGAGCGTCGCCGATGTGCAGCGCGTGGCCCAGACTTATCTTGATCTGTAAAAGCATCATTGGCCAGACCACTCATAGACAGTTTGATTCATGATACCGTTGTTTCAGATGATTCTATAAGAGAAATCATTCCATTGAGACTCAAATCGGTTCTAGATGCAATTAAAATTGCAACAAAGGAGATGAGAGAAAACCCGCCAAGTTCTCCAAGAAAAGAGGAACGTACAGGATTTAGAATTAATCAGAAATTATTACTTGGGTCATTAATTGCAATGGCAATAGTCGGGACAACATATTATTGGCTTGACGACAGGGAAGAGATTTTCCAAGTATCTTGGATTATTGCAGGAATATTTTGGTACATTGCAATTTTTGCAGCAATAGTATTTGTTAAAAATAAAACACGATTAGGATTTCTAATAGCTGGAGTAGTATCTTGGATAACTTTGGCATTTTGGTTGTTTGATAATTTTTACGTTTTATTTGATACGTCTTTAATAATTGAAAAACCAAATGTATGGATTACAATTAGGAACTTTATATGGGCCGCAATTTCAATTCTAGCTGTGATTGGTTCTCATAATACATTTCACAAAGTAATTGATTATCAGTTCAAAGGAAAAGCAATTTGAGAAAATAATAAAATTAGTTAATACTAATTAGTGTGAACTAATAATTTTTAGGCGTAAAAAAATTAGGAGAGTCTAATTAGGAGAATCTAATTTTCTCAGTGTTTAAATTCAGTTATGTGTTTACTCTTCTATGAAACAAGGTTCATGTAGGCATTGTGGACACAAATTAAAAGTAAACAAAAAATGTAATGTTTGCTATAAGGAAAATCAATTCTGTTGTGATAAATGTGGGACTATCACTGATGAACAAATCCATTTTCAATGCATGATGATGAGTCTAGATCATACTTTGCTTGCAAACTAACAGAAATAAATTAGACATATGTCTAATCATATTATGGCAGATAAAATTACTGCAGAAATTCTAAAGTCACAAAAAGATGACTTTGTAATTATTGATGTCAGAGAAGCAGATGAATTAGAAGGTGGAAAAATTGAAGATTCTGTTCATATGCCTTTGGGATTGAGTATTAGAAACGCAAAGAAAAAACAGATTGAAGATCTTAGAAACAAGAAAATTTGTACCTATTGTGGAACCGGCTACAGAGGAAATATTGCTGCTGATGAGCTTGTAAAAGAAGGCTTTAACGCAGTAACTCTGGAAGGCGGTTATCCTTCTTGGAATCAATCTTAATTTTTTTATTCATTCCAAATTGATTGGCTTTTCAACCATGTTATCAGATCGTTATACAAATGACTTTTTTGCATATTTAGAACTCCGATTTCAAGATTGGTAGATGATTTTATCGTTTTAGTATATTTTTGCTGTTCATCTACCAGAAGGGAAATTTGGAAACTTGCCAAACTGGACGGGAAATAAGAGGTGATGTCTAGTTATGTCTTTAGGAATCAGAATATAAACAACTTCTGAAGGGACGGTCTTAACGTAAATACGTTCTAAGACCACACTGGCTATACATGACGTTCAAATAAAAGAAATATAATTAAGGGAAAAGAAACAAGGGTGACTTTCAGCCAGTTGCAAGGAAAGCAAAAAAAACAAAGCAGATGTTTTTTCAGGGACCTCAGCTGAGCGGCCAAAAGGACTAAACGTTGAATGATTTTTCAATTCTAGGAAAGATAAAACTAATCTTATACTTCGGAGTGGTATTTAGAGAGTCCCGTGTCCATGTGGCAAGTTTTACATTGGCAAAACCCGTCAGCAATTAGGAAAAAGAGTGAACGAACAATAGGTTTCAATAAATAAATTTCGTAAAGTCTAAAAGTAAAGATATTGAGTTTGAATCTGCTTTGAATCACCCACTTGGATATCCAGATCATTTATCTTTTTTTGACGAGCCAACATTATTTTTCACAGTAAATGGTGCATCTTTAAGGGTAGCATTGGGATTAAGAAATACATGCATAAAGACCTTGGTTTGAACAAAGATACTGGAGATATTTTCCCTCAGCCGATACAATACTTTTCATACGAAGAGAATCAATTAATATTTCTTCTCCTTTCTAACTAAGTTGAATCGATTGCATTGACAAAAATGAGGCTATCAGACAGCCTGTGTTAATCGCCTGTGACATAATTGTTTGCCCAAGCTCATTTTGAATTCGCTTTCATTAGTTGTGCTTTGTTCCAGTATTTCTTCTGTCTTGCATTTGTTCACTTCAATAGCTTAGCGTTTTTTATTTGTTCTTTTTCTGTGTTGCACTGACAACGCCTAGACGGGGGTCCTTGCCAAAATATCTGCTTCGTATTTTTACTTTTTTCTACTGGCGTCATATACTGGCGTCATGTTTCTTGGTTTTTTAATTATTTTTTTTAAGCATTAGGGAGATAGTCAGTAACTAACGATGATTGCAGAATTGGGGAGATATGTGGTGACAGTTAATTTTACTTGGCTGTCGTACGTGTAAAGTACTAAGCTCACGGATAAACCAAGATGTCACGTACAAAACTGATAGCAGTGACTAAATGATGCCGTTGTAAAATTTGTTACTACACAACTCATCGCCTCAGAAGTAACAAATGTTCCAATTATGCAATATTTTTGCCCATCTTGTCTAGGCCTTTCACTAGCCCTCTCCTAGCCCTTTCATTTCAAATGTGGTTCTGCAAAGAATTAAAACTGCCGAAATTGAATACTTCGTGTCAGATAAATGTGGGTGGGGAGCTGTGCATCCCCGGCACCGAACTGATCAGCGCCTCGCACGTCAGCCGGCTGGAAAATGACTTGGACGGCTTCAACGAACACCTAAAGCCTCTGAAGGAGTTCATCCTACCCGGCGGCGATGCCGCCGCCGCCGCATGCCACTTGGCTCGCACCATCAGTCGCCGTGCCGAGCGGCGCGTGGTTTCCCTGGCCGCCGAAGAGAAGGTCGCGGAAACGGCGCTGCACTATCTGAATCGCCTTTCTGATCTGTTGTTTGTGGTGGCGCGGCGACTGGCAGCGGCCTCCAGCGCCGGTGAAACGCTTTGGGATCGTGAGCGTTACCAGTAACTGTGACCTGGCTCATCACCCACCCGGCGTGCCTGGCCCATGACCCGGGTGACCACCACCCGGAACACCCGGGACGTCTGCAGGCTGTTCTTGACCGGTTGCGTAATGACTTTCCGCATCTGACCTGGCACGAGGCTGCGCTGGCCGAGGAAAACGCGCTGTCGCGCGTTCATGATCCGGCGATGGTGCAGGCGCTGCTCGACGCGGTCCCCGACAACGGTCGTGTGGCGATAGACGCCGACACGGTTATGAGTCCCGCGTCTGCTGATGCCGCAAGAGCTGCCGCTGGCGCTGTGCTGCTGGGCATCGAGGGCGTTTTTGGCGGCAAGGCCAGCAACGTATTTTGTGCCGTACGGCCACCTGGGCACCACGCCGAATCAGATCGTGCCATGGGTTTTTGCCTGTTTAACTCGGTGGCCGTCGGTGCTGCCAGCGCGCTCGATCGGCCCCAGTGTGAACGTGTCACCGTGGTGGACTTTGACGTACACCATGGCAATGGCACACAAGAGATCTTTTTCGGCAATGAGGCCGTTCAATACCTCTCGACACATCAGATGCCCTTATACCCCGGGACCGGCGGGCGCGATGAAACGGGCGTGGGCAATGTGGTGAACGTTCCGCTGATGGCCGGTAGCGGTGGCGCCGAGTTTCGTCGCGCCGTGAAGCAGGAGTGGTTGCCCGCCATCGCCGATTTCGATCCGGATCTGCTACTCATTTCCGCCGGTTTCGATGCGCACCGAGATGACCCGCTGGCGGGCTTGAATCTCGACGTTGACGACTATGTGTGGGTGACCAAAGAGCTGCTTCGTCTGGCTGCTCAACACTGTGTGGGGCGGGTGGTTTCCGCATTGGAAGGTGGCTATCACACGGGCGCTCTGGCTGACTGCGTGAGCGCCCACGTGGCTGTACTTTCCGATTCTGCCAACCGGTCCGCTGCGCAAGCCTAGCCTACACGCGCAGATGTTGTATCATGCGCGCACCCCGGTACTCGGCACCGTCGGTGCCCACCGCTAACTTAAAACAGACAAAAATTATTACTTCACAGCCTATCTAATATATATCAATTAAACTAGTAGAAATAAACCAACTAATTGTGTTTCCCTATGCATTTAGGATTATAGAAAACTAGCGCTTAACTGAAAACACAAAACACTAGCATAAAAAAGAAGAATATAGATTTAGGATCCAAAAGTGAGTATATAGTCTCACAAGAACAAATTAATCTATAACGCTTTTATAGTCATACACGAGCTGTAATATCATTTACGTTCAGTTTACAATTAAAATTATCAGTTATGAAATTTTGCGAGTTGTTGTCGTAGTAGTATCAAAATTAGTTAACTTCAAACTTGTCTATAAAATAATAATAAAGTTTCCTTTTCAGATCCAAAACGACATTCAATTATGGGATTGAACACATTGTGCGTGAGGCTAAATTAAACGAAAAACAAATCAAGCAGCAATCCTAAAATCCATTAGTTTTATACGGTTAATAGTGTCCTTAAATGGTTTATTTTTACTGTACCAAAACTTCTATATTGTTTTGTGTTTTCAGTAAAGCGCTAGTTTTATGTAATCCTAAAAACATAGAGAAATGTCACCAGTTGATTTATTTGCATTAGTTTTATTGATATATGTTAGATAAGCTGTGAAGTAATAATTTTTTGTTTGTTTTAAATTTCAACTTCACTCTTAACTTCCCTCGGAAAACGTTTGTTTTTTAAATTTATCGTTTAATACAGAGTCAGCCAAGCCTAGTCTTCAAGAAGACCTATGTTTCAAAGCCATACTTGACCACTATAATATCTTCTAATATTTGCAGATGACATGGCTTTTTGTTCGCAGATTTATCTCCCTGGTGTTCCAAAGATCTTAACGACAAAAAAACACCCTCTGGCTTGGCTATTCTGCTTCTTAAATCTTCATTGCGTCCATCAGCTTAGCTAAATATACTACCCAGGTAAAAGAATCCATCCACTTGATAGGTTTCCTCAATACAAAACCTCATCATTCTCTTCACCTTCTCATTTATTGCCAGTCAAAACGACTGTGTCCTCTTAACATTAATTTTCAAATCTACCCTTACAAACAGAATTATCAAAACTTCCAAAAATTCATTCATTTCACTAATATTCTAATCTAAGACGGTCAAACCATCTGCATAATCTATGTCTAGCAGAGTTTTACCTTCCCACTTGACACCGTGCTCGCCCGTCGCTTTTACCGCGTTCCCTAGTAGGGCCGGATCTACTAGGTGTGGAGCCCGATTCTAAGCTTTTTTTTTGCGGGTCCCCTTCATATGCAAGACAATAATATCGTAGAAATAGACAATAATATCGGCCACTGCGCGTCTTTTCTAAAATGATGACAAATGACTCTTAAATAAAGGCAAATATAGAGCAGCAGTTGTAGACGAGGGGTCACTAACTCCAAATGGCTCGTAATAAAAAGAGAGTAAGGTAGTTGTATGCCTTTAGGGGGCATTGCAGCCGGATATATTACATCATCACTACTTGTGACAGCACAGTGGATTTATACTCTGCTTATAATACGGGATCAGAGTTCGTTTCCTGTCGCTGTAAGGCTGGGGAACAGCCTGCCACCTATTCGTGTAAAAACTACACACCAGCTGAAACGTCGATTCAACGCTCTATGTGCCATCAACGACTAGATCTTTATTCTATCTTTATCATCTATCAGCTAAAATCTTTAGACTATTCAAAGGAATAAAGATAACAAGCATATCAATTTTCCCTTGTTTACACCCAGTAAATGACAAATGTTTTCCCTGACGTCGAGGATTTCATAATATATTGCTTAATAATATTCTAATCATCTGTCCATTTTTCCTCATCGCTCTCTGTAATAGAATCCTTATCGATCAATCATTTTCCTTGTATAGAACACAAACGTGCTAAGGGAGGGTAAATCGAACACGCAAAAGAACATTTACTAAATGCAGAAAAATAAAATGAATAATACTATAGCAACATATATTACAAAGAAAAAAAGAAACTACAAAGAAGAGAGCGAAAAGAAGAAATGGATAACAAAGGTTTTAAATTAATAGAAAAAATTGCCAGTAGTTATCACAGCAATGCTGAAGTACCATCCCTGGATGGGAAGCTGTTTTTCCAAGGCTAAATCATAATTGTTTTGCGGAGTACCACTTCTACTTTCGTTGTAACAACTTTGCTTTCGATGCAATCACCGGTCCTGGGGATTAGTAACAGAAAAAGATGAAAGTTTGCAACTTTTTTCCAGGTACGGGGATCATGAAACGAAGAAATGAAGTCCCTCTATATTTTATTATAAAACCACAGTCATTCTGTCAATGGAAGTTTTCAGGAGTTTTCACAAGCTGACAAAGGTTGCAACAACAGCTGCAAAAGTAACGAATGAACCACGGCCCACAATTTGATATAGTTTATTAGTGACTGAACTGGAAACTCGGTATTTCACATCTACAACTACAAAAGCTATAAAATGTCACTAAAAATAAGAAATAAACACAACAAAAACACAGAAAGAAAAAAAACAAAAAAAAGGAAAAAAGAACTACGATCTAAATACTAAGCATATCACTTTAGAAATCAAAGTATGAAGATTGGTCAAATCGGTCCGTATCAATGAGAAATTGGATCACTGAAGACCAAATAAGTTTACAAACACTAAGCAAATACAAATCGAAAGGAACAGAGATTGACAGATCATTAGGCTACTTGATTTTAATTTGTAGTTCAAAAGAACTATTGAATAAATTAATCTTTTGTTGTTTTATTTATATGCCCTAATGCCTTAGGCTTGTCTACAAACCATTGGGGAGGTGTGAAGCTGTGGCTGAATTGTCAAAGAACTATAGAAACCATTACTTTTGGGGATGAGTCTACAGGCTAAAGTAAATCCTGGGAAGGTATTTTGAAGTGCCCACCTTGACTCCTCTCTCTAGAGGGCCCTAAAATTTGCCTACATGAAAGGTCTATACCTATTCATATTTTGATAAAACAATATTTTACCTTAATTTCCAGTTACCAGTTGCTTTTTCTCTGCCTTTGGTTCTTTTTTGGCCATTCTAGCACAGCATAGACTATCTCATTCTGTCTGGAAAGCCTCTATTTTATAATTTTACTGAATCAAGTGGCAAGCTAGTATATTTATCTTATTTGCATGTTTCCTTTAGAATCATTCAACCACTGAAACTTTATTGATAGGCCCAGCAGCTTGACATCTCCTTCCCATGGTGTATTTTGGCCCTATTATTCAATCCTAAAGTCTTTTTCACCAAACTAAGACATTTTCCACAGTTTCAAGAAGCCCACAAAAAGGACTTAACTGTAGATGCTTATTTTAGGCTAGTAGCATAGAATTTATGAAAACGTTTTGGCCTATACAAAAGCTTGGTTAAATTCTTACAGAACCAGTTAATAGGCCTACTTATAGCCATTCTCACACAAGAATTCAGGTTACTTAGTTCTTTAACAAAATACAGACGATATGCTAACCTCTCAGAATAACTTTGAGGCAACCCCCTGAATAAATCCTTTTAAGTCATAATTTGTGTTTGAATTCAACATGCTTTATGATCAAGATGAAATTGCAAGTATGATTACAAGAAGAATTATGATGGAATATAGCGCCATCGCCTTCTATTGCAAAAAACTTCAAAAGAAAATATGAATTTCAAAATGAGTTCATGTGATTTTTCGTGGAAATGGGAAAGGTAGTTGAGTGAAAATCAATATGTTTTGCTTTGTGAAAAATGAAAACCCTCTCGCATGCTGTGGAAATAGTTTTTGATTGCAGGATCAAACTAAATATAGGCCAAACCATAAGAAGAATTCAATAAATTAATTTAGCCTAGTGGTAAATTTTGAATTGGCAACTTTATTCAGCTAGGACAAAAGACTATATACCATTTCATGTCTTTTCTACGCTCATTCATGATTCAATTATAACTTTGGGGGAAATTAAATTTTTAGCCCAGAAAGGGTTGATAACAGCCCATAGTAGGCTAACCAGAATTTTAAAACGGTGTTACTAATCAAAGGTTATTAGTAAGAAAAAATCAGATGTCCCAGCATCCGCTTCACACTAGAATATGGTATCACATGCTACTGCTGAATCACCAATAAAACAAGCTTGAAAAAATTCACCCAGGAGTACCTCCTTAGGTATTAGACTCAACTTCTGACCTATTTTCTTCCAAGAAGAGTTTCGAATACCAATCATGCTCCAGCGTCACGGGTTATTTCTAATCAAACGTTTTTCTTTTTAATTCATCCCAAACAAACTATGCAATCCATTTTAATTCACACCTGCCTAAAAAGGTGTTGTCACTGTAATAATAAAACTCTAGACTGATTACCGTGCGACAACAAATCTCATTCAACCCCACCCAGATGCACCCAACAACAATGATGAATGCAAAGGGTGTTAATAGAGAACCTTAACGACCGATTTTATCTACGTCATAAGCCTTTCTTGGTGGCATGAAAGAGAAAGCGCCAAAACAAAAGCACAATACACAGAAAGCACATAAATTAATAATTCTTTGTCAGAATCCAATCAGACAGGGGCATCCATCAGAAAGAGATGGAAAGGGGGTGAAAATGCCCCTACGTTTCCAGCACAGCTTTTTAAACCTTTAATTTTGCCCAGCCACCAACCCCACACCCTTATATTTTTGTGAATTGATGCCTATGTAACGCAACCAAGTCCAAGAAAAATAAACAACAGAGCAAATTGTAAAAGAAGATCTCTTGCTGGCTTTCTTTTTTTTACTTCTTTTTTTTTTTTTTCTTCTTTTACTTCTTCTTTTTTTCTTAAATTTACTTCCTTTTTTCTTATATTTTCTTCTTCTTTTTGTATTTAATATTTCATTAATTATATTTAATTTAATATTCAATACATATTTTAATACCTTTCAATATCTTATTAAAATAGATTACAATCTTGATTTAAGACCCTTTTTTAGCGAACCTGACATATTGAATACTTAGACTATGGTTAACAGTAAAAACAAGAAATATTTTTGGTATTTGGTATTTAAGAAATATTTGAAATATGTGAATATTTTGGTATTTTCATTGAAAATGATCGAACAGACAACAAAATTGCTCAAGCGCTTAAGCATTGAAATATTTTATTTTTGTTATATTTACTGGTATTTGCAATTTTATTTACTGCTATTTACTATTAACTGTTATTACCCTTATTCAGTTCTACTTGCTTAGTTTAATTTACTGTTTATTTTAGAATTGACTAAATTAAAACTCGCTTTAATTGAAAGAAGATGTTTAACCTCCCCTGTAGCTCAAGATGAAACCCCCTGATACAATATCAGTAATTTCTGAATCTATAAAGAAAAATTTATGACTGCTAATGCAGAGAAGAAGTCGTGTCTACGTCAATTTAACCTATTTATTCTAATTAAACGGCTTTTTTGATTCAGGGGTCATTCTTAAAGAATTGGAACACAATTTGAACTTTAGCGCAAAGAGTGAGGTATTTACGAGAGGGCGAACCTCCGCATATACGTAATGATTTCAATTCGTTTGAAGTTTTATTGTTGCTCCTTTCTTTCAATTGAAAAACACTTTAATCTTTTTTTTTATTTAATCTGAAGACAGGATAGGACTTTTTGTATACCATTTTTTGCCTCTTCTTCTATTAAATAACGATCCAAATGGCCTTTGAAACATATTGGATTCTAAGGCCATTTTTTGTTTATTGCCCGTCTTGATACTGCTACACATTCACATATGAGAGAATTATAAATTTCATCTTTTATAAAATATGCAAAGCTTGATATTGGGCTTCACTGGGCTGCTTCTTTCTTAACAACTCTGGGAAAAAACAACTCTGGCTCTTTACAACAGGGAGCGTTAGAACCTCATCTCTCAAATTGATTTAGATTGTTTTAAATTTAATCATTATTTTAATTCATTTTGGGTTGTCCTCAGTTTTAACATGGCACTATTTTTCTTGGAAAAATTTCTTTTTCGGAATATTTTTTAATAATTTTTTTTTTTATTACCAAAGTTTCAAGTCTTTCACCCTTCCCCATTTTAAAATCAGATGGGTTTTTTCAACGTCAGAGTATCTTCCAAGCATCAAAACTAGTATCTAAGTAACAATATCAAGGTAACAAAGTATCAAAGTCAAGAAAGTATCAAATCGAAAAAAGTATAAAAGCGACAATAAGAAACTTGCATAACTTTCAGTCTTTCCCCCAAGGCTGGTGCCATTTCATCATTTTTACTCTTAAAAAAGAGCCAGAATTTTCTATTTCCAGCCCTCTCCAAAATTAATACCACTAACCCTTCCACAAAACCTTATATTTTAATAAAGGACAATTTACATAAGCTTCATTCCTTTCCCCGGGGCTTAGGGGGAATTGTCAACCCCTAAGTTATAGTTCTTTAATTTTTGGAGTATTTTGAACAAAATGGCTTCTTCAAAATTTTGATCGAATACAATCGGGAGGGGGGGGGGAAGGGTGGGAGAGGGAGCGGCTGGTTACAAACCGATGGGAGAGGCTGGTTACAAACCGATCACTCTTAACTCTTAAAAAGGGAACTAAAAATTTCAATTTCCGATTGGATGAGCCCCCTTCTATGTTTATACGACCACCCCTTTTATTGAAGCCTCATATAATTATAGTGGACAGTCAGCATAACTCATAGCTTTTACCCCAAGTGCTGGAGATTTTGGCGTATAAAGAACCGTAGTTAGCCATTGAAAATTCAGATTCAAGCTGCTTATTAGATACAATTTTGATCAATCAATAACTTATCTTACGTTGATTGAATGCAACTGTTACTTTTAATTCGTCGAACACACCAAAATTAATCTATGACAACTTTGGATTTAACGTCCCCTAATCAGACAACAAATTCCTCGCCAAACTTTCTGTTAAATATCACGATTCAAGACTTATACAGGCGTGAAGGTCTCATTCAGATTGACCATGCATTTTTAGATTTCTTGCGTGAGGGTGATGCGGCGTTATATGAAAAATATTGTCATGCGCGCGAGCATCCCGATTCATTGTTGCCAAAAGATGAATCAGCGTTATTGATAGCCGTTGCTCCTTGGCTCGAGGACTATATTGCGCGATTATTCGACATTGAAACAGAAGTCAAATCGCTTGCGACGAAGCATCATGAACTTGCCCCGCTTTATTTTTGCAAAAGACAATTTGTACAGCGTCGTGCCAAAGGTAAAGTGAGTGCAGATGAATTGGCCGGAGTTGACGGATTGGCATTAGAAAAAGCCTTGGAAGCTGAGTTTGGACAATCTTTTTCTGAGCTGGTTTTTGCTACCAAAGTATCGCAATGGATGGAAGATGAAGCCAATCATACAGATCGTTTGAGAATGGCTCTGCACTATGCGGCCTGGGCGCTTAGAACGCCGGAGGGACAGGCACACACACAAGCGGGTATTCTATTTAAATCACCGGCAAAGTTAAATTTTCAGAATTTGTTGTCATTGGAAACCGATGAAACACAAGGTTTTCCATTGCATCGGTTAGGCCATTTAAGATATCGGAACGGGTTTGCCTTGACCGATGAAGGGACGGATCTGACTGGCGCTTTGGATGAGGCAAATTATTGCATCTGGTGTCATGAACAAGGTAAAGACTCGTGCTCGAAAGGACTGAAGGAAAAAGCAAAATCACCGGAAGAGACCCCTGGATTTAAGAAAAGCGAGCTAGGCGCATTATTGGCCGGATGCCCACTCGAAGAGCGTATCTCGGAATTTCATATGCTCAAAACCCAAGGGGTTGCAGTAGGTAGTCTGGCTATGATTGTGCTTGATAATCCTATGTGCGCCGGTACGGGGCACCGGATTTGTAATGATTGCATGAAGTCATGTATTTACCAGAAACAAGATCCTGTAGATATTCCACAGGCTGAAACACGGACGCTGAAAGATGTTTTGGCATTGCCTTGGGGTTATGAAATTTATAGCTTATTAACGCGCTGGAATCCGTTAAATCTCAAGCGGCCAGTACCTCGTGCACCGACGGGGAAGAAAGTGTTGGTTGTGGGTATGGGGCCAGCTGGTTACACTTTGGCCCATCATTTGATGAATGATGGGCACACCGTCGTTGGAATATTCACCAAGCAGTACCTTAATTTTGTATCAAATATAAAATAGTAGGTCATAAAACTTGAGATCGAACAAGTAGTTTTTACAGATTAGTTTAATCGTTCTTCTCGGAGACTCTGGAAACAAGTAAAACAATAGACTAGCTTCAATTAATCGAAATATCAAGCAGAAGGAATTTTCTTTGAAATGACAAATAAATATATAAACAAAGAACTTATTAAGGTAAAAGGGCTTTCACAATATACTAAAAATAGAATAGGCGAAAAAGACAATAAACAAATGAGCCTTTTACAACCAAGACCGGTTTATTTCACTTTTTATATTTTTTTAAAGGCTCACTAAAGACAATTCGGGCCTCCTGATGAGAGGACATTTTAAGCAGTGAAAGTTGTTTTCCGACAAACATTGGAAGTTTCAACCCCCGGTCCCTGGTTATTCCTGCTAGAAAATTGTCAGTGACGCCAGTATCGAATCTTTAAAGTGTGCTACAACGTTATATGATATGTATTTAGGTGGATATGAATAATTGGAAAGTTAAAGCTTTTTAAGAAGTTAGCATACCAATTTCTATATATTTATTAAGCTTTGATATTATGTGCTCACCCGAAACTGTTTGTGGCTTACAATCATTCGGATAATCGGAATGATTTCGGAAATTCGGAATAATTAGCGAATCATTCGCTAATCATATTATATCAGCAAATACGATCACTTTTAAAATGGCACTGTCCATGGAGAAAAAGTTTCACCCTAGAGCTTAATAATGTCATCTGTGATTTGCCAAAATTTAATGAGATACACACAAATGTAGCTATAAATGGCATGTTTCTGTGATTAGAACTAAAATGATTCCTGTAACCCTTTAAGGCATGACCGAAACTACAGCAGCCTTACTTCCTCAATAGCTAATAGCCATCCGTAAATTTTTTCATCATTATTGAGCAATCTTGATGGTTAACTAATCTGTAAAAACTTCTATAAATTAAAATTAAAATCTCGAAAAACTTTCATCAACACTGAGCCATATTGATGGCTCAACAGCCATCTGTAAAAACTTGAAGGAAATTCAGGAAGCCGATTGTCACTTTTTGCTGGAATATAGCATATACTCGAGCTGAAAGTTAAGTTGAGCCTAAGGACTTCCTGGGAGCCGCAAAATTTTCCAGTAGGTCTATTAGTATTACTAATAACACTTTTGACAATACACTACGTAAATAATGTCAACAAGTAAAGCTTTTGACAATTAGTCGACAACTTACTGGGGGATTTAATTTCACATTTCTGCATTGGTAACATAAAAGATTACTGTCCTTCGGATCTTTTCACATATTACCTTTTCTCTCGGGATTGAGAGGGGAACTGCTTGGATCTCATATTGAGAGTAGCCCCACGTGCAAGGAGCCATGGAAGGCTTGTTTGTCATGTGACTCCAACCGACCTTGTCACCGGAAGCCTTCAAGGGCCTTGTGCTTCTGTTTGCTTTTCTTTACTATGGTTCATTTTGGCCAGCCTAAAATATTTTTCTTGCTAGGACATTCAAAAAATTATTTTGATTATTTTAAGTTGATTTCCCTTGCATTGAAAATAATGGAATAAAATAAACACTTTAAGTAAGTTTTAAGGTTGTTCACAATTGCTAATTAAATAGTGCCGTGTATTGTGAGAAGAGCAGATTAAAATCTTCCATAGAAACTGATAAGATAGAGATAAGAGATAAAATTGTAATAAGCAAAGGGCGTGATTACTCTCAAAGTAGTGTGAGGCCTGTTCTCTGGGCCATTTATCACGCTGAAGTTCGGCAGGTAGGTTACCTAGCCCTGTGTAGATGATAAGAGTTATCCACTTCGTTAGCGAATCAAACTGAATCCTAGTGTTCTCGAGTGGTGAGTAGTGTCGCTAAATATGTTTCATTGCTGTTTATACAAGAAACCAAAACTTAGAAATGTGAAATTAAAGTACATGCTGGTAAGCGTGTAGTGTCCCAGAGAATTGCATTTCCAACCATGTAATTTCCAGTGCCAGCATAGACAGAAAAAAGTAGCTATTGGCTCAGGAACAGCCAGCAAACCTCTGGAACCTACCCTTCTTCCCTCTTGATCTTCGTGCCAGAAACTTTTACGAGAAAACGAATCCTTCAGAAATTTTTTAAACAGAGGCAACTGTCTGTTCGAATGGTGATAGTCCTAAGGAGGGTTGCGAAAAGTTCAAAGTTCTCAAAGCGAGTTGGAACAATGATAAGAGGATGGAGAAGTAGGTCAAAAGATTCTTAGAAGTGCCATTGTCAAAAAATGAGCCTGGAGTAGTGTTCCCTGTGACCGCTCCAGTGTCCGTGCAACAACAGTGCCAGATTCTCTCCCCTAGTAAATATTATAAGATATTGTGATTTTTCAATATAAATTTCGTAGCCCATTTACCTCTCAATATATTACCCCAAAGAGAAAGTGTGGATGAGCGAGTATCTCCCCTAGTCAGTTAGAGTTAGAATTGAAAACTTCAAATGGATTTTATTTACCCTATAATGATCCCAGTTCTTTCAGGTACAGCTTTTGGACCTGCTTCCATGCCACTTATATTTCCCCATCCAACTTATCACCAATTGCTGGATGGCCTAAGACACTTACCCCAGGAAAATGATATTCTGTACATTCTCTTCACTAATGCTGATTCTCTCTCTAAGAAGCTTTTTGAATCCCTAGTTCTTTTCAAAAGCCAGGCGCTCCGCGAACCCGGAGAGGCGGTACGGCGTTGCACCGGCGGCCTGATCTGCCCCACTCAAGCGGCCGCGCGCCTGAAGCACTTCGTCAGCCGCGATGCCTTCGACATCGAGGGCCTGGGCGGCAAGCACATCGAGGCCTTCCGCGAGGACGGACTGATTGCCAAGCCCGGTACGTGGTCTCGTAACCTTCATTATCAATGGGTAAGTTTCGCTTTAACCGAGATGGAAGCTTTCGTTCAGAGCAGCGAGGTCAACACCATAGATTTTGTTTTGCCTGAAGAGCAGCGGATTAAAGAGATAGTTGAACAGAATTCTGTGTTCTACCGTAACGGAGCTGCGGTGCTGGAGCGAGTATTAGGTGAGAACGAGTTTCTTGTTGATGATCGCTTCACGGTGACCGATATTTTTGTGAGCTACACAATAAATTGGGGTTACGACGAGGGCCTTATCGGTGACTTCCCAAATCTAATTGCTTATCTTGAACGTCTCTACGCGAGAGAGTTCTGCACCCTGGAAAAACACTAAGGGGCGGCTCCTGGCCGTTCAACGCCTGTTAAATGTATTATGAGCTGTCCTCCTCAGTTTAAGGTGAAGTGCTAATTCAAGTAGACGATGGATACAACTTTCTGCCGTCAGCTCCCAGGTAAGACAGAGCCGGTTGTCGGTCAGTGGAGACCAACCAGCGTTTCACTGATGGTCGCGCAGCAAATGCACCATGGAATTCCAAGAGCTGTTTGTAAGGATCAACAATATCAGGTGAACGCTGAATCAGATCGTCGATAGAGGTAAATGCGACGAAGTCTGCGATGGTCAGAGACCCAGCCCAAAACTCAGTATCTGATTCACGGTTGCTATACCAAGTCTCCAAGTCTCCCATCAGTTGAGGATGTTGCTGTTGAAAGAAGTGCTTTCGAAGCGGCTCCGAGCCTGATGAAAGGGTAGATGTGAACCGTTGGTTATAGTCTCGCCAGGCTTCAACCACAACATCGCAGAGCACGTGCTCTTCACTACTTACACCTAACAAGCCATGCTTACGACCCAGATAGTTTAGAATCGCGAACGTCTCGGGAATTTGGAAGCTACCGTCGCGTAATACAGGTAGACGATGAAACGGAGTTGTCGGCGCGTCACTCACCCAATCTTCGAGGGTAACTACCTGCTCTTCCCAGGACTCACCGATTTCTTCGAGCACAAAGCGAATCGGCTCAGCACGCCCCCGAACGTCGAAATAGATTAACTTTCGCACACCATTCACTTTCCTTAAGTCGGATATTGGTCTATAAAATTCGCCTGATCCTACCACGGCAAATGCTTATAACAGTCTGATAAAACGTAAGTGGAGCACATCTTTGATCTTTCTTCTGAGAGACAGATCCTCATTTTTGATGATAGGAGCTTAAAACCTGTGAACCAGGGTTTTCAGATATACTGAATGTGGTGGCGTGATTTTCATTAAGTTTGCGTGATTTTTTGCGAATGTTTCCCGTTTTTTGAAAATCAGGCCAATTTTCTCAGGCTCGTAGCTTTTGATTGGTAAGATCAAACTTAATGGAATTTTGTATATTTAGAATCAGCATTAAAAAAATTACTGAAAAATGACAGCATTTGAAAAAAGACAGAAGAAGAATAAATGTATCTGTTCATTTCATGTATCAATTGTTATCAAAACTCCATTTTTTAGCTTCCATCACTATTGGATCGAGTCTTTTCATACTTACAGTTCGTTACCACGAACTGTTTGGATTATTCAGAGACTTCTTTATTAAACATGGGATTCTGAAGAGACTAACGGTTCTTTATTTTTCAATTCTAATCCGGAAAAGCATACATACAAAGAGAGAGAGAGAGCTTTTGTGACCAATGAAACATTCATGTATACTTTCAAAATCTATTTTTGGTGAGAGATTGCATCAAGAGATTGCAGCACATCCTCATATCCACTTGTCAGGCGGTGTACGTGCAACACAACAGTGATTCCTTGTGATTCTAAACTTTCCTATGGTTTTAGTCAGAAGCTTGAGCATATGTACTACTACCAAGTTTGCAAAGGCTTATTTGAGACAAATCAGAATCTCTATTACTTGCTATATTTGACAAAATTTCTTCAAGACGGAAATATCAACGCATAAGTTCACCAATAAACAATAAAGTAAGAGCAACAGCAACCGAACAAAAATTAATTAACTAACATCCACACAAAAGAAGAATAAAACTTAAAGAAAACAGAGGAAAAAAAACATGTCTGGATTACTTATATGAGAAAAATAAGAAGAAAAACAAATAAATCAACTCAATAGAAGAATTCATAGGAAAAAAATCTAAGGTGAATGAAAGAGGAGAAAAACAAAATATAAAACAAAAAACGAAAGAACGACAGCAAAATAATACGCTACACTCATTCCGCTGGAATGAATCCTGGAATATCCTAGTCCTTTGCTGTGAAGAACAGTGTGGAAATAGTAGCATTTTTTAATATTTTGGTGAATAGTATTGAGTTGGACCATACATTTCTTAATTCTAGTATATTTTTTCAAGTGTTTTGTCTTTTTTTCATGTGTTATATTGCTTGCTTTTATTAACAAATAAGCTAACATTAATTTTGTATAATCCTAATAAGGGGGTTGATGCCGGATTTGCCTCTCACTCAATCGGACTGTCTGTCTTGGCTTTTTCTACCATTAGCCATGGCCTGAATCGATTCGTTAGTAAGCGACCATATTATATGAATTTAAAGTGAAGCTTAGCATTAAAATGTGAATGATTAAAATTCAAAATCTCGTTATTGAAATTAAGTGAACATTTTGGAATGATTAAAAAAAAGACCATTTCTAATAAAAGGACACACACTTTGAAACTGACACACAGAAAAAATCACCAAATCTGTAAATTCACACAAGGGGGAAACGCATAGTTTGTTGATAAATCACCAGCGGTTGCAATCCTGGTGACTATTCTGTCATTTTATGTTGATTGTCTGATTAAGTTACTTAATGTTTAGTGCAGCTGTAATTTATTATTATTATTATTAATTCACCTCAATTTTAAATTTCTTAAGAAATGACTTAAAGCAAAAGATTCATGTTAGTTAAGATGCAATTAGGTTTTGAGCCCCTCTCTACCCTTGATTAGTACAACAATGTGCGAGAAGCAAAATGTTTTATAATATCTGTAAGAAGATGATACATTTCTACCAAACGATCTTTTTTTTTCAAACTCGTCTCCCCGCCCGTCCAGTGGATACCATTGCGCCAATCAAACAGGGTCTGTATTTTAAGCGAGCATTGTCAGATTTTTTTTTTTTTCAACTGACAGACTCCAAAACTAAAAGTATTATGCCTTGTCAAGCCTAGATGTTGAGAATTTACTGTATTTTCCGTGCCAGATTCTGTAACTTTCCCCTTGTACAAAATTTGATAGTGATTTTACCTTATTTATTTTAGGTGTGGACTTCTTTTATTTTATAAACATGACCCAACAAAGAAGATAATATTTGTGGTAAAAGGATCTGTTGTTAGAGGACTAGATGATGGCAAGGGATTATATAATCAGCTTCAAGACCCGCCCAAAGAGGAGGAGCCAGTGAAAAAAATAATGATTACCAAGTTAACAAAAAATATGGGCAAGTTTTCGTCAGTAACTGTGTCCACCATTGAAGATGAAGAAGACGAAATTGAAGAGGTTTGAGCTCTTTATATTCTGTTTTCTTTTTAGTATTTTCTTGAACAACTAATGCTTATAATCTTTACAGTAATCAAATTAGTTGCCATTAAAAGATCTTAAGCTGAACTGGCCGAAAAAAGAAGAAAAACATGACTTCAAGCCAGCTGACATAAGAAAAAAGATATAAATTATGAATGTGCTACACGTATTTCCACCAATACGTCTTCAGTACTCAGGCTAAAATGAAAACCGTAGAAACTGATTCAGAGCCTTCCTTTGCCCAGAATCAGAAAAAATTTTCCCTTTTTTTGGAATTTTTTTTTCAAACATTTTACCTCTTATTTGCTTTTTTGACGAATATTCTAGTAGACCTACTTCCTCTGTTAGTTGTAATTTAATATTAGGTTTTAATAATGCTTCAAAAACTGGTTGAAAAAAGTTTTTTTTTTTATTAATCCACGAAGAGAGGCAACTTTTTGTCTTTGATCTTCCATTATCTACTTATTTACCATATTTGTTATACCCAATTTTAATTGCATAACCTATTTTTTGGATCATGAAAATGAACTCCAAGTAATTGAAGTGAAAAAAAAAATGAAAATCTCATAAAACAGAAGCAAAAAATTGAATATGCATACAAAATAGAATCTACAGATAAAACCAAAAATATAAATCTACTAAACATTTCCAAAAAAATAATAATCTTTTAGAAAAAAAATGGAATTTATAGAGAAAATCACCTACCACAGTCGGTACTGGATCCTGGTTGTTAGTTTGAAGAAATGGTGGCACATTGGCAACATTACTACTCAGAACACTTTGTGGCTTACTTGGAGTAATTTTAGTTCCAGCGGGCAAATTTGACTGCAGTAAGCTAGACTGTGGAGTAGTTGGTGTAGGAGTCATTAATTTAGGGGTTCTTGGTACTGGAGTTCTTGGAGCTGGAGGTTGTTTTTTCACTTTAGGTTTTGGAGTAGGCATTTCAACCACGACTTCATCTTTTGGCATTTCTGTCACTTTTGTAAGGAACAATTTCTCAAGGGTCTGAGCCATTAAAACTATATCCTCACCAGGTTTGTTGTAAACATAACAGTTAGTAAACATAGTATTAAAATCTTGAATACACTCTTTAGCACACCAATAATAATTATTTTCCAATCGCTTTTTTATTGTTCCTAAATCCATTGGTTGCTTGATAGTCTTGTGATAGTCCTGGGGAAAAAATAGAGAATACAGTAATATTTAAGATGGAAATGCAACAAAAACTAGATAAATCTGTGCATAGATAGAATCTGAAATTCTTCTTTACAGTCCTTTCTTGAATAGGGCAAAATATGTTTTGAAAATCTAAGCACAGACAATTTTGTTGTTACTTTCAATTTTGCAATGTAAAATACAAAAAAAAAATGTTTTTCAAAGAAAATACTAAAAACAGTATACTTTCCTAATCCAGGGGAAGAGAGGGGCAAACAATTTGGAGTACAAGAGCCCTTTCCCTGCGTTTAGCAGGGCGCTTGAGCACCAAAAGTTTCATATGGACGTTATTTAAATTCAGTATATGAGAAGAAACAAATAAATAACACAAAAAGATGAATAAAAGAAGATGAAAATATTGATATGGTAGAAGGCTAAATGCAATATTTAAAATAAAATTTACTTGATTGTATAATACAAAATTGTAAATCTATTTTGTGTTTGAAATCTGTGTTTTGAAAATCTATGATTATCTGTGTTTTGCTCTCAGAAGAAGCCTCACAAGTTGGACTGAAGATCAACTGGCAGAAAACCAAAGTTGTGGTCCTTGAACCTCCCACATCCCATTGTACTGTGAAGGAAGTCAACATTGGGAGCAACTAAGTAGATGTGGTTTAGGACTTCACTTGCATGGGATCTGTTCTGTCAATGGATGGCTCAATTACAAAGCAGCTTACATCTCAAATAGCCAAAGCATTGACAATTGTTGGGAGGCTGAGCAGCCTCTGGCAATAGCCAAACATAAGTTGCAAAACCAAAATGTGCGTTACAATGCGTCAGTCAGCACTCTGCTGCTGTATGTTGCTGGGACATGGCCAGCTACAAAATCTATCTTTAGTGTCCTCAATGTTGCATAGACAAAGCATCTTTGAAGGATCAGGACTTTACTGGACTTACTTCATTAGCAACCAAACCCTCCTGTCACACACGGCACAAACTCCCTTCTCAATATAGCTTTCTCAGCATATTATTTAGTGTTATGACCACCTCGTTTGTATGTCGCACAATGCCCCAGCATGGCTTGCCTTCGACTTTCACCCTACCCTGCATGGATGGAAGCAGCCCAGAGGACGCCCCCTCACCAGGAGGAAAGACAAAGTCAATGAATTCCTTGCCAAGTTCATATCCCAGTGGAAGAAGCTGTAAGCCTGGCAAGCAATAGCTCAACCCGAAGGTGCCTGATCTTGTTGTTCTCTATACTGAAACCTAAACAGGAGCCTTAAGTCAAGTAAGTCCCCCCTCTCCCCTTATGTGACAGCCATGGGTGGAGACCTTGACTTTTTGGCATTGTACTGTAGCCACTTTTCTGACCTGTTTGCTAGGCTATCCAGGTGTTCCTGTTGATAGGTTCGTGCTTCAGCAGTATTGGCCATCCCTGCAAGCTTGGACTCATCTGAATAGAATGCTGTATTATTTTTTGTGTAATCAGGGGCATCACATATATAAATGTTGAATAAAGTTGGGCCAAGACAAGTGCCCAGAGGTACTCCACTCTTCACTGATTGTGGATAGGAGTAAACTAGTGAGTCATCAAAAGTATAGATAAGAACAACCTGTGTTCTGTCTGTCAGAAAGGCTATGACCCATTCAAAAACTTCTTTTATTAATTGCTGGCATTCTAGTTTTAGTTTCAGTCTGCAACAAGGGACCTTTGGAAATGCCTTTGTCTGGTCAAGTAGAAAAGTATCAACTGGAATCCGCTTATCAATGAGTTTTGTAATGTCATCTGTTGTTGGCTGTCAGATGATTTATGATGGCATCATTTACCATACCTTCCATAATTATAGAGGCAACAGAAGTCAAACCGATAGGTCTGTAGTTTCTGGCATCTGATGCCTTTGATTTGATAGATATAGATAAGGCAGTTCTGCTTGAGCATCCGGAAGCTGGTAGTCAAATCCCTCTAAAAATAATGCTCGAAGCAGATAGTGGATATTCTCTTGCTGCAGTTACCATCATTTCTGAGGTATAAGCTGGTTTTCTTTTGCCTTTTATATATTCTTTTTCTGTTTATCATGAATCCTCACTTTTTTTTTCAATCTCAAGTTTTGAATGAGATTTGACGAATCCTAATAACGGTGCTGCTTGGAAACTCGCAGCTATAGTAAAACCCTGCTCAGTGAGATTTTGAAATGATTGCTTGCTCCCTATTGAGAGAACAATATTCCCTATTTTGCACAACTCTCAATTTATCCAACTAAATAAAATCACTACGCAACTTCAACCATGGGGCTAAATCATAGAGATATTAGTTTTATGAGAAAGCTAAGACTTGCCATTTCTTATTGGTTGGATTTGGGACTTTTGTTCTTTTTTATATGAGCTAAAAAGATGTCGACAGTCGAGAAATTGGATTAATATATATCGTTAATAGACTTTTTCGCACTAAAGCTTCAGTGCAATTTGTTGCGTCTGCGCAGCAGTCGAGTTGTTTTTGCGTTGCAAAGAAGGCTTTCATATCTGCACGAAAAGTATTCACACTGCATATGTTAAAAATTTTTTTTCTTTGTTAAATCTTCAATAAATTGAATTTACTCTCATCTGTTCACTATATAGTTTTAATTTAAATTCATTTGAACATGCTATAAGTTTTTGCTGAAGAAACACTGATAAATATCCGATCTAACTAGGGATTCAACTCTTAGACTAGTTGAGTAAATAGATGACATTGCTCTGGATAGCTGATGGTCAGAATAGAAGCGCATATTTAATGTTTCTTAGTGATCAGAAAAAAAAGAACTCGCTGGTTATATGTTAAACCTGTTGCCGAGAATTAGCTGGAAATTCAAGATTTCTGCTCTGTTTAATTTTACGTGGCTTAAATTGCAATCTCGGACTTATATTATAAATCTGTGACTGTAACAACCTCAAAAACCGAAAATTAAACCTTCAATACTAACGAAGAGTTACACTTTTGACTGTAATGAGTAGTCATGCAAAAAGCTCCAAAGTGGCCAGTAGCAGTACTTGACAGAATTCCAAGAGCTGCCGACCAGTTCGGGTATAGTGGAAGCAATATGGGCCCCAATAAATCGCTGTTAGCTTTTGGAAGTGCCGATCAATTGTGCCAGTTAATTTTATCGGTTTTATGGAAAACTACTACTATTACTACTACTAATAACTCACTGCAGCACCAAGCCGCCTGAGGCCAACACAGCTACGCACGCTCCTCCTCCAACCTAAGGCAGGATTCACAGCTGCTGAACATGGTTACTGGTGTCGGCGCTTCCTCATCTGTAAACACAGACGATGCCAAACCTACGAGAGAAAAGATTCTGAAGGGCATGGAAGCGAAAGAAATTGACAAATATACTTCCAGAAGAAAGGAGAAAGCTGTAACTGCCTCAGAAGTCATCTGTGGTGATAGATACCGAGAGAGAAATGGTGGAGCCAGCTCTTATGTTCCAGCGTCCAGCCGCAGTGGGTAGGAAAAGTGGTTCCGACTTGAACAAGTTTCTGTCGTTCGAGCTGTCTACTTTTCCACCATTGCTCTTTAGTCCGTTCGAGATGATGAGGACAGCTGACAAAGCCGCTCTAACAAATACACTGATGAAAATTGAGGGGCTCGATGGTCCAGTGACAATGCCAACCTCCCAGGGATTTAGACGGTGGCTGGCTAGTAGATGAAATACCTAACCTGCCAGATCCACATACTTTAAGGTGGCAGAATATTACGTAGATTATCTCAAAAGACATTTTTGCCAGGCAGTGGTAGTCTTTGACTCTTACACTGATACACCAGCGACGAAAAATCGCACACAGCTTAGGAGAACCAAAGGTGTGTCGTTTCCAACGATTGAATATTCTCTTAACATGAAGATCGTCGTAGATGTTTTCCAAGGAAATTGCCTACAGATTTTTATGGATACCCGACTGACTGGTCGCATCTCAAACAGTAGGCTTTACGAAAAATATGGCTCAATTCCGCTTTCTATGGCTGTAATGAGACAAAGCTTAAGATGGCTAGGACACGTTCTGCAGAAGAAGGATGACAGAAAGCAGGTCGTCCCGAATGGAGTGGGATATTTCCTAATTACAAATGCTATATGTAGGCTAACCAATGGACAAATTTGCATAATTTACAAGCCCTTCCTCAGGGGTTGTGAGGGTCATGTCATTCCCAGAGGCATAGTTATTGGACCTTGTAACTGAACAAAATGACTATAGCAAAATTTAAACTAGATGTCCTTGAAGAAAAAGAGACCTGGTAGGGGGGGCTAGTTGATCCCCATCCGTTTTAGTCACTTAAAAAGGACACTAGAACTGTTCATTTCAATTCGAATGGGCCCTCTCACCAAAATATGGGACCATTGGTTGCGCTACTGTCACCACCGGAAAAACACAAAAAAAAAAAACAAATTAACACACATCCATGATCTATCTTCGGCCAAAAGAAAAAACAAGTTCCACGTCTTTCTAGATAAGAGCTTGAAACCTCTACAGTAGGGTTCTCTGATATGATGAATCTGGTAGCGTGATTTTCATTCAGATAGCTTGACTTTTTATGGGTATTTCACCCCCATCTTTTTTCGGAATTCATCGGCCAACCCCAATGCCAGTGCTTGTGAACCATACCAGTGTTCACCTGTTGCAATTTTTTCCACATCTAATTGAGGCCGATATTGTTGGACAAAGGCCTTGAACAGGCCGTGGACTTGTTCCAGGTTCTCAATAAATTTCTCTTTTCCTTTCTCGGTAATTTCATCCATGAAAGAGACGGTCCGCTTATATTCGCCCGAGGTAAGTTCCATGTAATCCACATCAATTTTCTTGAGGAGCTTGTTGAAATTGGGCACTCTCGACAACACACCAATAGACCCCAAAACCGCAAAAGGTGCCGCCAGAATGCGACTCGCAACACAGGCCATCATGTAGCCACCACTGGCGGCAACCTGATCCACACAGACGGTTAAGGGGATTTCTCGTTCGCGGATCCGCACCAATTGTGAAGCACAAAAACCATAGTTTTCAACCACGCCGCCAGGAGAACCCAATCGCACAACGACCTCGTCTTGTTTTTGGGCAACGGCAAGGATGGCGCTCACTTCTTCCCGCAACTCATTGCCCGCGGTGGCGGCAATATCCCCGTCAAAATCAATGACGAACACCTTCTTCTCTTTTGGCTGTTTGCCCTTTTGTTCTTTTTTCCGCTGTTTCATCAGGGCTTTCCACTGTTTTGGCTGAAGGGTATGGCGATACAAATTCAGCCGCATATTTTCGAAATATTCACTGAGCGACACCACATTGACGGTACCCAGATCCCGTTCCCGGTTCCGCCTCAATAGGTTAAAAAAAAGGACCAAGATGACCATCCCGGCAAGGGTGATCAAGCCAACCTTCAGCGCAAACCCTCCGACCTCTCCCAAAAATTCCATAGCGTCCGCTCCTTGTGGCTGCCAGTGCCGCGTTCGAGAACAAGGGTCATTGTATACCCAAAAGTCCCCCGGTGCCGAGCTTCGCCAAAGGTCAGGGTCAGCAAGCCAACGGAGCTATGGTCCAAAGCCATCATTCAAAGACTTGGCGCTGTTAAGGAAGTCGCCTCCTTTTTTTAGGGTATAATCGCGCTCAAGAAAAAAGTCTAAAAGTTCGGGCAGCCCGATTAAAGGGGTTCAGTGCCGAATTCTCCATTGGATCAGGTCAGGGCAATGCGCCGTCATTGGTGGCGGCAGCCCAAGCCACGGATACCCTAAAATCCAATGCTTATTCCAGCAACGAAGGAGCAATAAAAATGACGTCTAGCAACGACCAAATCTTCGAGAATGCATTGCGGCGATTGGATATTGCCGCGAAGTATTCCGCCATTCACCCCGAGGCCCTAGAGCAGCTCAAGCATTGTAAGGCCATCCTTGAAGTATCGGTTCCGGTCCGAATGGATAATGGCTCACTTCGTTTAGAAACAGTCCAAAACTATCAATACAATAAGAGTTATTAAAATCGTGCGGCATTTTAAGAGCGCGTAATAACTAAATAGCGTATTAACTAAAAAGCGCGTAATAGCTAAATAAGTGCGGCATAAAGAGTGCGATAGAAGATTTCATTAAAATCGAAAAAACTTTTAATGAAAAAAGAAGTTTTTTTTTAATGAAAATGAAGAAAGAAGTTTTAATGAAAAAGAAAATTATGCTAAAGCGGCAAGTAGATGGACCAATTGACCGTACCGGCTATATATATAAAAAAAAACTTATAAGTGATCTGAAATTTATTGGAAAATTTAGGAAGTCTCTTTAGTAGGTGGTAGAGATAAGTGAGTCGTAGTAAGTAAGACGACACTAGACCCTTAAGGTCCAAACCGGCGGTGATGATCTCCGTTTCATGGCCCTTTAGCCACGAAGTGCAATGAGGGGCTGGAAGCCAACCATCCTGTGCTTTCACACACCCTTCCTGCTTCTCGGTGGTAGAGATAGAACCAACAAAACTATTCTCCTTCTTATACATTTCAAAAATCATTTAGTATTTTTTCCAAGATACGGTAAAAGTGGACGTAATTACAGCAAATCAGCTTAGTCTTAGTGTAGATGTGGGTCCTTTGGTTAATTTTTAAAAAGTAGATTGTAATATTTGTTAAAAAAAAATCTACAACATTATTAATTATCACTTTCCCAGGTTTCACTTAAAAATAGTGCTATATTAAAATAATTGACTGTAGATTTAATAATTTTACTAAACACTACTAAATTTACAGGATAATTAGCTGTAAGCTCACCAATTATATCTAGTTCTTCATTTTTAATTTGTACTGTATTAAAAAATAGTCTGTTATAAATTTACCGATTTTTCAAGCATTTGCCGAATTACAAAATTACCAATTCACCTAGTAATAGGCTGTGAAATTAGTAATTTTACAAATTTGCAGTTTATATGTGTTTCTCCTCGATAAACCTGTATATCACATAAGAAACAAAGTAAATTTACTGATTTTATTGTGTATGTTGACTAAAGTTATGGATCTGCTTTACTAAGGACATGCTAAAATTATATACTCTGAGTAAGTTAGAAAAAAAGTGACAAAATTTCTTCTTAAAACAGCTAAAGATTCTGCCCTAAAGGTCTTTCCCTTTCCACCTGTGTTATCATTGCCTTGCAAACCTAAATCAAGGGCTCGTTCACAGTCATCGCCATGCCCTCTAATATCCCTCGTACAATCGTAACTAATGCTTATAACTTTTTTCCAAGCAATCCTCCAAGTCAGGCTGCAGAGTTTATTTCACGATAAAGAAACCAAAGAATCCTTGGGAAGTGCTAGGTAGGGTTAAGCATGAAGGTGAAGTATAGAGTGCATTAATTATAGAAAAAGTTTTGTATCTGTCAAACATTTCATACATGGGCACACGATGAAAGACGCTATACGCCTGAGGTTCACTTGAACTGAGAGTTAGTAATTACTGGTTGTACCTCATGTTCTGTCTTTTCCTAGAATTTCTCCGATCCAAACAATTAACTATTTATTGAGCATGTTTCCATACAAAGATGTTGAGGTAACTTTATAACTATTTAAAATCCTATATTAAATCCATGCTAAGGATAGAGGGAGCATACTTTGCTACCTACCGTAAATTCATTTTCTCGTGACTTCTGAACTTTTTCAAATAAAATGCGAAATTCGGTAACATTTTAAAAAAATCACCAGACGTTGACGTGGTCTCAAAGTGTGCTGTTTGTTCTTTTAAAATTTAGAAAACCATCGGATATTAATGTAAATTTTCTTATAATTTTTATAATAATGTGATAAACGTATTTATAATTATGTACCTCCTTTGCTACTTTTTGGTCGTTGTCCAGAAATTTTTATCATTCACACAAAGGTAAAACTGCAAATTCTCTTAACAAATCTATTTCTTGAAAAGGTTTTTTTTATATCTATTTTTAAAAGAAGTAACAATCAAAAGTAATTACATCTTTTGTTAGTGCAAAAACTTTACCATATAAATTGTTAATATTCTGTAAAGCATTTTTAGATCATTGATCTATTCTAATTTATCTCAAAAACCTTTATTTACAATGAAACATATACAAGGAGCAATACCGTATATGTGCTGAATCGGCAATTGCATATTTGACCGACTAAGTCTTCCATTTTACAAAAAATAAAGGAGCTTTGAAAAATTCAGTTATCCAAGGGACTTATAATGGAATCATTTATATTTTCTCTCGATCTAAAATAAGGACGATTTTGCATATCTTGATATTACCATTTAACAAATAATTCCCTTTACTCCCTATTCTTTCTTTTTTCAATTTTTTCTACTTTCCGTTTGCGGAGTTCAAGCCGGCCTATCTCCACAGCCTCGGATCACCTAGCCTGCGTGCAGACTATCCTAGCTGAAGTGGATATCCACTTCAGCGGAGACAGTCTGCACGCAGGCTACGGATCACCTAGTCAAGTACAATTGGATAAAGACTATGCTTCCTTATATAAATACCTTTGATAACGTGATTGCTGATTAGGAAAGTACTGTTCCCAATGCCTTTGCTTCTTTTCAAGAATGGCTGCTGGATACCATGATTCAAGGGTTTGCAAAAAGTCAATTTGCTTACAAAGCATACGTATATACGCTGTGTTCTTTATAGCTTCTATGTCTCCGATTGCATGAGGGAATCATTCAGAACGCCGCGCAATCCGCAACAGTCTCGCTCCTTCCATCCCAGCCGCACGCCATCTTCCGACTCGTTGAACTACCCGACCAACCCGGTCAAGGATCCTCGGAGCGGAAGCCTTCCAAACCGGGCCTCAGCCGCCTGAGACATCCCACGACACGGATCGGAACCAGTCACGATGCACCAGTTCGGCCGGGCTACGAAAGGCCTGATTTCGCCTTGTTTATCCCGTTGACTCACAAATAAATGACACCCAAGGGGGGCTGAAGTCGAGGTATCGTTGACTCATTAGGGTCTGTTCGAAAAACGTAAAGCGATGAGGGGTCGAGTCATCACATGGAACGACCGTCAGTGCACAATAGATTCAGAATCCATATTCAATATCAACCAGTTCTGCTAAGTCGAACGTCGAGACCCGACCCCGCATCCCACATTCACCCTTCATTTTCCTAATACCCATCCAAAACTTGCCCTAGGTGCATGGCCTCTAGTCGATAGTCATCGATATTGTTCGCTCCCACCGTGACCTTCGGAGGATCTCCGAAGCGACTGCGGTATTCGTCATTGCCAGCCATCCAGATCTCCTCGGGATAGCTGACAAAGACGTCCATTTTGAATGGAGTCGGTTTACTGCGGGCGTGGTCTGTTACTCCGCGTCCGATACCAAGTATCTTCTCGTATTTCGGAATCAATTCGAGAGAAATCCAGTCGCGCCTCTTTCGAACTAGCTTCAGTAGTTCAGATTTGCTCGGTGGAAACGAATCAGGCAACAGGTTCTCCGATCGTCGACTTCGAAACTTTTCAAGAGGAGCCTCAAGTGCGAGAAGTCGCCCGTCCAAAAGCATTACAGACTCGAAAACGGCAAGTGCGATGGCCCTTTTCATAAGATCTCCGGTCGGATTATCTGAGAACGTTCCAAGATGGTGATTGTATCTGAGATCGAGTTTGTCAGTTATTCTGTTGGTCAATTCTGGTCGGGCAACAGGAGCTGACCCGACGGGGGCATTTGGTTGCGGCTGGTTTGGGCCAAAGGTCCGTAACGCAACAACGACGACTGTCCCAACAATCAGCATGAAGGTTAGGGCCAAGGGTCCGGCCCATCCTCTGGGAATTCTTGCCATGTTCGGCCGTTTGTTAAACAGCAGATAAAGCACATACAGAGCAAGCCCGGGAACACCAAGTGCAGCGATGATCTCCAATGCGTTAGTATTCATCTCAAGGTGATCGTTCACCCTTTCCGAACCTTATACTATTGGAGCTTCCGTCATCAAGGGGGAATACCCTTCAGTTATCACATCCCAGAAAGGGGTCAGTTCCGCAGAAAGGGATCAGCCCCGGGATTCCAATGTGAGCCATATATGCAACACCTCCACCTGCAACACCAAAACCGCCTATGAAAAATGGTAATAGATTTTGGAAAACCAACCAAAATGGCAAGAACCATCTTGCCTGAATGTGCATCATTCTCCAGAAAAATCCTAGCATTAGAAAAGTCGTAATTCTAACTCGTGGGAAGATTGCAAGATAAGCACCTAGTACACCAGATATTGCTCCAGAAGCTCCTACTGCTGGAATAGAGCTTGTTGGATCAATTAGAATATGAGCTAGACCTGCACCAACTCCCCATCCAAGATAAATTAAAAGAAATTTTGCTTTACCAAATTTTAGTTCAATGTTATCACCAAAAATCCACAAAAATAACATGTTACCACCCAAGTGCATCAAACCACCGTGCATGAAAATAGAACTAAATAATGAAACGTAAGGCATGTCAGGGCATGAAATTCCTGGTTGAATTACAGATGAAAATCCAGTTACACAGCTAGGTACTGCACCCCATTCATAAAACATGAAAGCAGCTTGTTGATTAGAAAATTCCCAAAACTGACCAGTAACAGCTATCTCATACAAGAATATTACAACATTCATGATAATTAATCCGATAGTTACTTTTGGTTTGAATCCTGGAGGATGTGGATTTTCATCACGTAATGGTAGCATTAGTTATTTTGTGTGGATGAAATTTGTATAATAAGATTATTCAGTTGAATATAGAGACTCCCACAAAAACTATGTTTAAAAAATAAAAAAAGAAAAAATTGGATTAGTGTTCTTCTTCTGTTGGACCTTCAAGCAGACCTTTTTTATCTAACTTTTTACAGATTTTTTCGCCATCACTTGTAGGTTCAATATCACCTTTGAGAACTCCAACACCACCAACACCATGGATCATAGTAAAGAGTTCACCTTCACACAGATTCTTTAGCTGAGATGTCCAGGTTTCAGAATTATTGTGACCCCCATAAGATTGATTTTCGTCACCATCATCCCAAATTCCCTTAATGATTCCTTTAGTTGGTTTAACAACCAAATTATCATCATCCTCTCCAGGTGCTTTGTAGACATTTAGAACATGTGCTCCATGATGAGATTCATGAAGATGTAATTTAGTTACATCATCAGAGACATCTGAAGTTGCACCACCACTAATATCCATATTTTCAATGGTTATTTTGTACTTTAATGCATCACCATCTTTATCCAACCAAAATTTGGCTGTAGCTGAACCTTCAAAACCTTCAGGAGTAGAAGGAACTGCACCTAATGTGGCAGTAAAGCTTGGTTTCTTCTTGAATTTTAATTTCTTCTCATGATCATCATCATGATCTTTATCTGCTACTGCTTGTGGAAGTTGTTGAAAAATTGATATAATGAGAAAAGAATTAACACCGGGACATCTCTTGCCACTCTTTGATTTGCGAGGCATCTTGCTTATTCCTTGCTTCATCACTACATGTTTGAAGGACGCAATATCAAACAAATTCAAACAACTCTACATGGGATTCAGAAGTAGTGTTGCAAACAGATATATTTGATATACATGTGAACCCTTGGTGGAATAAGAATGTCCTGGGTGGAAAATTTTTTTAACATTAATTAGCGGAGGGGCGTCTATTAGGCACCCAGGAGTACAAGTACCATTTTGGAGCTCGTAAAATTCGAAGAAAAGTTAGTTTTGTAAAACAGTTTCGTTGCTCTTATCAAAGGTGCATCTTTCCGATAGACCTCGTGTGTACTCGAGTACAGATTAACAAATCTCATTGTCGTTTTTCACTAGTTTTAACACCATAGAAAGTCACTTGAATAATAAGGAAAATTTAGATTGGCAAACCAAGTTGTTTACGTTTGTTGACGGTGCATTTTCGCAATAGTGGTCATGTAGACTGGAGTAGATATGAATAGATCTCATCACCAATTTCTTGCCGCAAATATCTAAGGCTGGGCGTAGCAGTTCTTTGATAATGCATCTAAAAGTATGAATTTTGAACTCTTGAAAATCAAGGAAAATGTAGTGTTGCAAATCATGTTGGTTACGAAGTGAAGTTCATATATACTCGAGTAGAAATGATCAGCTTACACTATAGTTCCCTTGGAGTGTCCCACTAATAGTAAGACCTTAGGAGGACGATTTTCGATAGCGTATCTATAAATAACATTTTGGAGCTCTTAAAAATTGAGAAAAATATAGCTTTTCAAACTAATTTTGTCATTCTCGTGAGAGGTGCACTGGCAGGTATTTTTAAAAAGTGTTCCCTCTGAAAAGAAGTGTGGCCTTCGTCCCCTGGATGACTCTGGTCCAGTTATGTATAATGGGGCCGAACTTCAAAATTTCACCTTGAGACGCCCCCTTTTTCTATATCCTTTAAATTTGAAACCATAAACATCTTGAAAAGTTGGTTCGTGGTACAAAACTTGAATATTGCGTTGAGTAACGGATTCATTTTGCTATTCTAACATTCTAAACTTAATGACTTATATCCTGCTCTTAGGTGTACGTATGAAAAAGAAGTCCACAAATCCTTACCTTTTCTAGACGGTTATGTTCAAAAAGACAGGCCCAGTTTTCACACTGGTTTTTACACAAAACCCCCCTTTACGGGACAATACACGCGTTGGGACTCGTTTTGCCCTAAAAATCGCAAAACAAATCTCATCGCTACTTTAGTTCACCGTGCTCTAATCATTTGCTCAAAAAGTAAACTCGATTTTCATTGAGTTGTACATTTTGCAGTATTGGTTTTTCTTGGGGCTTTGCTTCCTGGGCTATTCCCGCTCTCCACTGTGTTGCCGTCGGAGTTAGTTTAAGAGTGATCCATTGTCCCACTCGAAATTGGTTTGCGTTCTGAACCGGAATAGAAAGTTGTTGTCCTTGGATGGCGACTTTTATAATGTCGTTCGCTGTAGCGATAACCTTGCCTTTAGCTTGCAAAGGCTGAGCGACTAAACCAGGCTTTTGGGCAACTTCTGCGATGACTTGTTTTGATTGCTGTGCATTGAGTTTGATGGGCTGCTCTATAAATTTATTTGCAATCTCAAGAATGGTGGCTTGGCTGTTCGTTGTTGTTCTAGCAACATATTCAGCCCCAGCTTTTAAAATGTGATTGGTCTTTAGTGGTGGAAGCTCGATTTTACCTTTTGCGGTGGCGAGAATCGTTTGCTGTGCATTTGCCACAGCCAAAGTGACAGTTGTCCCCTGGTTTAACGGGCTTGATACTGCCTTACTGACGTTGCTAGCATTAGATAAAACTGCATTTGCCAGAGCATTTGGGTTTGAAGGTGGAGTCAAATTCGCCATATCTTAATCATATCGGCAAAACCCTATAACTGTTAAGTAAATTTGTGTTTTCGCCTGATTGAGATATTTTTGTGAAGAACAAATTTTATACAGCAAGACTCAACACGCTCTACCGAATGATTTTTCCGTAATTATTTCTCTTATCTATCTGATATTTAAGTGTGTGCCTGTGTTATATTTGCGGCTTCAAGAGAGGATTAATATTGACGACACTTGCAGTTAGCAATCTTAGTTGCATAAAACAGGATCGCGTACTTTTTGAGAATCTAAATTGGACCTTAGAGCCGAATACGATAATGCACCTGGTGGGTGACAATGGCGCGGGAAAAACCAGTCTTTTGCGCATCGTTGCTGGTCTTTCTGACGCAGCAGAGGGCGAGGTGCTATGGAATGGCGAGGGTATCACCGCGGCGCGGGAAGATTATTTTAGTGATTTGGTCTACTTAGGTCACAAAGTCGCGCTTAATGGTTGGTTAACCCCAGTTGAAAATTTGGCGTATTGGGCGAACTTACAAGGGTTAGGGCACTCTATAGACTATTACGGATTGCTAACTCGAATGGGATTGGTGGGGTTAGAAGATATTTCTGTTAGGCAGTTGTCGGCTGGGCAACAACGCAGAGTTAGCTTGTGTCGCTTATTGATGAAATCAGCTGTTTTATGGATTTTAGACGAGCCGTTTAATGCCTTGGATGTGGCGGGGCGTGAACTGTTGCAAGGGTTGTTAGAGCAACATGTCGCTAAGGGTGGGATGATATTATTTCGACTTTTGATATTTTGTCGAAAGAAAAGACTTTGGTTGTTTTATTTGTCAATATATAATTTCTAAATTATAGCAGTAGATTCGAAAGGAAGGGGTATTCATTAAAACTGTTTAAAAAAACGATGAGTTTGTTTATATTCAAGAATGACAAATCAATTAATTAATTAATCAGTTGATGCTAAAAATCAATTAATTATACAAATAACAACTGACAGTTGGTTTATTCAGTATTAAAGCATGATATTTTAAAACTACCACCAAAACCTGTATTCGACAAGGAATTTTAAGCCAACCTTGTAATGCCAACTCAAACGTAGCTACGAATTCCTAGTTTTATAAAATTCCATTTTAATCTCTATAAATTGAGGCAAACAGGCCTGCTTCCTACCCCTTTCCCCTTTCCCTTTCCCCAACCCCTTTCCGAGTCGTGATATTGAACAATTAATAAGTTTCAAAACCTGTATTAAGAAAAGACACAATCACACCAAAATAAAAACAACTGGAAATTTACGCAAAAATTATAAAACTTTTGCAAACACAAAAACGCAGGCGACAACATGTTTCCAATAATGTAAAATATCATCGTTTACTGAATAAAATGGTGTGCTATTTCTCAAAATTTTCAAATGAATCTTAAAATTCTAACCTCTTAAACAACAGAAAAATTACTATTTTAAAATATGTAAGCTCTGACATGACATGAACAAATTATTAGATAGAACATTTGAATTATATGCAGCAGAAAAAAAAACACTTAGATGGACATGAGAAATGTTTTGGAAAGGATTGGATGAAGCTTCACAAGAAATATCAACTGACGGTTTATCAAAATGACGAACAAAACGAAGCAGTGGAGAAACAAATCTATTTACATGAAGAGGTGATGACGTAACTAGGGTTCCATCGCGGATTGGTTTGGAGGGAAACCGGGCGGGGTTTCCAACAGCGATGAGCAGCCTCGTTTTTTGGAACGATTAGGCCCTTGAAGATCATGAGGTTAGGCTTAACTGAGCTTGTTCTTCTTTTCAGCTTCTCAACTAAGGCCTTTCTCCTGTTTCTCTCTGTCTTGGATGCATCACCATGAAACTGTATATCCTCGCGGGAGCGGTTGATGTTTGACATTTTGATGTCCAGACTTGGGAAAATAAAAAGGACAGGAGGAGGGCGTGTAAATGGCAGAGAGTTATTAGGGATCAGAAGTCTTTTCACATTGTTGATATGAACATCTCTGGGCTTATAATTTTGATCAAGATAAGACTTGATGAATAGCTGGTCATTGGGTTGTGGAGGCACTCCATACGCAACTATGTTAAGGACTCTATGTTGCCTGTTCCTTTCTTCGAAAAAAAGTCTCTATGAATATAAGTCCTGATTTTGAGTATACAGAAATGTATCATTTATGGTATCCACTGCACCTTTCAAGACATAAAGCGGAGAAAAGGTTCTTAATGGCGTTGGACCCATACATAAAACATTTATTATATCATCAGGTGGAAGTTGAATAATAATCTGTTATTGCTCCAACCAATGTTTATGATAAATTTACTATGTACATATATTTGAGCCATTTAAGTGTTTACTTTGTTAACTAAAATCCATATTTGGTTTTAATGGCCAAGGGCAATGATGGCACAGAAAACATTAACACCAATCTCAAAATTTATGACAATTGATCGACAAAAAACGAGATTTAGATAATCAATTTATGGCCGTTATTTATCAAGTAAAACAAAAACAAATAAAAATAATTGAAACAACTCAGTGTCAATGGTAATTGCATGTTTAATTGGTTATTTTTGAAGTTCTTGAATAAATTAAAATTGATGTTTTAAACATCTCAATGAAAGAAGGTGTGCTAGTTAATGTATTTAGCATGACCTTTTTGGTTTTTTAATTAAAATAATGTTAAGACTTCCACTGAAAAGCGTATGATTTGTACATAAGTTATTTTCATGAAGTCGATGAAGTAAACGTTTGTTTGAAAGCAAATGGGTAAAACTTGCACAATGTGGTACAAATACTGTTAAAAGCGTTGCAACTTAGGATGAAATGTTGTTACGTCTTAAGAATATGAAAAATAGGTTATGGGCAATCCACAGCGATTTCGGGTCACTTCTAGCCATCATGGCGAACTCAGTAGAAGATACAACTGTCAGTCTTACTTTGTATTGTTTGACGTAAACCAGAGAACTGTCTACGGTGCTCACTCGTTTGTAATCATGACGTTTCAAACCATATCAATAAGTCGACCAGTTGTTCTGCACAAAACCTACATCACACAATACTTGGTTTTCAGAAGGGCTGCCAGAATATGTATGTATCAGCATCAGCAATTTGGGTGAAGAGCAGCGAAGACACACGATGGCACTCAATACCAAACACAAATATGAAACTGTTTTGCAAAGTGACAACTAAAAAATCATCAGTTTATGATTATTGATATTAGTAAATCCCACTTTATGAGGAAGCTGTATATGCTGGCACTAAATACGGTTCTAATAGCATAAGAAGAAACTACTGCCTCCTACCAACAGTAAGATGGGTGAAAGGAGAAAACAAGTCATCAGGTTCGTGCAAGAGCTCTGGGATCATTTGGCATATAGGAGTATAAGCTAAGTCAAGCTAAGTGTAAACATATTCCCAGAATTTTCTACACATGACTTTCCTGACTGAAAATATTGTATAAGAAATGTAATGCTTCCATATCGACTCCTTCTTAGCAGGGCAAGATTACAGAACGACTGAGTTAGAAGCACTAGGTTACACCTACTAATGCTCAAGTCATACCACGATCGTATGATCTTTTAGTTCGAGGCTAATTACATAAATTAGAGGCTCTTGACACTACGGACCTGTTTCCGCGGCCCTTATTATTAAGTACAGCAAAAGTGTAAATAGCCTTAGAAGTTATTAAGAGAAACCATTTGTTACAAGGAGTTTACTCGAACCGCTCGAAATTTCGGACCGGACCATCCAGATTTTGTGAAGTGACTTGGGGAACTCGTGGATATCAAAATGAATGGTATACTCATCAAAAATGCTGAATATATTACTTTTTTGACAAAATATTTATTTTTTTTATTTATAACTTTTAAATATTGAATTTGTGAGTATTGAGTAATGTTCGACTAATAGATTATTTTAACACAGAACAACATGTATAATTTTTAGCTCTGTAAAACTCCAGTGGTCCCGCCCAGTTCTGCTCGAACCCTTGGTTACGCCAATGATTGCACACACATACATTTTGACCACGAGCTGCCACTGTTACCAGCACACCTTTTACTAACAGCAATCTCGCGAGTTTGCGTTGGTATCAGGCGAAGTTTGGTTTAACTTAAGACTGATTATATTTTGGTGGCTGTGATTCACTGTTCGCCAGACAATCCTTTGCATGTGGCCAAAAGGTCCTTGGTCGAGCTTGTATTACAATATGTCGTGAAGAGCAAAGAGAACACCAAAAATTCTATCCTGTCTTTACATAACTGTATAACGGAAAGGTATTAACCCGTGCAGCTATGAAACGAAACCATGGATTGAAATTAATACGCTTATTGATCATGACCGCGATGCAAAGATCATCTTTTACATACCATCAAATTCCTTTCGCATATCTCTTATACTTCCTATGTTTACAAAATTCGAGAGAAGCAACAGGGAGCGTAATCCTAATCGTATCTTAATTGTATCTGCATTTTTATTAAAAGAAACTAAGATCAGAAAGCGTAAGAAATTTATCTAAGCCTATCAAATTTACCGGTTAGCCAGAACCTTCCTACTTTTTCGACATTTTTCTTCCTATTGCAAGGTGATCTGATATAACTCTTCCATGTAATTTTTCAAGATATCCATTTCTTCATGCTCTTAACAACGGAAGTGAAGGAGTTAAGTTACCCGGATGACTTTTATAGGAACTGGTCATTGCTACGACAATTTTATTTATCCAATTCTTCGAAATCCGATAGAAATCAAATTCGAAATTCTTTGAAGGTCTACAAATCTCTATTTTCAAAACCGGCAGCTTTTAAATGGGCTTCGGATAGATTCTCGGAGTCCCCGGTGGTGACATGCTTTTCTATTTCTCTGGTGTTCTTTTCTAACTAACATTTCAAATCCTCTCTTCTCGATGGTATATTTCAGTATAAATTTTAAACATAATTGTCTCTGTGTCAGACTGCAAGACTTTCATTTCTGATATGAAAGGATACATTTTTGTTACGGCGAATGAGCCTTATCTCTAGCAATGTGTTTTTACTTGCATTTTTCCCCGGTGCTTAATCTTATGACTGTTTTTTCCTGGTAGGACGGAGCCACGCCTTTGTTTGTTGCATCACAAAATGGACACACGACGGTTGTCAAATTTTTAATAGGAAAAGGGGCACAAGTCAACCATCAGCGCGTTGTAAGTGTTCTGTCCAATCTTTAGACGCTAATCTGTAATAGTCCCTTTTGTTATCAGGCATGTTGGAAGTCATGAATTTTAAGGGCGTCAAAGTATGATAAAGTCACTTTTTCCCAAAAAGCAGGGAAGCAGCTGTGGTGTTTCGCCTAGCAGCTGACTGGAATTTGTACATTCAGCTGTGCACGATAGCGTTGCAGGGAAGCTACAATCTCACTTCTTATCAGTTGCCAGCGTGCAGTCTTATATAATCAGCAGAAAAAGTCTTAGTATGTGAAAAGCGACAGACTCTCATTTTATGGAGCCAGTCAGTAGCTTAGACTCTTATCTATATTGTAGAAAAACGCAACCAGAGAAAAGCGTTGGCGATGCGTGTCACGTACGCTTAAGTTTCAAAACTTCATGTACACCTGTATAGCTTGTATAGACACGGCAGATGTTATTGGACACTACGTATTTTCTTTAAACTTTATGTATATGTGTCGTCATTGATGCGTATTGTGCATTCTGGGTTTGTTCATATGAGGATGGCGAGGAATACCTTACGAAATAGGACAATATTTGTAAACTGAAGAAAAATGAATAGCAAATTGAAGTGCCAAATCTAGAATTGTGTAAATAACAAGATTTCCTTGCAATCAAATTCTTGCTTGCAAGTAGATTTCGACCGAATTAATTCGTTTATTACTGGCACTTGGGGATAGGTACAATACTTGTCCAGTTTGTTTCATTATCATCTCTTACTCGTCATCATCATCATCACCATCACCACCATCATCATCACCATCACCATCACCATCATCATCATCTTTATCATCATCATCATCAGCAGCAGCAGCATCAGCAGCATCAGCAGCAGCAGCATCATCATCATCATCATCCTCCTCCTTCTCCTCCTGCTCCTCCTCCTTCTCCTCCTCCTCTTCCTCCTCCTCCTCCTCCTCCTCCTCCTCCTCCTCCTCATCCTCCTCATCATCCTCATCCTCCTCCTCCTCCTCGTCCTCTACCTCTTCATTCGAAAAATCAAACTTGTGGACAATAATTGAGTTCACATGGTTGTTTGACAACAGAAAATCTAAGAAGCAATAAAAATGAAACAGATTTAGGGCAAAATGATATTTAAAGCACTATTTAGGGGCTTTATGTTTCATTATTATGAATGCAACTGGATATTATGGCATGTATACACTACACAACTTCTCCATTCTCATACTTTAGCATCACTAACTTGCATTGTTACAACTATTACATATTTTTCCACGAGAAGATAATTCCATATTTTGTGAGTGGTGGTTCTCTTGGGATCACATAATGTCAATTTTGGAAAGAAAACAAGAAAAATAGAAAATATGTCACCACTGGAGATCAACCCCCTGACACACTTTGGCAGTGTGGACTCTACCAACTGAGCTAGGTGACCTCTGATGTTAACATACCCTTATTTCTCTAGTCTTCACATTAGCTCCCAATCATCCACCAGTGGACATCAACAGGCTCAATGCAGTTGGAGACCAGCCTCTCTGTGCCATGTCTCTTTGCACCATCTCTACTTTCAATGGGTTTTGGACAGTATGACAGGCTGGATGACAGTCCTTCCTTGGTCAAGTTACATGTTGTTATGTTCCCTGTTAAAATTGGTGGTCACCTCTAGCTCAGTTGGTAAAGTAAAAGTAAAGGTAAAGGTAAAGTGCATGCCGTGGAAGCATGGGTCACAGGTTCAATCGCCAGTGGTGACATTTTCTATTTCTCTAGAGTTCTTTTCAAAACTGACATTTCAAATCCTCTCTTCTCAAGGGCAGATAAGTGCACAGTTAGCAAAGTATTGATCCTAAGACAAAAGTATATATGAAACTGCTGTTATGTATGATAAGTTGTCATGGTGCATCATATTCATTTAGTAATGAGACCGTTAGGGTGGGGAGGATGGATCTTCATGTAGTCAAGTATGTTATGCCTGGATGAGAATAAAACTTTTACATCTATAAATATAGTCATCACAATTTATAATAAGGAGGCAAGTTGGCTCGAGCAGTAGCAGGGTTGCTCTACCAAGCTCAAGTGTGATTGCTGGAGTCCATACTCTGCCATCATGTACTTCAACTTCATCACCCATAGTACTATCTTTTGGTCAAGTGTGGCAGCATTTAGGTCACTGTAAAATTGAATTAAGGTATAGAGACTTTTTCCATATGGCTACATCAATTCTGAATAATATTTCAAAGGAAAATAAACCATAGTACAGTATAATGAAGTAGAATAAAATGTCATACAAATAACACAACTTACATAATGATGTCTCATGTTTGATATTCTCAAACAGAATATTGAGGGTCTGAAGCAACTGTACTGTGACATGAATTCCATTTTGCACATATTAATATTCTTGCCAAGTTAAATCAAGCACAGTTTTGTGTCATACTTAGTCAACTTAAAATCACTTTAATCAAAACGAAATGTATGCCGGACAACTTAGTCTGGGCCTTGTGTCTGTCTGGGAATGTTGAATCCAGGCTTTCCAAATCCAGTAATTATTGTATTAGGTCCACTCATTTGAGAGCATTAAGTTCTACAAGGCTCTGTGCACCTGTAAAGGTGATATAGTAACCATACCCTCCCCTGTTTGTATAAATGATGAATGGCATGCAATTGTTCTTGTGCTCTCTTGATCAGAGCTCCACTCCAATAAAGTCAATTGTTTGCTGTACAAAGTAAAAGTACTGCACAAAATAGTAGAAACATTGTATACTGAACAGCTTTTTCTTCTAACAAACTTCAGAGTACAACCATCAGAAATGATTAAAATTAAATCACTGTATTTTTATAAGAGACAATCAGAATTTGTACTCCCGGAATGTCTTGTGTTTTTGGGCTAATCAGAGTCTTCTACAAGTACAGATTAATTGAATAGGCCCAATGAGAAAACGAATTCCTTTTGTCTGCACAGCAAAGAGTTATTTGCTTTTTCTGGACTAACTCCAGTCCGGAGCAAAGTCCATTTGTGCAGCAGAGGCAGCGCAAACTTTTGTATCTGATACAAAACTTTGGAATTTACTGCCTCTCACTTTTCCTTTCTTCGTTTCTGTTAAAAAAAATTAGTTACCACATGATGTAAAAATCAGATTATTAACCTTTAATAATGTGTCATGATGGAAAGTCAATTTCTGTAATGTTTGTACTACTAATTTATGTGTTATTCCTGTGTGTGAAATTAAGAAGGTCAGGGGTTACGATACTTTTTTTAAAATGACAAGACAAAAAATATATGAGCGGCCAGTTGTGGAACCGGGCCTGATTCATATACATTGCCCTGTGGCAAGAACCAGTGATCAGTTCTGATGGACATGTTCCTAAAGCAAAGTCATGATCAATGGCACGGCCAGGAAACACATCGTCTTCAGGCAGGTTTTTCAAGTGCAGCACATACTTTTGTTCAAAAAATGGGTCGATATTGAAACCAACCTTAATTAACGGAAGAACCTCAGACAAGCTAACTTATAAATAAAGGATAAGAGGATATCTGCAGAGGATATCTGTCGAGAATATGCTACACTGCTAGGTGGTGACGCATGCGGCAGGTAGAGCCGGCAAAGTGGATTGTATTTTACATTTCATATGCATAAACCACTCTCCCTTTTACAGTAGCATTGCTGCCGTCTGAATGTGCCTGTTTGTAATTATTTATAGCACTGCGCAAAGTAAACCATATCACCATCTGGGCTCACAGAAAAACCAATTCGATATCCTGCGGTCTAAACGTAAGAAAAAGATATGATAATCAACAAGTTAGGAAAACGAACTTCATAAATGCCGTTCGGAAACACTCGACATCAATGAAAGGACATGACAAATAGACAGGAAGGATATTGGATAGAAAAGGAGGACAGTAATACTAAAATTCTGAACATTTCTGCCTTATTTGACAGTCTGATTTACCGATAATCGGTACAAAAACTTTCTGTTGATGACAAAAAAGCAAAATAACTCAACACATCTGCTATATACGCTGTCGAATACAGCCTCGGTAAGTTTACACTTTGTAAACAAAACTAGTACCCCAGTAACATTGCGGGATTTCTAAAATTCGGAGCTGTTGGTTGAAATACAGTCCTTTCTGCAACGTCACAATGAAAGATATACAGAATTTTGGTTTTATTTTGGAACTCTTCAAACTTTTATACTAGGTACTAACTTTTACCATTCTCTCCGTGGCCCATCTACAGTATACATAATCCCGTCTAAAACACCACCACCAAGTCTCTAATTGTTCAGACATATATATTCACAGAATCTGTTTACCATGAGTCTTTCACTACACACATCATTAAAGGTACAAAATCACTGAGGAGACGAACATGAAGCAAATTGGTAAACATTTGGACAATAAAATTTATATAACTCGCCAAATGGTTCCAAAAATATTTGCTGATATTGAGCTCTCGAACACGGCTCCATCTGGCATCATTTGTCTTTGGTACGAAGAGGAAGTATACGCTATCACATAAATACGTAAATTATTGACATCTAAAATTACTTTTGGAAGTATTTCAACACGATTTTCAACTGTCGTAGAGAAGAAAGCTGAGTAACAGTGTACAACTTATGCCCACTTTTCAGTGTATATAAGATGAAAGTTTGCCTCTGTTTTGATAGCTTTATTGACGTACATTCTAAGATTCCAAATGTGCTTCTATGCATATTTAATAGACCGGAATACACACAAAATGAGTTGTAAAAATGGACGTTCTCTAAGCTTTTTTACATAATTAACAACTGCATTCTTAAATTATTCAGAAACATTTACAGCGATAATACGGTAAGGTAAGTTATTTTAATGCACTAAACTGTTTTGAACTGCACATTTAATCATCAAAATAACTAAAATTGAAAACAAAACGTCAATTTAAGTCAGCCACGCAGCCAGCCAAATTCAAAACAAAATCTCTTCCCTCCCTTCCTTCTTTCCAAGCCAGCCCACCATGGCTTTATTGGGTAGGAAAATTTTGAATTTTTACAGCAATTGAGTGACGTAGACTTCCCGTCTTTCTTATCGCATTGCATTCGTAGAAAGCGTCATCCATACCGTATTTGCTTGATTAAGCGCCGCGTTCGAAGAAGCAATCCCAGTGGAGCGCTTCACCAAGGAATTCAATGTATGTATTTTTTATGTATGTTTGATACTTGACTTAAACCTTTAATATCTTGAAATGTAAAGTGGAAGTGTGCAATGCAATGCTTACAGTTCTGGAGGAGTTCATTTTTATGCACGTTTGTATATTCTGATTCTCATGTATAAGTTTAACAATTTTGTCATACGTTAATGATGACAAAATGGGATGTCATTTGTTTCGGTTGACGTCACTACAGCTTATATAGAGTGTTCGGAGGGTCTCTTGTGTTAACGGGTGGCTTTTGTATTCCAAAAAGTTCACCATTCCGTGTCCAATCAGAGAGACTAATAATGACATTTAATGCGTAAAATCTCACTAAAGAACAAAAGTAACTACAGAGGCTCTCTATATACTCTGTCCATGTTCATTCAGTATCACTGCTTCTGCACTACCAATCTCGGATCCAACACACAGAATCCCAAATGTAAGCCCTGGGCTTCTATACGGGGGGTTATATTCGGGAGGATATTTTAGTTAGTTTACAGGAGGTTATCTTAGTGGGCTTCTATTTGGGAGGGCTTATATTCGGGATTTTACGGTACTTTTGGAATTTGGAAAAATGGTAAACCAATCATACAATATCGTCATTGCTACATGTAACAAAACGTGAATACCGACAGCTATAGAATATATAACAGCAATTGTCAAGAAACACAAAAACAAACCTTAATTACAAATGCTCTGTCTCTTACAGAAACCGCAGCCCTTGAATAACCGCTCTTGTCGGAGGCCAAAATAATTAGCAATGCCCCGGAGCTAAGTCGGACTAATACAATATTTTGGAGAGATATTTCCTTCATATCTTACTACATGGCTTAAACGACTGAAAGCAAAAGTGTCAGCGTGGGCTATTTGCCTGTTTCCGTATTGACGTCCGTATTTCATAATTTTGAGTTCCAGCTTCAACTTAGTCATGTAGAATGCACCGCAAGCAAGCATGTTGCGTTCGGTAGTTTTAACTATGCAAGTGATAAATTCTAGGATATTTGTAATCAAATATTATTTTAATTAATGTGAGCTTTCCAGATTACATCCAGGGAGGCATTTTCTTAGCCTTTACGTGTCAGATTCAGAATGTTTTCCCTTTTGATTTGCTGTTATTTCAAGTCCATATTGTTGTCAGCTTGGTGTGTGTGACCGTGCCTGTGTGTTCGTGTGTGAACGGCACATTCTTTATAAAGGCTCGATAGAACTTTTTGTTTCGCTTAATATCAATATCAACACTGACACCTCCGGCAACTATTTAATATTTTGCAAAATACCCACCCTTTTGTTGCATGTTCCCATATGGGAACGTTGCCAGCTAAAAGGTTAAAGGCTCCGATTTCGGTCAGCCATCAAGCGCAGGCGTTTCCCGATAAACGTGTATTATTGTGGTACTACCATACTTAAGTTACAAAGAACTTTGAAGGAGAATTAGATCTAGAGAGGTAGGTAATAAATACTACACGAAATACGGTACTAAACGGGAAATGCTTGTTCGCCAATGGTTACATGCCCATAGCCGACAGCCTCGGTTACGTGGTGGCAACAACACACTTTATACAGTCTTTTCTACATGCTATTGCAAAATTGTCTATACTTTTAGAGGTATTATGCAAAATGTATTAATGAGTTTCAATAAATTGAATTAAGTTACAAGTATATTTGGTCGAGTCACAGTAGTGAGTTGTTGTTTCCTTCTCGAAGGTGAAATTTAAACCTGATGTAAGCTGTTAAGATTTTTATGAAAATTCGTCACATAAGAGCTTTTCTTTTAATATTGTAAATTTATCGTCAACGTAACAAATATAATCTACTGGTTTTTAGAAGGTTTCAAAAATTTGAGTTTCATAGAATCTAACAAAGATATTAGAAAATTCTGAATCCAAGTGATTCTACATGCTTACCCCCTTTAGTTGTCGGTATATGTCTCTGGCAAAGCTGAGCTCAACAGAATTTATTTCAGCTTCTATTAATTCAGTGAAACCGTCCTTACGAAATTGTTGGGGACGATGTCACCCTAATAACACAAATGCTATTTTAACCTTGATTTTAAAATCATTTATCAAGTTCGTGTGCCTAACTTTGCGCTAGTTTTAAGGAACGTGCAACAAAGGAACATTTATCAAGTCATGCTGCTTGCCTCAAATTACAAAACCGTTTACGCAGACATAGGAGGACTCCTAAAAAGGCCTTTAAGGACAGTATAACATCAGTTATCATTCACGTATTTCTTCCTTCTTTTGGTGTGCATTTTCCACTGATGCATCAAAACGTCCTTAACATTAAAGAAATGCTTGATCAATTAACTAAGAAACTATAGTCAAGTAATTGCTGGCTAAATGGTATACACAAACATTTCTGCGGAGGGTATCACTTTATAGGTATTTATTATTTCATACTGGACCCGTTTCAAAACTGTCTATAGCAAACAGATCCCTGGGCCAAATTTAAAAAATGAAACAATATCAAAAACAAAAGAGGATGTGCTGAAATGAAATGCAAAATGAAGCAAACAAATAACTTATACGCGAGTCTCTTACCTCTCCTTGGACTTTCATGATTAAACAATATTCCTGAGCACCCAAACAATCCATAAGCCTCTCTGTAGAAACGTAAGTTGTCCGAGAGAGGCTGCTTTCTGGCATCTTCTCAAGCACTAAGGCTTGGAAAAGTCGAAAAACTTGGTCAACAAAAAAGGTCCGTAAATTATTATCATTATGTGTTTATTATGTAGATTCATGCTCTACGAGACTATTGCGTGTGAAATCAGCCTTTAAATTAATATAGATTTAGAAAATAAAGTAAGAAACGTAAGTTGTCCGGGAGAGGCTGTTTTCTGGCATTATCTGAAGCAATAAGGCTTGGAACAGTCGAAATACTTGGTCAACCATAAAAGTCCTTAAATTATAATGTTTATGTGTTTATTATGAAGTGTGATGCCCTACAAGACTATTCTGTGTGAAATCGGTCTTCAAATTGATATGGTTTAGAAAATATAGTAAGAAACGTAAGATGTCCGAGAGAGGCTGTTTTCTGGCATTTTCTCAAGCACTAAAGCTTGGAAAAGTCGAAGAATTTTGACAACCATAAAGGTCTTTAAATTATGATGTTTATGTGTTCATTATGTAGATTGATGCCCTACAAGAGTATTCCGAAGGAAATCAGCCTTTAAATTGATATGCTTTAGAAAATATAGTAAGAAAAGTAAGATTTCCGAAAGAGGCTGTTTTCTGGCATTTTGTCAAGCACTAAGGCTTGGAAAAGTCGAAAAATTTGGACAACCAAAAAGCTTCATAAATAATGATGTTTATGTGTTTATTTTGTAGATTGATGCCCTACAAGACTATTCCGTGCGAGATCTGCCTTTAATTTGCTATGGCTTAGAAATTATAGTAAGAAACGTGATATGTCCGAGAGAGAGGCTGTTTTCTGGCATTATCTGAAGCGATAAGGATTGGAGCAGTCGAAATACTTGGACAACCATAAAGGTCCTTAAATTATAATATCTATGTGCTTATTCTGTAGATTGATGTCCTACAAGACTATTCCGTGTGAAATCGGTGTTTAAATTGATATGGTTTAAAAAATATAGTAAGAAACGTGATGTGTCCGAGAGAGGCTGTTTTCTGGCATTTTCTCAAGCAATAAGGCTTTGAAAAGTCGAAAAATTTGGTCTTCAAAATAGGTCCGTAAGTTATGATGTTTATGTGTTTATTATGTAGATTGATGCCCTACAAGACTATTGCGACTGAAATCAGCCTTTAAATTTGTATGGTTGAGAAAATTTAGTAAGTAACGTAAGTTATCCGAGAAAGGCTGTTTTCTGGCAATTTCCCAAGCACTAAGGCTTGATAAAGTCGAAAAATTTGGTCTTCAAAAAAGGTCCGTAAGTTATGATGTTTATGTGTTTATTATGTAGATTGATGCCCTACAAGACTATTGCGACTGAAATCAGCCCATCAAAGGGTTTCTCTACTATAAGCCAGTCTACGCTATAATGTCTTTTTTTTTGTCTTTATCCACTTCTTCTTCTTCCATTTATCTTGCCACCTTAAAACTGTTACATGAGCCCGTTTTGTCAAAGAAAATGTTTGAAATAACGCAGTTTAAGTATTTCACAAGTTGTGTGAGGGATACTTCTTATTCATTCTCTCAAAAGGTTTCTAATATTAGTGACTCCTTCGGCCCATATGTATAATTCAACCATTTGTCCACATTTCAAGGAATAAAAGTTCTCTTTTTGTTTGTATCTTCAAATCCAATGTATCTTCTCTTTGTAAAGGATTGACATCAGACGAGGTATTTATTTTCATGTGCCATTTGATGTCATGCGTAAACACTTAAAACAATTATATTACTTTCAAATAGTAAGGATTTATAGTCTGGATATTGTTGTACAACATTGTTGATATATGTTCTTTTGATTCCAATACTTGCACTACATGCATTTTAAATATAAATAAAGGTTATTTTACAAATTAAATGGACTTTATTTGCTTAGAATTTAGTTAGATATATACTATTTGAATTCCATATTAATTGATTTATGATAGATTACTTATAAGCACAGAGATATGAAGCAACTTTGCAAGGTTGACTTGAACAAGTCTTTCAAATGATAACATAATATATAAAAAGATCCTGATGATTCTGTGTACACTTGACACATTATTTCCCTTATTTTTACCGCCATCTTTGTCTTTATTCACTGCCCAGTCACGAATTCATTTTATTTCATATTTAACTCACAAGAGAATGATTCAAGTTCCACTTCTATGGGACAATCCTAGTATCTCAGGGATTTATACAGTCTTGAAGTAGAGGCAATTTACTGTACCTGATGGCCATATATTTTTTCTATTCTTGAGTCATGTACCAATTGGTGTATATCTTATTTGTTACTCTGTGGGGTAATTTTTGCGCCAAGGGAGACTACGAGGACTTATCCCGCTCTCCACTTTTTTTAAATATCAAATTTTCAATTCGTCCATGTCTGATAAGGAAATTAAAGCTTGGATAGCGGTAATAGTTCTGCCTTTTAAAATATTCTCAATGTTTTCAACTGCCGTACTTTCATTATTTGCTTTAATCACTCTTGTGATACGTTGGAGACGTCAGTAAATCGGATGCTTAATAAAAATTTAATAGTTGTCTCCTGACTTCTCATTTAAACACACACACACACACACACACACTGGCAGACACAAATAATCACACTTTTTAAGAGCTTGTGCCGCCACTAGTATGTTGTATTTGTAAATTGTAACTATCCATTCCTTCCAACATTTCTGATCTCTTCCACAATCTTTCATCCGATCTGCCCTGAAGAGCGATGTTTGTATTAACCTGTGCGATCTATGTGAGCTTTCATATAAATTCGCTCCTCATCTTGCACTCACCGATATTGACAGAGCACATTTCCCTGTGAAAGTGTTTTCTTTAGTGGTTCTGTGAGCATTTCTAGGTCTGCCCGCTTTTAAATTGCAGTCTTTAAGTACGTCTGATCATCCGCGAAGGTACTGTATACGTAATGTGTGATTTGTCTTAAAGAGATACAAGTATGCGGAAGAATAGGACGTACGACAATTGATGCAAATTAAAAAAGTTAATGCTTCCCCGATCAGACATCAAGTCAGAGGTCTCCAATGTACTAGACCAGTTTCTCGACAACTGGATTATCCGAGTCATTTACAACATTGAGACCCTTTTAACCTACAAAAGGCTACTCTGTTAGGCAGTGAAACCAGTGTAACGAAGAGAAAAATCTCGCGAGTGACTTGCCCCGCTTGTGTAAGTGAACACTTTCCATTCGTATCACTGACAGAGAACTCGTAACTAAGACGGCATTTCGATCTCGGGTCGACGTCATCTCTGACGCTTAGTCTCTTCGAATTAGCCTTTATCCGACGCAATTTCGATGTCAATGCTGTGCTGGTTTTACGTCACGTAGGGAGATGGCATCGAATCGGCATCTATCCACCATAATCACTTTAATTAAAGTACTGCCTTTTATACCGAAAATTGGTCGACGTCAAGTCTGCATCGCTATTTTAAATGAAGACTCACTGACATTGCATCGGCATAAAATATGTTGCATCGTTTCAATGTCTAAAATACGAAGTAACTTCGAGTGGACATCAATGCGACATCGAATTGACGGCTGGGTTGGAGAGTCGCTTATCTATTGGATTAAAAGATCGAAACAGCCAAACGATTTGGATCTATCCATAGGTTCTTAACATTACATTAATCAGTTATATTTATATCTACTAAGCTATTTAAAATTGTAAATTAACTTTTTGGCGACTCGTAGCATACTCGTCGTTTTAAAATCCTGTATCAAGTATATTCTGTTAATCGATGTGCCTTCTTTGTATGTACACAGTTTCAAGGTGATAACAATATTTTTTGATGAGTAATCAGGTAACTGTTTTGTATCATCATTAACATTTTCTACAGCTTTCTCCTGTTTGTAATCTTGTTGCACGTGTTTCTATATGTATTATGCAATTCATAATTTTTATTTAAGCTAAGAGTTTCTTATCATACTCTATCTCTCATGAATATGTATCTTAGTGAAGGTACGAAATATTGAGATAAAAATTATTGCAAAACTTCTTGTAATTCTCTTTAGTATTAAACTTGTTGCCCAATCTAATTTACCACGGTTCACCCAATGGTTAACCCGACCAACTGAGTTTTTTATACTAACTATCTCTGATATATTTTCATAACCGTGAACTTCATCACTAGGGTAAGGGACTCCACTGCCAAAACACTGACAGTAAAATCGAAGCAGGTTTTTGAAACAAATAAAGCGTATCAGGGTGGCAGAAACCGGGGAACGCGGGTACGCCGTTCCCTCGACGCGAGCTCTAGTCAAGTGAAGCGCGACCTCAAGCCGTATTAGTCATAAATGAAGAATTGAGATTGAATTATGGCTGTGAAAAAATAAACATGATGTCAAATCTTTCAGCATTCATGTAGTATAAATTGTACAACAAACGTCGATCATTCTGTTTGATTTGAATAATTTTTAAGAGTGTTTCAGACGCTGTCTTATGAGATTGTTCCTTCTTATATAGTAGCACGCTGCTTGAGATTGATGAACGGACCTATTTGGTGTTCTAAATCAATATTCGTACTACTAACACTAAGGAGCGGAATCAGTAAGAACTCCCTGAATTTTTATGTCATTGCAGGTAAGATACACTTATGCAAAAATACAAATTAATTACCTCACATTACCATTTACCAATCTGTCATGGAACGCTACATTGCCGTAGCAAAGTGGTTTAAAGTTACTGACCAAGAGAAGCTTCCTGAAAGTGAGGCTCAGTACACTTGCCTTTTATTAAAGCTTATCACTCTGCTATTCAGGCCTCTCTTTAATTCTTAAGACTCGCCCGTTTTGAAAGAGTAACAAGCAAAACAATCGTGCGGCCTTTGAGCGGCACGCGACTTATTTTGCGGCGAGATCGTCACCACGATATGATTTACAGAACAACTTTCTAACTCACATCATGTACTAGCGCTTTGCCTTCTTACATAAAAGGACAAGTGACAGAAAAACAAACGGAAAATATGTATACTGAAGGGACGTTTACCATAACTTTGAATAGTCTCATTTCAGATTTAATTCTAAGTTGCCTGAAATGCTCCAATTACTCCCACACGTCATCTTGAAACATTTTTAACACACAGAGTTGTAGTTTTGATTTATTTGTGTATAGACCCTTTCCTTAACATAATGAGAGATTGAAATTTCGTGACTGTTGGATGTTCTGCGTGACCTTTTACCTCAAGTCAATGCAGAGGAAATATTATTGCTGTATCTATGAATGCAACAGAGAAATCGACCAAAAGGAAGGTAAATCAAATAAGAATCATACTAATTAGTAGGAATTTTTGCTTTGTGTGTTCTGCCATACCGAATTCAAAGATAAAGTTCCCAACACATATTTTTTAACTGTGCAAAGTATCCAATTACTGCGTCGCAGGAGCCGGTTGCGCCCCATTAAAATTTTGCTTAAGTGCTTTTTCGCTTTGATTTTCTTTATTAGTTAATGCCTAGATGATGCCGGTTATTGTAAATGAATCTTTCAATACCAATACTCTCTTACATTTTCATACGCTATCCACAATAACAATAATTACTCGTTAATTGAGATTCTGATGCTTCACCAAGTTATTGAACCTCCCCCTTCCCCCTCCCCCTCCCAATAACTCTTGCTCTATAGAACGCTGCGTAGGAGTATGAAGGATGTTATAATTTGTATACGGAGGGACTGAGTAATATAATTGGCATACCCAGATATGGACAGCACAACCACGCTAAAGTAGCTCTCTCTGCCCAGAATATTTCGGGTCCACCTTACCAACAGACCTAAATGGGTGCTCCCTGACCCTGAATCATGAGCGAATTATTCCTTAAAATTAAATGGGAAGATTATTGTTATCAATTTAAACTGCCACCGTAAATCCACGTTGTCCACATTATTACGGTAGTAACTCTATGAGACTCTACTTTTGGGACAAGGGCAAAGCCTAGTGATACCTTGCAATCAAACCATCTCTGCAAGAAAACCCAATAAATAAAAGCCCTTTAAACAGAACTTTTAGTTCAAATATTTCCGAAATGACATCTTTCTACTAATCGAGGTTCTAATAATCAAGGTTCAGACTTGTAAACTTTTAAAAAACAAATGCATAAAATCTTTTTACTTTATTTTCTTCATGAGGGGCCACCATGGTTGGTGAAAATGCAGGGTAGGGTTAGAAAATAACGATCTCTGTATGGCCGGAATGGTTTTCTCAAGTAATTTTTATTATCATAAAATAACATAACATAGAAATAACATGTAATCAGCTCCAAAAACCTTGGCAAACACACAGGTTTACTAAAGCGGCACACTGAAAATGAGAATTTGCTCCTTTGAGTCTTATTGCGTGTACCATTCTTTCAACTAACCATATGAAGTATGACTTATTGGCCTGTTGACTGGCCGGGATGTTTCAAGTGTGAGCTATAGAGATATTTTCAAATTTGAATTTGGAAAGATATTTTCGCATATACATCTTAAGCCCTTTCACTAAAATACGTCAACCTATGCTAGGAAATGTAGGACGTGTGTTGTGCGTGTTTCTGAAAAATGCGTGAAAAAACACAAAAGGCAAAATGTTGGAAGGTCTGAGGGTTCAAATCATGAAGAATGTGCTGTATTGTATTGATGCACTGTGATGGTTACACTGTTGGTTATAGTAAGATAGTGAAAGAGATGGTGTTATACATATAACAAACCTTTCGCATCGGCCCTTCCGACAATGCTTTCAGACCTGACATTGATCTATGGTTAAAATCGTAGACTGATACTGATCAGTCTAGGTAAAAACACGGATTTTCCCAATTCAGGTAGATCGATCTATGGTAGACCAAGCGATCAAAATCCGTTATACTTGAGACGTACCTCATGCTACCTTGTTTACGTAGATCGATCTAGGGGTAGACTGAGAGGTGGAATGTGTTTTACATCTGGCACCAGGTCTCTGATGAAACTAAACTGGCGGGTAAAACTTTCTGTAAGCAGCTAAATAGACAGCCAGCCTCCATGTCACAGAGAGAGGCAATAAAAACGAGGGATCGAGAAAGTACTGAAAAGAAGATCTAGACCGGCGAATCTAGCAGTTGCCAACCAAAGAGTAAAATTCCACGCAAAATGTGAAACAGACTAAAGGCGTTCATTATTTCTTTACTTTAAATAACATGGGTGAAAATATGATGCCCAAGTTTGGAGAAATGTCATAGTTGTCGTACTGAATGTCAAAGTGTATCACGTAATGTTCCCTTGGCATGTTATCAAATTAAAATATATTACACATTGTGACCAAAGACGCAACTGCTGCTACCTCACAGCGGAAAACGCTATTAAGAATGCCAGGACCTTTGTCTAGACCAGTTAAGTATTGAGGTTGAGGATTGGTCGGGTATGATTTTTGTTTATTGTTAACAAACTGACAGTTGAATAGCTGATGTGGCAAAGGTCTCAGACAGGCGCCATGGACCAGTACGCACTGGACCATTTACTTGAATTGAAAAGGCTACACTCCTTTATCACACCTTCCTGTGGCATAAGAAGATGCACATCACTACTCCCATTGTTTCAATAGAGGTACTGACTCATGAAATCAAAGAAAGTACGTAAAGCTGACGTCTTTTATTTACCAAATAGTAATTAAGACCATGGTTGGGCGACGCTCTCAACAAAACAACAAGCAATAGTCTTCGTAAAAGAACCGTAAATTATAATCAAATGGGGCCGACTAGAATTCACACACAAATGTAGTTTTAGAAAGACTGTGCGTGGTATCCAATGTAAATAAACCTCGAAGTACACTACAGATATTGGAGGCAGAAAAGTTTTTTTCTTATGACCAATACCGGTACATGTAGGGGAGGCTGGGGTAAGATGGGCATTGGGGTAAGATGGGCACCGCTTCGTAATTGATATCTGAAATGATTTTTCTGTAATAATGTTGCTTGTGGAAAATTGTGGAAGTGCATTAGTTCTTCTGCCATTGTTATTTGCAGTAGATCATTCACCATGGCCAAAATATTTGGGAAAATGCAAATTTGCAGGTAAAAAGTAAAAATTTCTATATGAACGAAATTGTTTCTGCTGGCCACCACTATAAACCTGGCAGAAGGGCACAGGGCTTTGAAGCCGTGTCATTGTTTCCGTAATGTACTACTACACAACACGTGTTTTACATTTGGTAAATAGTAAATCCGTATTCACAAATGGCGTTTTATCGTAGTAAGGGGATATTTTGGCATTATAGACTCCAGTGATCCACTTTACGAACTAAAATCCCGAAGGTAGAAACATTAGGAAGAACCAAAGAATTTCAAGTAACATTAACCGTAATGTTTAGCTTGGTTCATCTTGGGTTACACGTACCTTGGTACTCTCGTGTCCGGAATAAACGTCCCGGGACGTTTATTAATTTACAAGAAAACTTCCACCCAAGACATGCTTATTCCAGCCACCCCGTTAATTTATTTTTGAACTTTTTTCACCCACAACGTTTATTTCGGAGGCTTTTGTCTCCTCCGGAACATAAAATCATGAAGACATAAAGAATTTCTCTTTAATTATAGACTTTAAAGATTTCTTGTATATTACTTAGATACAGTTTTATACTTTTTACCTATGTTTGATTCGTTTATACGCGAGCCCTTAAAACAAAAGCCCTCAGAAACACTATTGCTACATGGAGTTTCATATACTTTATAAAAATTTCGAGATAAATTTTTCCACACACCGCGTTTATTTATTTCAAGCAGAATTTCCACCCACCACATGTATTCCATCCACCCCGTTTATTTATTTTGAGAAAAATGTCCACTCGCCTTGTTTATTCCATCCACCCCGTTTATTCCGGACACGAGAGTAAAAAACATTAATACAGAAAGAGACATCACCCCCCCAGATTTGCTTTGTGTTGTCTTGGCCAGCTGTTCTAGACCGGACTGAAACCATTCATACAGAGATTACTGCATTTGACGCTAGGCGAAAGCAGCAGAAGTGTAACAAAATCCAATTTGGTATCCTTGTAGCAGTTACAATCTATTACCTAAAAGAAAACGGAAATGCAAAGTAGCATCATACTAGTAAACAACATTTGGGCGTATCTTTTTCTGCTTAGAAGGTTTCATCCACTTCCGTTTCCATTCCGTTCCGCTCGCACTACCCTCCATACCCTCCAGCAGAGTCATTAGTGAAACTTCTTCCCGTTGATACTATCTTTGAACAAACGACTTGATTATATTTTGACGCGAAGAGCGTATAGTCACCGCTAACTGGTTCACTTTGGATCTGTAATTGCATTTGACACGTTTCCGCGCAATTATTAGCCAATCCGTCTTTGAAATCGCTCCCCTTGATACCATATTATTGAAAAAACATACGGCTTTGTACTTCCTCTTTCTAGCCGTAATTTATCACTTCTGACGAAATGTTTAACTTCTCTGGAAGGTTTTCGTTCTTCTTTGTTTCATTTGCGTCTACGATATTGAATATAATAACCCTTGTACCGGACACCATTTTCACTTCAAATACTTCTTACTGAATAGCCCTTAACAACGATAGCTATTGCAGCAAAAAGCTTTTGTACTGGATAGCTATTGTATCGGATAAATTTTGTACAGTATTGATTTTGTCCAGGAGAAATTATATACCGGATAGATTTGATACGGGATAGCTTTTGGTGCCGGATAGCTTATTTACTTGATACCTATTGTCGCGGATAACCTTGCCCCGGATAGTTTTTGTCCCGGATAGCTTTTGATACCGGATAGCTTTTGATACCGGATACCTTTAATCCCGGATAGCTTCTGATACCGGATAGCTTTTGTACCAAATAGGTTTAATATCAGATACATTTGATTACACATTGGCCTTTCGATCCTAATTTCCAATCCTGATCCTATATTTCTCTAGCAACTTTTCAAAATGTAACAATTCAAATAGTCTCTTCTCGACTGTACTTTGTAACTTGCAATGGACCATAGACATTGAGGGCCGTATGGCAGCCCGTCCTTGGTTGAGCGCAGGGATGCTGGCCTCGAAATAGTGTAGAGCTTGAATTCGAGGCCAAGTGACGGATGATCGGGAGCTGGTGTGCCCAATTTGAGAACTACTGTATTTCAGCATCTATGCAGCTCACTGGGACACTTAAGTTTGAATCCAAGCAGTGACATGTATTTCTACCGTAATAACGAAATAGTCGATGAACTTAGATCTTACGTATGCAGTCAAAAGTAACATGGCCGGCCAAAAAAATTTAAACCCATCCGGTAAGATTTAAACACAGTTTATCGAAGCTTATGTTGTACAAAAAATACATTGACAGTCTGATACCAAAGGCTATTCAGCAACTGAGGTCTGAGGCGCCAGGAGTATATTGACAAGTAAGACCTAAACTAAAGCGACATGTATATCACTTGCCTTAATCAGCACAGCTTTCCGGAGATATTTAAACCCTTCTGGGTACGGTTGAAAAGACGTCTGTCGGAGCAGATTTGTTATCAGAAACGCTTAGGCAATCTAATAAGATTTTTGAACGAAATAGTGAAAACATTGTACACTTAAAAGCTGTTTTTCGTTTGACACTTGTCATGGTACAATCGTCAGAAATTATTGAAATGAAACGTTCGAAAGTGGAAGCCCAACTGTGTTTTTAAAAGAGCCAGTCAGAATTTCGACTACCTAAATGGCTTTTGTCTTTGGGCAAATCAGCGTTTACTTGCTTTGAATTTGCCCCCCCCCCCCCCCCCCCCCCCCCCCCCCCCCACCCCAACCACCCCACACCCCCCCCCCCCCCTCCTCTTTCTTTCCTTTCCGCTCGCGTGTCTTACGAGTACATCTTTTTCACCCCCCGCAAAGAACTCGGTCTCGTACTCGTACTCGTCGTGGATCTAAACCTCCCTATTGAAGCCTTTACTAAGAACTCAAAGCGAAGAGTTGAGCGGTGTCACAATTAGCCGTTTAAACCAATCTAAGATCAAATCCCACAAAAATATCAACAAACATGCGAGAAATTTGAAGGCAATTGAAAACAAATTTACTAACAAAATTTACAAATTCAGATAATAGGAGTGTAAGTCCACTGTCTGCTAAAGCGCGGTTTTGAGACTCAGCCTCGTTTACTCACAACGTCTTTGGTTTTCTTGTTTGAGGCATGAGGCGAACAATGCTCAGCTGCGGAAAATGCGAAATCTAACATCAGATGAATGGTAATACGACTGTGCGACTTATGACAACACAGTTGGCCTGTGCAGGGCGACAAAAAAAGGACAAGAAAAAAGTAACTACTGTAGTATACGTACAAAAACTGATTGCTTCTAGTGATTAGGGGCAAGATAAATTCACAGAAAGCATTACACTCCCCCAACTTTTAACAAATTACCTACTTCTTTACTAACAATAACGAAGAATTAATTTTATTCTCTTGGTATGTAAAGCAGCTATTTGAAATACCACTAGACCTGCTGACGGAACAAAAAGGGTTTCTATTGGCTTGTAAACGTTTCTAAATACATATAGGTCTAGACAAATTTTGCAAACTTATCTTACGGTTAATAAAAGAAAGGAGAAATGTAAATGCTAAAATACAGTTACACGACATAAAATTATCATAATTTCAGGAGAAAGCTAGAAAACTATGGAAGTAGGGATCGTATTTTTTATTTTGTAAAGCGTGTAAATGTTCCTCAAAAAACTCTAGATTTATTTGAATTTTTTACATTGCATGCACGCCGATCATTTTAACCAAGTATTATGTTAACAAAATAACACAAATTGCCTCATAAAGGCCTGCATATTCATTGCTTTACACAAGCTTATACTTTCCCTCAGACCTTGATAATTTTTAACACGTCATAACTCAAAAGCATAACCTTTCAAATATTAACATGTTGTATATGCAGCCTATATAAAACCTATATAAATAAAAGCCCACTTTCTGCAAACAAAGAATCAACCCTTCCCTAAACTTGGAGTAAGTATGCTGGCAATGGAAACTTCATCTTCATCATGTGTACAAGGTTTCCTACTACATACATGTTTAAGTTTTGAAAAGAACACTAGAGAAATAAAAAATATGTTACCACAGGGGATCGAATCCGTAACCCACGCTTTCGCGGCGTGCGCTCTACCAACTGAGCTAGGTGACCTCCGATGTCAACATACTTTTATTTCTCTAGTGAAGCTTATTCTACTCGCAGATTTCAATCGAAGTTCAGGTTAGTATTTTGAACTTTTGTAACCTAAGAAGTGACAACTGGAATGTTTTTCGTTTAAAAAGGCGTCAAGCATGTCAACCGTCCAAACATTATGAACGACCAACTTTGTTTAAAATGGCAGATGCTACACGAAAGCGATTTTTCAGCTGCACAAATTCTTGTCCATATCTGTTATATAAGCAATGTTGGAGGACAGTAAACACTAGTGAACTTTGCCATACTCTGTTAAACTAAGAATGGAACTGGGAAAAGAGGATTCCAAACTGATTAGTTTTCTAAGTCATGGAAGAAAAGGGACATAGCAGTCTCTCAATCAATGACCCCTGATGAGCAGTGGGTCCGACATTGAAACTGCCATAAATAAACAGAAAAGCCACCAAACAGGCTACGCAATAAATAAAGGGCTGCTGGGGCGTCCAAGGGCAACAGACCCTCAATTTAGGCTATTGGGCAGAGAAGCAAGCTCAAACACCCAGTAGCACCGTCTCTCGCGGACTATGGAAAGAATCTGTAATCAATGACAACAGATACTACATCTAGTCGTGGCCAAATTGCCGAGAAGCCAAAAGGAACATAGCACCACTGGGATTCGAACCAGGACTTGCTATCGTGGACATTTCCCAACAACTTTAAGTAAGGCCGCTAATAGCTAATAGCTAATTCTATACTCCTACGGGTCACATTAGCTCCCACCCCCCACCGATTTACATCGCATCTCAGTTCGAATAACTCGAATATCTCTCTGCGCCATATGACGTGATCATGGAAAGATCGCTAATTAAGTGTAACGTAAAAAAATGGAAAAAAGTATCAATGAAAATAGGAGAAAGGGGGCAGAATAAAGTCACGTACACAAATTACGAAATGAATCCCTCCGGACTTACCATTCGTTGAAGCTTGTATGAATAGAGTGTTGTGTGCGATGGATGGGCGAGTAAGTGATTTCCAAGGTGACCGTAACCATCGCAAAGTGCCACACTGTAATGAAGAACGAAAACATAATTTGAATAATTTAAAGAGTCAAATGAATTCCTCGAATAAGCGCCTTACATCTAACAAGCGCCTCCTAAATCTGAAATTTTAATAAGCCCCCTAATATATTATGTAATAAACATGCAATGCCTACCTGAATAAGCGCCCCATCCAGGTGTAACCAAAACCAACGAATAAATGAAGTAAAAACCTTTCTCTTGCTGGAGCAAACACTTTTTCTGAAACACTGGAGATTTCCAACTTTGAAATAAGCGGCCCCTCAAACAAGCGCGCGCCTCTAATAAGCGCACCCTAAATTTCGCTTATTAGAGCAAATATGAGCCAGCAAATAAGTTCCCACGTGGCAAAGAGACTTTATCGTGCTTTGTGGTATACTCTTCCTGATGGCCTACTTTCATCCATACGCTTAGGTACCTTACAGCCAGGTGCTGGAATAGGGAGGTATAAGGGCTACAGATCATTCTACCAAGTCTGATAAGCGGGACTTTTGGAATAAGTTATGGGGGTCTACAACAGTAACAAGGATCAGGCTTTTCGTTAATCTTAATTGCAAAACGTCTGGAATTCTATCCTGTCCTTGAAATGTTTTATTTTAATTCAATTAAGGTGCTCCATCAATCAACGAGATGACCACAGCTACGACGCCAAAGGCTACATATCTAGAATCAGGGGGCTGGAATAAGAGTGAGGATAGTGGACACTTTTCCAAATAGAGGAGGAGCGGTAATTAGGTGTTCAAGAGTAGAATAATGAGCAATGATAATATACTCAATGATCTTTGTAATAAACATCTTTTTTCTCAAGAGAGGGTTTACTCACTCATATTTTTGTCATGCAGTGTGTTTTCATCGGAAATGTTAACAGGTCACTCACAGGAATTTCAAATAATTGAAATGGTATCTGAGTTAAGGCTGATGGGTTCCTACTTTTCCAATTTCCTAATGGGAAAATATGGTATTTTCTACAGTCTTAATGATAAAACATTTCAATAAACGTATTGTCAACATTGATTCTTTATTGTTTACTTTAATAGGGGGTAAACTACCACTGGATAGACCTTAGTATCGTACTCGTTCTCCAGCTATTTCATTTTTTTGACAAAACCACCTAAAAAATTCTACCATCTTAACAGAAATCTCGTCAATTATTTGTGTTACGTCTTACAATCCCTTTTAACAATTCTTTTATAAGCAGAGGTACCTGCGTATTGATACAACTATCAATAACCAAAAGAGACACAACAAGGTCTAAGTATTCAGTTTTTCATGTATCACCACCGCCCAATCCAAAACGATTATTCTTTGTCGGCAATCTCTCAGTGTGTTTCCGCCCTCATAAGCAGAGGAGACCCCCTTTGGGAGTCCATACTTTCAAAAGGTCTACAAATTACACTAGGGTGTGGGTCCATAAACTTTCAAACCAGAATTGCTGCGGGAGATTTGATAATCCACAGCTTGTAAGTATTTTTATATAAAATATTGCATAATGGCTGCTTATCAACGAGGCACTTAAAAGAGGCAAAAATATGAAAGTTGTGATCACTGCTAATTGCACAATCAAAATTAGTGCTCACGTCTACATGGAGCTGTTGTACCTCTATTTTTACTAGTTGTTACGACTGCTTGTAGGGAGACAACCTTTGAATTGTGCTTAACAGACAAGCTCGCTCTTTCCGGCGCGTCTATCTGCCAAAACCTATTGAAGGTCGAAAGTGTCATCGAGATGAGGGGATTTGAAAAGTCAATATTCAAATAGATACGCCAGAGAAATAGATAATATGTCTCCACCGGGTATTGAACCCGTAAAATATATAGTATGAATAGTTAATAATGTCTTGGTAATTTGTCAGATTTCAGTTTGGCGACTTTACTGTTAATGTCCCTGAAGAGACGGTGATGCTGAACCTAAGTCCTAAAATGATCTAGGTGGATATAATATTAGTTTAGATCATAAATCTCAAAAAGTGCAGCTGTAGCATAGCAACATGTGATTAAATACCATAGGTCGACTATTTGAAGCCATCTTATGATATCGATTTTAGCGTAGGCAAAACGTTGCTAAATTGTTATTGCTATAAACTTCATTTTTGCACTTTTCCACCTATCTTGACTGCCCCGCTTTCTGTTACCCAATGTCGGCAAAAGTTGTAGTCCATTAAATGAAGACACGGTCCACAACTGGTACGGATCGGCCTTCCCTTTACATGGGACGTGGTGGATCTGAGCTCCTTTGGGTCTGCTATCCGTACCAGGTCAGGTCCACTTATGCAAGTGGACCAGCTTGGATCTCATCCTGAGGTGGTCTCGGCTGTCTTGAAACTGACGAATAACGCGAAGACAAGAACCCCGAGGTCAATTTGACGTCATCTCCATACATGTTCGTATTTCAACGTTCTGCTTCACTGAATTCCTCATAACAAGGGAAAGAATCCCATGTTGAGCTCAGAAACCGAATGGTTCCGATCTCGTCTCACGGCTGTAGAATGGGGTGTTTATATTTGGATCCATTTGGATCCTATCAGTTTGGATCTGTACCAGTGTGAAAAGGGTCTAAGATTGAGCTAAATCAGAGGCCATTAAATTTTGCCAAAGTTAACCAACGCAAAAATGTGTCGACTTAAGGCATTGTGATATTAATAGTATAACTATGCCAGGACTATCAAAGTATGTAAGCTCCATGTCTTCATCCACCTCTTCTTCTTCTTCTCCTCCTCCTTCTTTTGCTTGGTCGTAGTCCTTGGCAGGACTGCAGGCACCCTCTAGTTTTCATTTCCCGAATTTTTAAATGTTGTTTTAAAGCTTCCTAGAATAGTACATACGTCTGCCAAGCTCTATTTTGTAGCAGTTTCTCAACCAAAGACTTCTGATAAGCAGTGGGCCCAGTCTTGAAACTGCTTTTTAAAAGCCCCTCTTGTATCGATATTAGGTAGGGGTCACCTTCCCCCATTTGTTCGGTCTATATTACCTTAAAGATTAAATGCGTTTAGATAAGTATTACTGTTGATGTGCAAAAATGTTGTATATTAAAAGAATACAATCAGGGATTATCAGACTGTAAAAATGCACAATAAAGATCCACTAAAGAGTCCTAATTTGGTTATAAGGTATAAAAAGAACAAGTTGTTAGTATGGGAAAAGGGGCAAACAATATTATTTATTGTTGTTTTTATTCCCAGCATTCTTGCAGATTATTCAATAGTGCCTGCTGTGAACAATAGCGATGACGCATAAATTTTAATTTATTAAATGTAAGATTGATGTTTTCTGTTGAATAAGTTAAGTTGCGATGGTGTTTGGTTAAGATTCGATGTCTTCTTTTATTCGATCATTCATGCCTCCATTGGTGCCCAGCCTGAGGAGGAAATGTTAGAAAGAAGAGCCCCCCGCGAATTAAGTATTTGGTCATGCCTCGAGCTCGGAACGAGGCCCGCGTTGTTTGTATATAATTAGCATTAATTGCTTGATCAGTAGTAAAGCGAAGGTGTTAGGAGCAGGAGTTCAATTGTCATATCGAAATAATGTTTATCAAAGAAGTTCATGTGAATGTACAGTCTTAATGTGTAGTAATAGATTCTTGAGTTTTTTAAAATACTCGTATTGTCGAACCACACTCTCAAACAAGAAAACACTACCGTGCATTTTTGTCGCTACTTTTAAGGCATTGCCCCAAAATTTCTTTTCTTAGCAATTACTATAACTATGACTCATTCCGTTCACTGTGCATAAAATTGCATAAATTTTTTTTTCCCCGCCGCATTTGAGCATCGGATGACTCAAGAAGAAGAACAAGCCTTCGCCTGCTTTCGCTCCTGTAAACATTATCGAAACTTGCAATTGATTTGCCAAGCAAAAACCGTAATTTTATCATAAACAGCAGAGCCAAGCAAAGAATGTGTTTTTTTACCATATTTAAGAATATAAAGAATTCAAGACGATATATCAAATAAATCAAGCTTTCGATGTATTCATCGCATCATCCTCTAGGTTTAACAAGCTTCAAAGTGACTTGAGATATAAACAATCAAGGATTGCCTACAATTGTTTAGGAAGTATTAACGCCTCGAGACTAAACTTCAGAAAGCGAAGTTGGATCGTACTTTCCTGAACTGCAAGCGTTTTAACGTGATACCTCGATTTTTTTTTTTAAAGTAACTAATCGACGTCTTCAATTCTCTCAAATTACGTGTCATTTCCTGGGTTTTTATATTCATAATTCGAATACGATTTTCACCAATCAAATCAATCAATCTAGATCAATCTAGAAACAATCTAGATCTTAGCAGAGAACAAATATACCAGCCTCATGGGAGAAATTGGATAAATGAAATGGGTGTTGAGCCTATCGTTGCATTTAAATTCGGCCTGAGTTTGGCATATTTCTCTGACATTCTGTGGAGTGTACAACTCCAACTTCACTGTTGGTAGGTATCTAATGTTGGAGTTTTGTTTCAGAACGCATCCCGTCCCACACTAAATGTAAGCGGTCAGCATCAACACTGTGACGTCACAACTATTATTCATTCATATTCGCTTCTGTAGGTAGTTAATCTGCTAGCGCTTGTCTCCTTCAGTTGCTTTCGGTATAAGAAGCTGCGAATCTGTAGATGTCGTATGACGTATGATTAGTTTGCTTGCGCTGTCTTCGAAGATAACATTAGGCAGAGTGTCATTTGATTTTCCGGAAACACTTACAGGCTTTTAAGTCCATTTCGGGATGTAATACGTTACGGGAAGCGGCTTGTCAATATGTTTTTGTTAGTATTCCGTTTAAACAACACAGTGTCGCGTATAGCAGTTCACCAGCGAATTTTGAGGGTTTTTTAGCGTACGTAGGGTATGTAGCTGTCGATGGGTTATGCAGGAGTGGATGCTTGCAGGCAAGAGGTAACGGCTGCACTAGAAAAAGTCGTAGTCTAACCACAAAAGGAAACTTATGCAGTAGGAAAATTACCTATTAGGCAACAATTGGAACTCATGTAGTAGGAAATCACTTATCAAACAAAAAGAAGAAACTCATGCACTTAAAAAAATTACTTATTAAACGGTTATAAACGAGAGCAATATTGAAGAATACATTTGGTAACATGTATCAATTTTCTAAGAGTTCGTCAGATTTTGTCCATACTTGACAAGGGGTAAGCGGGAGAAACAAGGTTGCGGACCACTGCGTTGTCAACCCCGCAACGTTGATATTTGAATCATAGCTTTACATAATTTATGCATTAGAACTAGTCTTCAGCTTGTAAGCTGTACCTGCGTGAGTAAAGTGATTCATTTTGGTCAGTACAGGTGAAGTTTATAGAATTACTTACACCATGTGCACGCTGATAGTTTACATTGTATGCGGTGTAACTTTGGTTAATTATGTAGGATGACGTGTAACATGCAGTGTAACATAATTTAGTAGTACAGTGTAAATTTTGAGTATTGTAGACACGTATTAAGACGTATCATATGCAATTTATTGTTGCAGCTTGAGGTAATTTGACACAGGTAGATCATGCAATTTACCTAACGATGTGGAATCAGACAGTTCGATCCATAAGTTGCAAATTCTCATAAAGAAATTATATTGCATTTTGTATTATATTGTACCGTTCTAGCGTTATTTATTTTGCGTTAGCTGTGTTATTTTGGCAGAGCACCAAATGTTACAAGCTGTAATTTTCTTTTCAGGGTCTTCGATCCCAATACTCTTAAATTTATATGCACATTGCCGAAACCCTCCATAAAAAAGATTGAGAGCGACAAGTTTATGAAAAGTGTTAATAGCTATTAACACTATTAACACCTAAATGTCTGTGAGAAGAAGAACTGAAGGCTTGAACGGTGTGGTCCATGTGTTGACATTTTCACCGCTTGTAGACTTTGCAAACACCCGGAGAGCTACAAATTTACACGATTATAAATTCCCGTCCAATTTTAGGAACAGATTGGCACTTTCCCTTCTTCCCAAAGAGAAGACAAAAGTTGCTAAGGGAAAGCAGTTTACTAAAGCAAAGTCGATGAAGGAGTGAAATCTGGTGTTTTCAACACAATTGGAGATCGAACAATCTTAAGAAGGGAAACTAGTTAACCTTTTCCCAGCATAGTACCAAGTTTTGGGGTGGGGATTGGGGTTGATTATCTTACATGGCAACATTTTTCAATCTTAATGAGACCAGATTTAGTATTACAACCTCATTTCAAATTTGGCCTGACATAGTACCGCTGCATTTATATCGGTTGTGACACAACGGCTTTCCTTAATCTTTCTGGGTTGTACTGCTAACTAAACTATTCTTTGTAGGCCTACAGCTACGGTATCGTTTTAGCAGTAGTTTGAATCAATCTGAATTATACATGAAAGAAAGGATGAGCATTTCGGGGGAGGGAGTAAATCAACGTGGTTGCAAAACGAAGAGATGTAATAGACCCCCCGATAACCCAGCAAGTCTTGAAAGGTAAACCAACTGTAACAAAATACTGTATGTACCAGATTTTCTTTAAAACAATTTGGGTTTCTTGGAAACGTCTGTTAAAGATGAAATAACATCATGCAACATACGACAGTCGGAAAGTGTACGAGCTTAAATGAGGTGGCCTAACAGTCATTGAACATATCATCCAAGATCCACTTTCTTATGTCCATCTCTAAAAGTCTTTATTATTCTGGTAATCACGGGCAGGTTAAGTCATATCTATAAGACGTAAACCTGCCAGGTTAGGGACAGGAAGTGGCCAACCTGAAATTTACTATGGTCATAAGACACCCCCCTTTGCATTCAAGGATAATCAGGTGTAGTTACGTGAATCTTATTAGGCCTACGTAAAGCTATAAAAATTAGACTTTCGCACGTGTTTCAATCTAGTAATGAAATTGAGCTGTACTGTAGTGACAATGAGACATTATTATTGCATCATTTTCATGTCAAGATCAACAGGGAAAAGAACAGAGCGGAAGCTGTATTTACCTCATTGCTCCTTTACGTAAATCTCCAAAGTAATTTTCCAAAGAGCTTTGATGAGTAAGACTTTTAACCCAGTGAAGGAATCCATTTGTCTGCATTGATGACAAACAACTGCACTTCCATGTCGTAAACGGAACAGTAATTGGTCTAATCCAGATCTTCTTGTATGGTAACAACATATATTATATAGATAGATCCGTTATACCTGTAAAGAGAGTAATGGATGTATTTTGATATAGGAAAGGAAAAAGATTGATGAAGTTAATATGGTTATTTTGGACAGGCTATCTATATCAATGAGAGAATGCAGTGACACAGGATACTGTCTAACATATAATTTCTATTTATTTTTGACCTCACAATAAGTTCTGCATTACGACTTCTCCACCCATGCGAACAACACAGAAAGCTTAGCAATCAGAAGATGAAGCGGGTTCTTTGTCCTTGAAAAGGACGTACACGTCTGTTAATTTCATATGAACACAAACTGTGACATTGAAATTCGCTTTATTTCCGACGGTATCTGATCTTTCTCTAGTACTCTCATCACAAATAAGTTTCTCCATCGATTTTATAAAATCTAGCTAAATGTTTTTGCAAAAGTCCATTTTTATATTAAAGTATTTTCTTTAATTTCTAAAACTAAGCGTCAAGTTTAAACCAATTTTCTCGAGAACGCATGCTCTTAAACAATACGAAAGTAAAGACAGAGTGATGAATCAACTATAACAAGCCGTAGAAGTACAAAAATCCTTGGATCTTCTTAACATACTTTGCGAAACTAAATTTTACTTTGCTTACCTGTTTTTCTAGTCACTATTTCAGTTTCCAACTCTTTGACTGTAAAGATCAAATTTTCTTTTAGGAGCTTTTAAAATTTGTACCCAGTAGGAGAGAGGCAGAGAGGGACGTCCTCTCAAGTGCCAAATAATCGTACCCCCCTACTTATTAATTTTTTTAAATTTATTTTCACCCCCGCTTCTTATTAGGACCCCCCTTTATTTTTTTTTAGGAATTCTTCAAGTACTCATAGATTAAATGAGATCTGAAAACGCTTGAATAAGTTCCCATGCAACATTTGACCCTGCAACAGTTGCTAATTAGTCAATTAGTACGATTTTTGTCTTCATGTGTGTCATCCTTATTTAACACTTTCACAAAATTGTGACTGGTGTTCAGACCCCCCGTTTATTTGAAACCCACATATATAAACTTTAGACCGTAATGATAACCCCCGTTTTATTCAGACACCCCGTTTATTCGGCATTCCAGAGTACCTGCTCGGGTTGGGGAGCCAGTTGCAGACCAATAGAGATGTTCCATCTGAGTCAACATTGGAAGGAATGGCGCAACACGGTAGCCAACGCCATCTAGTATGGCAAGGCACCCTACGACGACGACGACCCAATAAAGGCTTAGCTTACCAGTATAGCAATTTGAATTTTTAGTCGTATACTCTCCAATATTATAAACTTACAGATCTCATCATCGCCAGCCTACAAAGCAAGTATTCTTAAAACAGTAATTAAAGATTAATATGATGATAACAAGAGGGTGTAATAAATAGCTGTATAATCACGTGAAGATATTCTTTAAGGTCAATGAATTATTTATCAAAGTTCGTAAATTACGACATTACGGTTTCAATCAAAGAAGATGTATTCTAGAAGGCTATAATGAAGAGTAGTTTAATTACAATCTTGGTATATATGTGTGGCTGCAACAGGGGCTGGAGAGCTTTAGCCCCTCAGCTGTTTTTGCTTAAAATATTCTTCTCTTGCAAAGAAAACAAAGAACACAGTTTAATCAAGCAAGAAGGGAACGAGACTACTATGTCTTCTTCTGATTGTAAAAAATAGCAAAGGCTTCACTAAAAACCGGAAAAAAATAAGATACAAACTCTCCATTATTTGTCAGCCCTCAACTTCGTAGTGTTGCCCCTGAATATTTCCTGTAAGGATATTAACTACTGTGTAGTTACTTCATTAAGCTAAAAAGTATTCTATGAATATATTCTTGAAATAATTTATAACTAATTTTGCGACTTAAAACGTCTATTCAATATATAATGTTGAATAATTTAAATTGTCACTATTCACAATAAAAAAATCCAAGTACTGGAACTAGCTTATTCAAGCAAAAGTTTTTCAAATTGAATTTTTGCAAAACAGTTTTGTCTGCTAGAGGAAAACTTTAATGGTACCTTCTTTATAGATCGAAACCTTCAATGTAATTTTGTGTTATTCATTTGGAGTTTTGGTTTATGGAATAATATATGTCGAAAAGCTTTCACATCAGAGTGATACATTTCAAGTGGCTTGCCACGTGGCATGCTACTTACACTAGAATCAATTCAAAGGTAACAAAACTTTCATACCACGTCGATAGGGAACGGTCGGACCATTGTTTAAATAGATGCCAGTTTGCAGAGTAACTTTTGGCTAATCAGAATAGTGTTTGCTCGTACCATACAAACAACTTAGCATGTAAGGACTAGAGTAAAGGCTCTCTTATCTGGTTCCGTTTGCTTAAAAGGATAAGTAACTGTCAACACTCTCATAGAACTATTTCCAAGTTAATGTATTTGGTTAGACCTAAGTTATGGACTCGGGATGAAATTCTCTAGTTAGACCACTGAAGATATAACAGTTTTGTCTCTTTTCTCAATAAATTTTCTTTTTATGAATAGCAATTTATGTATAAACAAATTGTATTATATTCTTATTGCATTGATAGTTGTTTACTTATGTTTACAATGTATCGCTCACCGTTCAATTGGACCACTATACTTACAGCAGAATCATGCTATGACGTGGCCAATTTGGAGCTAAAAAATCATCACTTAGACCAAGTTTCCCAAAAGTACTTTCCTATCGGGCGTTTCCTTTTGAATTCTTTCTTCATTCTGAAATTTCTTATCTGTTTCGGGAAGGGTATACAATAAATTGAAGCCCGTTGCCACCAACTGGCTTCAATTTATGCACGTGATGCAATCGTGCATATTAATCCGCTTCCTAGAGATAAGGTTCGGTTCTCAGCGCCCTTAATGCGTTTAATGGTGTCACCGCTGTCTCTTCACGGCATAGGAACGACCATCTCTTACGAACTAAGCTTATGCTTTCCAGTAAACACAACCGGACAATTTGACTGACCTTACAAAACTTTCAGTAAGCGAACAGTGTGTCTGCGTTCTTAGAGCACACGTCGACATACCAAATGAAAATCAGTAATATCATTGGCTGTGTATACATCCGCTATACACCATGTTACAGATTGAAGTGCATCGAAGGCACTTCCACATATCAGCGAAAGTCGTAACAGGAAACTACTGTTTAATAATTATCAGTATCCCTACATATTTCAACTGGTACATAGGTTAAGATTTGACGTGAAAATGGACCGGAGCTAAATCTTGCGCTGAAATGCATTCTTTTTGAGTTATATTAAAGATAAACAGCAAGAAAATGCTGCAAAACATGAAATTCAAAACTTGTTAAAACATAGTTTGGCATTATGTACCTGACGTATCGAAAATCAAATAAAAACAACGGTTACAGTACGATAAGGGCAACATTCATTTTGTGCGGTCTCGTTATTAACTAAACGTGATACATGTCATGCCCTTTAAAAAGATAAATAGGCTCTTCGGGCTGGTTTTTATCTCGTATAGCTCATTTTTATGGGAAAAGACTAGTTTTATTGTAGGAGAATCCAATAGTTACATCTGCTTAGTTTCTAGGTTTGGCAGAATATCTAGTAGCTAGAACAGATATGCTTAAGATACCAGAGTTTATTCATTGTTATTAGAAGGAACAACAGTGGATCAACTCAGATTAGCAGAGACGTGATCATGACGTCCATGAGAATATTGCGTTGCTGAATTTTAAGGGAAATTACTGATGTACTGCTGAGTTGCTTTAAAGTTATTTGAAATTATGTTTCTGCGCGTTCGTGAAATGTAGACGAATACTAAATTACTAAATTGCTTAGAAGGCTGCAGTGGCACAGTTACTTGCTATGACTACCACCAAGAGAAGAAGAAGAAGAAGAAGAACAAGAACAAGAAGAACAAGAACAAGAAGAAGAAGTAGAAGAAGAACAAGAACAAGAACAAGAAGAACAAGAACAAGAAGAACAAGAAGAACAAGAAGAACAAGAAAGACGGAGACGAGGAGGAACAAAAATACTAAAACAATTAAAGCAAGGCAGAATTTGTATCATTTATTATCACCAAACAAACTGGGTGAGGCTATCCTTCAGCATTGCTCACAAACAGTACACTTGGGGGATGGTGAAGGTGCTTGAAAATTGTTAAATCCAATTGGGGCAAGAAAATTGCCTCCAAAGCCTCCTTCAGCCTCTGATGATCGCAATCAGTGATGATGATGATAATCAGTTCTTCTGAGCTTACTAAAATAAGGGGCTGAAAAGGGCTCTTTGTAATGTAGGTGCTAAAATATTTGGGCAGGGGGGGTGGGGGTAGTCTAGACTCTTTTAGGTGGAAAGACTTGTTAAATCACCAGTGCTCTTCTTTCAACACAAGGGCATGCTTTTCTGTATTGCTTTACTTTCTAATCAAGTCACAATGTTTATAATTGGCATGGTAAAACATAATGTTGTCAATATCATTGGGAGGACTACAGCCCTTTTAGCAATCTCTCAATCACAGACCGGTGATGAGCAGCCGCTCAATTTTTGAAATTGCCCTAAATAAGCAGTAAAACCACCAAACCAGCTAAGTAATAAAGGAAAAAAGGGCATCTGGGGGATCCAAGGGCAACAACGAGGTGGCATAATGGATATGGCATTGACATAGAACCAGACTTTTGTAGGTTTGATCCCCGTGTCCGGTACCTTGGTGTGACCTTGAGTAAGTCACTTTGTCTCAAATTACTCAGCTGGTCATTTATGCTCCAGAAGCCCAGGCCTGTAACTAGATGGAAGTAGAAGGGCAACACCTGTCCGTTTAACCTACCGGGCAGAGAAGCAAGCCAGATTATGGTCAATTATGTATTGTATCAATATTCAATGAGTACAGATACTGTACCTACTCCTTGCCAAAAGACCAAGAAGCCGCCTTAGCCAACCCTCTCTGCAGCCCCTGAAAACTACAATCACCTTGACCCTGATAATAAAGATTGCTTTGTGAATGGGTGTGTGCAACCCACCAATATTTAAACAAAACTTTGAAAGGTGACAAATTTCTTCAGTCCACCATATAAACAAGGGTTTTAAGTGAACAATTCTATTTCTGGTGATAATATAACAGTTGTTTCATAGAACAGTTTCTATTGTTTGGTGATGGTCTGAGTCAGAGAACAATGTAACGGGAACGTTTTTCTCACTTTGAAGACACGTGTGGCTTAAATCATGAAGTTTTCTTCCCCAGCATCCGCGTCAAATTTGTCATAACTACTGTGTACAGCTTTGTATTGACATCAAATAAGTTCCACTAGGTAATGGGATAAGAAGGGTATTTTAGAACAGTAACTCTCAAACTTCTTGTGCCAACTGCCCCTTGGCTGCTGAGAATTGTCATCAAATAAATCAGTAAAATGTTTCTTTAAACATCATTAAAGCTGATAAGCTCCGGGGAGAGCGTTGAAAAATTACAAAAATTAATGACCCCCCTCCCCCGTTTATTAAAAACCAAAGGATAAAGATCGTGTACTTTTACATTATTTAAGGCGCGTGACATTTAGCACCCCGTGAAAACAACTGCGAATCATTATACTGATACACAGATCATATAATACGAAGCTTGATATGAACTCAAACTTTGTAGCTAAGAGAATGATTTCCCGAAGCCCTCAAGGGGCTACACGAAACTCGCTGCTACCAACTCTCTATCAGAGACTCCTTATGAGCAGTGGGTCCGATTTTAAAGCTACCTAAAATAAACAGTAAAACCACTACACAGACTCACTAATACAGCGCATTCTCGTTTATCCGAAAAGCATGAACTTAAATGTGCGGCGAACTGTTTGGATAACCTGAAAATTCGGATCATCGAGGACGGAATTTTGAACAATCATGATGGTTTATTTTACGTTCAAATTGATGAAAAATATGCTGCCTTCGTGCCAAATGGCTAAAATAGAGACAAAGAAAAACAGAAATAGACATGCACCGTTTAATGAACATACGTGTTACATGAAAAAATAACACTCAAAATGAAAGCGATCTCACTTGTAATAAAATTATGCCGGGCATAAACAGACACCATTATTATGTAAACAAAGAAGTTTTTTCTCGGATAAAATTAACATCGCACACTCTCGATGACTTAAAGGTTTTAAGTGCCGCTATTCCAAAACTTTAAGTAATTTGGTCTTATTCTGCTTGATTGAAAGGGCAAAGCGAAATTTTCAATATTAAAATTTTTCTCGGTTTGAGGTGTTCGGATCAACGAGGTTCGGATAAACGAGGACGTACTGTGCATAAAGAGTAGGTGGAGCGTCCAAGGGCGACTTCCCTCAATTTGGACTACCTGGCAGAAAAAGAAGGCATGAGACAAGTTTCATCGCACAGTAGGACGCCTCTCACGGATCATTACAAGAATCTGTCATCAATGAAAACATATACTACATCCATTCCTTGCCAAATGATTGAGAAGCAGATGTTTAGCTCTTCGTCAATTTTCTGATCAAAATTTAAACCACTAACTGTCTCTAGTACCTCCTCGTTCTTCAGAGCCACCTTACTCCAATTTAGCGTCATTCCAACGTCCACCTCTTCTCCTCCAGTAGATTGTTAGAAAATTCCGCCTCGCTTTTCCCCTGCCCGCGTGAGACCCGGATGTTCCACATTCTTTACCATTTGCAATCATAAAATAGTCTAATATCTTCATTTTTTCAACATACGTAGCTATTACCCTCGAAAGAGCTACTGAAACACCATCAAGGACAAAACCTATTGAGCTTCTTTAAGTAATACCACTTGAGTTTCAATACTTTTCGAAAGTCAATCGATCAATTTATCATAGGCATAGATAATGCAATGGCCTTGCTGTAAAGCCTTTCTATAAATCTGAGGATAGGGCTACGCCCTCATTGTTCCAATTACTACAAATGTATCTGCTACATGGACCATTGCTAAGGGTACTAAAAAACAAATATTCGAGACCAACTGCCTCGAAGCAAAGCTGTGGTTAAACCTTTATACGAAAAGTCAATAACAAGTCTCCATGAAAGATCGGGAACAAATACACAGATTGCGGTAATAAAGAGGCGTCAAAAGGGGTCATACATAGATAAAGTCGTCCAAATTTTTGCCTTTTTGACCCCCCCCCCCCCCATCGAACAGCAGCCTTTTAGTGATCCCCCCCCCTCCCCCCCCCCACGCCCTCCCCGCCCCCTACGTGCCCTCTCCCCGC
>JAAAKM020073195.1:81130112-81149509 GCA_010016025.2 Alatinidae sp. Z8VKAUB7J3 | reverse complement strand
CCCTTATCGAACAGCATCGTTTTAGTGATCCATCTCCCCCCCCCTCCCTTCGTCGTTGAGCTCTCGGACAGGACTTTGCTGGATTAAATTGCTGCCATTTACATGAACGACAATGGTCATTCTGGAAATTATCCGATTTTCTAACGCATTTAAAAAAAAGCCCCTTGTGCTTAATTATGAAGATTCAAGCCTCTCGAGTTTTCCTTTGAAAGAACATCATTTTGCAATTTAGAAAGTGATATGTAAGCGCCCACTTTATCGGCCAACGTTACGGTCATCAACGCCGCGGTCGTCTGATATTTGTTACATACAAGTTTATATTTCATTGACAAGGAGGTACGACGTCTGAATGATTGCCCCCTACTAACATCGTGAAACGTCGACGTCACCCATACCTCCCCCCCGGACGACATCATTAATGTATGACCCCTGAAGACATAGAGGCACAGAGTCCTTTGGCGAAATGATGTAAAAACGTAAGGGAGAAGGTTCAACATTGACAGATGCAGATTAGTTAAGTCGATAGTTGCACTCTGGTAAAAATACTACTACACGTTTTTGTTTTACTGTATAAGCATAAGGCTTACAAACATAAAAAGGCTCAGATTGATGAAAAAATAAGCATACACTAAGCATATTACCCAGCCTGTTTTTCGAAGCAGTGACAATCTCGTGATTGTGCAAAAATGGCGGACCTATGATTTAATGCACGTCCAATGCTTTCATTGTTGAGAGTGGGGAGGGTCCTACATATAGTTCGAACGTTATAACATGGTCTTTCTATTCAACCCTGGCCTGGAAGGCCGGTCAAGATCAAAGAGGTATCTTATTGTTAGCCTAATTCTGGTGTTATATTATCTTACAATCTTTTATCACATAATGCTTGCATCTTTTAGTTACTTGATAAACAATCTTTTTAACCATATAGTTTTTAATTGTAAATAATTGTTATCCTAGCCTCTCCTTGACCACGGTATATGCTTATATTTTTTACCCCCAACCTATTGTATTAGGGTATTATTTTTAACTTGCTTTGAATTTTAATTCCTTCGTGCACATTTTACATTCCATTTATAAAAATTTTTCCACTAGTTTATTAAGCTGCGCTGTCAAAATCCTAACATCACTTGATAATGGCAACTGCAAGTGCCGAAACGCTGTGCATAAATAAAGAAAGATTGTGGCATTTCACAACAAAGTGGTTTTCTTTTGTTGTATTGCGCAAATTAGCGAATGGAAAATCCGCGTTTAGAAAGCTGGAGAAACTTGCAACTCAGCTCATCAAAATCAAGAGAGACATCAAGTTTGTAACAGCTGGACTATAAACCAGCCTTAAAGCCTGCTTCTTTTTATTGTTTCCATTGTTTAGGGGATTCCCCATTTTATTGAGGCTATCAAATAGGTTGCCTGTTGCACTCATACGATCAGTTCACACATCATATTTCCTGAAATCTCCCCCATTTTAATATTTATTCCTCTCCCCTTATAGAAAACGTTCGTTGAAACTGCGTCCACCGGACTGGCAAATATCATTTGCTAGGCCTATCGAAGCAGTATGATTAAAAGCATGGGTATGTTGGTGACATCAACGTTCATACGTCTGACATAATAATCATGGTCGATTCGCTAAAGAGCACGCAAGAGGGAGACTCAGGAAACCTAGCCATATTTACTAATCAATATCGGTTATGTACTTCTTTATACATATTTGCATAACCAACTGGCTCTCAAGGTTGATGCAGGTGATGTCATATCGTGTAGGCTCATGCTTTTCAAAACCGGAAAACGCAGAGGTAAAACTTTCAGATGTCCTTGCTTGTCCTATATTGTAGACTACGAATCAAGCTACTCACGCAAACAAATTTTCCAAATTTGCCGTATCTTACCTACGACACACTTACATAAGTTTTATACCAATAACTTTCCTAAATAAGACTTGTATAGGCCTAACAAAGCTAACGAAAACAAGAAAGGGCTGTCTGTAAAACATGATAAACTGTAGGAAATTAGTCCTCTAACATATTCACTTACATTTCGACGCTGCAGTTTTACCAGTTCCGAAGTCAAAATATAGTGACAAGGATACAGCTCGGTCTTTAGCTCTGTAGCATTGATTTTTATCATATTTGCTTTCAAGACTGAACTTCAGCAAAGGATATGAAATAGCACTCAGGCAACAGGATATGACAAGCACCACTTACACAATATAGGAAATCTAAACAAAAACTTTGCTCGGATGGAGTCCGTTTGAACATTCAAGTCAGGCTTGAGCATGCGAATGTACAGCATCTCTTTAACTAAACAATCAAATTTGCTGCTGCAACTGGCAAGCACTTGTAAATGTTCAATCAGGCGATCTGGAACTCCGAAGTTATGCTTCTCGGGTTAATGCTTGTATATGGAGGACGATTTCTACGTTGATATTACTTTTTACTTGTCCTTGCTTTAGTAAATCTTTATTAATAAAATAGTTCTCTGTTAAACATTTTGCTCTAAATAGGTCGGTACCGAGACGCTATTCCAGAATTGTTCACGACGCGCATCTCAGTAAATTTGTATGATATGAACGAGGAAGACATTGTCAAGTAAATAGGCAAGGGTCGAACTGACAGATCGCGATGGCTTTTTGGCAAAGTGCGATTAGAAATCTGGTCTACCTGACAAAAGTGCGATTGAAACTGCCGCCAAGTCAAGACAACAATAAGCAATAGCAAATAACATTGTTGAGAACATTGTTGCCCTTTAAGTCAATAGGCTTCAAAAAACGAGAAACCGCTGCTGAAACAACATAAACACAATTCTGCCGATAACATAAAATACGCTCTTGATACGGCCAAATCCAACTTCCACCAACAAAACAATTATTGGCCTTGTAATGTCGTCGGCGCGCCCTGATTGTATGCAATCGAATCTCTGCCAACAGGCATGACCGTGTTGTGTGTAAAGGAGTTGTGGTTTAAGGCTCTGCGATTTGAACATCGGGATGAGTTGTGAGGTGACTTGTGTAGGTGTTGTCTCGCGCGTTTTGCTTCACCTAAGGCAGGATTAATGATCGCGATTTTTTGACTAATTAAGGAGCGGGAAAATGGTAAAATCGGGATGTGAATTTCAAATTCCCTCAAAGTTTTTGCGATTGTACTTTTTCCACTTAACCCGAAGCTTTGTGCGAGTGTTTGGTTCCTTAGACCTAAAAATATCCAACAAGATTCGAACGACTTTATCCATGATTTACACGTGCAGTTCTTACCGGTTGGCTAAAGCTTGTTCATGTCCATATTTTGTCTTCGCTACCATTTTTCCTCATTTGTTCTGTCTTTTTCTGCCCTTGCTCCATTTTCGTCAATATTCGAATAAGAGATCAGACTTTTTTATTCGTTTCCTGGGTCTTCGTCTCCTTAATTTTGTGTCTCTTTTTGTCTTTATCGCCGTTGGTGCCGTTTTTATCTTTTTGTTGGGCTTACTGTGAATTTTTTATGCTTGGTCTATCTTGTCAAGATAGATATCCGGTAGCACCATTTTCTTGCAATAAAAGCAAAGAACAAACCGTGTAGTTTGTGAAATGCATGATCCAATAAATTTGTACAAATCCAAAATATAGCGATGGGGTGATATGATATCCTTACTTAAGTAATACCAATGACATCATTGAATGAACTGTATGAAATTAAAATCCAGGTGTCACTAGGATGAAATCTAGTTAAATGTAAGGCTGTCATCGAGCAGCTCATTCAAAACACTCTTGCAGGAAGGTCTCTCATTCTTAGGAAGGAAGTGCAGTTATTAGAGGAAAGGGTTTTAAATGATCAGGTTCTCAAGTGTTTTCATAGTAAGTACAAATCTCCCTGTTAGGGGTAACAGTGCAAACCCTCTTTGACAATTTTATTCTTTCTCAATACAAATGTCACTATACTGAATAAACATTCTCATATTTTAACGTGAACTTCGTGCCAGTTAAGAAAGTATTAAATGGTCATGAAAAGTAATATGCAAGTTGTTATGTCCTAACTCTTTTGGCTTCCATCACAGTCGCACCAATCGGCATCTGGAAATGCGATTCATAGGGCATAGAAATTGACATTTTTTCAACATTAATGGATTTCTGACAACACAGTCAATATATATTTTGTTTCCACTTCTATCAAAAAATAATAGAAATGGGAAAAGACATCATGCGAAAACATATCTTGTTAAATGTTATTATGTCAAATCTTGGAGACAATTCCTGATTCTTGAATAGGACACATTTTCCATTCATTCATTGTCAAAAGCTGACAACTTTTTTCTCACTCATAAATAACAAAAAATTAGTTACAATAGCATGTTTGAAAAAATAGCATTAACACGATTAAACTAATTCAAATATACACTAAATAAAGGAAATAATCCTTTGTTACATTAATTCAAATATACAAAAAAACTATTAAATAAGGGAAAGAGTCCTTAGTATCATGTCCTCTATAGCGAGCTTGTCTTCGTGCAATTTCCATACTTTAAAATGCTTCATTAATTTTTACAGGTCGTCAGTACATTTTCACATAAAACTGTGTAAATGCACGCACTAAATTTTAACTGGTTAAAAGGTTTGATTCTGATTAGTGTTATCCTAATTATTTTAGAAACCTTTTAAACAAACCTTGTCGATAGTAAGCCATGCTAAAAGGAACTAAAGGTCTATTTGCACCTTCTCGTTACCACACACACGTTTGACAAGCATCAACGGTTACATAAACATCTCCCACAAGAAATCAAGTGTTACTTTTTTGCTTATCTACACAACCCTCTGAGTGAACACTTTTTGAGTAGCCCTCTTATGTTGCGGAGGCTACTCTCAGTTTCTCCAATTCTCTGATTCCTCAGTAATCACAACAAAGAACCCTTGGATTGCCTTATATGGGCCTGCGTAGAAATTTACAAGTAAGCTATAGCCGAGCTTATCTTCAGGGAGAGGCCGAGTGACAATAAAGGGAACTGTATAACTATCTCAGCGTTTCAGTTATGTCATGCCTATTTAAAAAGCGCACCCATACCAGTGATACAGATCGATTAATCTCCCACCAACAACCAGGGTTAAGGAAAATATTTTAAGCATGTCTCCTAAACTCTAAAATTAGGCACTGCAGTAGGTTTTTCAAACCGAAAAAGACTATCGCTTATATTTGAAATAACATGCTTGTAAGTAAACGGATCTTCGATGCTATGACACGAAAAGAATTGCATTCATGTCACAATTAAGGTAGGAAAACCAATGTTGTCGCGGTAACGGGCAACTTTTAAAAAAATAGTATACGGAGAATCTTTATTATACAATAAATCTCGCCGTTTCAGTATTTTAGATGTGATAGCCCGCAAGGATCGTTTCTTGGGTCTCTTCTATTTTTGATGTTATTAATTATCTCCCGTGATTTTAAATGCCATACTGTATAGAGCTACATAAAAGTTAACGTATCTACTGTATAATACTTTCCTGATACCATCAATAGTCTTAAACCATCTCAACCATTCACAATATCAAAAATGTCAAGAAAGTCCCCAAAACAACTGGTAAGAAAGTAATAAACATATAAATTTAATCAAAGAAGAGAATTTTCATTTAACCACAGATGATATGATATTCTCTCCTGAATTAAAAAGTGGTATGAAACTGCTAAAGAAGTATTGCACTCGACAAAGTAAGCTGTTACAAATCGAACTAAATTTCGTATTGTTTTACTACTGTTAAATACACATTGACTTTTAAAACAATTTAGTAGTTTTTAGACAATTTAGAGTTTTCTTCGGACGAAAGAGAGTAAACCACCCACCCACATTGAGCCTGAAATAACACCTGTACCCCCTAAAACAAGATAAAAACATGTTATCTACCTCTAAATAAAATGTTAACACATGTCATGTATAAAATGACATTTGTACATGCCTTTTTATTGTGTGGTATCTTTCAGTAAACATGTATTTCCAGTATATAAAAACAGATCATCGCTTACCTTTTCGTTTGTTTTAGGGGGTTTACAGTGCATTATGACTTATAAGGATAATTCCCTAAAACGTTGTTGTTGATACTAAATGGAATATTCCTTTAAAACTAAAAGTAAAATAAAGATAGTGGTTTAAAAATAACCATTGAGAAGCAACATCCGGTGGCTTCATTGTTTTTATCACAAAGGGAGCCGTCACTAGGAAATGGTTCAAAAATTTATTTGACGGTTAATCTTTGCTAGCTTTTTTCACAAAAATTATCATGATTTTCCCTTATACAGCCTCTCTGCGCCATGTGACTTGACCAAGGAAGAACTGCCATCCGGCCCGTCATCAATCCAAAGCCCATTAATGATGATACTTTACTTATAACGTAGCTTCCGGGGCAATGATGAGCGAGTCCTCAATTTAACTGGCTAGTCAAATATCATCCATATCAATATAGTTTCGTTGATATTTTCCAATTTGAAAGCGTATACGTCTCTATGCAAAAAGAAGAACCAGGACAGTCATCTTTCAGACAAATTTCCTTCTTCCGTCTTCCTTCTTCCGTCTTCCTTGTACCCTTTTCCTTCTATTTACTTCTTCTTCCTTCTTCTTCTCTTTTGATACTTTCTCTTTCTTCCTACTTCCTACTTTCTTCTTTTGCCTTTGCATCCTTCTTACTTCCTTTCCACTTTCTTATTTCTTTATTTTCTTTACTTTTCCTTCCTCTTCCTTCTTCCTTCTGTTTATTTTTCTTCTTTCTTCTCCCTTCTTCTCCCTTCTTCTCCCTTCTTCTCCCTTCTTCTCCCTTCTCCTCTTCACATCTGATTCCTAATTCGTTCTTAATTCTCTTTTTACGGTCTCTCCTGACTTCACTCTTCGTACAACAAGTCATATCACCTCCAGTAAGCTCACTGTTCTGTTGACTTTGTTTGGATTTGTTCCCGACAGAAATTCGTGTGTTTATCTGAACTATCCCAGCCCCTACAAGTACTACACGTGTATGAGATTAGTTCTTGAAAGTTTCACTGTCCTGAAGGAAACGAAGGGGTTCCATGTTAGTAGGAATTGTCGAAGAAAGCGGACAATGGATAAGGTGCAGTTATTGAAATAACAGCAATTCATTTAAAAGGTATACCGCGATACGAAAAATTTGCGGTTTAAATACAGTAGAACTTCTTAGTACGGCGGTCGTTGCATAGGTATGTGGTTGACACGAATGAAACAAAGGCGCCCTAATTAATCCGTCTCATATGACTATGAAATCTAGTTATATTAATTTTCGCGTTCTGCACGCATTTGTATACAATCCTTGTATTCACATCGAGGCTAAAGAGACAGGGGTCAGACTAACAGGCTTGCTTTAACAAAGCCAGTCTTGGTAGCAAGCACTGATTTCTAAAAAAGACTTTTTTAGAGATCAGTGGTAGCAAGTCCCAATGAAACACTTTCAGTGGCTTTTCTTTGGAACATGAATTGGTGTCAGATACAGAGGTATCATGTACGAGAGGTCTATATGAGGAATTGCTTTTAAATGCACATAGGTAAAGCAACGTATGATGGATGGATACTATCAGAGAAGACATGCGATCCTGTTGATGAAAGGGAAGAAGATGCAGTAAAAAGAGGGACCAGGAAGAGATCAGAAGAAGGGTCCACAAAACCTTAATATACATAGTACTTCAGTAATGGAGAAAAGCAGCAGCTTGTGTGCGTAGTTTCAAAGAAATTTGAGACTTCGGAGATATGTTTGTGTGGCCAGAAACGCAGCACTAATTTGCTTGGACCATAATGCTTTTTAAGGCTTAAAGAGGGCTTTGGAACATTTAATGGTTGAGAATGGAAAATCTACAAGTTATTGACCCGTGCTAATATGAACCGCCTGCAGCTGCTGTACGTTTTCATTGACAGCTCAGTAATAAATTGCTGCTAGTGCATTTACATAATCTTTTAAAAATGTGAACCAAAACATTGCGTAGGCTGGCGAAGCGTTCCACATAACCCCTACCTTCAAAGTTGAAGCCTTGATACGATGAGTTAAGGCTCCGAACGGAAACTCTCCTTTCCTAATAAAAGGGGAAGATAGTAAAGAAACTCAAATGTATTGACTTGCTTCACCAGTACGTGGATAACAATAAAGTGCAAGGCACCTTGTAGTTTAGCGACGTTTGCAGTAAACTTGTTCAATACAGAACGTACTTAAATATGAGAACTATCAGTGATAAGAGAGTCACTGAAATGATTGTTCCAGTCCATTTTGAGAACTCACAACCAACATATCTTCACCGTCATTTTTGTTAACTCTACATTCACTGACTCATATTTTTCGCAGATGCAGTCTCATGTCACAAACCAAACATAATGAGTAGATAAAATGACTCTCAGTCTTACACCTCTCAAAAACCATAGCCAACCTCCTTGCCCTTTCGGAATAATAGCTGTCGCTTTTCTGTCACAAGATCTTTCCTTGCCAAGTATTTATAACACCTCCTTCGACAGGACTCCTTGGCATATTGGTGAAATAGAGGCCTTTTTGTTGGTTACACTTTTCTCAGCTATCAAACTTAAACAACTGGGTATTTTCATATGTACCGTGCACTTTTGGCAATCCGGCTGCCTATATCGTTTTCCAACCTTTTCACCATAGAGTTCGAATCAATTTGTGTCAAATGTGTAATAGTAATAAGATTGACCGCACGTTTCTTCATGATCAGTGTTTGCCATTGTTAGTAAGACCGTATTGGTCCCCTTGTCATAATCGAGTGGCCTCATATAGATTATGTACAATTACATGTTAGGCACAGTTAAAAATGTTATTATAGATTCGCACTAAGGGCATCCTCATATAAAACCTAATAAACCCAAGTAATTCACCTACATGTTCCTTGTAAGTTATACGTGAAAGATTCCGTAGCACTTAAAACTTAAAACAGTGAAGACCACGCTTGGACTTACTGATGGAAATGTCTTACTTTTCCCATACATGTTGAGAAGCCACCTGCGATGTTAGACCTTCCAACTTCTCAAACAAGAATGGAAAATTTAGTTTATGTAAAAAGCGAGAAAGTTCTTTATCTTCCATTGCAATGTTCTGTGGTAAGAAGGATGGCAACCTTTCAGCATGTATGTCGGTGGTCGTTATGTTTTAATACACATCGATATCAAGCCCTTCACGAACTTCAATGACTTCGAAAAGCAAACTTTCTGAGAACTCGGGGGGATTCCCCTAGAAATCCTAGTCGTATGATCTGATCTTTGATGTGATTAAAAAGCGAAACCTAGACATCTACGTCTCTTGTGTTTCACTAAGATAGCCGTTATTGGATTACAGAGTAGTAATCAACATCGAAGATTTTAAACATCGGTCTCCAAATAGAATATTGAATTTTATAAGCTCTAAGAGATTCCACAAACCCGACAACAATATTTCAGGTCTATCGATTTTAGAATGGATAGGGTTATCAACGCCAGACCAACAAACCGTACAAGGCGATACAAACTTGAGTTGACTTGAGAACTGGTAACTGCCACAGAAGTCACCACAAGCACGTTTTGCCTTTCATACGTCACAAACTCCCAGAATCAAAGTTTGCCATAACACAACAATATTGTAGAGCAGTTATTTGATGTTATATGCGTCCACAGCCCCTAACAAACTTTAGACCCTCTAGCTGTGTAAATAATATTGGGAATGTAGGAGAAAATAGCCTCCTAAGCCATCACCATTCGTAAAATGATGATCGTAATCCACATCTTACATGTGAAAAGGACGCTCTGTATAACGAAGAGCATTTTAATTGAAATACAAATACTCGCATACGCGAAAAGATTAGAAATTAACCACAATTTACCCTGGCTATTGATCTGAATTGTCTAAAACGAACAGATTAAAATATTCTTTTATCACTTTGATCACTTATCTCTTACCACTAATATTGCACAGTCTCCATAAAATGATTTACTGCGCATTGCAATTTCATACTTTAAAAATCATAAAAAATTTAAAATCAAATTTTCTAAAAATAGTTAACACGTTTTTAAAAATACAAGTTGGATCTAAAACGTTAAGCTTAAGCTGTCTTTAAAAGATGGGTTCTCAGGTTTCTAATAAAAGATGAAAGGGATTTCAATTTTTATTTTGGCGGGAATTTGTTCCACAGTTCTATATCCAGGTTTTGTTAAAAGTTTGACGACAGGCCCGCCAAGAAGCAACTTGCCATTTGAGCGTAGACATTAAGTGGACGGTGGCCTGATTTGCATCATTTTGTCAATGTACGCCGATGCCAGATCGTGTATTGCCTTGAACGTGATAAAAAGTACAGAATCGATTCAAAATCGCACTCGCAAATAACCAAATAAATTCGCTGACCTCATTTTCCATGAGTGATTTTCCTGTCGATCAGTCCCAGTACTACATGTAAGTATTGAAGGGTAACCGGTTTCCGCTGCACATGCAGAACATGCTTACGATACATTAATTTTCGTGTGCAAATATTGTTGCATTTGTTGATTTAACTTCATAGTCTCAAGATTTATACTTTCTTGCGCGTGTTTAAGTTTTGTAGCCTTGTAATGTTGTTCTTCCTTTGTTTTTGTATACTGGAAGACGTCCTTGTTGGCTTTCTAAACTCGTACACATTTTTTTTATACAAGCAACTCGATTTTCAGGGTGAGGGCTAAGTTTGTTTAGGGTATGATACACTTTCAGGGCTAAAGTTGCTTAACAGGTTACTAAGGTTATTTTTTCTCTGTGATACCGAATCATATAAATATTTACAATATCTGATTTTCCTTCTGTCTAATTACAGTGACTTATACATGTAAATAGTTCCTTATGTATTTGTTTCAAATCAAAAAAGAACTCTTCTGTCTTTATTTTTAAGAAATTTTTTAAATTTTGTTCTGTGAAAAAAAATTTGCTAACTAACTGTCAGGGCTGAGGGTTGCCAAGCAAGTTGCTTAATTTTTTGGCTAACTTGAGGGCTGAAGCCTTAGCAACTGGATTGCTCATATAAAAAAAATGTGTAACTTACTAGCTTGTGTTCTTTCCCTTTGTATCAAGTGTTGAATTTGCTCTCTCGGGCTTACCTTCCATGTTGACTCCCTTTCTGGAGTGTGGCACAAAGAGACATGTTAGCGTCAGGGTCCGTAGCAGGCGTAAGGGGCAGGCACCTTACCCAAGAGTGCAATGAAATTTTGTTGATAAAGGTAGTGTCACAGCGTGTCTTGATCATATGTCCGAGGAATCAACTAAGAATCGAACCTGTACACCTGAAGGGACCATCAACAACCATCTACTTAATATGATACATATGCAATTGTTTGTATACTTTTGATGTCATTTCTAGCAAGCTTGATTGTGTAATTGCCTAGATGCTTGTTTGCTTGATTACTTTTAACTTATTTACTTCCGTATTTGTTTCCTTGTTTGTTTCCTTATCTGTGTGCTTATTCGATTGTATGTGTATTTGATTGTCAGCTGATTGTCGTTTTCGTTAGCCACGTTGTTTTTGTTTACTGGCCATACTAGTTTGTTTTAAGCTGGTTGTCTTGTGTGCCTCATTACGTTTTGATTGTTTGCTCGTTTGCTCGTTTGCCGGTTTGTTTATTAATGTTTTAAGCCTAATGTCTAATAAGGTGGTACATAATATCTTGTCTTTCGTAATAATGATGAGATTAACAGAGATTTTTACAATACTTTTCGTATACCACTAAAACCGTCTCGGATAATCAAGTTCAGACATTGCTTGTATATCCACTTCATCAAATATGGTACATACCTATTTGAAAATACATCAGAGATCACATCAGAGATCACTATTATTATGTTACGGCGCTTACCGGTATACGGTATTGACTTTTCAAGACACAAGTAAGGCATGTATGATATTCTATTTATTGCTATTTCTTCTCTATACGTGTTACACTTCTCTGATATGAGAGGCTATGCCTATGTAGCTAGAAGCAATCAACATAATATTGAAAACACCAAATATGAACTAGATAAATATTGAGAAGATGAATTTTGTTAAAATTTTTAACACCTATTTCCAATTTGTGACATTTTAAAATAGATACTGCTATAATTTCTGCCAGTCTAGTTATATATTTAAAGGATGTGCTCGAACATTTGAACTGACCTGTTAAAAAGCCTCGGGTGGGCACGTAAAACGTACAAGTACCGCAAATATTAGGCAGAAGCAATGGTTTGTTATATGCACTTCTTGTGATCTCATTTTTAAGGTTTCCGGTACCATGTTTTCATATTTCAGTGCCAGGCCCTACTGTCCCGGTACTCGAAACATTTTTATATTACTTGTAGTAAAGAATGCAGAAAAAAAAAAGTTGTGTACGTTTTTACTCAGAAAATGAGAAATATCAACAAAGTTAAGGATCTAATAATCTAAGCTTTAACTTTATTAACTTTGTATACCCGTATACTCTTTATTATAAATGTAACAGAAAAGTATTTTAAAGCGACTACTAACTAGCATATTCTCTGCACTTTAATTTATCATTGATATAAATTTCATGACTGACATCACAATGGAAAGTATCAACATGAAATTGAAGATACCAAACATACTCAACTAGGTAGGATTTGAGATGTACCATAACACCTATAAAATAGAGCTTTATCTTTCCAATTATTAGTTGAATATTGCCCATAATTATGTTATATCCCAAGGCCCTTGTAATTTACAGGCTGTAAGGTTATGCATTTATATTTATACATTCTAATGTTAGGTGCTGACATTAGAATGGACAATTAAGGATGTTTTCTAGTATAGGCTCGAGTAGATAAGTGCTTTTCATATTGATTTTATTAATTGATTACGAACCGGTTCAAGAAAGGGTTGACTCAAGTGAGCTGTAGGCCCTACTAAAGAATCGTTATAAAAACCGGTTCAAGAATGAGTCATAACAAAGAATCGATAATTATAAAAACCAGTCAAATGCTTCATAATGATTCATCATCATCATCATCATCATCATCATCATCATCATCATCATCTTCGGTTTTACGTCCGTGTTTCCCTTGGTGTAGTACACCAGTAATTCTAAGCGACGGCCTTTGAATGGTTCTAAAGGGGGGGGGGAGGGGGGGAAAGGTGTCGAAGTTCTTTATACAGCAACACTAAAACAAGTTACACAAGAAAATAGTTCGCGAAATGCATGAAAACGAACAGACCTTACTACACATCAGGGTATCAGGTTCATGTAAACTAACTAATCAACAGTCTTTTATATTTTGTTTGAGAGGCCAACGTAGGGCAAATTTACGACAATTGGTAACAATTGGTGTGGCAATAAACACAATACCCCCGGTTCTAACGTTCGTAATTCTTACATTTCTGCCATTGCAAAATATTTGAAAGTACGATAACATCCTTAACTTTGATTAGTTAAGACATTTCGTATTCTAACATGTTCTAATCTCTTCCAAGGGTTTGTGGGAGTGAATCTCCAGTTATGATGCCGGTTGATCAACCATAGTAAGAAATAACTGTACATCTGTTGGTTTCGGGTACCTTCCTTACTCAAGAGCACTGTCTACAAACTCCAACTGTCAGAATTTCTCTTGGTCCGAATAGCATCTCTGTGCATTCTTGTGTACGCTTGACTGTCTTCCATTGTGACTTGCTATTGCTTTCTTGGATTTTCCTGCTATCAACCTACTACTACATCTGAAAATTCAGTACCAAATAATATGTATTGTTTTTACTTACCTTTTAGCTTTCAAAGCCCATCATACCCAAAATGTTTACACTGGACCATCTGCACAGATCCTTGTCAAAGTTTTCTTCCAGTACTTCGCTTAGTACCCCAAAGAATATCACTGTTGTTGTAAGATTAGTTTGTACTTATTTCAAATTATGTAATTTAGGGTGGCGGAAGTACATTTATCTTTTTATGCAGCATTAACTTCCATATGCTTGGTTGTTATTTAGTGGACCTTTCTAAACATGTATCAGGCAATAATAAAATTAAGCCATTAGCTAACAAAACCCTAACAGTTTTTACCAAGTAATATCAATTTATTATTATAAAGTTGCTGTACTACTCAACTGCTTGTACGTGCACGTCAACGTCCACATTCACACAACAAAGGCTCTTTTGCCTAATGCTGTTGCAAATTAGCGTACTGCTTATTGTTAGTTTCGTCATATAATAAGTACAGGCTGACTTTTAATTCTATTTTTTATCTACTGTCAAGATTTGTGTACTAATCATTATTTCTTGTTGGCGCCATCGCCTTTTGGAAATACTGAGGCTCAAATTGCTTTATGAAGGTGAAGTAATTATTTGCTAAGTTTTAGTGTAGTGGTAATTTAAGCTGTTACTTACATGATTTTGATGCTATTAAAATTTATTTGAAAGATTACAAGTCCCATCGTGATTCTTTCCATAATACGCGAGAGCCGGTCCTACTGGGCGGTTGAGCCTGCCTCGTGGCTTGCTTCCCATCCCGGTAGCCAAAATTGAGGGGCGCCCTTGGGCAAACTCATGCTGATCATGTGATGCGTACAAATACTATCCTAATTGGCCGATAAGTAACTGTGCGACGCGGCATGTTTTTGAAAAATTGCCAGATCCGATTCTAGCGTGGCACGTCGCATATGTCATGTAGCATACCACTTCGGTGTGAAAGGACCCATACGTTTGTATAGGTTTGTTTCCAAGTGACGTGCCACTTGCGACGTGTCACACCAGCGTGAAAGCTCTCTAAAGAAGCTGTGTTTCAACGTTTCATTCTGAAAACCAAATATGACGGGGTGTTGCTCTACCACCTGTGTTACGCAGACATCATGTTATATATTTACATGAACAGTCGACAATAAGTAGCCCGGAGCCACATATTACTTAGAGAAAATGATCGAGAAAATGATGGAAAATTCTAGTAAGTTTCCACCCCACACATGTCTACCATCCCATAGCGTCAATTCCTGTCTCCAAAGTTCTCCTGTTTGGCAAATTTTAAGCACCTTAAAAATTTTGATGTAAATGTTTTCGATCATAAATTTTTTTTTATGCTTGCTGCTAGGAAAATTTCTAATTTAAGGCCAGCTAATCACTAACGGCCAAAATGCAGCCAAGAGTCACTTCCCTCATATCAACGTTATGTTCCTGCAAGGGAAGAGGGTATGCGCTCCCAAATCTAGCCTGCAATCTCTAACTTGACGGAAGTTTACTTAATCCGATCTGGTATTTCATGAGCGTCTTGTATAAGTTCGTGTATAGTAGAATACCTAAACACTTTTGGAAACACAGCAGGTACTTTGTAGCTAAAATCGTTCCCAGTCGTACACCATTTACAGGCACTGACAAAATTTGAAAAACCGGTTCAATTTCCGAGACTATCCTTTCGTCTTTAGAGAAACATGCAACAGGCAAAAAGGTGTGTGTCTCCATTTTAATCACCATGATCGAAATCAGTGTTAATCACTGGACGACTCAAAATTCTATTTTCTGCTCCCTCGGGATATCTGCTTCTGACAGAAAGCCCGCTCAGCAAGAAACCGAGCCCCTTACTAACCGTAACACTAATAGTTTGTAATCCCTATTTTTATTCTAACCCCCACGGTGATCACTATTACCAGACCTCTGCATGTGTTTTCTCATTTTAAATGCGGTGCGAATCGTTACGCTATTACGTTGGCTTGTCATGTAAAGATTATTACGTTGCAGGGCGGATTAAACAATAAAGGAGAAGAGGTAAAATTAAACGACACATGATAATTTCTTTTTTGCTCTAGGAGTTCAATGGTGTGTTGAATCCGATTCGTTCCAGTTTCGCATCACACTGAGCGATCAACCTCTGACTCGCAGAGGAATTTTATCTACAATCAGTTCAGTTTATGACCCCTTTGGTTTCGTAGCCCCTGTTGTGCTCTCAGTAAAAATTATTCTGCAGGAGATGTGCAAAGATATGATTGGATGGGACGATCCAATTCCTGATCATCTTAGAAAATGCTGGCTTGCCTGGAGAGAAAGTCTTGCACAGCTCGCAGATCTGAAAATACAAAGGTGCTACAAACCGCAAGACTTTGGTAAAGTGGTAAAGGCAGAACTTCATCACTTCTCTGATGCTAGCGCATATGGCTATGGCCAATGTTCCTATCTGCGGCTAATAAATGATCAGCAACAAGTCCACTGCGGTCTTGTTATGGGAAAATCAAGAGTTTCACCTCTTAAAGCAATCACTATTCCCCGTTTGGAGTTGACTGCTGCATTGGTATCAGTAAATGTTAGTGCACTTTTACAAAGGGAAATCGAGTACGAAAACCTATTACACACCTTCTGGACTGACAGCACCGTTGTACTAGGCTACATCAGCAATGATTCTCGACGATTTCACGTCTTTGTTGCAAACCGCGTCCAGCAAATTAGGGATCACACAAGCTCGGATCAATGTAGACACGTTCAAACTACAGAAAATCCGACTGATGACGCTTCTCGAGGCCTCACTGCGAAAGAACTCGTCCAAACACCAGCATGGTTCTCAGGACCGGATTTCTAATGGAAAAGGGGACTGCTACTCAAAGACAGCTTAGATTGCGTTATTTCGCCTGATGATCCAAATGTAAAAGAACAGAAGGCACATACCTTTCTAGAAGCAAGCTGCACGGAACAATTTGATTTAAAACGACTTGAGTACTTTTCTGACTGGATCAATGCAGGGAGAGCCATTGCTGTCTGTCTCAAATTAAAGAGCATTCTCCACCAACGATGCGCACAAAAAGCAGCAGCATCAAAGCTAACTGAAGGTTTGAATACTGTACATGGACAATCCTACCAGCCTGTAACCTTAGCTGAAATAAAAGAGGCTGAATTACAGATCATTCGACATGTACAGTCTGAGACATTTTCTGACGAAATTGTATCGCTCAATTCGCTCAAGAACCAAGAAGCTTCAAACAAGAAACAGTCTCGTCCTGTAAGCATAAAGAAATCAAGCTCTATTTATAAATTAGACCCATTTCTAGATCACAATGGTATTTTGCGTGTCGGGGGCCGAGCTTCCACGGCATCTATTTCACAGGAATTGAAGCACCCAGTTATTCTCCCAAAGACGCATCACATCACTCAATTAATTGTGAACTTGTTGCAATTCCGACATTGTAAATCCTGGCTCACGGCACCATTAAATTATGTTGAGAATCATCGACAATCTACGACATCCAAGGTTTTGTGTGTTTTCTCATCTTCTTACTCGTAACTACTACTGCTCAAAATACAAGTTTTCTGATTATAAAGTTTAACTAAAGACGGGGGGTGCAGTTAATTACACCTTTGAGAAAAATACTTAACAAGGCTTTAGTCCAACTGCGAACATCACGATTGATTCCGGGCCAAATGAAACTGTGAGTGATTAGACGTTCGGTAGCGTTAATACCAGGATGAGAGAGATTGTGAAGAGAATCGAAGATTGTATGACGGAATTGAGACGGGATGAAGGGGCGAGGTTGACCAGTAGAGATATCTGTTATGATAGTGGAGCTTGAGGATGGAATTGGCATGTTGGACACCTTTAAAGAAGTAGTGTTGTTGCGCTGTAAATCTTGTAACTCTTGATCTTCTAACTGGGCTGTAGCAATAGCTTCTTAATCAATTATGGATGAAGAATGGATAGCATTGGTATCCAGACGAGAAAAAGCTTCAGCAACAGTATTTTCCTAACCACTTATATGCCAAATGTCGGTCGTAAATTGTAAAATGTAATCTAAGTGGCGACTTTACGTGGAGAATACTTGTCATTGCTTGAGTTGAGCGAATGGATAAGAGGGCGATGATTTGTGTAAATAGAGAAGACTTGACCTTCTAGGAAGTGGCGAAAGTGCTTGATAGTGAGATAAATTGCAAAAGCCCACTACCAAATGTGCTATAACGTGTTTCAGCAGGCTTGAGGCGTTGTGAAAAGAAGGCTAAAGGTTGCTAAGAATTGTGGACAAATTGTCGTAAGGCACCACCGACTGCATAATTGGACGAGTCAACCATAAGACAGAGAGGTGCGTCTGGAAGAGGATGTGCGAGTAATGCGCATTTGGCTAAAGTAGACTTCATCTGGTCGAATGCTTCTTCACAAGCAGGGGACCAGGCTAGCTGACGATTGGAGTTAGGACTTTTACCTTTAAGCAAGTTCGTTAAAGGAAGTACAATCTGGGCACAATTACGTATAAATCGCCTGTAAAAATTGACCAAAACCAAAAATTCGCGGAGTTGACGCACTGATGTCGGTCTAGGATAATCTTGAATGATATGAACTTTGTCTGGAAGAGGTAATATACCTTCAGCTGTAACAGAATGTCCTAAAAAGTGAAGAGAAGATTGTCCAAACTGACATTGATAATTATTCCGTGTTCTGATAAGCGGGCAAAGAGAAGTTGAAGATGTTCAAGATGTTCTGCTTGTGAAGAGCTGGCAATGAGAAGATCGTCAAGATATGCGTATGGCTACATCTTTGTGGAGAGATTGGGTGTGAGGGGGAGGGGTATAGTCGCCTTGTATGAGTAAGGCCATGCGGAAAACTTTCAACATGCCTCAAGGTTTACAATGAAAATAATGTGATATATAACATTCTCTAAGTGAGCAGACTGTAAATGTTTCATACAGTTGTTTCATAACAGCCGCTTTGATAAGCAGTTGGGGCTCAGCGGTTGCGGACTAGTTATTAAGAATGGCGATATTGTGGTCCCACGAATCATTTGGTTACATAATTGCCAAGTCGCAAAACTAAAGGCCTTTTGAGGCAAAGGCGTACTTTTACAGTGATCTTTGGAGGCCCTGCCGATTGCACCTTTATCCAAACATCGAGGGAACGCAACCTAGATGTTTTTTTGTAACGGCGCAGAGGGGTGTACTACTACACTTTTTAAGTTTCGTGTTTTTCCTAGCCTGTTTAAGGAATTGACGAGACTCCTATACCTAGTACAACCCCAAATTTTCCAGGCAAAGGTACAAAATTCGTTATCCTTTCCACCTGAAAAATAAATACTAAGTATGAAAGAAATAAATCCAATATATACAGCGGTTTGGTACTGGGTGCACATTCCTCCATCGCAAACAAGTGCCCTTACGCAACCGTCAGCAATTATGTGTACCAGATGCCCGAAAAGGATTAACTACTTATTCCCTTAAACGTTTCTCAACAAGAGGTCTACAGCAGATTATTGTGCTTGTTTGTGTTGATTGGAGTGTCCAAATCGGAATAACAAGGCTATGCTTAAGCTAATATTTGTAAAGCGAACTGTTTGGCGAAATTAACTATCCTTTTAAAAGTACTCAAGGATAACCCTCAACATCATTGGTTAAATTCATTACACAAGTTGTCGTAACAGGTCCACCTTAGCAGTAGTGGGTTTAAATTCATTACACAAGTTGTCGTAACAGGTCCACCTTAGCAGTAGTGGGTTTAAATTCATTACACAAGTTGTCGT
>JAAAKM020073195.1:81076751-81130012 GCA_010016025.2 Alatinidae sp. Z8VKAUB7J3 | reverse complement strand
AACAGGTCCACCTTAGCAGTAGTGGGTTTTAGTAAAAGCAACAGCAGCGGTGGTGGTAATAGGCATTATTATAATTCATTCCTATTGCATATGGAGTCAAGCACATTTGTAATATGTATTATGATCATTTATCATTTGCAGAGGATATCGATCCAGAAGTGGCTACAGGACATATAGGAACGCTGAAGTTGGTAGAAGGGGATTCTGGTGCAGCTACCTTGTAAATAAAAATGTTTCTTGCATGGTCAGTTACTTGGATAGAGTGACCGTTCACGAAGTTCTAGCTTTACTCCAATCAAGGTAATACAACTGTCCTCTAGGACCACATAGGCTACAAAAAAAACCCGATATTAAGTCAAATTTCTATATCTACTTATTGAATCCTGGTATACAATTGCAAGAATTTCAGTAAACTCCATATTATGAATTTAATCATTTATTATTGTGATCAGTATGACAGTACATTTCTAAGGTTATGGCATCTGTGCTTCCTCAATAATTCTATTTTCCTAGAATAATTTCTATATTTCAATATTTGGCATGGACAAGTTGGAAATACTGTCAAGCAAAACAAACATCTTAACATAGAAGAAAAGCACTATTTACTTTTACCCATTAGCTGTGGATGGAATAAAAATGCTAATAATGAAATCCTTAGTTACTCTTGAGCGTCCAAGTTCCTGGAAATGATCTAAAAATTAGAAATGAAGTAACAAGTGCAACAGACATCAAAAGGCGAAGATCATTGCTAGCTCTTTAAAAATGTAGAATTGAAAATATGCCAAAATGTCAATATTGATAATTTTGTTGCCTATGTTTGCAGCGGTGTGCCTAAGCCTTCTTGATAAGTGTTCTTTAAATTTTGTTGTTATGTCTATGCAAACTAGATTGTTATGAAAAATAAAATAATTATCTCTTGTAAACAAGCTACAATTGTCTGCAAATTAAACACACACGAGAGTAAACAAGGTATGAAAAGTCGCCCTTTTGGAGTTTGGGAAAGGAAACACTTGTACACGAAAACAACTTTACTATACGACACAAATGCATGATTTAAATTGTCCTGCTTCCCAACGGACTTTGATTTCTAGATAAACTTGATATTGTGGTCAAGAAATAAAACAGTTTGCAGGGTGCCCACAATAGGCCACCGGATAGAAGGTATGGTAACAGTCAAAGGGTAAAGAGATCCCAATACCCAGTTCTACATTGTTCTACCTTCTATAGAGTATTGTGTAGACAAGGACCGTTACAAGTTGTAAGATAATAGATACCAGCAGGGATGCTGGTAATCACTGAGGTAAGGAGTGGAGAAAAACGAGGAGGTGGAGTCTACCTATAGAGCACATTGTCTTGGACACAAGGCGTTTAAGAGCTAAGATAGGTGTCCTTTTTCAAATGTTGGCATATAAAACGGTAAAGAAGGAATCAGAATAATGACTTTTAATATCAACTTTGTGTTATATCATTCAAAATGAGATTTTTGTGAACAAATGGCGTTATTTATATTGAATAGGTTTATACTGCTATTGCCTCCTGTAAGTAGGTGGCCTAGCAAACTCACAAATCAAATCGGAGTTCAAAGTATTTATCCAGATCAGTAGAAGACGGGAAAGCTATCTAGGTACTTACCAGGGGACCCCTATAAATCCCTAGTGGATTTCCTACGTGCCCCTATATACAGTTGAACAGCAGTTGAACAGTTAAACTGCCCCGTAAATGATACAGCCACTTGCGTGACATAATGTTGCTTTTGTAAGGGTCAGTGGCAAGACGGGCATTTGCGACTGTAAACAGAATATCAAAGGAGCTCCTAAGCGCAACGACTGGTATGTCTCAACCTTGAAAGCAATGGTATGGAACCCCTCTTTCTGAAAAGCACCGACACTGGTCTGAACATTGCAACAGCATGGGGCCCTACACCAACAACACCTCCATCTAATTTAATGGTTAACATTAGGCTAATAATGGCAGCAAGTCCTATCACACTGATTTCCTTACGTCGCTAACTATGGGACGGCGACACAAAAGGCCCACTGCAAACTTTATACGCTATTTGCAGCGTACCTTAGGGTAGAGTATTAGATGGGACCTACTACTTGAAAGTCATCATAATTACACAGTTTGTATAAAGTAGTCCGTAGTCTTCGCACCCGTCACCAATTAAGTCTTTCAGATTCCCTTCAGAGAGGTGTTCGAGGCCGTGTTTCAACCACAGTTGATTTGTTTCGGCGTATTTTCGGGGTGCAGTGCTCTAACAATTAAAAAAAGCAAAGATTTGCTTAACATACCTGGGTGTATTTAATCTCCGGATTTCTGCACACTGCCATGTTGCCTGGGTCGCGTTACACTGTGAATGCCCACGCGTCTCCACCGACAACAACCGCTTGTCTGGTTACCCAGAAGTTCTTTGGTGCATAAAGGCTCATAGGGCGGGGTGGGGGTGGGGATGGTACTTTCAGTAATTATTTTCGTATGTTTTCAGTCAAGACAAAGAACAATGATGTTGGCTTGGAAAGATTCCCTTCTACTTATATTATTATTTTTCAATAATAATTGCTGGGTGTAAGTCAATCGTCCCTTTCATTCTTCTCGCATACCATTTTTGTCAACTCCGAACTTGGCCGTAATTCCTCAACTCCAGTTTATTACTCACTTCTTGGGATTGGAAAAACACAAATAGGCTTGAACTAGGGCAGGTGGTGGTAGTTACATATGATCATCCGCCTAGTACATCCATTCCCGACTGAGAGCGTAATTAACTGTGACGATTCAACAAGGACTGGATTCAAAGATAAAACAAGAGAGTAACCTAAAAATAATGTTTTATATATAACAATATCCATTAGCACAATTTATTAGTTGCTATCGTAATTAAATCATTAGGAGATATTATTTAGTTCAATTTCTTGAAAAAGCTGTCGATAGTAGTTTGCTTCCTTGGGGACTTTTTTCTCAGATGTTTGACATGTCCGTAAATTTATTTTGAGTTTGAGTTTACCCAGAACCTTTCAACGATCTGTCAAAGGCTGCTACATGATTGGTTAATTACATCTGGGGTTCTGGAACGCACTACTAACTAGACACGGTGAAAGTAATCCGAAACCCTTTTGTTCTTTTTGACGTTGCTAAGGAAGTTCAACATCGTAAGATCTGAAGTGGGATTTGCGGTTACACACAAAAAGTCGTTTCCCTAATCAAAACCGCTGTTTCGCTGCGGTCAAAAGTGGCAGTGTGACCGCAGCCATTGCTTCTGGGCAGCATGTGGTCCACTGGCCGCCACTTGAATAGATCTGCTTTAAGTGTTAGCCCGTGCAAAACAAATTTACGATGACTTAGATTGGGGCTAAAACAGATCATGAATATAATTTCAACATTTTCACATGATCACATATCCTAGAGTACCTGATTTCATTATAAGAACTGTAATACGTTCAAGGCTGAAAACTTTAGGATAGTATAATGTAATAACAAAAATAGCATGTAAAGTATTTGAAAGAAGTTTCTTACTTGAAACTTGGTATGGATAAACATCAAGAACTGACGATGGTGTTACATTCTGCGATAGGAATGGTTCGTGCGTTCTAAAATAAGTCAATCAAACAAAACACTTTGTTGAGAGTAAATACAACAATAAATTCATATTGTTCATCACGATGAAGCATCTGATTCAACCAAAGGGGTAAGATATCTCAATGCATAAACAGTCCCAATCAGAAGAAATTTTAATATAACGGTACTCTTCTATCTGGTTCACTATTCGCGGACGCTGGACCTGTAATTAATAGCGGACCTCTAGCAGGTAACAAATGAAATGCAAAACGAATGCTTCGGCCAATGTCTGACGAAAATAATTCATAGTAACGAGTCCGTTACTTAAACTTTACAGTTTTATTTGGAAACATTATCACACAGAAAGCTAATACTATTCAAGGCAATATCTTAACATCTCGCCTCCTTAAATTGACTACTAGTCGGTTTTCCGTGAGATCATCTGCCCTCTATGCAGCCTTACAAACTTCAGGTTTCGATTCTTCCGCTTATAAATGCCTCCCTTCTCAAATGGTACTTAGTTTTCGTTTGCACTGACCATGGAATTCGCAATATTCCGTGTAAAATAACTTTCCAAAAACCTTAAAATGTGTAGGAATAATGTAAATATTTTCAGAATCCAATAAGTTAGATGGTAAGAACGTAACACCTGCGAGTTAATGACCTGCTATTATGTTGGACTGAATGTGCGACAACTTGCTGTGCGCTTCATAAGAGGTGCGTATTCTTACTGCATGCTGCCGTAAAGTTTGTGTTGGCAGGTAATCATTGCACCCTCATCTCCCCTAATACCCACCAACAGTTTTCAACAACAAATTCTCACTACTTTCCTCTGTCCTGAGGTAAGCTCTTTAGTTACTCCTGACCGACATGGCGCCACACAGTCATGTTGCAGGGATGAGAAATAACCAAAGGTTTTATTTCTTTTATTCAATTGGATCTTCAGAGAAGATTTGCATCTTTTAACGAATAGGATTACACACGAGACTTCCTTTTCCGCTTCTCCTGTATGTTCAGTGTTCACTTTCTTCTCTTTGCCAGAGAGAAAAATAGTTGGCAAAAACGTAGAACCCCTGCTTCCGCGCTAGCGCCGCCACTGCCTCACTAAAAATAGCAGCAATACACTAGGCATTTATTGTACCACGTCTCGTTGTTGACTGTCGGAAACGCTTCTTTCTTCCAGATGGTTCTATTCCATAGTCTGTTGCCAAGATTGATCAAATATAATAGTGCCGGAATACATTGAGCTTCCATGCAATGCCTTTGTTAGGCGGTTTAGCGGCAGAAGCGCAGGCTTAGGTGTATGCTGCGTAGTGATGTAGTTACAACTAGGCGACGGTCTCAAGCAGGGGCAGGGAAAGTGAAACTTGTAAAAAGGAGCAGAGACTGCTGTGTAGTAATTACACCAAGGATTATACTGGATCTGGACTGATAATGCAGTGGTGCGATAGTCACTTTATAGTCCCTGAAGCGAAGCCAAAAGGTAGACCAAGAAAGACAAGACAAGAGTTGATAAGGACAGATTTCATGCAGAGGAATTAACAAGTAGATTAAACACCGTCTAGATCATACTGGAGGACAGCCATTAGTATACTCCGTCCAAACCATGCTATATGGAAAACAGACGTTAAACCGAGAAAGAAGAAGAACAACAACAAGAAGGTGCAATGATGGAGGTACTGTAGCAGAGCAGTTTGGGATGTTGGACTCATGATCTAATAGTCGTTGGTTCAAATCCCGGTTTAATCGATGTTGTGCCCTTGAAAAAGGCACTTTTCTCCACATGTCCGCTGAGTACCTTACAGGCTGTAGTTCGGTTAATCGATCACTCAAATTCAGATCTATAGCCCCGATGTCCAGCTATCATAGTAATGTTTAAGTTTACTATGAATAATAATAATAATAATAATAATAATAATAATAATAATAATAATAATAATAATAATAATAATGATAATACACAGTAGAATGCAGCTTTATGTAAACACGGTTTTGTTGATGGCGGGTCAGATGTGGCACAACATTCGAAACTTTGATGGCAACTTGTCACTCAGTTTTCAACGATAGAGACAAATAATATGAGAACAGGGAAAGAAAGGCAGGAGAATTATGTTTTCAGCATGTGTATACATCAAAGAGTATCAAATGAGAAGCTGATTGAATGGTCGACGGACATTTTTACTTGTGATACAGTACTCAAAGGGGGTGAATAGATGGAGTTCTAATAAGCGGGGGTGATGGAAGATTGCACCAAAATAGTACATCAAAAGCAAAGATTTCCGATATAAATTTTGAAGTTTCGCCCAAAATTTTAACAAATAATATATGCAGGGAGACGTCTAGTAGGGACCCAAGAGTAGGTAATCTAGGGGCATTGTTAATCTCCTGATTGTACCATATTTGGACAAGATTTAATTCATACCAGGGCCAAACTCAAATTGTTTCCTAAGAAAGTGATTTTTTAAAGATTAATACACCTCGTTTTCAGTTTAGTGAGCAGACATAACACAAATTTTGTAACACAAATTTATTTTAAGGAACGAATACTAACACAACAAAAAACACAGCATGGTATTTCAAGTTATCCGTGGTAAAAGCGCTGAGCCCTTCTTAAGTGCAGGGCCCCTCCTGAGCACAGAGGCCTTGGCTACCACCCTGTCCATCATACCCTAAAACCACCCCTGGTGGTACCCACATATAAAGAACTTTTGTTGGACTGAAGGGCACATAACGACCGGCTGCCCTTGGTCAATAATCAACAGTTAGTCAAAAGTAATGTGTTGTAACAGAGTGTGATTTTCCAAAACCCATAAATACGTTAAATTAGATATTGTCACTCATTTTTGTGACATGCCTCATAAAGCAATCATACAGTTATCATTTTTTGTCTATCAAACTTTGTCCTAATCAATTACAGCTAAAATATGTTTATGGCAAACACTGATTATCCTTGGACTTCTGTACAAATATTTCTCAGCTATGGCACAACGGTTTGTCAAATGCAGTTTTTAAATTTTTCAAGTTTTTTAAGTACTAAAGGCCTTTTTCTTTGGCTTTGCAGGTTTATCAATGCCATCTGCAGAGACAAATTTCCATCCAAACTTCACAAGTTTTGATTTTCAAAATTTTCAGATTTCACACTTTGGCGGTTTTATTGCAAAAATTTGCAAAAATCAACAATCATATAACGTTTTGATGCAATAGCTTTTTGATGATAGGTTCAAAAAGATTGCTAAAACTCAAATTAAAATCTTGTGATTTGAGGAAGTTATGCTAGTTTACACATCTTAGGGCCTCCAAGACCCCCCCTTCTCTGGTAACTCAGAAAAAGTCCACCCTGAATAGAGTTAATGGTATTATTTTCACTCTATCTTGTGATTTGTCTTTCTGTTTCTTTTAGGCTGTGAAAGACAGGAATGATACTGAGAGAGTGCTGCATCGCAAAGTTGTAGAGCTAAGTGCACTTGTAGTAGGTAGTGTAGCTAGAGGCAGTAGGTAGCTTAGTTAGGGGTAATATGTAATTATATATTAGCAGGGCATGTAGTTAGGTGGGCAGTGTGGCTAGGGAATAAAGGTGGAATGACTGGTAGTGAACAGTCTTAGCAGTACTTTACACTGTAGCAGATTGCTACTAAAAACCTTGAATTATATATTGTAACCGTTATTGTTTCGCCCGTTGTTACGATTTCCTTAGAAAAGGCCAGCCCAAATTGCAATTCGACTACTAAAACTACTGACAAGGTAAAACGTAATATATCATAATCTAGTTAAGCTATGCCATCCGCCTCCTGATGTTTACGATAGAATTACAACATCCACGTGTGGATGGCCTCCCCAAAGCGCATAAGAACTTCCTTTTCAACCAATTCTTTCTATGATTGGATCCTGACAGTATGAAATGACCAATTTTACAACCAGCACTTCATCTTTAATCAGAAAATTGTACTAGAGACGTATTCAAATTCGCTAACCATACACAAAGCCTTAATTTCGGTATCAATGAGATTTATTTTTATTCTTTTGACATCTGTAACTTGTTTACAAACGTTCGCTTAAACGAGACAATTAAGATATGCGCCAATGTACTATTAGAGTTAACCTTGTCCCTCCCCAATTCCCTGAAGACGTTTTCATTGAATTGATAGAGGTTGCAACTCGTTGTGTTGAATTGAATGAACTTCGACTTTTTATATCCTTCCGAAAGCCCATCGTTTGTTTTCGTTATGTTAACAAAACATCTGCGATATTTGAAAGAGAGAGAGATAAATTCCTCAGAACTCTAAACAGCTTACACACAGCTTTACAATTTACCTTTGAGAAGGAATAAAAAACTCGCTACTGTTCCTTGATGTTTTAATTGATAAAGAGGGTACCACTAAATGCCGTACCAGCGTGTAACGAAAGCCTAAATCTTCCGGCCTAATATATGTTCTGGAATTCGTTCTGCCCTATAACACGTAAAATAAATCTTATCAAAACCTCAGTTCACCACCCGCTCATGATTCGTTCCTATAGCAAATTGGAATTGGAATTCAATTTTCTAAAGGAAACTCTGCTCTCAAATGGCTAACCTGAAGACGTCGTTGATAGCAATATCATATTAAATATTTCACAATTCTCTAAAGAAAAACGATTTGGACCTAAGAAATGTCCATTCTAGGCCTACTTAAAACTACCGTGACATGGAAAGGTTTCACTTCGATTTAAAAACCAGATCAAAAAGGTCACAGAAGTTGTTTTAGAGCTGTCACTTCCAAGTACTTTAGACAACTAAAAGGCATTATGAACCAACCACAAAGATCGTGTGCCTTCCACAAAGTGAGCGCCCAACATTCTGCACCATAAGACGCTACAGAGAAGACGAGAGACATTAGTAATCTCCTTTTTGTGGTTAGAGAAATTCCTTTATCTTTCAATATTTTGGTATCACAAGCTGATTGTGAAGATCTGGCGCGAAAAAGTATGACCTGAGGACTGGCTAAAATCGGTATTTATCCCAATTCTAAAGAAAGGTGACACTCAGCAATGCAGCAACAATAGAACAATTGCGTTAATTAGCCACAGTAGTAAAATTCTCCTAAAAATTTTTTGCAGAAAGCAGAACAGGCTGGTTTTAAAACGGGCACTGGTACAAGAAATCAAATTTTAAACTTAAAAATGACTACTGAAAAAAACAGCGAGCACTTGAAAGACTTGTACCTTTGTTTCACCGATGACACCAAAGCATTCGATATGGTAATCCATGAAGAATTGTGGAACAACATGAAAAACATGGGACTCCCCGAACATATCATCTTACTCCTAAAAGCAATGTATGACGAACAAAAAGCCGCAGTACGCAAAAGGTATGGAATAACGGACTGGTTTGAAATTGACCAAGGAGTTGACAGGGATGTATCCTCTCCCCACACCTCTTCAATTTGTACTCTAAGAACGTCATGAGAAATGCACTGGAAGGTTATATTGGGATGTCACGGTTGGAGGCAAAACTGTGACCAATCTCCGGTATGCTGATGATGTGGTACTGATTGCCAACACCTTGCCAAAACTACAAGAAATAGTCGACAGGGTCTGCACTGAAAGTGAAAAGGCTGGTCTCTTTCTCAATGTCAAGAAAACAAAAGTTATGAAAATAAAGAGGCATGCTTCTGATAATGAAAATGATCAAAACATATTGATTAAAAATGAAAAAATTGAGAACGTGCAACAGTTCAATTATTTGGGAGTCCTATTCACGAACAACAATGATGACACACCTGAGATCAGAAGAAGAATTTCAATTGCTAGAAATACAACAGTCTCCCTTACTAAAATATGGAAAGATAAAGGAATTTCTCTAACCACAAAAAGGAGATTACTAATATCTCTCGTCTTCTATATCCAAAGTACAATCATCAACAAATACAACACTGTGGAAAATAAGTTCTTGCTGAACTTCGGATGACTTGTCCTAGCACGTTGTTTAAAATAATACCATAAATAAGAGTATCGTCTACAACTAAATGGACTAAAAATGTTAAAAATGAGTTAGATTTAGAAAAGAGATAAGTCGCTGATTTTAGAGTAGCTAAAATGTAATGTCATCTATTTTCAAAGCAAGAGGCTGTACATAGGGATAATGACGTACAGGAAATGATTACATAAAACAACAAGGTAAAAGCAGAAATCTAGAAAACACTGTATCAAGAATGTCGTTGCCACCACGTAATCAAGGTCTTTATGGCTTAACGAGCGTTTCCGGTTTAACAGCGTATTGTCATGGCCTTGTCCAGTGATCGCTTTCTCTATTAGGCATTTGCTTCATAAAGAAAACGGAGGACTGTTCATCACTAGATCTCTTAGTCCCCTGATAAACAATTCCCAAGGGTATCTCCAAAACGAAAACAGAGCCTCCACATGAGCGGGTATAATGAAAGAGAGACCCAATGGTGTTTACGCACGGGCCTAGAGTCACGATGTCTGAAGATGGACCAAGCACAACTGAAACCATGCTCCATGGTTGTATTCCTCTTCCTGTTGAATCACGAATTTACATAACGTGTTATACAAAGCATGCGTGATGTTATGCTGTGGCTATAGAACACTGTAAGGTATTCAATCTTTATCTTCTTCTCTGGCACGCTTTCTTTTGAACTTGCTCTGTGTATCTTGTTCAGTAATTTTTTGGTAGCAGGCTTCACATTCAGGAACAAGATTAACATTTTGTGTAATGAACATACTTGACATTGTTATTGTGTCATGTGCATCTTCATACCCTCTAACGGAAAGACAGCACTTGGTTATCTAAAAATATGATAGGCGGGGCAAGCATTTGGGCCAGCTCTCTTCTTCACTTGACCCCAGTCCTTAACACATTCATTAAAAAACTGTTGAGCAAGTCAACCTGGCTGGCTTTGTTTTCACTTTATTTAAGGTATTCTAGACATTTTGAATAGAACACTAAAGAAATAGACAGGTATGTCACCACCGGGGATAGAACCCGTGACCCACGCTTTCGCGGCGTGCGCTTTACCAACTGAGCTAGGTGACCTCGATGATATATTGTAGATATCTCAATTTATGTTTTGTAATTGACTAAGTACATGTTGCAAGAACATAAGATGCCACCATTGCACTACAAGCAATACAAAGATTTAGCCATCAATCATATTCAACTTCTCAGACATCATACTTTAAGGCACCTTATCTTTCTGGCACCCTAAGAAGCTTTGTATCCACTTTATCTAAGGCATTGTATCGCCACGTAAAAACAGTTACAAAAAGGTGTTTCAATGAGAGAAACTTTATCGGTTCTGTCCACCGGAAACTATATCGGTGCTGTCCACCGGAAACTTTATCGGTGCTGTCCACCGGAAACTTTATCGGTGCTGTCCACCTGAAACTTTATCGATGCTGTCCACCGGAAGCTTTTATCGATGCTGTCCACCGGAAACTTTATCGACGCTGTCCACCGGAAAATTTATCAGCACACTGCTTGGTCACTCTGTCCCTGACTCTAGGCCAGTGATAGTTGATCTTCAGTTTTTAAAAGGTGATTTGAGTTGTTATAACTATACACTTCGTTGTTGTAGTTTCGTACATTTCACTGCGTCCGCTGCGTTCAGCGTTAGTTAACGAACTCGGGTGGGTTACTTGCTGGGAGGTGGTATTTTAGAGGGTAACCCCGTGACAACGTCTTTCAGGAGGCTAAACGTTGTCAATAAAGTTTCCCTGTTGGGCGTTTTATCTACTTTAAGGGGAGGAATGATGAAGGATTGGCCTCTTTTTGGTACAGTAAGGTTTTCAGATTTCTGATACATGTAAGTCAGCCAGATGGGTTTCTTGATAGGGTAATGGCGGTCATAAACGGGTTATGTTTTGAAACAACCAGAGCTAGAGTTTTTGTGGATACCTTCTAGTTGTGTGAGCCCTGGGTAATGAACACATGGTTCCTATGTCTTAATTCGGTTTTGAACATAACTTCCAAAACTGCATGTTAATGGCAACTCTTAAAATATCAAGATGTGGACTTCATTCTACCAGTGACTACCAGAATGCGACGATACTGGCACACATAAGAAAACTGATATAGACTTCAGTAAACAACTCATGATGTGAGGCAGAACGGTCTTTTACGGTAGGTTGTAACGAGAGGCAAACAAAAAAACCTTTTCAACCACACATTGGGGACTGTTTATTGAAGAAAATTTTCCGTTTTTGTACCACTTACTATTGTGTTCTTTGAAATCCTACCTTCATGATCTTAAATGCTGTTTCTGAAACAGGCCCCGTGCTATACCATTTCCTAAAATATGATGGCGAATACGTATTGATGATAATTCCAAGGTATCGTATACAATCGTAGTGTGTCTATAACGAACGCAGCAGCTAAGGAAAGTATACTGTGACCTTGTGCTGTATCATCTTATTCATGATTAGTTTCCGCCATGGACTGAAATTTTCAAAACCCTACAATAGGCTGCGATGACTTACAACAAGCAGCGATACGACTGGTATCAATCATAAATACCATCACACAATGTTAGAGTCTGCAATACCCTACCATACCCAATGATACGACAACGTATCTTAGAAAATAGTATTGTGCAGGGATCGAAATAAGAAAATTTAATTGAACCGGCTGTTTTGATACGAGCGAAGAGAGCGATACGAGCGGAGGGCGCGGAGCGAGTACATTCAGCTGGGGGTCTGGTGGGTGGGGAAATTTTCGCTTTTGGTGGATTATTTAGCCCAAAATGCCTATTTCCCGGGCCATTTTCAGCGATTTTTTTGCCTCTTAACCAATCCATTATGGAGAAACATGTGATCAACTTTCATCCATGATGAACGGAAATGCCCAGCTCATGAAAATTTCTATCCATAAATACAAAAGTTTAGTTTAGCCAATTTTCAGTAGTGACCTGAAGAAGTCTGTTAGACGAAACGTTGTCAATGAAGTTTCCACATTTTGCGTTTTACTTTTAATAAATTCTATTTAAGTAGCTGATACCTCAGGATTAAGAAAAAATGTTTGCGAAAACAAATTCTGTTTTGTGCAGGTCACAAAAAATTAGCTAGTGATGCGATCGGGGAGGATGAAACGAGAAGCAAAATCTCAAATGTTTATTCAAAGACAGCAATGTAAATAACAACAAAACTCATTTGGCCATTGTATGCAAATCATAAAGGAAGTTCTTAATATTTAAACAAAGAAGACAAGAACTGCACCAGGGGGAAGAAGATGAAAAAGAATGCGATGATGATGATGATAATAATGACGATGCGAAGTACCCAAGATGTCCATCATGGGTAGAAAAATCAAATTTCTTATCGTGTACTATCCCATGTTTGTCAATTATACTAGCTTGTACATGCGTTGTTTGAGCTACGACAAACGGTTTAAAAACGTATTCTGGATCTCAATAGCTCTGGTTGTTTGCACGAAACTTAAGTTAATGAATGAGTCTACGAGAAAGGAAAACATGAAATTACACTACTCTGACCATCTCACTTTTTTTATAATCAAAGAAGTAAACGTGATCATGCAAATGTACTCTTCGCCGCTTCTAGTTAGAAATGTGTTCCCGCAATGACAAATACTTAGCAACGAAAAACGATCCCTTACTAGATCTTATATACCTGATTTCCTGTTCAGAAAATTGTTACCCTTATTAATACAAACTCGAGTTACATACAATACAAAGTCTGGTTCTTCTTTGATATTCCAAAACAACGAACTGACGGTGCTGTTATTGCTCTTCTTACCCTCCCATTTACATGATAATAAAGGTACTAGTGTATTCAGAACTTATGGGTAATTGAAGGTATTAAGAAAACATGAATATAGAATACAGATGATTCAAACGTTCTTTGGTATTAACGTCGGCTTGCCTCCTTAAGATGGTCTTTAAGTTTCTCACTTGTAGAGTGCTTTTAAGTACCGAATTGTAAGGAATATTTCACATCAAGATTAATTTAATTTTGCGCACCACAAAATAGCAATAACTTCTAAAATATTTATCTTTACATTAGCTACATTTCCCTTACTGGTTGTCTGTTGCTGATTTTAGGACTCAGATATTCCTTTGTTACGTTTGAAAAACATTTGTTTGCAATATTTTCATGACTAAGATATTAAAATTTTTGTCGTTATGTCAACTTACGTTATGTTCATGTGCGAAGAAAGAATTTGTGATTGCTTTCACAAGAAATAGGGTCCTGGTCCTTTATAGCAACATTCTGTAAAGTGCTTACCTTGTAAAGACCTGTGCCATAGACAGTGACTCTTGCTTTGACCCAATTATGACCTTGGTTTCCACTTTTATGAAACAGTTCTTTTTCAGTGTGTAATGTTGACTGGATGACTTTTAGGATTCCCATCTGATCTCCCCTCATGTGGAACCAGAACGTAAGACACTTTGGAGTCTTAGATGTAAATAGTTTGCTGGTTAGATCGGCTACTGTACTACTAGTTGCTGGTGCAGAAGATTCAGCATACATGTAATGACCTGAAAGGAAAGAATTGCTGATCAGCTTTTCAACAAGTTAATCATATTTTTAAACTGAGTTCAAATTTCTAAAAGTTTCATTTATTAAAGACAGAAGCTTATTCTCCGTTACAGAAAAAAATATGTTTGGAACTTACTGATGGTCCATTAACACAAATGACAGAAAACTTTCATTTATACACCTGTTGCTTTTAACGGTGTACTACCTACCTTTCCCATCTTACAGCTGCCACGGAAAAACTCCACCGATCAAGACCACTGGCACTGGAAACATAGCCTGCCCGCAGACAGAAACTACTGACGTAGTACCCACTTTAGCTGGGATAGTCTACCTGCATGCTACTAGAAACTCGGAACAACGAGCTTATGCCCCAATGACCCCCACGCCGACGCTGCTCTAGACAATTTGCGGTGATCCAGTGTCTGGCGAAATGCTTACAAAAGTTATACCATAAACTAGCTTGCCCTTTATTAAATTCTTTCCTTGTAATTTCCCCTACTTCTCTATGCTAACTCTACTACATAACGTTTGTACTACTGTAGTTAAAAAACAATTAGTGAACTTAAACGTGCCTCTCTAGCTTTCTCCTTAATCAACACAAATACCATCTCTTTTCTGATATCCTTATTCCTGTTCTTATTTTTCTTTGGGCCGTCAGTAACTGCTGCTATATAATCACTTTCCTCATCTCCAACTGTTTCTCTTCATTTCTTGCTAGTGCGAATTTTTGTGTATCATTTGGCAAAGCTGGTTATACTATGGCAGTGTTGACCTTTAAACGCAACTTCCGTGGAAGGTTTTTACCATAAATACTGTTTTATTCTCTCTATTTTTGTGCACCCAAAGGGTATTCGACAGTTTACTCTCGAACCTTCCTTGCTGTCCATGGCTTCTCAAAAACAGTTGAAACTATCTACCTGGTTAAGTGGCTTTCCATTATCTGATCCTTTCCGAAGGCAAAAACAGATACTCCAAGCATTACCAACAAAGTAACTTTAACACCTTTGCCTTACCTAAGCCAGTTCCAAGTGTGTGATCCTTTAATGGACCAGTTCCTAAGCTGGGTGTTTCTCCTCTAGTTTTCCTATACTCCCAACTACACTACCTACTTTTTCTAACTATGATACCTCGCCCCGGACTACAATACATACTACTCCTAATACAATACTGCCCACTGAGACTACCATTATTACTACACTTCGGACTACCCTAAACTCCTTCCTAAACTAAGCTTCCAGTACCTATCATTTGTATAATAATTACTAGATCACTACTGTTACCCCGTAAAACCTTCTCATCCCTTATTTAACTACTTGTCAGCACGGCCGTCTACTTTTTATACCACTACCCTGCACTCCCCCGACAGTGGCTAAACTACCAATACCACAATTATCATACATTAACGTACGTCATGCTTCCCTTTATACGTTATCTAATAAATTTTTGATCTACTATATTGCACTAGTTGTTAGTTTAGTAATATTAGACGTATGTGTGATTTGATGTTCTCTTGATAATTTCGCAAAGCAAAATGAGGCATGTTAGCCTTTCCTTGCCAATTTTGTGGAGCGCTTCAACGATATTGCGAAATATTGATATTCTAGATTTCATGAACTTGTCAAAATCTCAATCTTTCATTTTAAATAAATTGCGTACTTAAACACTTCCATTTACGCCTAAGTAGGGGTAAGTCTTAGACGCCCATGTACACGCATTAAGCAAGTGTAACAGAAAAAGGTAAAACTGAAAGGTCTACAAAGAGAGATATTTAGAGGAGACACGATAAGGAGGATATGGATTAACGATAAGGAGAAAAAACCGCTTAAGCTTATGCCCAACTTTGCCTAAAAGTCTAACGGCGCAAGACTCGTTTCTCTCAACACTACTGTACCTCACCCTGGGAGGTAAGCTTAATGTATTAAAAACTGATTTACACCAAACTTTAAATAGGCCGTACACTTTCAAAGCAAATAATTGATAAAAATAGTATTTTACATTGTACAAAACAGTTTTGGTTTACTTTAAGCTTAGCCTACTTGCAAGCAGACAATCTCTGATCAGTCTCCATTGATAACGTATAATAGCTTATAAATATCGCTGCACATTAAACGAAATATACAAACGAAAGAGGTGATAAAATGCTCAATGCCAAATATTCTAAATGCAGATACTGAAACCATGCAAATCTGAGGTAAATTAGGTCTTCCGTGTCAGAAGGATTGTGTTCATTAGTCATACGCCAACCATTAAGTTTGTCATACAGAGGCTCAGATCATTGCGAGGCTAACACATAGCTTTGTCATGTCTTATAATGAGTCATTAAGTAACACATGTAATTAGTCGTTTTTAGTATTGCCACGTAAGCCAAGAAGAGTTGATCGGAGGAGTAAAGATTATGTTTAAAGTATCAAGAGATATGTTCTCTGTGTGTTGTTAAACTTAGGTGGGTGGTGTATAGAAGCAAGAGCGTATGTAATAGGGGGGCAAAGGTCACCTTGCCATTACCCTTAACAAGCACCGAGATAGCTGTCTTGGAGAGATCAGTGTTAATTTTGACTATGATCGTCACTCAAATCTCATAGGCACGTAGCTGTTGGGAGCAAGAGGTAACGCCCCTCCTGATGAGTTGCCTAATCGTACTTTGCTCCCGCCTGAAATGAAAATCCTACGAGCGTTCACTATTTGTTCCGCTCTTCCCAAACGTGTTCAAGGTTCAAACACAAAAAATGCCCCTCCTATTCACGAATACCTTGTTATACGGCTGTATTGCGATCAACACAATCACGCTACGAGATGAAGGCCTTGGATTTTCTTACTGTAACGTATTGATGCTGAAAACTGACAAAGACTACAGAGAAAATAAAGCCTGTATAAGCCTAATATCGTATTGATACCCTTTCAAACAATATTTAATAGCTAATCATCGTTGCGTGTAGACTGAAATATTCATCTCAAGTTCGCGCTCTTGAAGGGTAACACGTACCTGATCACTTATGCTATTTGATCAGTTGTCGACCTCACGTTCAAAACGTGCAGTGTGTGAATGATGAAATACAGACCCGATTCAGTAATTAGCCCCGGTCTGCAGTCTGCTTATTTAAAACTATTGCAATCCCATGCATTTGTCTGCCTCCAAACTACGCACGCGCATCACCTGACAAAGATATTATCTGCAGTAAAGCGTATAGTGGAGATGAAAGTTGCGTCAACTTTACCATTCTCCTGCTTTCAATTCAAAAGAATCTCACAAGAACCTTAGTCATCATGCTATTGCTGTCTCTGTTAGTAATTCCTTCACGTAAGAACATAACACCAAAGCATGATTTGTTAGCATGCCTGAAAAAAAATGTTACATTCATTTCCACCTTTAGAGGAGTAGTACGACATTCTTCAAATGTTATTTTTAGTCGCTTCTTTTAAGTGTTTCTCCAGAAGCGTATTGTAAAAGTTAATAATTTCCATTCCATACATAGTTTCATACTTCCATGATGTAGAATATATAAGACAGAACAACAACTAGTCATAGTTAGCAGACATGTCACACAGCAATATTGTGTCCAATTAATCAACCACGAAATCAGACCTACATACGTAGGGGCATGGGGGTAGTTTCGAAAAGCAAGTTTTCCCAAGGGGGGAGAGAACTAACAAAGGGAAGATTGTATCACCTAGAAGAGAGGATTTGAAATTATCAGTACGGCAATAGGCCTATTCTAGAGAAACAGAAATATGTTACGCTGGGAATCGAGAGTGTGGGCTATACACTCGCTGCGTGTGCTATAGCAACAGGTTCTATATAGGGTGCTCCAGGCGGAGGGGTGAGCGTCACGTTCGTTTTCATGAGGTTTATTGTGAGACCAAAAGCAGAAGATGCAGTTGAAAATCTTTCCATCAAAGTTTTCATATCATTTTGCGAGTGCGCAACAAAATCTGCATTATCAGCATACAGTAACTCGCGTACTTGAGTCTGAAAAACTTTGAAAGTTGCATTGAACCTTCTTAGGTTAGATACTTTGCCTGAGGTTCTAAAACGAAGGCCTATTCCGATGTTGCAGTCACTAAATGTATACGAGAGTACAACAGTTAAATAGATTGAAAATAATGTAGGAGCAAGAATATCACCCTGTTTCACACCATTGTCTATCGATATCTCCTCCAAAAGATCCTCGTTGAGTGTTACACGTGCGTTTATCTTACGATGCAGTTCCTTAAGCATATTTATGAAAATGGGTGGGCTACCAAGTTTACTCAGAATCTTCCAAGGGGCATCACGATTAACAGTATCAAAGGCCTTGGTTAGATCAACGAAAACGTGATATAGAAGCATATTCTGCTCTAAGCACTTTTCTTGAAGTTGCCTTGCTGAGAAAATCATGTCAGTTGTGCCTCTTTCAGAACTAAAACCACACTGTGACGCAGATATAACTAGTGGGCAAACATACAGTATGAACCTGTTGAGTAACACTCTTGCCAAGATTTTTCCAACACAGTCCAGGAGTGTTATTCTTCTGTGATCGTCATACTCTGACTTTGGGCCCTTGCCCTTGAACAGAGAAACAAGGATAGCATCAATCCAACTTGGGGGATTGATACTTCTTCCCAGCTGTCACAGATGAGCTTATATACAGCAGATCGAACATTTTCACTTCCATTTTGGATCAATTCTACTGCTACACCATCTGCACCAGATCCTTTACCAGCATTTATCTGTCTGACAGCAAGGTCACATTCCTCTCTCGATGGCAGGATGTCGAACTCTGTGATCATTTCGTTTTGTGGGATGCTCTCTATAGCAGCTGCATCAACAAAAGAGGGGTTCAAAAACAAATCTGTAAAATGTTCTTGCCATCGCCTCTCTTCCTAAATGGAATAGGCTGGCAGGAAAAGGCTGGCAGGAAATAAAGAAATGACGTATTTCAAAACTACCCATTCACTGCAATCTCTCAGTTTGGCACCCTTACAAGCAGTACACTTTCCTACTCCCATCAATATTACCCTTTCTTCCTATCTATCTAACTACCCCAATCTATGTACCTACCTAATCTACATCCTACCTACCCCTATCTACATACCTAGTCTACTAACCTACCTACTCTACCCACTATCTATCTACCTAATCTTCTAACCTACCTATTCTATGTGTTGTTCCACTTCATGCTTAAGGTAGTCCAAGAGAGAGCGTAAAAGTTGGTCAATCTTCATGCGTCCACCTGTAAATGCCATCTTACTTGATACTCCTGTCGAAAATAAAACGTAAAGTACACTTACTATATATATAGTGAAGGGAAAACAAAAGGAATCAAAGGTTTGGCCTAAGACCAAACTATGCCCGCCCAAGGCCCTCTGGGTAACAGGTGTGTCTTTGTTCTCAACAGGAGGTGTACAACACATATAGCGTCCAAACTAAGTCCGTCTAAGGCTGCCTAGACAGTTAAAATCTTAACCCTTATGTGCACAGATAGTATACCAAGGGAAAGGCTTCTTAACACAGGAGCTTCTTTGTTCTCAACAGGAGATCCGTTCAACAATACCTAAGCTATAATGGAAAGGTATAAGAAAGCATAATACCTCTTTTCTCTCACAAGATCCTTTATCGCAAAAACAGACAAAAAGGTTCGTTCTTCAAACAACGGAAGGGTAATCAGCGCGCGTGCATGCCTCTTTGTTTTCGTAGACTGTACAGGTTTATCATAGACAATAGGTTTCTCGAAGGGGCTAGGGAGGGTTTCCAAAACAGCGACAAACAATAGGAGGCATCTCCAATGCTCTTACGCTTTTCCAGGAAATGGAAGCTCCTCATCCCCGATGACCACACCCCTCGCTCCTCATTTTTTTTGGGCAACGCCCGGGGTAGCATTCCTAAAAATACATCTACTGATGCTTCTTGATGAGTATGCCGTAACAGAGAGGCCTTCCCCAATTCTCTCCCTCTTTTGATACTCCACTAATGTATCTATATCGTCACTTTTAACCAATCAGAAGCGTTCAAGTTTGAAGGTGTCATCATTTTTAACCAATCAGAAGCCATACAGTTTAGAAGATAACCAATCAGAAGTTAGGAAACTATACTCATTTAATAAAAGCCTGACCATATAAGGAAATCATTACCAAATAAGAAACCCTTGACGCTTGAAATGCAAGACTAGCTTTAGGAACTTTATCATTTGACTCTGGATGGAACACTAGTTTATACATGTGTTCTCCTTTTATTTGTAGAAGATGAATAGTATGGCTCAACATATCTGTCGCGTCTGTGGAAAATCGTTCAACCGAAAATGTCACTTGTTTCATCATCAGCGAGAACACCATAGTGGAGAGAAACCATATGAATGCAATCTTTGCGATAAACGTTTTGGTCGACAAGAGAATCTTAGACACAAATCAATCACTTATCAAGAAAACACAAACAGATGAAGAAGAGATCGCAGGATGTGCAAGAGCCTTCCTTCACGATGAAAAAGAACAAGAAGAGATCGAAGCCTGTACTAGTGACAGATGCTGGAATTGGAGATAGATTCCTCGATTACTTTGATTTCCAAGGCAAAATCTACTCTAAATTATCACCTGAGGTTAGAAGTAACTTAAAAATAAGATGCTATACTGATAAATTTGGATGGAATTTTAAAAAATTTACTAAACATATTCTAAAACCCGCATTTTAGCACTTCTCGATTGTAAATTATGATCAATTTCATTTTGATCAGCCAAAATTGGCTTTTTGGTGATTAAATTTTGATCAGTTTGGGAAGCAAAGATACGTTTGACAATTCGATCTTCTAATGAATGATAAGAAATAACAACAACACGCGTTCCAGTGGTACGAAATAATTTAGTTTGTTGTAAGCTTGAAGTTAAAACATTAATTTCATTATTAACAGCAATTCGAAGCGCTTGAAAAGTTAAACGCGCAGGATGAATTCGACTTTTATTAAGACGATTTTGCGGTAAAGCTGATTTAATAACTGCAACCAATTCTTTTGTTGTTCGGATTGGTTTTTGCAAACGGCTTTGACAAATTGCTTTGGCAATTAAATTGGCGTGTGGTTCTTCACCGTATACTTTGAGTGTTTTCGATAATTGAGCAAAAGAATAGTGATTAACAATTTCAAAAGCAGAAAAGATTTGATCACGATTCATTCGCATATCTAAAGGTCCATCGTTTTGATAACTAAATCCACGATCAGCTTCATAAATTTGTGCCGCTGAAAAACCTAAATCATATAAAAATCCATCAACCTTTTTAATCTTTTCAGTTGTTAAAAGTTGTTTTAAAGCAATGAAATTAGCAGGGCAAAATAATGTTCGTCCTTTGAAAAATCGTAAACGTTGCTTTGCAATTTCTAAACTATTGACGTCTTGATCAATTAAAATTAAAGTTCCAAGCTCAGTAAGTTTTTGACTTATTGCTAAACTATGTCCGCCGTGTCCAGCGGTACAATCAACATAAACACCATTTGGTTTAATGTTGAGCATTTTTAATGTTGTTGATAATAAAACAGGTTTATGCAGCACTTTAAGTGAGGTTTTGAGGTTATTTTTTTGCTTTTTGTTTGATTTTTAAGATCATTTTTGATTTAAAATTGATCCCGCCGGCTCTAAAAAAGAGCGATCTCCCCCACGCTCTTCAAATCAAACGGATATATTCTTTTCAACATAAATCGTGGATGAGAGTGCACTTTCTCGATTCCTTTAAAAACGTTCTCTTGTGATTCAACTTCGTCGCAGCGACAAGCAGATACACTGAGACAGTGTCCATGATTCTACTACTACTACTACTAATAACTCATTGCAGCACCAGGCAGCCTGAGGCCAAAAGAGCTACGCACGCTCCTTCTCCAACCACAAGGACAGCCAATCATAGGACAGCTAATATGATGGAAACTGTTAACACTAAGTCAGAGAGAGAATAAAACATACCTTCTGCATAACTAAATCTCCAGCGTTTCTTCCAGCTTCTTTAGTCAGTGAACTGGCACACGGTAGATTGTCTGGTCCACTTTCTATAGCTCGAGCATTGCTAGAATAGTTGTCTAACATATTAAAATACCCCTGTTGGTAATCCCCTCCAGATTCATAATCATAACTGTCAATTTTTTCTTCTCTTTCACTTCTTATTGGTTTGACCATGGTGTCTATGATCGGCGCGCTACTGGTTTCCACAGTTCCTTCATTTAGGTTATCTTGAACACTTTTAAAGGTACTTACTTTTTCTTTATCGATTATAGCTTCAATATCATCATCACTGTCAATATTTCCATTTGCCAAAAGAGTTTCCTTCAGTTTGTTACCACTATTCCAAATATTTTCTTGGGGATGAGTTTTCCACCCGCCAATATCCTTATCTTTACCGTCAGGTTCCTCGCTATCATCATCACTATCACGAGTAGGTATGTTGAGTTTGTTCGGATTGGTACTAATATAGTGATTGCTTTCTACTAAAGGAACCTGATTGGAAGGAAGTTCTTCATCACTCGAACTAACATCATCGCTGTCTACCCCAGTCAAACTCATTGTTATAAACCTTACAAATTTTTCTCCGTCTTTTTGACCAGCTCTGCGGCAGAAATTCACAACAATTTTATATAGAGACGCAATTGAAATTTTTGAGTCATCAATTAAGCCGAAAATCATCTCCAAATCATCCTTCAACCTTAGATCACCAAACGTATAATATCGTATAGATCTCCCAGTAGCACTGCAAGCAAGGATCTGTATAACTGCTTTGAGCTTGCTTTCACCTTTAAAAGCCCCACACCCCCAATTCCCCGTAGCAACAGCAGCAAGGTTTGCATTTGGACCTTGACTACAAGAAAACCCGGCATATGCTTTAAGAAGTTCCCTTTTCACCGAATCGGCGCTAAACTGATCAGCACCCCTTGAGAAATATGTAGCATCAATAGCAACAATTTTTGTCATTTTTCTTTTGTAGATGTCTCTGAGAGTTGTGTCTTTATAATAACCTGCATGGCTAAATGATTTGCCATAGCCTGAATATGAGTTATATCTTTGGCATCCAATGATGAATATGGATTCGTTGTTATCCATAGATTCGCAAAGCAAAAGCGTTACAAGTAATTCCGGACATATAACGAACCGAATTTCTTCCTGAACTGCACCGTGCCCTAGTACACCTCCGCCAATATACCTAAATAAAAAGCGTAACATCACTCAATTTTAAATTAAAAAAGTTTAAGATAAACCTTCTGTAGATACAATCAGGTGAATAGAAATAAAATATTGTATTGGCATGTTGAAATTTGAGAAGAAACAGTCAATCTGGACTTTATAGGAATGTTCCAAGTATTAGCGAAATGATTAATTAGCGAAAAATTAAAAAAATTAGCGAAATGATTAGCGCAAGAGTAATAGCGAAATGTTAAAACTGATCGTGATAATAGTTACCATTTTGGAATCAGCTGCAAATGGCGATTTTTAAACACGTTTTTAATATTTGATTACTTCGGACTGTGGTTCGTATTTTAATAGGAGATGTTTTTAAGTATTAGAATCCTCCTTACTCTACCGAATCTAAACGAGCTCTGCCTTGCGCACCTCTAGGCATGTGAAGACCTAAGTCTGAGTGAGAACATAAACGACATTAAAGTTTCGTGTTGCCTAATCAATTTCTTGGCATGTTTTTATCCTTCAGTCCTTCAGTTTATGGGTAAGACGAGAGTGTCAATTCAGCTTCATCTAAATACCTTCTTGAACTGAATATATTCTTCCTGTAAGGGGACGGGTTTATTCTTATTTCTTTTCATTTTTTGTATGAATATATTCTTTATATGTTTCAGAGGGAACACATAGTTTAATTACAAAAATCCTAAAAAAAAGCATCTGTGGATGTGAAAGGGGGCGGGTGGGTACACAATAGGCGTCCTTCCAAGGTTGGCCTCTAAAAAATAATCCTTCCCTTCCAAAAGAGGAAGATAAGTGTATAAAAATGAGTATGGTTCTGAAAATACACTTTGAAATATGTCCCGTGAAAATGCTTCAAAGGCCCCCGGAAAAGAATCATAACGTGTTTTTCTGTAAATTATATTCTCACGCTAAGAATAGGACTTCATAAGTCAGCGAAATTGCAGGAAATGCTGATTTGCAAACTTCCTTTTGTTTTTGCGGATAAATGTTTGTAAACATCTTAATATCTTGTACAGTTATGATACAGAAGCTAAATAATTGAGGAAGTATAGTGACCAGAGCAATATAGGCTATGCTTTGCCAAGTTGGTGGTTAATCATGGGTTGCTAAGTTGACCAGTACTATGAATTGAGATTTTTATTATGAACAGGGTGAGAGGGAGAAAACAAATTCAATAACATGTATGAAGCTTTTTAAGTAAAGCTCATTTCATATTTTGATTTAAAAATGATTTATATACTTCTGGTCGTGTCTGCTTTCGCTAGAGTGTTGGGGGTTGAGGTTCTTGAGGGTAAAATTTTGAAGCTGTACAAAGATCTAAACTCCTTGGGGGGATCCTCTTACATGATACCTTTAGGACATATCTCCTGTACCTTAGGCTATTCTCTGTCATAGTTTATCTTCTAGCACAACACAAGTAGCCCAACCCATTGTAAAAACAAGAAGAAAAATACAATGAAAATCAAGTGTATTTCATACAAAAGAATCACCCACCTTCCAAATGAGCTGTCAGCAATCTACACCCATGGTAACAAAAGTAACACTACCTATGGTAAAAATAAGAAGAAAAATACAATGAATTTACTGAGAAATCCAAGTCTATTTCTAATAAAAAAAGTAATTCACTTGCCAAATCAGCTGTCAATAATCTACATTTATGGAGTAAATGAACCTTTTGTGCAATAAAATTGATCCGGAACATAAAGAGGATGAAATCTCATTATGTCCACTATTGGACAGGAAAATTTTAATAGGACATTTCAAATATATTTCTCCAAAAAAATACAATGTAAACCATGTAATTCGTAACTTAACATATCAGAATCAACAGAGTAGCGTTGACACAGCAAAGAACCAGTGTCTACCACCAATTTAGTTTTATGCATTTTCCCCCAGTTAATCTTAGATGAAAAGGATCTAAGAATCTTAGAAGAAACTAAGAAACTTAGAAAGATCATCTAACCTTTTCATCTACCACCTTAGTAGCAGAAACAAGGCATATTGGGCCTAGCTTTAACTAGAATCATGTAAGGGTGTTCAGTCTCAGCCAAAAGCAATTTGATTCTAAGCCTGAGCAGTGGAATGCCTTGGTGCAAAAATGAGCCAGGTCCTAGCTTTGCATGTAAATAAACCAATTAATAACGCAATACAAAAAGAAAGCAAGTCACAGCTGTAGAATTTTGGCTTTGCAACACCAAAATAAGCTAAGTGGTGACTAAGCTGCAGAACTTGCTGCTTTGACGACGTACTCTCCTAATGGTTCCAGATACAGCCCCAATAATTTAGCCTAGGCTATTGCTTTGTTAAGTTAGGTTTGTGACATTTCACATGTTCTTTTTCACAATGGGTTTCTATGGGAGTCCCAAACCCAATGAAATTTGGTTTTACAATTATTTATAATGGTTTAAAAAGAAAATAACAATCTAAAGTAACATCATAAGGTAAGGTTCATAGTAGGCTGCTTAGACAATGTTAAGACTAGACCCAAGCCTTTAAATTGTGCCCTAGATTAGGCTCCACTATTGTCCATTAGTATGTTTGGAATTGTGAATATTGTTTTTGTAAGAATATTTGAGCTAATCACATAGGATACTTAGCCTATAAAGAATTGTTTCCTTTTTTGAAGGGGAGTGGGATTGTTTTCTTTTCAAATTGGCAAAATTTGTGGCATAAACTAGCTATTGGTAAGGGGTAAGTACAAGAAAAAAAGAATCAGATAAGTTATCAATGAAAATGAGAAAAATGAACTAGGGCAGATATACGGAGTAATTTCTGTTCGTTTTAAGTTTCAATGTCGCTCCTTACTTTCAGCTAAAAAAATTAGTTTTTTTTTGTTTAATTTATAACTAAAGTAGAAAATGTAAATTTCAATTCAGGTAATTCACTGGGGATTTCCTTAATTTCTTTTCCCGTAGCTCATATTTTAACGTTCTGTTTATTTTTATGATTTTTTTATTTTTTAATAAAGCTCTACAAGGTTTAAATTAACTTTTAAGATAAGGTTCGATAGTGTAGGCCGGCCCGAAAAAAAGTTTCAGTCGTTTTAAAAAACAATGCTTAGCCCAAAGGCTGTCTTTATTTCTGAAAATAAAATTTGGTTTAATAGTGAATTACATAGTGGAAGAGATCCAATAAACGAATACGAAATGGTCTTTGGTTTGTCACCTAGAAATAATACACCAATATAAACAAAATTGTGTTTTTGAAGATCTTATGCAAAACAATGGTATAAAACTAGCTATTCAATGTGAAATCACTATAGCTCACCACTGAGTCTCACCCAAATCAAACAGCTCAAGGTGATGAACAATAAGTATAAAACAAATTGGCCAAGCAATAACCAGTACTCTGAAATAATAATTTTGATCACAATTAATTGATCAAAATCATTCTCTCTTATCATAAGAGTGAATAAACAGGCATGATAATAAGTTTTAACATAATGACTGGTAAATAATACTTTGAAATGTCAATTCGTCCACAAGATTTATCATAGTTATTTATTAGTTTTATTAATTGATACTTATACTTTCACACCTATTCCAGATTCCCAAGTGTTTCTATAATACTCACATGTGTAGTCATTCACGGGGGTAATTATTGTTCTATGTAAATGATAATCGTTTTTAAACTCAGTAATGCATTGTTTTCAATTTTGACGGTGGTCTGTTATAGTTCATTCCGTACGTAGGAGGTCAACTCCACGTTTATTATTCTAATTCTATCTCACTTAACAATAAAGATATTTATTGTTAAGGGATAAGGTTTGTATTAATACTTTAAAGTTTGTGCTAATATCTTTATTCTGTTCTTTTCTACGATGCGTAGACATTCACTGGGTTTGTGCTTGGACGGGTTAATTGTTTATAGGTTTGGCATCTTCTTGGGTGTATTCTTGGGCACATTGTTTCTCGGAATTTCTATGTAATCTAACAGTTCATATATCCCATCCATATAAAATTGTCCGAATGTGCAGTTTTCCTATTGACAAGTGATTAGTTTAATTTCCATTCACAGGGTCACAGAATTCATTGTTCAGGTTGGATTGAGACTTGATTCAAAAGTATTTTTCGACATATTACCTCTGATTTAAGACTAGGGTAATCATTACATTAATGTTTTTTAGTGCTTTAAAAGCTTCTTATTCTAATTCAACAGTCCTTGTGTGTCAGCTATCATTCTTAAAGAATTGGGACAAAGGTCCAACTTTGGTGTAAAGAGTGAGGGGCTGAGGAGGGTAGAGCCCCTCCTCAAATGCTGAATTTTTTCGTTTGTTTTGATTTTTGATTCTGCTACTTACTTTCAACCAAAAAATGTTTTTTTTATGAATATTTAATTTCAGATCTTTCTCTCAAATTACACCCAAACCTAACTAAGATGTGATGAGGGCTACTGGCCCCGTAAACCTCCAATGTATATATCAATAACTGCAAATTAAACGGTAGTGTCCCCTTTTTTAGCTGTTCTGTTTAAGAATTAAAATGTTGGACTGCACTTGAAGTTTCAGACAAAATTAGAATATTTGGTCAAAATTTTTGATGAAATGTAGTTTTTTTAACAAGTTCTAAAAATTATTTTTACTACAGAATTTCTGGTGGATGGAAAGGGGTATTACTGTTCATGGAAATTATGCTTGACTTATGATCTTTTCCACAACTAAAGCCTTTGCGACGTCTACATTGGGTTTTGTTATGTTTGAATACATAGTATATACATGTTTAAATACATTGAAACATTTTGTATAAATAGGAAAAGAGAAATATTACAATTAAAATCAAAGACAACATAACTCGTGGTAGAACTCTCCGAGTCTCTCCCCCCCCCCCACACCCAGCAAATTTCTTGGCGAGGCCCCTGATACTCTGCTTCGCCTAAACCACATCTATGCTTGTAGACATGTGAATATAATATTTTATGCTAAATAGAGAAAAAATGTCGCAATGGAAAGGGTATAATCTCTCCTCCCCATGCCAATAATAAAGGTGTAGGCCAAAAATATTCCTGGGAATCAAGGAAAAAAAGACTCATTCTATATTTATCTGGAGGCTCAATAAAAGTGAAGACATTTAGGTATTAAAATACACTTTTTGATGCAACTGCCTTCCCACCTAGAAAATGAACCATTGCCCCTCCTTCGTAATAGCTGATGCGCATTTACACAACACTGCAAATCAGTTTAGTAAAATCAGGCTTTAAAAGTAATTTCAGAAACATTTTTCTGCGATAAGAAGGCAGGTATCCCCTTGCAACACCTTTATTCAGGCCTCGTTTAACTGAATTTCTAACCTCCCTCTTTGTACCCCTTACTGTATTTACTGAAGGCTCTTGGTGAGTCAGACAATATATGCATTGACACGTACTCTTTTAAGCACCTGGAACCTCCCTGGAACCTGGAACCCCTCCTCTGTCTAAATTTAGACTAGTTGCCCCTTATTCATGCTAGCTGATACGCAATTATACATGTAAGTACAAAAACTTAAGGTTAGATTACGTTAGTACAAAAACGTAACTAGTCAAGATTGGAATGTTGCCTTTAATTTGCGCATGTTCCAAGGTTTATGCAAGGCAAGACTTACTTTTTCTGCAGCTTGAAGTATTATTACCCTTCTTCTCATGTATCATTGTGGGATTTAGAAGGGGGGGTAAAAGGAGGCTGATAAAAAAAAAAAAAAAAAACAAATCTTAAAACAAAACACAAAACTAAAATAGGATGACCCTTTCTGAGTAATGGTGAAAGGATAACTCTTTGATTGGTAAAACTAAACTTGATGAAACTTATATATTTGAAATCAGCGTATGAATGTCTTTTGATGTATCTATTGGTATTAAAATTCATTTTTTAGAGTTTTGGTTACTATTAAGCTGGGTCGCTCCTTACTTAACTTTTTGATAGTCTTTTTCAAGGAAAAATAAAATGATTTCTTATACCTTTTTGATTTTTTTATAAGAATCCATAGTGCAGCCCCCCTACTATATGGAATAATTCCCGTTTGTTTTTAAGTTTTAATGCTGCTGCTTACCATGAGTGGAAAAAGTTTGTGTTTTATTTATTTTCTAACAGTTTTTCGAACAATACCGCTCAATCCGCCTTTTCCTCTATGGAAACTCCCCTTTATCCTGTTAAACATTCCCCTTTGCTACCCCCCTCCCACCCCGAAAAATAGAGGAAAATCTAAGCAAATGTAATTAAGAAAAGGGAAACAGGTCATTTATCTGAAAACGAAAAGAAAAAGGGGTGGAACCCCAACACCTCCCGTCCTCCCCCATAATGTAAATGACCATCAATGTGCCAAACTGGTCCATCCTTACAAACATTAACGCTGAACTTCAACTTTACAACATCCATTTGCCTTCTTTCTTCCACCAGTGTCTGTGCTGTTGCTTGCACAGCTTGGCTCTAGAGTTGTAGCCATCCGCATGAGGTTTTGGAGAATGAAGTCCACAAGCTTAGCAGAAAATAATCTTATCCTCCTAGTCAAGCAATCTTCTGGCCTAGCCAGAGTGGATTCCAACCCCCCAATCCACAGCATAGTGGATCCATCCTACACAGGATTATAATCTTCTAGGTTTGGTTCAGTCTTTAATCAGGGAGATTTGCGGTACGATAAACATGAATCTCTTTGCTCTCACAACATTTACATGTAGGAGAAGCAAAGAATTGGGTTCTGACACATTCGATGATGCCAGTCATTAAGAAAAATTGGCTGAACTAGCCTCTTAATATCGACCGGTGGAAACAACACCACATCTCAATTAAAACGCAAATTACTTCTTTATATAACTTGAAACAATCCATGGGCGAAAATCCAAAGGGCAGTATCTGCGCGCTCTACCTCGGGCCGCTGGCGGAGCCGCTGCTGGCGCCTGCGGTGGGGCGGATTGCCGCCGGATTGCCGGGCTGACCGGCACCATCGAGAGCGGCGGCGCTGAAGCGGATCAGACCGGCGTCACCCTGTCCGGCGCGGTCACCCCCTGGGAAGGCGGACTGTTTCAGGCCACTTACGTCGACGGTGAAGCCCTTGGGCCGCTGCTGATCGGGGTCGGCGATGCCATTGTTGGCGGTCAGGCCAATGACGTGGAAGGTTACACCCTCGAGTTCCGCCAGGACATCGGCGAGAAATGGAATGTCGGCATCGGCTACGGGCGCGAGGACTACGACCTGCCGACCTCGACCGGCACGCTGTCCTTTACCGAGTTGGAGACCATTCACGTCAATGCGTTCTTCAGCCCGACCGACAATCTGACGCTGAGCGCCGAGTACATCTTTGGCGAGCGCAACGACACCGTCTCCGGCAGCACCTTTGACGGCGACCGGGTCCAGCTGGCGGTGCAGCTGGACTTCTGAGCGGCGGCCCGCCCCGCAGCAGCGCCCCCTGCCCCGCGGTCAGGCCGCCATCGATGGTCAACTCGGCACCGGTCATATAGGCGGCTTCATCGGAAGCCAGCAGGACACAAACCGAGGCCACCTCGTCGATTGTCCCGAACCGGCCTGCAGGCGTGTCGGCCACGATATCCGCCATACGAGCTTTCCGATCGGGACCGTCACCCAACATCGGTTCCCACATTGGGGTCAAAATAGCGCCGGGATGGATCGAATTGCAGCGGATGTTTAGCCCCTGTTCGGCGCAATAGAGGGCGACGGATTTTGTGTGGTTGCGGATCGCGGCTTTTGACGCGGCATAGGCTGCCGCCGCCGGAATACCGACAAGCCCTGAGCGGGAGGAAATATTGACGATCGATCCACCACCCTTTTTTCGCATGGCCCCGATGGCATAGCGACACCCCAGAAACGTGCCGTCGAGATTGACGGCATGAACGGCCCGCCAGTCAGCCAGACTCGCATGTTCGGGGTCGTGGGCGACAGCTTCGTTTTCGAAGCCGGTTACACCGGCATTGTTCACGAGAACGTCGATTTCCGAGTAGGCGGTGGCCAGGGCAGTCCATCGGTCCTCGCGCGCGACATCCAGCTCGAAATAGTCCGTGCCAAGGCGTTCCGCCACGGCCCTAGCGCCGGCGAGTTTTATGTCCGTGACCACAACCCGCGCCCCTTCGGACGCGAACCTAGCGGCGATGCCCGCACCGATTCCACTAGCAGCACCGGTGATAATGCAAAGCTTGTCGCGGAGGCGTTCCATGGTTCGAAGACCTGCTCGATTTTGTTGAGTACTAAGATGGTTTTCCAGATATAAATAACGCTTGATGAGAAATAAGAGCTGCTATCCCTTTTGTGCTTTTCCAAGGACCATAGCTGATGCTACCTTTGTGAGTATTAGGGAAGCAGAGATAAACCCGTTCCTTCAGGGCATCTACAAAACAAAGATGTTGAATTTTAAAACATAGAGAACAGTGATTATTGAATCCCATGGTGCGTCTTTTGGGGGTTCAGACATAACCTGAACTTTGCAGGAGGAGAGGTCCCCTAAAAATTAGTGTCTATATTCTTTCCTCGGGGATCCAGAATTATTTTTACCTCTTTGGGTGGGGGTCTTGTGAATCTAAGTTCTAGTCATCAGGGTCTCTTCCAAAAGTAGAATTTAGATCTCTACCTCTCTTAGTCACAAGTAACAATTAATATCCTACCTATTCCATTTCAGTGTTAAGGATTGATTCGTCCTCCAGGAGGGGAGGTGAAAGATGGGGCCATTAAATTCGTGCCAAAAGCACTTCTACTAGATGAAAATGTTGAATTCCAGCCAAACCATGTGGAAAGTAAGGATTTTACTCAAAGATATGCTCTTTTTCTTATCTGTCCTTAAGCATACTCTGTCCGAAAAGAAAAGGTAAAGGCATGCATTTTTTTTTTTCTTGGCTTCACGGACATTCATTTTACGGAATTTAGAATATACCGGTCCTCGGGTGTCATGGTCAATGGGACCTCTGTGAGAGAAGAGATACAATGTTGTAATCCGCATCCACAGAAAGACCCTATTTAATTGCAATGCTATTGGATTGGCATTAGCCTCTGCGACTTTTTTAGCACCTTTAGATAGCTGAAGTCCAATCCAATATACATTGTTGTATATGCTGATGTGCAACCACAGTTTAAGGATGACTTGTAGCGACTTATTTTACCGAACATGACACACAGTTCATACCGTGCGTATAGACCCTGAGCATATACGTCACTACCTTAGTTCAGTTGATGGTATCAACTTGATGCTTGGCATTCTATCGGATGACCGCGTAATGATATTTGGGACCGCGTAGTGATATTTGGGAAATGCATACTTGATGGCTGCCAAAGCAGCGGAAAAACACGGTGGTGTGTTTGGGGTATCTTTGCTCTTTTATTGCAGAAACTAACTTGCCCATTGTGAAATGAGAGTTTCATTTGCTAGTTTTGTTTGAAATGGTTGCTGTCTATGAATACTTATCTCTTTACCTTTTCAATTCATTTAAGATTTTATCTTTAGAAATGTATCTTAAGGCACAGAAGGGGATAACCATTTATTTTTATTTTGTTAGAAAATTCATACCAAGAAGAGGCAATTGAACGTAGATCTACCATGGACGTATTTGAAGTGGAGTCAACCAAGTTTTTTGTAACTTTGAAGGTCCCCACGGATCAGAGAGACAAAATTTATGCATTTGAAAAACTTCTTTTTAGAGTTTTGTTCTCTCCTTGCGCGGAACAAGTATTTTATACACATGCCTACAACTAGGCTTTCTTTCAAATAATATGCAAAATAGTCACACAGTATATTACCAGTTGGCTATGTAGCATATACAAGCTTGATTTTTGCTGGTGCACGCCTTTTAAAAAACCTTGTGTTTTTTTTTATTCGGTAAGTGTGGAAAATCATAAAAAAATGTAATAATGGCAATAATAACTGATCAGAATTTTCCTTTTTTTAACTGCCTTAACAATTCTATGAAAAGTTCGATTGGCTTGAATTAGCGCTAGCTAATTCTCTGTATTAGTAAAATCCTTGAATCGGATAATACATTGACTTCCCTTTTCCTAAAGGGAGTTAGACCTCTCCTAAAATAAATACTGGATAAAAGACCGTGTGTCGTATTACTTTGTGTGATCACTGAATATATATAAAATAAAGAATAAAAACTAAGTGGACTTTCTGATTTACAGTCAGTTAGGATCATTTTAATCTGATCGTTATTGTTTTAATTTCTTCTCCTTTGAGGTTTCAGTATCTGCAAATAATAACAGATATTTGATTTGTGTAATTTAATAATTAATTAAAAGATTTAATACTAGATAGAACAAGAATAGAAGCTAGAGTAGGGAAAAAAGATTATATAAAAAAGATTATAAAGATACATTTATATACGGAAATTTAGATAGATAATATCAACTTACTTTTACATTTGACATTTCTTACATCAAGGATAGAGCGACCTATAAACATTGGAGCAGCAAGGGCAGTGGTTAAAAGACTACCAAATCCTCCTTCCTTGTCTTGATCTTTCATCACCCAAGCTAAAGCCTTTGCAACGTTGATTGGAAGAGTCTGCGTGCCCACAACGTTGGCTGCCTAAAATAATCAGACATTTAAGAGCTACGACTCTTCTTACCATATTTACTACAAATGCTTACCATTCCCTTTTTTACCATACCATGTTCATACCATGTCTTACCATTGCTCCGTCTTCTTGCCGTATTTACTGTAAAAATTAAAACATCTATTTCACAGCCCATTAATAGAAAGTAAACTGAAATTAGCAATTAAATCAACTATAACCTATTAAGTGTTTTAAATTGCTGCAATGCAATTGAGCTTATTTTAGTTGAATTACGAATAGTGGAAGAGGGTAGCTTTCCTGCCCGTCCCGTACCTCCCACCTCAGTATAGAATGTCACATCTGTGGAGCCTTAAGATAATAATATGAAGAAAGTAAATCAGTTAGCCTAATTAATGGTAAAGAAAACCAAGAGAAAGGTAGTTATCTCCATTTATAATAGTTTTCAGTGCATGCCTATGGGTAGAACCAATAAGCGTGATTTGGAAGTTAACTGCCAGTCAACTAAAAAAAGTAGAGAAATAATTTTTTTTTAACACAGGTGCTTCAATGTCTGGATGATGCCAAGACTGGACGTGGGTAGAAAAGATGGGTTTTGGTCCGGGAATATACCAAATTCCTTGCAAAACTTATTTCTGGCTGCTTTATCATTCGTGTTGAAGTTTTGATTCCAGTTATTTCTGGATTCAGAGTTCCAATTCTTGAAAATAGTAAGACGCGCGATTTGTCTACATTTATCGCAAGACGATTTCTTTCTATTTCAAATTGAGTTTCTTCTAAGGCAATCTCTAGTTTTTCTTGGAGTTTTTCCATGCTTGAGTCATCAAAGATGCCATTTAGTGGGTCTGCGAATGCCATAGACTCATCAGAGTCGTCATTATTCGAAGCACCTTCACTGCCTCATAGTTGGCAGCACTGCAACATATTTGATAAATAAGCTCAATGACGACAGTGCATCTTCAGTAGAATGTCCTGGTTTGAAAGAAAATTGTCGTTGGTTGAGGAATACCTTCGCTTCGAGAAAAAAGCAAAAGCGGTTCTTCGTTGTTCTTTCAAAGACTTTGGAAAACACCAAGAGGATTCAGATGGGTCAGAACTGATATGGGTTTTCTTGAAGACCACTTTTGTGGAGAGGCATTATTTGAGTTTTTTTGATGATTCGTGGAAAAATCACCTTCTGCAATGAGAGGTTAATTAAATATGTCAACAGTTGCAATATAAATGACAACACTGGTTTCAACACCTCTGCGTGATCATGGTCAAATCCGGACATAGATACACCCCTAAAAATTTTGGCAATCATTGAGATGCCAAGGGAAGTGACAACAAAACTGACACAGATTTAACGCACATGGACACTTCTCACTAGCGGTGACAGAAAAAGGAGGCATCACTGCTTCTCATGCGAAGAAGTGATCTTCTTTGTTGCTCAAGACGGGAGACTGTAATTCTCCTAATTGGCATTTCTGGCTATGGAGACTCAAATGGTGCAGTTTTTATTTCGATCCGACGAGTGTCTTAATTTTGATTACTATGGGCTAAAATTTGCTCTTTACTAGGCGTCAGCAGATTTTGCAATGCGCGGGGGGTTTTTATATTAATTTGGTTTTATATTAATTTTCTTATATTATTCAGCTAATTTTCTTATATTATTCAGGAGCATATGCGCCTTTGCAAGGTATTGGGTCCTTTGTATCTGGAAAGCTGGATGTATAACTGTTTTATATTTCAAACCAATTTGCATAAACAAAATTAGTTTCATCAGGAGTAAAATCAATGCAAAAGTTTCATAAAGAGAAAAATTAATTGCAACAAGTTTCACGGACAAAAATGAGCACGCAACAAGTTCAATGAACAAAACCAGTTTCACGATCAGAAAAATCAATGTAAAAGTTTTACGAAGAGAAAAATCAACATAGCAAGTTTCACGAACTAAAATTAGCATGCTAAAAGTTCCAAGAACAAAAATCAGTTCGCAACAAGTTCAATGAAGAAAATCAGTTTCATGGGAAGAAAAAACTGTAAAACTTTTACGAAGAGAAAAATCAAAATGCAACAAGTTTCATGTGCAAAAATCAGCACACCACAAGCTCCAGGAACAGAATCAGGTTCACGAGGTGAAAAATCAATGTACAAGTTTCACGAAGAGAACAATCAAAGTGCAACAAGTTTGCGGAACACCAATCAGCATGCAGCAAGCTTCACGAACAAAAAATCAGCACGCAACAAGTTCCATGTGATTGTTTATCCTTCCTATGTAAAAATGACAATAATCAAAAACGTATAATAAACCAGCTATTGTCAATGACCAGCCATAGATTACCACAGATCATCTGCATAAAAAAATCTTGGAATTCACGGAACCTGCAACGGAATTAGCGGATTCGGAACTGTGGAATTGGGGACAGAAGTGGGGAAACTGGAACTGACTCAACCGGAGTCCGGAGTCAATCAGTTGAACCGGGTTGGAAACCAGCAGAATCGGAGGTGGAACTGCTGTAGCCGGGGATCAGAAGCGGGGGGAGCGGAATTACTTATCACTTTATTAAAAAAAAATATTTGAAAAGCGTCTTAGGAATGACGATGGGGTGCCAAAGTATCAGTTATGGTGTGGCATGGGGGCGTGAAATGACATGGTGTATCACGGAGGATTGGCTTGCAAAAAACTTGAACCAATGATTTAATGCAAGATTTTTAACATGAAAATCTCTGGGAAATATCTTAAGAGTGATGAGGGGGTGCCAGAGGGAGCTAGAGGGTCAGTAAGTGTGGCAGGGTGGCGTGAATTACCATGGGGAGTATCACATTGAGGGTGGCTTACAAAAACACGAATCAATAGACATTAAGCATAAATTTCTTAAGAAAATATCGAAGAGGGGGCAGCCACATATGTTCACGGTGACGTGAATTGCCCTGGAGGCCATCATGTTGAGAGGTGGAGGAGGGTGACAAGTGCCATCCATAGTGTGACACGGTCACTTGAATTGCTTGGTTTAAATTGTTCTACAGCTTAAAGTTAGGAAGAAGATTGAGATGTGGCTGTGTTTGTGCTGGGTCGTTTAGAACTGTGTATTTACCGTCCAACCTAGTAATCAGGCTCATAACTTTTGATGAGTATAACTAAACTTGGTGAAACATATATTTGAAATCAGCATAAAAATAAGATTCTTTTGGTGTATCTATTGGTATCAAAATTCCTTTTTTTAGAGTTTCGGTTACTCTTGAGCCGGGTCGCTCTTTACTTACAGTTCCTTACCACAAACTGTTTGATTTGAGATTGATGTTTTTTACTTTTGTGCTTAGAAGTGTTTCTTAGACGTATTTTTGCACTAAAATCAAGATAGGCTAACTCTTATTTAACTATGAATTGGCAATTAACCCCCCCCCGTTCAAATTTGATTAGCTAATGCTTAGAGTTAATTAACACCGGGTGACACATCTAGATAAACAAGGCAATGTAATTTCTGGAGAGACAATAACTCCGTGTTTTTGACACCTTATTGTTTTTTTGGTTTGAAACATAAATTTAGTTTAAGAAAAAAATAACGAGATTTTTAATAAGTAAATTCTCTGTATATCACTGGGAGTCTTTAGCTTAATTTGTTTAGTTTTAATATCTCAGGTCGCTCATCACAGGATATGGGTTCCAGGAACAACTTCCCATAAGGCTATTAACCTTCTTGTCTTTTAAATTAAAAGAAATAAGGTCTAATACAAAATGTCATACATTTTTTTTTTGCTCTCAAAAGCATATTCAAACTTTTTCATGGTGAAAAAGCTATAGATGTTCGTAGAAAACTGGGAGAGGGCTTAAAAGATCTTAAGTTTATTTAAGGACTAAAACCAATCAGATTGCAATCAACAACTATTTCAATGCTCTTTATGCCCCCAGATTGCATCAGATCAAAATATCAAGAATCTCATTTTAATTAGAGCAGGCCAAAAATGTGTATCAAAGGGCGAAAAGATATGTGGAGCCCCAAGGGTAAGAGCCAAAAATGATGTTAATTTAAAACAGAAGCTTCAGTATAAAGATGGACTTGTTGCAATATGTTGAAATGAGGGTTATGAAAGGATTTTGAATCTTACACAGCCTAAAATGTCACTTGAATTTTCTTCTTTGAAGTAACTTATAACAAAAAGTTACCGGGAGAGGTGAACGACATTTCTTTCAAATGAACGCTTCAAATAAACTCTCTTAAAGACATGAGACCAGCATAGACGCAAAATATAAGAGGGGGTTTTCATTTGGTCTTTGATCCCTCGCTCAGGTCTTGATAAGAAAAAACTTTGGTTTCTTTGTGAAACCACGAGTTTTCAAACAGTTCGTGGTAACGAACTGTAGTAAGAAAGCGACCCGGCTCAATAGCAAACAAAACTCTAAAAAATGGAATTTTGATACCAATAGATATATCAAAAGAATTGGATTTTTATGCTGATTTTAAGACTTGTAGCCGGAGACGGGCCGGGTGAGATCGATATGGTCGCCCCCATGCCGCTATCGCTCTCAATCCTCAATCCATTGTCACTCGATTGGGGGACCGGGCTTCAAGCCTGGCGCATGGAAGCACCCGCCTATGATCTGGCAAGTCCGATGGGGGCGATTGATGTCCGGGACCTGGTGAAACTCAATCATTGTGGCTTGCCCTGACCCGCTTGCTGCAACTTCTTGAAATACAAAGCACAAACAAAGGAGACGACATGGTCTATTGGTGTTGCCTGTTCGCATGGTGGAGTTCGTTTTTGCTCTTCGCTCAGGAGCATAAAAATGTATTACCGCAGGGGCCGATTATTTTGCCATTACCGATTGATCGACAGGTGATAGACAATGCAGATTGGCGCGTTGGTGACGATCTTTGGGTGGAAGTCACCTATCGCCTTGCTCCTGAAGGATCCATTATTTTTGAAGAAGGCGCAGAATCTCTTTTCTGGGTCGGCGAAGATGCGGTGCTCATGCTTGGTGCGACGGGCGATCCTCTCCCCTCTCGAGTGTTGCGCAGAGGAACCATTTTTGTCGATATTCGTTTTCGCGAAGAAACACTCCTCACGGCCCGTCTTTTTCCCCGGGGCCAGGCCATTCGGTTAGGTGATGATCGCAACCGCTTAAAGCAAGCCCTGAACAAAATGCTTCCGGGCATCAATGCCGGCTACCTCGCCCAAGTAGCAAACTTTCTTGCCGGTAACTTGGCAACCTTGGATGTCAACGGCAGTTCTTTTTCGGTGAATGGTTTCGGCACCGTGATTAATGAGGACGGCCAATGGGTTGGTGAGGCCATTCCGGAAGTTGACGGTGATCCAACCAATGAAATTCAAAACCTTTTTGTCAGTGTTCGCAGCGATGCCGGCACTGCCACGGCCAGGAGCCCCAACGACGGCCTGACGATTACCGGTTCCGGATTGGTCTCGACTTCCATGGCAGGAACCGAACTCACTGTCAACGGCGCCATCCCGGCTGATGCGTTGGATTTCAGCGATTTGATGGACAATATGACCTTGGACAGCACAACCATCCTCGACATGGATTCCAACAATGCAGACCTGAATCTTGACGACAATACGCTCTTTCTCGATGCGTCTCAGAATAGGGTTGGTCTAGGCACGTCCATGCCTGAACAGGTGTTGCATGTAACAGGTGGCCTGCTGCAAACACCCGATGATCCTCAACTCATCGGCAGTGTGGGCTTGGGCAGCTTTCCCCATGCTCTGGCAGTATCAGGACGCTATGCTTATGTTATCGACCAGGACAGTGACGATCTGAAAGTCATCGATCTTTCAAACCCCAGCCAACCGGAACTGGAAAGAAAAGTAGTGTCGTGTAAAAGCCTATACCGAGCATAAATCAAGTCCTAATTATCATATATCGCTAAAAGAGGCTTAAGAAGTGGAACCAGTTGTGTTATTTTTAGTGCTAATCGCACATATGGTGGGTTGAATTGATAAAAGCACGTAGATATGAGTAATATATTTCTGCTCGCCCCAGCCCCTGAGAAATGACACACGAGGTGCCATTTTTAGTGCCATATGGCACTTACTTTAGTGAAATTTATAAAAAGTACGTAGATATGAGAATTGCTGAGAATCTCTCTGTGATATTCTTGCTAGCGTTGGAAAAAAGAAGAAGAAAAAAAAAACGTGCTACCCATGCAAAAAAAGTGATTTTCCTTGTTGTTCAAGGTGGGGGACTTTACTCCCCTCTACTAGATATTTGACCATGCTGATTCCAATGGTACACTTTCTATTTTGATGTGACACCATTTTTGATAGGTTTAAGGTTTTTATTGAAATCACCATAAATTTCTTGTCGTACAAGACTATTTCTTTAGTCGCGCCACAAACCCGGCAATGCTTTGGAAGAATGTTGTGAGAATTGAGCCGGAATGTAGTGTCTCAGCATCAGCCTTTCCGAAATCAGAATGGTCTGCACGAGTTTGCTCTTTACGAATGAGTTTGCTCCTCCTGGCCCCGAAACCGAGGCTATAGCAGAGCATGAATTGACAGAATTTTTGAATGCGCATCCGGCCATGATTGTTAGTGACACGAGAATCTGTCATAACTGCCATAACTCGCCTAAAGCGCAAACGATCTTCGGGTATTGACAGTGTTAGTGCTCTCCATATAATAAACGGTAGCTCTCTGCTTGTTGACAATATTTTTTGTTGATGCAGATGATGTTTGATTTAGCGCTGTTCCTACAACGTTTTGTGTAGGAGACCTTACTCCAATTACGTAAAAGGAAAATCTAATGCCACGCCACAATGTTAAAGCTGTCCACGACACTTTGTAAAATTTACAAATTATTATTTATTGATCAATTAAGCAGGACGTGTTATGTTCCTCCTCACAATTTGGTTTCCCACCAGGTATCTGATGCACCTATACATTAGCTATAGCTACATCAGAATTGACAGATGCATAAAACTCAGGGAAAAGTTTACCTCTACTTGACCACGATGTCCACGATGTTGAGCTTTCGACTCTTTGATTCCTGCTGTTGTACTTCTGCATGCGCGGTATTAATGGCGCTGTAGTATTGTCTCTTAAGAATATGTACTCACAGCTCCGATAAGGCTTAAGCTGCCTCAAAGGCTGCTAGGATCACCTCAACCTTGTCATTTTGATTGCACAGTTCCAGTTCGGAAAGGCATTCCCTGAAGTTTTAGCAGCTAGCCAAAATCTTATTGGAATTTTATTGAAATAAAATTCATAGCGGGTGCTTTGAACGCAGGAATAAATCAGCTTTGACAATGACCTTTATCCTTGCAGAAATATGAGCAGAAATAAACTTGACGAAGGAATTACTAAGTCAAGATGGCGCGGAAAACATGTTTTACCAATTTAGCTCAGCGCTGCCAGTGCGAGACTTCAGCGCAATATGACCCTGTTCTGAGCTGATACCATTTCTAAACATCCTTTAGCAAAATACCCCTGTTCTAATGAGCAAAATACTATACATCTTATTTTAAAATATACGTTTTTTACTACTATTTAGTTTTCCTTTGGGTAATCTTGGTCGTGGAAGTGTTTAGACCTGGCTATACACAAAAAGAAGGACTAATCTGGATTTTTTTGTAAAAGACGGAGGACAGAGGTTAAAAAACGAGGAGATGCCCTCTAAAAGGAGAACGTCTGGTAACCCTGCTGTTAATGGAGATCCGACATTCAACCCAAGGGATCTAATGACCTTTAGTCCCGGGTTTTCATGTAAGGCCCCAAAGATATGGACCCTTTCACAAACTTTGCTATAGATTCATAACCACTATTGAAAAGATGGATCATATTTGTCGAATAAATATGATTGAGTGATGAATCATATAAAGAGTGGGCCTAGTAAAGGAGTAGTAAGGGGGGCAAAACTCCGGTTCTTTATGAAAGAACCGTGGAACTTTTGACGCAGGCCCCTTGGGAAGCTCTGCCTGTAAATGAATAGGGCACACACGCGGGGTGTTACGTGATGACGATGCACACGTTGGATGTTACATAATAATTTAAGAGATTTTTTATTCGGGATTTCATTTTTCTTCAAGCCGTTTTTTTCCTCGTGGAACCTCTATATTCCAAAGATTTTTGTCTGCCTTAGGATTCGAAAAGAAATGACATTACCCAATGGTACTGTGCGCTAGACAGCTGGACCAAGGGAGGCTTCCTTATGTTTTCATTCGGGGAATAGTTTCCGATAGAAACATTTTGAAACATCTACGGATCGTGTTTCCTATGTCTGGAATAATTGACATGCAGGAGAGAATCGATTACTGGAAATTGGTTACAATTGACATGCACCTGCTTGTTGCAATATTATTAATTTTTTAACGTGACCTAGACAGTTTAAGTTAGGTGATGAATCAGTGAGATGTTATATAGCATTGACTTAAGATATTTCATTGCGTAAATTATTACGTATTGAACGTTTATTTTGGAAATAGAAATCTAAAAGACACATCCTTTTGGGAGGGGAGAGGGTTGTTATTAGAGGTAAATTTGAGCCATGGTAAGAGACATTTGTGCTAACGACTGGTAAGTCCACAACGAAATAATCAAGAAGTCCAGTAAGGAAAGAAATAACACCATCAATCTGGAACGTTCGCCTAATTGGCGTCATCTAGTCGGTAATCATAGCAAACGGTGGCGGCCGTTAAGTAGCGAGTAGATATGTACATCTTTGCAGTTGGGAATCAATTAGTTTGGCAAAAATGGTTATTAGTTTGGCAATTAGTTAGGCAAATGGCAATTAGTTTGGCAAATAGTTAGTTTGGCAAATGGCAATTAGTTTGGCAACAGTTGCGACAAACTCGCAACTGTTGTTCATTTCACCAACAGGAAGGCTTTCAAACTATAAAAAGTTCTATAGCCGTTGTATGGGAGCTGGGAACCAAGGCTCACTTCAAACTGTCGATAAGCATTCCGACCACAGATCAACACCGTTCTATGGTTTCTACACATAAGCTGATCTGCTTTGGACATTATGGCAGTGTCATCTAGCAAACTTTGTTTATGAGCCTACGATTCTAATTGCCGAATTATTTTCGTCTTGGTATTTCTGATCTCCCTAGGTTGATTTGAGTCGGTAAAGTAAGTTCAAAGTATAACTTCGTAAGAGATTGGTTTAGTGTTGGTGAAGGTTAAAAACGTGTCTGAAGCTCAGTCTCTTTGTCAAAAATTAGAAACTTAAAATGTTTGTCTGAAACCGTTTGAAAGTCTTGGCGTCGTTTTGGCATTATGTGTCAATATCACCAAAAATTTGGCATCTCTAATACTACTAGGTTGGATATTTTCTAATAAAGAGCTTTTATTATACTTATAAACTAACGCTAGCTGGTCTGACTCTATGGTCACTGCAGAATTGGTGCCATCGGTTCTGGGTAGTTTCTGGGAATTGGCTGGTGTGGAGGGTGTAGGAGGGTTAGAGATAACTATAGGATTTAAATTGATGGGCTCTGGGGCGCTTAAAAACCTACTGATTGTTTGGTTAACATGATTGTGTGGCTTTTCAATTGGTTCATTTTCTGAATCAGGAAGTAAGTCAAACACAGACGATGAGTCCCCAACTGCTGAACTGGGTGGTAGAGTTGAACTAGGTATGCTACCAGAATAAGTGACTGGAAATTTGGTAAAAGCACTAACAATTGGTCTTTCCTCTTTTAATCTGAAAGGCTGATTAGGGTGTTTTTGGCAATATGGTCTTTAACTGTGTCGCAACGGCCAGATACCTTGCAGTACCCGCAGTGAACAAGGCGCTTTGAAGCTGGATACATGTATTTAAAAGCAAAAAAGAAGTGGTTAGTCAAGTTGTAAAGGTGTTAGATTTCAACTCAATGGTCTGTGAGAGAAACAAAACAAGGTCCCTGATGGGAACCAAGAATAAAATTTGGAGTTTCTACTACCTCTCTTAAGAGTGAAAAGTGATCAGAGGACAGATAGCCCCCTTTACGCTCTTTTGTTCAAAACGCGTCCGATTAAAAGTTTGAATTAGCCATTTATTTCAAAATAGTCGAAAGATTAGGTAACAAATATTCAAGGGTCGACATAACCCATTTAGAACCCATGTATACTTGCTAAAGTTTATTTTCCGGGGACATTTAAGGATTTAGAGAAAGGGTGGTTTACAAACCTTGGAGGGGCTCATTTGATTATAAATTGAAAGTTTTAGTTACCTTTTTAAGAGTTAAAAGTAACCGAAGAACAACTAAACCCCCTCTTGCATCCTCTTTTCCCTAAATGCATCCGACTAAAATTTCGAGATAGCCTCTTTGTTTGACATAGTTCAAAGATCAGATAACATAACTCTGGGGTCGACAAAATTTACCAGAAAACTGGGATTACATGCTGAAAGTAATGCCCTAGGAGCATATAAAGATTATATGGAAGGAGGGGTTGAAAGAATTTCAAAGGAGGCTTATTTGATTGAAAATTAAAAGTTTTAGTGCTCTTTCTAAGACTCAAAAGTGATCGAAGGGTAGCCACACTCCTGCCTTCTCTTTACCCCCAAAATGCATTTGTTTGAAACTTCTTGCTTGGAACGCCGGCGAAACTAAAAGCTGATCGATCATCTGATTCGGGTCACGATGGATCGTTGCACGGACCGTGTCTTTGGCGTCTTGGAAGTCGGTCACCTTGAGGCTGGCTGGATGGACGATGAAGCGATCGACCTTCGTCGGCACTTGCTTGTGCAACTTGATTTCGACCGTCCCTGAGTCATCAAACGTCAGCGATGACGTCGGCTGCACAAACCGCGGTTTGGTCTTGGCAGTTCCAAAGAGATGAAACTCCTTGTCGCCAAAGGTGAATCTGGCTTCGACTCGCGATTGGCCCACCGCTTTGGGCCGATAGTGGATCAGCAAGACGTTTTGCTGGCCGGCTGGGACCGACTTTTCTAAGGGGATGGCCGACGTGCAACCGCAGGACGTTTTGACGTTGGCCACTTGGGCGCTGGTGTCACCGTCGTTGACCAACAACACACGCCCTTTGACTTCGTCGTCCATGAACCCGTCCGGAAACGTGAGTTTCACGTCGGTCTTGTCAGACCATGAGACCACCGCCAGCTTTGCAAGCAGATCAAACTCGCGCTGGGTCAGTTCGATTTCTTGGCCAAACGCGGCCATGCCACCAAGAGAAAAGAAAAGTGCAAGCAAACGCATCGTGTGCCCCGACGGGATTGTGTTGGTTGATGCGTTTGAATTATGTTTTATTTAAATTGGATTGTCAAGAGCCGAAGCTTATGGTGTGCTCAGTCCGCGCTTGTTGTGGAGTAGCCACCCGACATTGGATGACCGGCTGAAGAACCTGCACAAAGCGGTGCGCAAGGCGCAGCGCAAAAAAGGTTATCAGGCCGGGGTAGTGCCTGATGCCGACGCATACACGCACGCCGTTGCCAGCGCAGTGCTGCGCACGGGTTTGCAGGATTTGCGAGAACGGTATTTTGCACGCGCGGCGCAGGCTTTCCAGAAATACGTGAGTGCCCGGCCACAAAGCGCGCAAGGATACTATCTGTTGGGCGAAACAGAACGCCTGGCAGCCCCGGATGGCCCCGATTTTGCGCCGCGTGTGGCAGCCTACAAACAGGCGGTGCAGGCGCAGGAGGACTACGCGCCGGCTTATCTCGAGATTGGTATGGCGGCCAGGCAGCAGGGACAAGCAGACACGGCGCGACAAGCATTCGAACGCTACCTGGCACTGGCGCCTGACGCCGCGGATGCAGGTATTGTGCGCTGGTATCTGGCTAATTTATGAAGATATGTTTGTGCGTGTTATTGCAACTGACCGCGTGGCAAGCGGCAGCCGCGGCAACCGCTCATGTCACGCCCTGGGGAGACCCGGACGTGCAGGGTGTGTGGGACTATCGCACCATTACGCCGTTAGAGAAACCGCAAAACCTGGGCGAGCGGGATGAATTTACCGCCGCTGAAGCGGAAGAGTTCACGCGCACACACCCGGCACGCGAAAACGAACGCTTCCGCGCCATCCGTGCGGTGGGTGGTGAACCCTGGGCGGACAATGGCAAAGCGCTGTCCGAGGGTAACCGGGCTGCGTTGCTCTATGATCCGGCGAATGGACGCTTGCCGGCCAAAACGGCGGCGGCTGAGGCAATGTCGAAGCGTTTTATGCAACAGCTGGTGGCCATGCCGGACGACCCGGAAGATCGCGCATTACAGGAACGTTGCATCATTTATCCGAAAATTCCGCTGACCTCCGACCAGTACAATAACAACGTGCAGATTCTGCAGACGCCAGACTACGTGGTGATACTGTTGGAGATGATCCACGACGCCAGAATTGTGCCGTTGGATAGCCGGCCGCGAGTGCCGTTGCGTACCTGGCTGGGGCAGTCGCGTGGTTATTTTGATGGCCCAACCCTGGTTGTGGAAACAACAAACTTTAGTGACTACATCACCAGCCAGGGCTTTTCGTCCCAACGTAGTATAACAGAGCGTTTCACGCGCCTGGACGATGCGCGGCTGGTCTACGAGTACACGGTTGACGACCCCGGTGCATACGCGGCCAGTTGGAGCGCACGCCAGACGTTGGTTAACCACAATGAACGGGTGTATGAGTATGCCTGCCACACCCCTGTTAGACTCGACTTCCGTGCAGTTCAACCATCATTTAATTTGATCCTGATTAAACTCAACCCCTGTTTAAACCGAACCTGCTTGACTCAGCCCTCATTTAAATCAACTGGATTGAGCTTTACCCTCCTCAAATCAACCATATAACTAGAAAAAGTAATTTGCCGTTTTGCTGGTGGTGACAAAAGCTGAATCGACTGGAATGGTTTTCATTTATTGGTTAATTTTTGTCGTGTTTTTTGTACCGCTTTGATGTAAAACTAGTCCCCTCCCGCCTCTAAAAACAGAAAATTATTCTTCTATCTTATATGTCTGAAAATTAGCGAAACTTTTCATGCCTCGGGCCCGAGTACATTTGAAGGTCATGGTTGCAGCAATAGCTGCTCCCTAGTGCAGAGAAAGTCACAGCCCATAGTAGCCAAAATCTTAAAAACAAATTAAAAAAAAGCACTGTCTCGTAAGAAAAACTTGCCTTGACGAAATCACTGAACCTCCGTCAATGAAACTCTAAGATCGAAAACCCTTAGACTAGTGTTTAAAATGCCCCTCTTGAATACTCTCCCTTCCCTGTCACCTTTGCATATGGAAAACAAGGAAAAATAAAAAGCTACCAAGTGAAAAAAACTAATTTAAATGCGAAGATGATTCGTTAATGGTATAGGCTATTTATTTTCATTTAACACTAAAATTAATAACGAAACAAATTCTTGGGAATTACGAAAAAGTGCGTGATACCTGAACGCGTCTTCTTTTTCTTTCTTTTTTCCCAGCGCTAGCCGGTCATTGGAACATCGTAGGGGCACTGACCATCCGAGGTTCTCGGAATTAGTTTTTTATGTCCCCCACCCCATAAAGACGTGCATTAACTGATGAATGTAAAAAAAAGTAGAAAAAACACTAAAATGTGAATTAAGGCGGTGTGAAGTTGAGGCCATGGATAAAATTGCCAAAGATCCGGAGGATGCAGCCAGAAGGCATGATAGTAAAATATTGCACTAGCATGTCAATAAATTGAGTGGGAATAGTCAATCTGGACTATTTTATCCCAGTTGAAGATAAGAACGGAACCACAATTACCGATAAGGAAAGAGTTAATGAGAGATGGTCTGAACATTTTGAGAAAGTGCTAAACCGTGATAGAGTTACAGAAAAAGATGTAGGAAAGAATGAAAAAGTCTGCGTCACTTTGGATATGAAGGAAGATTTGTCCTGTGAGGAGTAAAAAACAATAAGGCCCCAAGGAAGTTTCAGAGGCAGCGTAATAGCGCTGCCTAGTAAAGAACGATGTTGTTTTTTTGGGGGGGTTTGTCCAGACCAGATCACTTCGTATCGAAGGAGTTGTCGTAGAGGGGAAGCCCAAATTGAATTTTATTTGGAATAGTAGGGTGTTGAGACGAAAATGACCTCTTATATTTTGGATTATTTCTTTCCGTTGTATATTCTAACTCTGCTCTTTATTTTCTTTAGAAAAAGTAGTGTTTTCAAAATTAATTTCTGTTCGTTATTGACATATTAGATATTCAAATCCGTGGCTTTCCTGTCTTCAATGGACAAGTTGCACAGCTTCCCTTCCCCTTTTTGTTCCTCTATTTGTGCCGAAGTTTTACTTTCAAATCTAATATGCAACTTCGGTTAATTAAGTTGGTTTATTTCACGTTTAAATTATTGGAACTGATGTGTATAGCAACAATTCAATATTAAGTGTGTTGGGGCGGGGAGGGTTAAGATGGGGTCGAGTAAATGTTTGAGGCTCTAAAAATATGGGATTTTAAAAAGGATTAGATTTTTTTTAATCTAGTTAAATCTAATTAAAGAATATTAATTAGAGATATACCTAACATTTCAAATGGTCTCCGACAAGTTTTGCCAAAATCCTTAAATAATCTTAAGATGTTGTTTGGGACATGCCAGCATACGTTGAGGAAGGGGCAGTCCCTTTGAAAATTTAGCCTTTTTCTTAAATTAATACAATAAAACTTCGAAAAGAGAAGTTTTCTAAAGAAAAGTAAAGGCCATATTAAGCTTAAAAGAAATAGAAATCTACAATAACTCAAACTCAAAAAGACCCAACATTTCTATTAAAAAATAAATGAAACCCGAAATTAAAAGAAACAAAATAAACAATTATAGCAAAAAACAAACAAACAACAGGTACTAATATAAATGAACAATTAAATCTTAAAACGAGTAAATCTGAAGTTAAATATGAAGATCAAGCTTTAAACGATAAAAAAATTTGTTATTGAAGCATAAATGAAACCTAAGACGAGGAAAAATTAAATAAAAATGATGGCAGACAACCATACAATAGGTACTAATGTAAATGAGTAAATAAATCTTAAAACGAGTGAAAATTAGATTGAATATACAAATCAAGCTTGAAGCGAAAAAATTTCTTTGAAGCAATGAATTTCCCTTCACGAGTTTGGGTTTTGCCTCCTCTCACAGTACAAGCCTAACACTTGCTACTTCATTGGCGCTTTACTGAAAACTATATGTATTTTGAAAAGTTTTGAAAAGTACAGATAAGATCGAACTGAATGTTTAATGTATAATGCTATTAATTGCTGAAAGATCATCAGTTCAAGATTTTATTTCACTGTAATTTTGATTAAATTTTCTCTACTGAAATAACTGGAAAAGAAAATTTTTATAACATAATTCGTTTTCAGTGAAGCACTAATGACGTTGTAGGTTTTAGTTTCTCTGTATTTCCACGTTATTAACCACGGGAAAAAATCAGCTTAGTAAGCAATTCAATTTAATTCAATTATTCACCTCAATAAAATACGTACGCAAGAGGAGCGATTGGATGCCCGGGACTCCCTGAAATCCTAGATTTTCCTGAAGTTCTGGACATTTCTTAGTGAAATTATCAAATAATGTTTGATTTTGTATTGGTACCCTCCAAAAAATAGTCCCGAGTACATACCTTACGCTGGGGAGAGAGTTTTTGAGTCTCGGTCCCTCAAGATATTTAGATTTCCACCACTCTCCCCAGATTGTGCTTGCAGTTCGTCTTTGTTTGTAAAGCAATTTCTCCTGAAATAATTCCGATTCTTTTCAAATTTCACTCCTTGTTTTAAGTATTTATCTACATTGCAAGTTTTTGTACAGTTCCTATTACTTGATTCTTCTTTGCACATTGACATTTCATTTTTGAAGCTTATATTACTTTGTTTATCATTTTCGTGGGATCAGTTTTTCCATAATTATGTCCCTTCAATTCACGATGCTGAACAAGGTACATAATTGGACGTAAGTACGGTTTCCGTCTTACTTAGTAGACCCAAAAATTTATATCGGCCTTTACGGCGCAGCCACCAATTTTTAAAGTATGTAATTATTTTTCTTTCTCAATTTTTTTTTTTTATATTGCTTATGAGTGATTATAGCAGAGACACTTGAAATTCAACCTATCAAAGTTGAGTTGATGAATTAACTTGCAGTTTCTTATTAATTTCTCATCCTGGACATTCGGAATATACTATTGATAGTAATCTTTAATGCTTCTGTAATTGCAACCGAACTATCTTGATGATCCCCTTTGAGGGGTCTCTAACTTAACTAAAATTCTCTAGGGGCGACACTGGAAACAAGTAGACCTAAGCGGGGGGAATTTTTGATTATATCGGGTACACCTTCAGTCAGGCACGTACATGTGAATTTTTGTTGCGGGACATAATAATAAAAGTTAATAATTTGAATCTTGACAGTCTAGGAATTTGAGAAAATTTAGGGTATTTAGAGGGAGGGTAGACTACTTGTTCTCACGCTTCCTGCTATAACTTATTGCCCCCCTAGATTTGAAAAATACTCATGATTGGTACTTTTATTGAAAAATCGAAAATATAAAATATATAATAAATATATTGTTGCCTCTGAATTATTTGTCTTTATAGTTTTTATTGTTTGGTAAAGGACGACTTATACTTATTGAGGACATGACTGCCTGTCCCTGGATTATTCTTTATGGGAGCTTTTAATCACATTCTTTACCATGTGCAATCATAAAATAGTCTAATATCTTCATTTTTTCAAAATACGTAGCTAAGTAACATTAAAAGTCGAATCAAAAAATGTAATGCCAGCAGTGGCAATTGGAATAAAAGAAAAACATACACATTTCGATTTAGATACTAAATAATATTTAGTTAGAATTACCTGTCCAATGTGTCTTTTTATCTCTTCTGTCTTAGGGTCCCGCATGGGATTGTCAAAGCCGTTTAAACCAATCCTAAAAATATAACATTACTGCAGTAATCACTGAGGAGCCTCATATGTGTCGGACCAAAAATATATTCTCATAAAAAAAAAAACAAAAAAACACTGCTTTTAAATAACAAGACTTATGTTACCTCAGAAACATACGAATTTGCGACAAACCAAACAGTTGCAGCTTCGACTAAACGGATAATTTTCCAAAAATTGGACAAATTATTAATTTCACAAGCTTTGCAACAAAATTGTAGTTCTAACCGAAAGAAGGGTCTCCCACCAGGCCACTCAGCGCGTTCGCTTGTGGCAGATAGGGGAGCGTCCTGTAGATATACTGAGTATTTTCTGGTTAGGAGAAGGCACAGACCAAAAGCAGCCCCTGAATAAACGCCAATAAATCATCTTTTTGTCTTAGAATAAAAATGAAATACAAATTATCAAGAGTTAGAGCCTGTGCTACCGCGTCCGGGTTTTCGAAAGGTGTCAGTCTATTATAGCTGCCGTCTCCGGGGCAACTGAAAATTTGACGACCGAAAATTTCTCGAATGGAGCTCCTTTAACAAAGTTGACTACTCCGATCCCCCGAGGCTATTCTCTTTCCAAAATTGATGTAACCTTTACTGTTAGGACACGTGAAAAACAAGGTAAAATAGACCTTCTATTTTATGAGCTAAACCGATATAGATGAAAATCGTGGGACTTTCTGAAACACGTCCTAACCACGTGGATGTCCAATAAAGCTCAGAACGCCTATTGATTATGATACGAATGAAAGAATCACTAATCAACACCACGATCATTCAAGCCTATGCACCAGACTGCAGCAAGCCAGAAAATTCTATCTGCAACTGCTGAGCCTAGTTGACGAAGTTCCAAAAAAAAAATACCTAACGTGCGTATTTGAACGGTTGATTATGATGCGAATGAAAGAATTGCGGATCAACAACACGATCCTATGGATCTGAAGCCTATGCTCCTGACCGCAGTAAGTCAGATGACCAACATCAAAACTTCTACATTCAACTACAGACCCTACTTGACACAGTTCTGAACAAATACCTTGTCCGATTTATTACAGATTTCAGTGCTACTGTTGGAGCCGCTCTTGCTGCGGAAACGAAAGCTTCATAGTTAAATTTGGCCTTGGAAGTCCCTACAAAAGGAGAGAACACTTCCTTAAGTTCTTCGGGGTGGGGTCGAGCGACAGCTGCCCAGAACAAAAAAAAATAAAAAAAAGAGAAAAGAGCTATTTTTAAATGACATGCCTCTTAGTTTAATGATTGTCCTGATATTCCTCTAGCCATGCCATTTGAACAGCTTCAAGTTTTTTTTCGTTATAATGCCCAGCTCCGCCACCTTGCCACTGGTCAAAATTTAAGATCATATCTCTGAGATCAGTGAAACGAACCTTTAAAGGATCCAGGTCGGGATTCTTTTCATAAAGTGCGATGGCAATTTCTTCAATATCTGACCAATCCATTGGGGTTTCTCCTTATTTTTCAGAATTTTGGCCAACTTCTTGAGCCACGTTGGTGATCAGCACATCAGCTAAAGGGGCAGACAATTGATTCAGTTCTTCATGAGCAAATTCAACCATCACAACATCATCTTGAGAGAGATATTCTTCTAATTGATCAGCCGCTTTTTGCATTTTTTGAAACTGTTCTTGGCTCACAGTTTCAGGAAGATGATCACGAACCTGGTCAAAAGCTTTGCGAGTTGCTTTTAAAACCACCCGCGCCTCATTATAAATATTGATTTTACGAGCTTCTTGAAGATCTTCTTTTGAGCGCTCAACGGCTTCTTTTTTCATCCGTTCAACAACTTCTTGGTTGAGACCCCGATTGGGAGTCAGGGAAACTTGCATCTGAGCGCCGCTTCTTTGCTCTATAGCTGAAACGGTCAAAAGGCCATTGGCATCTAAACTAAAGGTTACCTTAAACTTTGGGATTCCTGATGGCATGGGAGGGAAGCCGGTCAGTCGAAATCTTCCTAGAGATCGATTGTATCGCGCTAACTCTCTCTCACCTTGCAAAACATGCAAATCAAGGCCGGTTTGGTTGTCTGCATAAGTCCCGAATTCATCACTGGATTCGGTAGGAATTGACGCATTGCGGTGAATCAACCGACTCATGCTGCCCCCAACGGTTTCAAGACCCAGGCTTAGGGGGGTCACATCCATCAATAATATTTCGCGAGAGCCCCCAGACAAAATGAATCCCTGAAGGGCGGCCCCCAAGGCCACAACTTCATCAGGATTAAGCTCGCTATGAACCGGGCAACTGAAAAAATTCTTGACCTTATCTTGAATCAAGGGAATGCGTGTTGATCCTCCCACCAAGATGACTTCATCAATGTCGGCAGCTGTCATCTGAGCATCCTCAAGGGCTTGACGACAACAGGTGATTGTTTTTTCTACTAAAGATTCAATCGATTTTTCAAAGGCTTCACGGGTGAATCGCTTGACAGAACGTTGGCCGTTTGGTCTTTCAATTTCGAGATCCACCATTGGGGAGTTTGAAAGAATAATTTTTCCCTTAACGGCACGGTGATGATGCTGAGCAGGCTTATGATTCCGGTCAGCGTCACCGAAAGCGCGACATCCGCATTCGCGAATTTCGCCAGGATGTTGCTTGTGACGCCGCCCGGACAGAACGACAGGATCATCATCCCGACCGCCAGTTCGGGCGGCAACCGAAACAGCACCGCCAATGCCAATGCGACCAACGGCAGGACGATGACCTTGACCCCGACCGCGCCCGTGACACTCATGCGTGGCAGCGCGGACTTTCGCGTCGCGAACGCGCTCGACAACGGAATCGT